>CM043718.1:11926197-13126197 GCA_023969325.1 Oryzias curvinotus | reverse complement strand
ATTTTTTCGCAAGCACTGAGCCGCTGTCACCGCCGCCCCCATGTTAATTTTGCGCACCGGACAATTGCCCGTATTGCCTGTTCCTAAAACCGCCACAATTCTGTCATATGGCCCTAAAAATATGGCCCTCCTTTAGCTCTGTTTTCACTCTTTCGGTCCATGCATAGTCACTGTGCATTCCTACTGAAGCAAAAAGTTACTTTTCTAGTGAATTAAGACCCTCATGCTAAAGTCAAATGGATTTTGGTCGGCTGTAAAAGTCCAGAGCTTTAACAAATGTTTAAAACATTATTATTTTAGACTTAGTATCCAAAACCTACATTTTTGGAAGGCAGAAAGCATGTTTTGATTCATGCTTTGTCAAGGTCAAAGTCAGCATCAGCTTTATTGTCAAATATGCTGCATACACACGACATACAGCACAGATGAAATTACTTTCCTCTCGCCCCACAGTGCAAGCAGCTAAAAAAATAAGATAAAATCACAAATATAATAAGAAGAATAAAAGCAATTGCAGTATATCATGCGAGTAGAACTTTGTTTCAACCATAACCTTTCATAAAACCATTCAATGCAATGATGTTTTGAAAGCATTAAGTTATGCGGATCCACACTAACTGCTACATTAGGCCCTATGTTTAAACAGAGGTCTCAGACCTGTCTTTACTCCTTGACTTCTCCAGCTCAGTTTTCTAAAGGTTGAGACTTTTCCAAAGTTCCTTCTTGGGTCTTCTTAGAAGTTTCCTTCAGGTGTGACATACTTGAAGTCTTGCATTCACACAAGGATTCGTTTGTAAGCTAAATGGGATCTGGCTCAGATGTTGAGTTGAATTGAGTATCTAAGAAACTTTGGTTCCAGATTCTGTTAGCCACTAAGTAATTCAACTAAACTACAACAACATGTTGAAGCACAAAAAAGTACATCTAAGTAAAAGAGAAAGCCAAAACACAAATAATAGGATGTGTGCAGAAAAAATGCAACAGCATCTCTTAAGGACTGTCTTTCTAAAAAAAAAAAAGATAAAGAAAAAACACAGAAGGTGGGAGCAAACAGCTGCGTGCAACTGAAACCCCAACATGGTGCCATGTAAACCTACCGGTAATTTATTCACCATTTTTTCAGGATACCCAGTCAGTGCCCTCAATCCCTTCTTTGTTTTTTTTTCAGTCCTGAGCGTGTACTCAATATTCCTGAAGTATCTATCCTGTAGGAAAAAAATCCTTGGAACACAAGCCTGCTTTTCCTGCAGGCTGCATGTCTGCAGTCACTTAGAAACCCACACATGAGCTACTTGTAGCTACTTTTTGAACGCTGTAACACAACACCAGTCTATATTCCTGCATACAATTTGCATCATATTGTCTGAACGTCTTTGCAGATGGAATCAGCTGTAAAATTTAAAAAGAAGTAGTGTTGGATCAGCATCCAGAGAGGTTGAAGTGGTCGGTCCTCACTAGTATGGTAATTATTTTAGAGCCATGATCATTGGAAAGGTCTTTTGATCAGACTTCCATCATGGGCTGATGTGACACAATTAGTTACTTTTTACAGGAGTGTGCTCCCTAAAAAAACATTATATTTTTAAGGTCTAATGCAAACTTTTGGAATTAATTGTCCATGTTATTACATAAAAAATAACCTGGTTCACTATGACAACAAAAAACATGAATGAAGATTTACAGTCTTAGAAATAACATAAATCAGGACATATGAATGCTTGTGCCCACAAAATGACCTTAAACTATGTAAATGCTGATTTTTATATGGGCCACACGGTGTTTGTTTCACTACTAATGAAGACATTTTGCGCAGTAATCATGAAGGGCAAATGAAAGAGACACGAGCGGTGGGCAGAGGGGGAAAGGCTGCTGACACCTCCAGTTTCCCACGTTAACCTGCACTCACCTACCTGCTGACAGCCGAGGCAGCTGGAGGAAACGAGCTGTGTAACTCTAAACCTGGACCTGCTGAGCTTGTTCTTTTTTTTTGGTTCAAAAATAGACCTTGTGGCGATGCCTCTGTGTCCGCTTTCAGGGCAGGTCTGGCTCAAAAAGCTGATGCTGTTTTGTTTTGTAGATGTTTCATGGTTCTGTGGGTGGCAGCTTTTATTATAAAGAAAACTCAACCCAGATTTAGCCACCCTCACTATGGGATGCAGGTTTAATATCGGGGAGAGTCAAGTTTGGGAATGCTGAGAGTTTAGGGTGTCCTCCAAGCCTGATCAGTGCTTATAAAACCATGCTTTCATCATATGAGTTCACATCTATTTTCTCCTTTGAGCTTTTTGATATGTCCAGTTAGTTTTATGACACTGCCCACTGCATTTATCGGGCTTGGGACGGGCACAACCGGTACACTGATTTGTACCCGAGTGAGGCAACATTTATCTTTTTTTTCATGTTAGTTTGTCTTTTTGTGAATCTGTCTGATTATTTTTTGTCTTTTATGTTTTTGTAATTTTTGTTCCTTTAGTTATTTGTGAATTTTTGCTGGCCATCTCACTTTGGGGGCAGTCACGGTCTTGCTCATGCCTATCCAGCCCCAAAGAAAACTCAAACAGAAGCAGATTCTGAAACTTTTCTACTTTTTTTTTTATTGAGTCCAATAATTTCTGTTTTTTATATTTGGAAGTTTATAAAGCACAGTTACCGTAAACCTGTGTGACAAACTCGTCCTGTTCCAGACCCACAACTTTTTCAGACTGAGAGGGCTTCTCTCTTTAAAGTACAACCACAAATGAAGATCGTGCACATCCTGAAGAGCAAGAGCCACTGAACCTGAGAAACTGCTCCTCACACACCCCTCGCTGTCTTTCTCAGCCTCTCCTCTCATTACTTCCCTCCCTCTCTGCTTTCTTTCTTCTTAATATACTCTCTCCTTCTCCAGTCACTCTCCTGACAAAGTCAAGGCTGCTCTGTTGTGAACCGCCTGAGATTTATTTTCTTCTCTCCGTATCAACACTGCCCCACATGAGCTGAGATGCCTAGTAGGTGGACGAAGAGAAAGGGGGAGGACACACATTCAATCACACTTTTATGGACACGCTCACTCATTCAGTCACTGCCTGGTGTGGGTGACATGAGCCGGCTGCTGCTGCTGCTGCTGGAGGAGAAGTGATGTGTCACCATCATTGGTGCTGCTCCGCACTGTCACTCCACTTCTGTTTGTGTCTATTTTTGCTTTGACTTTGAAACTCTGAATTGGACTCCAAGAGACGCTACAGGACAGGAACTTCAGAAAGCCAGACTTGTTTTGCTTGGAGAGCTGGAGTCTTGGTTCCCCCCCAGGAGGAGGAGAAGGAGGGGACTTATTGCTACATGTGTGACCCACTCTTGTGCGCCAGTGTCTTGACCCTGACTTTACACTCCAGGAAAAGCAGCTGCAAACGTGCTGTTCTTTGGAATTGCACCAGACACCTGTGTCAGACATGGCTGTGCATGGGACAGCTCTCATTAGGGCCCTCACCTCCCTGCTGTAGCCCTTATGCAAGCTTCAGAGATGGACATGGCCAGCAGGCGAATGCCCCTGCTCCTGCTTGTGGTGCTAGCTGAGGTTCTGAGTGGAGTCTGCGTACCACAGACAGGAAAGAACAAGGCAAACCTGAGAGGGAAGGGTTACAGGAGCAGTGAGTAACTCCTCTTTGCTTGCTTTTCTTTTTAAAAGCTACTTGAATTTCACTGATTGTTTTGTCTTTTCTGTTTTCTTTTCACATTCTCCCATTGAGAGATTCTAAAAATTGTTAAAGACTTAGTGCGACTTTGTTAAAGCAACTGCTGTTTGAGCTTCAGCTCAGGTTTCTGTGACACATAGCTGTGGATTACAGGAAGATAAATCTGCAATGTAGCTCCAGCAACTGCTGTCAGTTTTACTAGATATCTGTGTGTGTGACTGTGATGTGCCGCTTTACGCTTCTGGGTTTCCTACGAGGTGCATTTCATATTTCCCGTGCACTTCTTCCTCAGCATCACTCTATCTCTCAAGGTCTTTCCAGCAGTCATTAATTGATCAGTGCTGAGTTGTAAAAAGCTACTTAGAGTGGCTGCTCATTTCCTCAGTGTAAAAGCTGAGTGTGGATCTCAGTTCATTTCATATGCTGACACATGAGTGCAAAGATGCTGCGAGCAACAGAGGATGTCTGAAGAAGCAGAGAGCTGCGGTTGTTTCAGGACATTGCTGCTGTCCACCCGCTTTTGTTTGATGGCTAATGTGATTGTTTGGGATGGTGCTTTTGCCTGGCACTGAGTTGATGCAGAGTGTCTGTCCCCTTTGGAGGTTAAAGGAGATCACTATCTTGGTGCTGTTCCAGGATTAAATGGCTAGAATGGAACGGGAAAGGCTATAAGGCAATCAAGAGTGACTTCCCATGGAGGCATGAACTCCTCTCAGAGTGACGCGAGAAGTGATGTCGTCGACAGGATTTGATGGCAATGTCACAGGAAGTTTCCTGTTATATTTAGCTACTTTCTTCGCGTGGCTGCAAGATCTTAAAAAAATCAGCGTTCTGTAGGTGTTTGTCGGATTACTTGTATGTTTAGTCACTGTTAATATTCTCTTTTCATAAAGGCTTCATATTTTACCAATCTATAAAGAAAAAAAAATTCTGTTGTCCACATGTAACAGTGAAGGAATGTTGATAAAAATGATATACCTTAAAATCTGTATAACTTCTGTGTAACTAGAAAAAAGCTCTATAATTAGTCATATAATTATTCATTATGATTTTGAAGCTATTTATGACTAGTTATTACACTGTCAAGAAGATGGTCACCAAAGCGAATCAGGTGCCGCTGAGAATCAAGTTTGTACCATCATGAAGAAAATAAGTTAAAAATGTACGAGAATAAAGTTGTACAATTATGAGAAATACATAAAAAATGTACAAGAATAAAGTTGTAGAACTATGACAAATAAAATAAAACATTTACAAGAAAAAATGTATAAAATCATAAGAAAAAAGTTGTTTTTTAATGAGAATAAAGTCATAAAACTTTGAGAAACAAAATGTAATTTAACAAGAACAAACTGGTGAAATGATGGTATTTTATTATAATAAACTTGTGGAATTATGAGTGTAAAAGACAATATTTCACAAGAATGACATGATCATTTCACAAGTTTAAAATTGAAAATTTACAAGATTAAAGTTATAAATTAATAAGGCAAAAGGCTGTTCACTAAAAACAGTAGAAACAACAGAAAAATAACCAATATTTTGTTTCAGTATGTCACGCAGAGCCCATTGTAAGAAGTTGCTTCAGCATTAGTTTCATAAATAAAGAAGTCTTTTAGTGAGTCAACATTGACTTACTGTAAGTATATGAACATTGGAAAGAATTTGAAGGAAACTGAAGCTCCATGGGAGAAAAGTGGGGTTTCTGGTGGACTCGCTGTTTATGCTGTCAGCAATGTAGTTGCAGAGGTGCAACTACATTGCAACTACATTCCTACATAGAATTCTATGATAAACTAAAGCCTTACGGCACCTCCATAAATGGCTGCATTGATGGCTTTAGTCAGGGCGTAATGTGGATGGCGGTTTACACAAACAACTTTATTTTTGAAAAAGTGTGGCTTTTTCTCGTAAAATTGAGAGATTATTTCTTATAATTTTACAAGTTTATTCTCGTAAATCTTTTACTTTTTCTCATACTTTTTTTGTATCTGGTCCTTATCTGATGCTGTCTCTGAATTCATTGTATTTGACGGCTTTTGTTGTACTTTTAGGTTACTTTCATCATAAAACCAGCCAACTAGAACATTGCAATCTCAAGTGACAAAGCATTTTACTTTTGGATAATTAGGGGAAAAATGCTATCAAAAAACTGTTTGTTTCTGGTTAAGTAGAAGCAAGATGAGTGCAAGAAATATGACACGTAGCGTCATAAGCAATTAAAGGCTGGTAAAATTATGGTAGATGGAAAAAGCATCGGCCTATTTATTTTAGATAAGCCTGAATGTAAACTCTAAGACTGAGATGAAATGTTTGTGTTTCTTTTTCTACTGTAGCCGTCATTCTATTGTCTTTGAAGACTGAGCTCGGCTGTGTCTTTGATTCCAAAATGTTAGGATGAAAGGCTCATATTTACAAGCACCAGTTAGCAGTTCATTACTCAAGAGTGACTGAGTGTCAGCGGGAGCGGGCATCAACCTAAACCTCTTGTTTTTGCAGAGCGTTCACAAGGGGAAGAACAAAAACGATCAGTTTACTTCACAAAGAAGACTTTCCAGCAAATAAAAAAAAACCATTGGGATGTAAAGTTTTTTTAAATGTAGATTACAAAGCATTTAAGGGCCAGAAAATGGTCTCTTTACCTTTATTTCCATGTCTTACTATGATCTACGCCTGCTCCAATACAGATTTCTATATATAGCAACTTCTAACTTTCTAAACTCACATTTTTGACTGAAGCTGCTCCTTTGTTGAGAAAATCAAAGTTGAAAACTGCTTGTATCACTTTATCTCATGAATCATGTTTAAACTGCCTCGCATACATCTGTTTGAAAATGTTGAAAAGAGTTTAGTTTCTCAGAGGACCCCTAATCACAGGGGTGGCCAAACCTTTAACCTCAAAGGGCCAAAACGGACACACCTTAGTGAGTTCAGAGGCAAGATGCAAGAAAGTGTGTAAAAAATAATAAAAAGAGTTTCCTCTATTAGCAAATATTGCTGAAATGTCTTCACTGGCTTGTGTTTTGCTGTCCTGTGCCATCTACAATCGTTTTATCTTTTTATATGGTCTTTTTCTTATACATGCCTCACCTATACTTGCAAAATGATGCATGGTTTATTTGTAGTGGTTGAAAAAAACATTATACTCCTTTAGTTTAGCAACTCAAAGATTACAAAATAGGCAGAGAGTATTGCAGTTTATTTCAATTTGGCCTTTCCACACCTTTTTACAAGTCTTTTTGTTAGCATTTCAGAGGCGGTGCAGCTTTATGTTTATCAGAGAAAGTCCAACAAAACCCGAACCTAAATCTGGCATGTCCAAAGTCCGGCCTATGGACCAAGTGTTTTGTACATCTGAATAAGATTATTATTTGTTTTATTTTTCTTTTCACGTGAAGTGAAAACGTGAACAAAGTTTCCCATTGCAAAAAGATTTTTATTAAATAGCTCATTTGCATTTTATTTTATTATGAGTCGAAGGAATCCATGCCGATTGGTTGGTCCTCACACCAAATCCGTCCCTCTTTGCAAAAAGTCTGGACACCCCTGCTCTAAATCCTTCTACCACAGAGGTTCATGGGAATTTTTTAAAAGGAGATACAATATAGGTGTATTTATGTAAAGTTATAAATATACAAACATGATTCTGTGCTTTTATTAAATGACTTGCGTTTGCGGGATGAACACCAATATCTGGTGAGTGCAGTATGTGTTTTATCTGTTGGACTGGTGGACTGATCAAACTGAGTTGACGGGCCAACTTTACCTTGCAAGCCTCACTTTGAGCACCTCTGATATATTGTTCCATCAACCTTTTATACTGCTGTTATTTAAGTAAAGTGTGATGCATACTGAAGTCTCCAGTAAATGTTTTCAATCAATAACACTTCCCCCTTTTTATTGTTTCTGAGTAACACTTGTGCTTTGAATTTTAAGCCATTTCTCCATCCGTGTGCCAAAGCTCAGACCTTCACTGATATGTTTTGAAGGCCCAACATGTAGAACACCAACTTTTGCATTGTATTCTCTGGACTTCTTGACTCGATTTTCCATTCTGCCATTGGCAAACCCCTAAGAAGGTCACAAAGTCAGATTATGTGTCAATGTAGCGTTTAATCCCCCACAGCATTTACTGCCAACAGCTGTGCGTGCCGGTAAGAGTTACTGCATTATAAATTGTTTTCCGCTGACCTTGGCTCTTAACAAAATTCAACCGTGGCCTGTTATTCCATTAACTAAATGCCTATGAGGCCCCACTGCGAGAGTTAAACAGAAAAACTAATTTGGCTTTCCGTCAACCCAGCATAAATCTGACTCTCTGTGTTTGCATGAGGCTCCTCTAACATCTGAGTGATGCCACGTTTAAAATCATGAAGTTCTTCTCTTTTTGTCTTCTGATTCTTTTTTTCTATGAATTCTGCTCAAATGTGGAACTTTACTGCTGTCTTATTAACAAAGCAGAACAAATGTAATTTTTTTTGTTTAGGTTTTGTTAGTTTTACATATCAAATGTTAATCATTTTTTATTGCATTTGATTTTGTTTTTATGTACAGCACCTTGAGCTGTCTTGACTGTCCTGAAAGGTGCTGTATAAATACAATTAATTTGAATTAATTTGAATTTCTTGGACTTTCAGTGCCTTAATAATAAATTAATTTAGACAAGACACAAATACTTTGCATTTTCTCTAAATCAGCAGATTACAGTTTCTAATTTTCTAAATTTAGCATGTATTTGTTTCTTTTTTTACAAGAGATTCGTAACTTTTTTGTTTTTGCAAAGAAATGTCTGCTAAAACATATTTTATTTGTTTGTTATTGGTTTATTTGTTGTTAGTTAAATCCGTTTGGTGAACTTTTTGCAACTTCTTCTGCACAAAATACAAAAATTTTGTGTCTTGTGCTACTTTACATAATACATCTGTACTGTTTAAACTGGTAACACTACCTGAATTTTTATATTTGCAATACCAAAAACTTGAAATCTATTTAGTAAATATGTCTTAATTTTTTTTAGGTTTCTTTTACATTCTACAAACTGTTGCACAATTTCCTTTTTGGGGGGTGATTTGTGTTCTCGTGTAATATTTTACACAAAATGTTATTTTTTTCTTTGCAAACACAGCCTGCAGCTCATAAACTTTACACTTGGATTAAATTAATAAACTTTTCTTGTCCGGTTGCATGAAGGAATGACGTCCAATTCTCTTTCTGCCCTCCTATTCATACATATTTACAACTTTACTTTGCTTTTGCATCTCGTCTAGCTCCAATTTTACACTTGCTGTTTTGTGAAGAGGAATGTACAGGAGCGGATTAAATGTGTTACAACAAGCAAAAGGATGTGCACCCTTTCATCCTGACTTGAGAATCTACCATCTCAATAGTGCATTTGATGTTCTTTGGCAAAGAGACAAGATCGTTTCAACTTTTCCTCGCAAGTTTACAGACTGAGCCACCATCTTGTGCTGTTTGCAGAGGTTTTGCTCTGACTGAGCCTCATGCTTGTGATGAATGAGGCAGATTATAGGATTTTATGCTGATTTGCTCCGGAGATTCCACATAAGCATGAGCAGCTGGCTCTCAGAATTCATCACAACTTCACTATTTTCTTTTTTTTTCTTTTTTTTTTTTTACAAACAATAACTTCCTTCATGAAATCCATTAAAAAAACACCATCAAAATATGCCAATTTCTGAATAAAAAAGAAATCTAAAACATTGTTTATGAAAAGATATTGAACTGACTGAGAACTTTCTAAACTTTTGGACATACATGTCTCATTATAGTTGTACTTTAGAGGAAAAAGAAACAAAAATAGTTTATGTCCAGCTTCCCTTCAAAGGTTATCCCACCTAAAAATGTAAGTTTGATTCAATAGACAGCCTCTCCATGTCTGATCACTACCAATATTTCACAGCCTACTCTTTTTCATTTGAGGCTTATGAAATGACATGAACCCTTGCATCCATTAGATGGCAACAGTGGCATGTCAGCCTGCCGCAGTTTGCTGGGAAAAGATGAGTGCTAATGAGCAGAGAACTGCATCATGTGGTTTGGGTCAGAGGCCAGATGGAGTCCAGACGGTCTTAGCCACAGACACGCAGTCATCAGAAATGCAGTCCAAACCAGAAGACTCCTGCAGGCATGTAGAACAATTATTATAAATGCCTCACTGTGTGTAAGGAATGCATACGATTTTAAATAGGTCCCATGAGGATCAGGTCAGATCTGTCTTTCTGCTGAGACACTCTCTTTGATTCCTATCAGTCTCTTTCAAATGAAAACTAACTGAAAAAGTTGTGTTCATTGTTCTCACTCACCTCTGTGGATTACTTGCCAGAAGTGTTAATGAGCTCAAGGACCTTGAATTTTTTATTTCTTTTATCTTTAATCTTCACCTGACATGCTCTCCTCTTTTCAAGGATTTTGGGAAGTATGTGGAATTTTTAATTAGCTCTAAATCTTCATAATTGCACGTCACACACAAGGTCAGAGACAAAAATGTGGAAGGTCACTTAGTGGTGGTACTGGAAGAGGTGGGGATGTAATTATGGAGCACTTAGCGTCAGTAATAATTGAATATTACCCACCACAGTGTAATAAAAGTGTGTAACCTTACTGGATAAGTATATGGAAAAAACACAGCACATAAAAAAAATTCATTTAATCTCAGCTACTGTGATCCATGAATGTTTTTTGTTTAGAGGTTCAGGGGGAATTTTTTCTTTACCATTGCATGAAAGAAAACCAAGGTTTTTCTTTTTAAATGTGCCTTTTATATGTTTTTTAATTATCTTATTTTAAATGTTTTTTGACTAAAAATGTATGTCTTGATTTGCACATGCCTTGTTTTATATCTGAAAACAATGAGGCAATCATTAAAATGTAAAAAGCCAAATAAGGAAACAAATGTAGCTTTGATTCTCCTATTTTACATTAGACTTATCACTCATTGTGCTATTGATTTCTATAGGTTGCAGGTGGTTTAATTTTTTGCGTCGTACCAAAAAACAAGTGAACATTTACAGTTTTATTCTTTTTTTTTTTCACGTTAAGATCCCTTCAAATTATTATTTATTTGGATCCCCAATACTTGCCATGGTAAATCCCTTACCTACTCTAAACCTAAACACATCAGCATGGGTACTAAAACAGAAAAACAGGATGTTTGTGGTTATAATAGTACATAAACTTCTCTAAATGAGTCTCAATGTGGATTTCTACAAATACAAAGTTTATTTGTTTACTACACTGTAGAAATGACAATTTTTAAAAATGTATTCAGCCAAATCTGAGTTCTAGTTGTGAGCTTTTCTATTGCAGTTTACACTGATTAGACAGTCACCTCTGTTGTTTTTGGCACAGAAAAACATAAATGCACAGATCCACAGTAGGCCTGGATAATAAATCAAAATATATCAGGATTGAGATAACAACTTTAACAATACGCTTATTTCAAAAGACTGCATAAAATGGTTACCAATGTTTGCATGCATAGACAGAGACGCCATTAGGTTTTTAAAAAAGCTCAATTGCACTCTATACCTACTTTGTTCCTTATTGTTGTCCAGATTCTTTTTACCAATATAGACAACTATTACTACTATTCTGGTACTACCAGAATAGTAGATAATTGTTCTTTGGTTTGTTTCCCCAACATATGCATTTAGACAGGTATTTATGTTGATTTTAAATTAAAAAAAAAACTGTTGCAGTGAAATGGAAATTATTATTTTTGTTTTGCTATGTGTTTGTGCCATATCTTCATGGTAATATTGATCATTAATGTGGCACATCGCAAGTTTTCCTCATGTCATGCAGCCTGAATGTGAAGTCAGACATGCAGGCTGTTTGGCTGACAGCGGTAAAACATTTATGTCCATTTAAGTGTAAAGAATTTTCAGACTGTTTATCGTTCCTGCAGAAAAATAGTTGAACTTTTTCTTCCTTAGAAACTAATAAAGTGGTAATTATAAAGTGACTTTACACCTCCAGCAGACAGCACCAGACCTGCTTTCCACTGAAGTCACATGTTCACAACACTTTGGCATATGGATACTTGTTGAGAGGAAGTTTATGAGTTGCACATGTGAAAATTGCTACTAGGACAAGTCCTTACAGCAATTAAAATTATTTTGTTGGAGCAAAATGTACATAATTACATTAAAAACAGAATAAGCCGAGGAGATAGACTTTCTATTTCACAGAATGTTGTTGAAATTGAGCTTAACTCAGTCTGAAGCTGTGCTGCCATGGCAGCAGTTACACAACAGTGTGAACACAATCCAGCTGTGTCAGTGCTTGCTTGTCTGTGATCGAAGAGGCTCTGTGTATCAGCACCCCTTCACAGCTGAAACAGCATCCACACACAGTGTTTCACAGGCGAAAAATCCCCTTCTCTGTTTACCAGCATCAGCACACTCACGATACCGCAGCATTTCCTCTGGTTTTGCATCATCTGGGGTTCGAGCAGATTAGGACGCATACAATTGTGAAGCAAAATAAGCAAAAGCTGCCCAGAGTCATGTTCTTAACATTTTCAAAAATAAACCCTTAAGGGGGAATTTCTCATTCATTTTCCCAAACACAATTACTGTATTAAATCTTTTAATCATGCATGTAATGAGGTGCATGTAAGAGACTTTTCTCAGTTAGAAACTCACAAAAAAAGGAGCTTATCAGTATTATTTTAGTAATTATGCTTAGGTAAATACTTCTAGTACCTCCAAATTATTTTTTTAAATATCTACTACCTGAAATAATATGTTAAAGTCTCAAACTGGCTAAAAAGATGCACATCATTTTGACACCTTAGGAAACTGAGAGAGCCCATTATTGGAAAAATCATTTCATCCTCTGATATCTGTCTTTTGACAAAAGGAATCTACAAAAAAAAGACTAATAAGAAAAAGTTTTTGATTTTCCAAAATCTTGTCGGTCAGTAAATGCTCATAGGTGTGTAATACAATGTGCAATAAAAGAGATTTCTTTTCTAGGTTAGAGTGACTCTCCAATGAAGGAAGACTCCCAACAGTTGATAGTCAAAAAGGTGGAAGAGTAAGAAATGAAAACTAAATATGGCTGTGATTTGCGAAAGAAAAAAAAAAGTTTCACCACACACACAAAAAAAAGAATAAAAAGAAAGCAGACAAAATTTGTTAGAGGGGCCGATTTGATGACAGCAGCAACAGCCGCTTGTTGGTAAAATCACTGCCTCACATTCCTGTTTCAGAAAAAAAAAAAACGTTTTTAAACTTATTTCTTTTTTTTTATGAGCTGCTTAAAGTTACTTGTAACTAAAACTTAAATACAGCAACAAAGTCACTCAATTGTCAAAATTCTACAAGTACAGAGGACACTTACATAATGGCCAAAATGTAAGAAGCAAATGATTGACGTATGTAAAGAACGGTGATGCTCATGATAAAAACGAAAAAGAAAATTGTGGCAAACATGTTCCAAAAAAATAATCTTTGGAAAAAGGCTTAAACTATCAACACAGCCATATGGTCCACTAGAAAAAAAGATATATATTTTGATCAAATTCAAATTTTAAAGTAGTATTTGTATGTATTAGTATTCAAATACTAACTTTAAAGGGCTTATATAATGCTTAACTTAATCCTTTCAGAGTAAGCCATATGCATACACATGATAGACCTTTGGCACACTAAATAACAAATTTTTAAATGAAACATGAGTTATTTTCGCAGCTCGTTTACCTCTCCTGAAGTAAGATGACTCGATCTCTGAGGCACCGCCTTCCGCTTTGTGTGGGTGTAGCCCATTTCATGACTTCCACCTAGAGGCGGTCTCGGCAGAGTGCCTGCGTTTCGCCCACAAAAACTGGATGTGCATATAAAATAAAAGCAATAGCTGATCACCCATAGCTCAGAGGAGAAAGTGGGTGTTTGTTAGTTCTGGGTGTTGATTAGTGAGAAATTAACACTATAACACTTTAAAGCTCGAAAAGGTTTATTTTGCATTAAATAGGCACTTTAACTGCAGATCATCTTATAGTTTTCATGAGAAGATAAGGTTAGTGCCCAGCCTGAAGTATTTCTTTGCTTTGTAGTCCATGAAAAAATTGCATGAAAAACACAAAAAAAGATTAAAAACAAAAAATAGAATGAAGTCATCCATTATTTGTTTTTTAACACACAGAAAAATAAGAACGAAGATCACTTTTTTTTTAAATTTATACATTTAAAAAGTTTTTTGCGTTTTTTTTTTGGAATGCAATACGCTTCCCTTAAATGGGCTTAACTGAAGCCGTTTTGTAAAACAACAGTTGTTAAAAAGTTTTGGTTTTTGCAGACAGTCTACGTGCATTTAAAATCTTTGGGGCTTTTAAGCGGAAAAAAAGAGAGGAGTTCCAGTGCAGTAAGTGGTAATTTATTTTTCTTTCTTTGAGCATCGTTCCATTGGCTCAAATAGATGAGTTGTCGGTACATTAAACTGATTTCAGCTGATTTTTGACAAATGGCACCACATTGATTCATGTGTTGAGTTAAGGTTTTGCTGTCTGCTCGAAACTAAAAGACATCAGGGAGCAGCAGGATCAAAGTAAAGGAGGTCAGAAACAGTCCCAGACCACATAAAGACCAGATTTCCACCAGATGTCAGACACCATAGAAGAACCTTTCCTGTCTTCATCCCCCTTCTAACCAATCTTGACTTTAGAAGAAACCTTCCCAGTGACTGGCATGATTTGCAGCGCAGTAACGAAATAATACCTGTGTTGTTGCTCCAAAAAAAAAGAAATCTGAATTTTTGGAAGAATAGCAATTTTGATTTGTTTTATATTCTAAGTTTCAACACAAGCAGATGGGAAAGTGATCAAGATTCATCCCCAAAAGTCACCTGTCACTAATAAATTCAGCGGACTGTGTGTGTGGAGAAGGCCCGACAGAAGGGAGGCTGTGCGAAGCTTTGACAGGAGGTGTGGAGAGTTGCACTTTGTCCTTTGTTGCATTTCTTTCCCTTTTCTGGATTTATGAGCAGCTTTTCACATCCTCAGCCCCTCCACCCCACGCCATGTGACACCTCTTTTTCCAGCCAAGAACAGCCACTAGAAACTGAGGGCCTCCACTCTAAAGATGGATTATGGGTTTGGTGAGGTAACTTCAGGTTAAAGTCTGGATTTTCTGTTTAATAAAAGCAAGTTCATTTCTTAACAAAGTTTTATAATGACTTAATTTAGAAACTTAGCCTGCTCAATATCAGATTTAGGGTTATGGGATCAATGTTAAAGTTCCACTCTGATCATCTTTTGATATATTTTAAAACGGTTGCCAATTATCTTTTAATTATGATTATGCCTTTTTTAGCCAACGTAAAAAAAAAAAAAAGTTTTTTTTTTTTTTTCTAGGACATAGTTTCTGCAGAGCAGCAGTTCATTAGAAATTCGCCTCTGTATTGTTGGTGAGACCGTTAGCACAGAGCAAGCCCGCCCCCCTTCCCCTTCCCCTCCTCAATGTTGAGCAATATTGAAGCTGTCCAGCCGTATAGTTTGGAATCAGTCTTTAAGGCACAACTTCCAAGATCAGACAGACTTTATAAAAATTAAAAATAATTTGTGTTTTGTCCCCTACCCTTTTCAATGATGTCAGAAAACATCTTAACCCTTGTGCTATCCTTGGCACTTGAACACTGGGAGTTGGGTCATCTAGACCCCACAAGACAGTGTGGTGAACCTTTTTCTTCAATGATTTGTGATCTTCACTGGTGTCCATGGATTACATGAAATCCTCTTCACCTTTACCCACCTTTGTCATGGTAGGAATAACCCGTCAATGTAAGGACGGGGTCATAGGATAGCACAAGGGTTAACAACAGCAAATATAACGATGCCTATAAAGTTACAAACCAAAAGTTAGAAAAGAATTGATGAAATTGAATGTTGCTGCCTTAATCTGGCTGCCTTTCAAATCACCCGTTGCAGAAGAGCAGAATAGTTGATTTAAACTCTTTGCCTTCAGTTTTCCTACACAGCTAATATTTGCATGAACTGTACATATTAATCTCACCGCCAGCCTTCGTGTGTGGCTAATCTTTCCAGATCAGTTTTTCTTGCGTTGATGGTAACGACACTAAGAGACTCTTTAAGTGGGAGGCTAATAGACAACGTTTTATGATAGATATCCTTGAGACTTTGTAAATCTGTCTTGAGTAGATTTTTGCTCTGACATGTCTTACAGCAAATGCAAAGTGAAATATTATGAATTGTTTTATGGCCTATAATTATGTTGTCACCTGAACACCCGTTGGCAGTATATGAGGTGGAAACAAGCTTTGATTTATTGAGGTGACAGCTGGATAAATTGTGCAAGGAAGGATGTTGTTTTGAAGCTCTACTTCGGGTCACATTATCACCAGTTCTCTGTTGTGTACGCGCGATAACTCTTTCTCTAAAGGGTTATTCAATTATCTTTAAAGTTTATATACATATTTTTTATCTACTTAAAATGCATTAAAATCTGTCTTATTATGGCTGTTTTTTAAACTCTCTGAATTGGGAAAATGAGTCTAACAAAGAGGACAGTGTGTGTTTTCACATTATAAATCTTGATCCAGCTTTTGTCTTTTTGTCTGAAAACTTGCCTCAGGTGATGCAGTCTGCATTTTTCTTCATCTTAAGCTTCTTTTGACTTGACAACATAATGAATTTCATCGCTACACATTTTAACACATCGTTTGTCTTTCTTTAGCTTAACATTTCCATCCTGACAATGCCAGAGGCACTCAGTCAAGAGCATGAAAGAGTTTCATCTCAGTTGGCTCACTACTTCTGTGTTCTTTTACTGTGAGTTATCTGATGTCTAAAGTTGTATTTCTCTGCTTTCACTTATTTTTTTTCTAAAAATGACATGCAAGACTATTTGACATACTTGTGATGTGTAAAAGTATCTTTATCCAGTGTGATAGTAGAAAATCAAACCTACTCTGGCAGACATTTCTTCTTTGTCGCTTTTTCTATGGAAAGCAAAAAAAAAAAAAAGGATCAGCATGGTCTTTGATGTATTGTAGATTTAGATCCCTTTGTGGTCCGGCCACTTGAAGCATTTCTACATGTGTACCTAACATCTACAGAAACAGTTTCAACAGGACTGGAAAAAGTGGCTGCATGCCACTCTTCTACTAAAGCCTCATTTGCATCTCTTCTAATCAGAACTCAACATATTGAGAGCATGCCCTGGTTTATCTTCTTCTTCTCATTGCACCGTGGTTAGCATGTACTCTGCTCAATTAGCATACACATGTTACTCTCTGACAAGCACCGGTCCATGGTGGATTGGAAGTGTTTTTGCAGAGTGAGGCAACACCGGGCTGTGAACGACAGATAGGGGCAGCCGTTTGTTCAGGTCTCTTGAACCCAGATCAGATAGTGCCTGAACGGTGACGAGGCCAACGACTGGAAAATGAACCGAATCATGACCAAGAAGTCGTCACTGAGCAACTATGAACCAAATAATTCAAAGTACCAAGCAATGTAAAAACATGATAAAGTGTAGGCCTGCATGATTGTCTTCAGAAAGAAAACATGCAACAATAGACCCTTTCAAGACTTTTAAAAGCCCAGACCAGGAGAGAAAAACAAAATACATATATAGAAAGAAATGTATGTCAGTGATTCCAAACCACCATGCTTTAGGAGCTCGCTCATTTGTTTGGACCATAACACAGCTTGAATGAACAAAGGAGTGGTTAGATGTGCATGCTTTTGGGTGTATATATATCACCGCTGTAATTTTCTTGTCCTATTAATATTTAATTAAAAAAGCTTCAGAGTTTCCGTTTGGCTCATGTTGACACCATACAAAGTTCTGAGACATTTTTTAGGTGATGAACAACTGTCTAGTGTTCAGATTTTTTAAAACATTTACATGTCAACCAGATTGCACTTACCAAGCATCATGGTTTGGAAATAGTCCTCCTTAAAGTCTCACTCAGATCATCTTTTGATTAGAAATTCACCTTGAAGTTGTGGAAACAACTTTTGGCGTGAAGTAAACTTGTCCCCTTTCCATTATCCAGCTGTTGACACACTCCCATTATCTTACAGCCCCTCACACCCCCAACCTAACTTAAGCGGTTCAGCAAAAATGGCGAGCAACCTTGGAGCTGTCTGGCCGTACAGTTTTAAACCAGATGCCAGCTCAGATGAGGAAAACAAAGACGTCAATGGATCTATTTGTCTGCAAGTGGACGCACTGGAATGGAGCAGAGCAGGGAGCTTGTGGCTTGCTGTAGTAGTTTCTACGTCACAACTACAAGCTTTTTCAAACTGCATTTTTTGGTCTGCCCCTAATTCACAGCAAATAGGATAAAGAAATACCGGTACTCAGAAATGCAATTTTGACTTTGATTTTCTCTATTTATGTTCTCCATCACCAGAGGAATGCCCCAAAAACATGTTAACAACACCAAAAACACAATTTTCATCTAAGTGGGTCTTTAACGAACGTGACATTTCTTCCTAAAGCATCGACAGAATCTGCTGTTGTGGTGGATTATGGATGAGCTTCCGTGTCTCAGCTTTTAGTGGTTTGGAAACATTGACTTTAGACGTGAGTAAATATTTAGAGCTTTTAAAAAGATTAATTGATTTAAAAAAATGTTTTTATTCATTCGTATGTTAATTTAGTATTTGTTTTGGAGTGCACTTGTCTGATTTAGCCAATAAAAAAGCAGAAAGGGCAATATTCACTATCATTAATTTCATCATTAGCTTCCTCCAGCCTCACAATAAAATGTGAATTTTCTCCTCCACTGCTTCTGAGCTGCAAGAAAGATTCAATTTAAAAAATAATCCTTCTTTTCTTACCTCTTTCTCAAAGGTTAATGGATTCAGTTTTTTCAGGTGAAACATGAAAATGATTATTGATTGTCATTACTCGCTCAAATTGCCCACATTTGCAAGAAATCTGACGATGCATAGGAATAAGATTTCAGGGTAAGATATCATAGGGAGTCTTGAAGGTCATCTTTCTGTTGACTGTTGCGGCTTAAATGGGTTCTTCAACTCGAACAGGATATTAGATTTTAGATTTAAACATGACAAATATTGGGAAGCTCCTAATAAAGGGGCAGGATAAAAAATCTTAAATTATTAGACTTTTTACCTGGAAAGGTTTTTTTCTAGAATTATGTTTAACAACCTTAACCTCTGCAAGAAAATAACAAGTTCAAACTATTTTGTTGCTTTGAGCTTTTTTTTTTAAACAAAGCAAAGATCATGTGGGTAAGATAATGCATGTTATACCATATGAAGGGGTAGGAATCCATGGCAACCATCTCACAACGGTCCTTCAGTTTTTACTCAGAAAGAGCAGTAACTGGCTGACGTTCTACTTGGGAGAAAGAAATTGCACAGAAGTTCACCCCAGCGGCCATGCGGTATTTAGCAATCTTTCAGCCAATCAGCCCTGTTTGTCCTGGAACCGCCTTCCTGCTTTTCTTTTTGCGGTTGATTGCTGATGCACTCCAAGCAAATCTTTCAGCATTTGAATTTGACAGTTATGTTTTCTTGGCAGTTGCCCTTTTATTGGACCACAATAAAGCAATCATGTGTAGTTGGATGAATCTTTCTCCAGCTCTGAGGAATGACGTACCTGCTATTTTCTGTGGCTTTTGTAATCAACAAAACTATGTTTGCAAAGAGATACCAAATTCACCACTGCAGGGTGCGTGTCAGTGGTGAGATCCTGCATGTGTGCATCCGTCCCCCCACAAACTAGCAAGTCATATCAGAAGAAATATATGTTTTCCATTTAAACAAGATTCCCTCCAGCACTGAAACTTTGATTGTGTAAGTTGATTGCATTGATATGGATATTTTTGTGAGATGTGTGTGCTACTATTCACCAGCGGGAGAAACAGACTAAATTGTTGCAGTTTGTCAGGGTCTTGTCTGACATCCTAATCACCAGCTGGAAATGTAATGTGACATGCTGCTAAATTGGAATGTGGACAGAAACTCGATTTCTCCAGCGGTTTTTTACACTGAGATCCTTTATTTCTTAGACCAACAGAGAACACGATTTTTTTTATTTTCTCTCTTTTAAAAGCCACTGCTTCTTTTGAAATGCTGAAATAAAATAAAAAATAAAAATCTAAAAAAGCAGCTTACAAAGGCAAGAAATGCAATCTTTCTACTCACTCTATTTTTTACAAACAAATAGGAATAATTTGAAATATTGTTTGCGTTAGTGGTTGCACGGTGGCGCAGTGCTTAGCGCTCTTGCCTCACAGCAACAAGGTCCCTGGGGGGACCTGAAACAGAACATCAACGGGGGACCCTTCTGTGCAGAGTTTGCATGGTCTCCCTGTGCATGCGTGGGTTTTCTGCAGGTACTCCAGCTTCCTCGCACTGTCCAAAAACACGCTCCATAGGTTAATGTTAATTGGTTACTTTAAATTGCCTAGATGTAAATGTGGGAGTGCTAAGGTGACCCTGCGACAAACTGGCGAACAGTCCAGGGTGTCCCCTGCCTTCGCCCACAAGTGGCCGGGAGAGGCTCCAGCAGCCCGTGACCCTGAAAGGGAAAAAAGGATTAAAAGATAAATTAATGAATGTTTGTGTTAATAATTAAATTAAATTACTAATTAAAAAATAACACATTTCTATAGTCATTTGGAAAAGATTTTGTCACTTTTTCTTTTTCTCCTGTTTACTTGGGAATGTCCACCACCTACAGTTGGAAGAAGGTTGGTGCGAAATGTTGAAGCGGTGCAAATCTCTTGAATTGAACGTGAAACGGAAACGGTTCAGTTTGACCTGGTTAAGCTGGCAACACTTGTTCAGTGGCCACATGTTTTGTACGTAGAGTCCAAAAACGATCACAAAAACTTGGGTAGCCACATGTGAATATGAAAGTTTTGAACGCAGATGCCGAAAGCATGCGTTTACCTGCGATTGCATAGACTTGTTATTGGAAGTGGCAGTTTGAACGCACGTTGCAGGGAGAGATGTGTACGTTAGGGGTTGGCGATACTGAGAGTTTGGGTATCAATCTCATAAAAAGTAATTGCAGGATTAGTATGAGCGATATTCGTACACATTTTAGTTGAAATATTTTTTGTTAATTAGGTTTATAATAAAACACAGGAAAAAGACTTTCTGCAAACATATATGTTCATTAACCAACAACAATCTGAACTGAAGATGCATCAAATATAATAGATAATGAAAATATTCAATACAAAGAAGAAAACAGTAATTAGTACAAAATAACAAAAAAGCAGCAAAGTAACAAAAAATTTTAACCAAGTATTATGTTGTAAAAAAAAAAAAAAAGAAACATGATAATTTAACAAAGCTACTAGTGCAAAATAGATAGACACAACACTAAACACAACAAAAAATCCTGCCATTGTGTGCAAATATTTGTGAAAAAAAAAGTCAACAGGGCAAATCAGGTATAAACTGCAAGTTTTTAGCTTCTGTTAATTATTTTCCATTCTTTAGTTTTGGTTTTATTATGTTGTTGACCAAAGATTTAAACGAAAAGCTTTCATTTTTGAGTTTCAGTTATTAAGTTTGCTCGGTTGTACCAAAAGCTGTGCATTAAAGTGTTAATTAAATGATAATTAACACCCATATTCACACACCTGGTAAAACGATTTATTTGAAATGTTCATAAAAACATCAAAATAA
This sequence comes from Oryzias curvinotus, assembly GCA_023969325.1. Classification (NCBI taxonomy): domain Eukaryota; kingdom Metazoa; phylum Chordata; class Actinopteri; order Beloniformes; family Adrianichthyidae; genus Oryzias; species Oryzias curvinotus. Next base: position 13,104,864 of record CM043718.1, on the reverse strand, counting down.
ACAAAAGTTTATCCATTAAATACGTTTTCTTTTCTTTTTCTCCTTATGTGCATTATGTGGTATGCTACGGTTTTTTGTCTTCATGCATTGTTATTGCCATATAGATCCCCTTAAAACGTGTTTATTTGGTTTAGTTAGAGCTGCCTCAAATTGGTGAAAATTTTTTTTTTATTTTCATTTTGTCATATTTTTGCATTCTAGCATTGTGTGCTCATTGAGTATGAAAGAACTGTCTAAAGGCCTGATTACAAGACCATTAGTCATGCAGAAAACAAGAAAAAAACGAGGTAATCAAAATGGAAATGAGGCAATAGTGCTCTGGAAATAGATGAAGGCAGTTGCCTCATTTCTGCTGAAATAGGACTTTCTGCAAAACCGTTTTTGGGGCGTTCTCCACCTCACCCGCCCTTTTTCTTGCTGATTTGTTGAAAAGTGCTCATGTTTAAGGAGGAAAAGTTCACATTTTTAAAGTTCCTTTGGTTTTGAGCCGTTTACAAAAAAAAATGATTCCATTACTGAAAATGTTTTGGTTTTTTAAGAAGAACATGTTTTCTTTTGATCAGTCTGTGTGAGGAAATGTTGTCTTACAATGAATCACTTATTTTAACAAGCTCCCCATTGTCTTAACAAGGCATCAATGGAGACACCAAAGTCACGTTGGGACTGTCAGTGACAAAATTATAATTAAATCTCTCAGGCTCCTCCTGTTCATTTATACCGTGTTTTCAGGAGTATATGTCGCAGAAAATAAAAGGGGCATTATAAAGTAAAAAAAAAAAAAAAGCCTACATAAATTGCTCTGGATTATAAGTCGCATAGAATACATAGATACCGTTAAGAGATCAGGTTTATTTTATTTTATTTTTTAAATTAATTTTGAAGAGCTCTACAAATGCATCAGTAAACACGTCTCCATGTCTGGGATCATGTTCATTCAGTCTTTTTAGTTTTTTCGGTGAGGTTTATTTTGTACTGCAGGAACTGTGCCGGAATGACAGGTTCCTACTTGGTGGTACTTCCATCTGTCTTAAACCCCGTTTGATGACTTGCTGTGCCGCATTAGTCAAAGCAAGATAAAATAATAACAAGAATAATAAAGTCTCAATGCAAATAAAAAATGTATCATGAAGTTCAGGAAAAGAACGATCAATCTTCTCCGTGTTTGTTTTGGGCCGCACTTCTTCTGTGTTGCTGTCAGTATCAAATACTGATACAAACCCTTACTGTGCCCTCTAGTGGTTGTTAGTGGGAAACAACCACTAAAGGGCTACCGGGAAAAGAAGCGCCCTTGGCCAAATAATGTAAAATAATGCAACATAATCTCTGAGAAATACAGTGTGGGACATTTGATAAAGTAAAATGTTTCTAGAAAAGAAAAAATGAGTTGTATTTGTTCTCTTTGGTGTTTGAGCCAGCATTTCAGTGTTCAGGGAACTCTGTGCATGCAGTTCATAGAGAAGGGTTCATAATGGAGAGGGAAGAACGTGGTTTCATGTTAACAGAGGACTCAGGGGGGGCAGGAGAAATAAGGGGTGCGACTAAGTGGCAAGGCTTCTTTTGTATTTTTTAATAAGTAGTCAGTTTTCCACACATGTGCCACGCTAATTAACCAGCAGGGGACATTGTGTTGAGTGTGGCATTCAGGCTAAAAGGAGATAATATAACGCAACATTGTGGTCCTGGTTCTTTCTTCTGTTGCCCTCGGGGCAGACGAGTACTCCACCTGTTAATAAAGCTCCTAATTGGACCTTTGACAGCGACACGCCCAGGGAATCAGAATCCACGTGAAGACAGGAGGGGCACAAAAACAGACCAGACAACAGACTCCATTGAACACTGATGGTTAATTAATGTTAACTGATACCATACATGGGGTTAGTAGTTGCCTTTGTTTGATAATGTGGGCGATTTATTTCAAAGCTGTGTTTCTCACTGTGACTTATATTTTCAAACTGGTCATCTTTTAGTTGTTGGGAACTGCTACAGACCGCTGTTGGAAAAAAAATATCTAGCAGAACTGAACCACAAAAACGTAATTGTATGAAAGTAAAAAAAAAAAAACTCTTGTTTCAAGAAAAACTCTTATTTTTTGTCTTGCGAGAAAAATTTTATTATTAAGAAAGGTTTTAAATAGCAAAATAATCGTAGTTTAAGAAAACATGTAATTAGAATTTTTTTCTTAAAATAAGAATTCTTGGTAAGACCTTTTTTTTTTACCCCATTGGTAATTTGATTTTCCTTATATAGAGAGTTGCTTACATTTTAAGAATATTTTTACTTATTTTTAGGGGGTCTGTTTTTGCAATGAACATTAAGCATAAATCCCAAGATTTCAAAACAACAAAAATCTTCAAGATTCCAATTAATTCAAGTTTGTTTTTTTGTTTTTTTAACATGTTTGTGAAGCATGTTTCTCATGACGGAGGACATACATATAAAAAAAGCATTGCATTTCTGAGTATTTCTTTTTTCAAATACATGTGAATAAAGAACAGGTGCAAAATTTCCTTGGTAACGTAGAAACTACTATGGCAAAACACAAGCTCCCTCCTCCACTCAATTCTAATGCTTCTGTTTGTAGACAAATAGATCCTTTTACCTTATATGAGCTGGCATCTGGCCTAAAACTGTGTGGCTGGATAGCTCCAATGTTGCTTACCTTTTATTCAGTAATGTAAGGTTGGGGTTGTGGGGGCTATAAGCCAGTGGGAGATGATGGGAAGGGAGGTGGGCTTACTCCAGGTCAACAAAACAAAATAAAGTTAAAAATTAAATGTGTTAAATGTATCCATCAAAATGAAAAATGACAGTTAGGACTCACAAATGAATACATGGTGTCATGCTATGGTTGTCAGACAGTGAATCATACATACTGTGGATGTCTCATCTGTGACCTCCATCCCTGTGTTGTGGGTGTTATCACACTTCATTTCAGCTGCATGTTTTGGAGATAACTATGTTGTTATGCTGGTGTGACTCAGACCATGCTCTCCTGCAGGATTGCCACGACCCTCATCAAGAAGATTCAGATAAAAATCTGAAAAAGCTGGAGGTCTTTTTAGTGTCATGTTTACTGCAGCACTGCAGGTGCAGCCGGCTGCATGGTCACTGCTGTTTGGTAGAAACAGTAAGATTTCTTGTTTTGTGTCCAGAAGTCCTTCCTAGATTTTTACTGCTATACATTGGTGGGATGAGCAGGCTGCATGATTTGTCAACTTCCTTTTGACACTTTAGTGATCTAAAGTACTCTCCAGTGAACAATTCTGTCACCCTGTCTGGGGTTTATCAGACATGAAGCCAGATCCCATTGAATTAAAAATAAAAAGACTTCAGACAGACTGCCACTCAGCCAGCCAAAGGGGGCTGGATCCTGAAGATTCACTTCACCTCCACACCCTGACCACACAGCCCAAATTAACCCCACTGGCGGTCAACAAAGAGAATGGGCATGGCTTTGTCCTGATTTATTTCACACAAAGCTATCATAAGGGCCCAGTTGGTCTCCTGTCTCTTCTGTGAGCCACACACCACAGTCCTTGCCTTTCTCTTAAAACCCCCCGCCCCGCCCTCACACTGCTTGTCGCAGGCCTTCAACCTGTCAATCTGTGGATGATGCAGCCAGAAAGACAGGGCTGTCTCTAAAGGAAATGATTAGCAATTAATGGTGCATCATTGTATTTGCATCAAGACTGTGTGTGCACACATAAAGAGTGGCATTGTCAGTCAAGCTCAGTGGGTCCAGACCCTCCCACCGCCTGTCCTGCCCATGTGGTCCCACAGGGGTGCAGCCACTTATGGCCATTGATATGGCAGAGATGGCTCTGTTTAACACAAACACTCACTTATAGGCTCAGCACAGGACAGTGTCATGCTGAGCCCAAAGAAAAGCTGAAGATCGCAACAATGCATCAGTCTGAGCGAGCCTTATGCTAAAACGTGTTTTTTTTTTTTTTCATTGCCTCTATGGATGCATACATTACTTTTTGCTCAAGTAGGCTTGGGGGTCTTTTGCTTTTTGTCATGTTGATGTTCCAACATCAGGGAGCAGGTTTGCATGGATGCAGCCTCATGCTTTACAGTCTGCTTGCCGCCTGCCTGTGCAGAGGATGCTTTGCTCAGGAGTTGTGGACCGTGGATGTGGACACTGAGAAGGTTGCATTCAATTCCTCAGTTCCTGTGGTGTTATTGTTGACAGAGACGGGAGTCGCTCATGATGGAACCAGCGAAGGAGCAACACCAGCTCCTCCCTCTGAACATGAAGAAGACAACTCTTTGGGCTACACAGGTACTGCTGCTGACATTTAAAAATGAAATGACAAAAAAAAATAATAATAATAATTCCTTAATGGTTACTTAAAAGTTGACACCATGATCAAATACAAAAGAATCTGCATACATAGCCAGCTTTAACTGAGTATTTGTACTTTATTTTAAGACCAAGAATTAGCGCCACTGAACGCTTTTTTCCCCCTTATAATTTATGATTATAGTTTATAACTGTAATTTATCATTAGATTTTCTTTTCTCGTAAAACTGCAACTTTTTCCTCATAATTGTACGACTTTACTCACGTAAAACTATGACTTCTTTCTCATAATTTTTACAATTTTATTACTTTTTTTATTGTTGTCCTAATACTCTGTTGTATAATTTAAATAATTTAGAAAGCAATTACCTAAGTCCAGGAAGAATACACTTTTGTGATTCAACTTGTTTTATGTAACTGTTATTTAATGGCCACCTTCGTTTCAAAGACAAAACAGAACTACTCAAGTGTCTTTGAAGGTTTTGTAATATATTTCTTCATAACTCTTCTGGAAAAATGTTCTTGATTTTCCTTTGTTTTTGTCTAACTTTAAGTCATTTAATGCACACAAAGTGTCCTATTTTCCTATTTGTCCTATTTTTGTCAAATTGATTAATTTGTCTCTGAAATTATTCTGTTCACACCTTTCAAGCACGATGTTTAAAAAAAACAAACAAAAAAAACAACTAAATCAATTTGATCCAGAAACTTTACCAGGGGTTTCAGAATCCAGGAAGTGAGGGCTGGTGTCCATCAGTTTTTCCATCCAACCTGCCACTGTAGCTCCTTATTGGTGATCCGGGTTATCAGCAGCAGATGAAGCAGTATTTCTGAAGAGCCAGCAGGAGGTTGGCCCTTGAGGCCTGGTTAATTTCATATCTAACAATTAGAAATGTTAGTGTTAAAACAAAATGTCTTTGTTTCTCACAGCTCAGGTGTGAACATTATATACGCCTCATCTTTTTAAAATCACACCCCAGAATCAGTGACTATCGAATTCTAATGTAATACCTCATGGAAATCCTATCAGGTCTTTTATCTGTATGTGGATGACATTGCGCTGTAGTGCTGTTTTAGTGAGATGGACATCACTACATTAACCAGTAAACTGAATTGTTTGGTTAGAGTAAGAAAATGGTTAAATACAATTTAAATGAACTAGATAAAATGTGTTTCTATTCTTCTTCTTATTATTATTTGAAGTTTTGTATATTATTATTATTATTAATATTATTATTATTATTATTTTTATATACCAAATTGTGTCATGTTAACTGCATTTATTATATTTATTTATTATATTTATTTATCATTAAAATGAAACAAATTTAATAAATATAAAAATAAGTTTAATAAAAAAAGAGACTTCAAATTTTGCTCTGAACAAAATTGCTCAGACAAAGAAGTGATTTGGACTTCTCAGCTCTGCTGTCCAATCCAGGTTCAGATTTGGGTGTTTGACAGTTCTTCTTTGGAAAGCCATTCAAGACAGACGGTTAAAAACTGCTTTCATTTGAGAAAAAAAAAATATGTCTCATATTTGATGTCTAAGTATGGATCCACATTTTTCCTTTTCATCAGGCTGGACTATTGTATTTCTTTTTTTAGCTGTTTCAATGACTGTTCTCTCAATCAGCTTCAGATGGCCTTTAACAAAAACAAGCAAAAAGGACCCGTCACTACTGTCCTGTTTGAATTCCAAATGCCACACCGATTTTAAATGTGTATTATCAGTATTTTCCTAGATACAATAGTGACCTTTTATCCCTTCATTCCTCAGCTCAGTCTTTGAGATCTTCAAGTCAAAACCTGTTGGGGCTTAAAAGCTTTTGTTGCAGGTTTTTTGTGGTTTAGCAGGTTTTTGGCAGTTTTCTCTTGAGGTTTTGGCCTGTATGTGGAATGCCCTCCTTTTGTCCCTGTGCCCAATGAACTCTTCTAAGACCTTTTAAGTAACGGGTCAAGACCTATTGTTTTAGGAAACCTTTCAGTTTTTTTAATCCCATAATTTTTTTTTTTTTATTCAACTTGCTTGTTTTATGTCATAATTTTATCTGTGATTTTATCTGTGAAAGGTTCCATAGAAATAAGCTCACCTAGTTAATTGTTGGAACCCATTTCTTTAAAAAGGAGGTGTAAACAGCTTTCCACTAAGGCTCAGATTCACACACAAACTGGAGCAGACGGAATAATAAAGTCTGGACCAAATTAGGGATGACACGTGTTTTGCTTGATTTTTTGGCCTCAAAGTGAGTGGAAAACCTGTTCACACTGTGTTGTCACAGCAAGAAGACCTCCCGCCCAAGGTGATTTACTGGACCTCACACAGCCTTTTAGAAAAAGAAGGGAAATCCATATTAAGTGAGAAAAAACCTTCATGGGTTCTTTCACTGTGTGTGGCAACTCTGCAGCTCTGGGTTTTACTGGACATGTGGAAAAAATCCCAGCATAACCATACAGTTATCATCAACGTCATGCTGTGACCTTCATCAGAGAGGCCAAGACAATTTAGACATTGTGGCGCAAACAATAGCTAGCACAGGAATATTTTAGTTTAAATTTGCACTATTAAAGATTTCAATCTAACTTGATTTTGTAACTCATGTAATTACTGCTAATGTAGTTTAATGTTGCATATTTTAATAATGTGGGGGTCTGAAAACAAACCATTGTGTATTCAGTTGATGTCAGACGATAATTGACCCTTTTCCATCATTCTGTGAGTGAATGTAATGTGATTTTTTTTTTTTTTTTTGCTGCAGAGTGTATCAGTGTGTGCTGCACAGAGTAGAGTCAGTTATCTCACTAAGAAGTTGTGGAGCTCATTGCCTGCAGCATTTATTGGGGCAACTCGCACAATTGTTTTTTTTTTTTTTTCATCAGCTCAAGACCGTGGTCTTTAAACCCAAATCAATAAGAAGCAATTCTGATTATATATTATTGTTTCTGTTTTTTTGCTAGGGCTCTCTGCACTACATCATGAAGGTTGTGTCTCTTTATATCCTGGGGCAGCTTTTGGAACCAAAAAAAAAATAAATAAATATTAGAATTGGCAAATATTTTCCCCAAGAATCACACTTTAAGTCCTAATTTGATCATCGTTTGACCTATTGTGAAAGCATTCCCGTTGTCTAATAATGAATATGCAGATTGTAGCTAAAATAAAATAAGAAAAACCTGTGTTGTTTTTCTATGTATTTTATGCAATAGCTTGTAAGAAATCTGCTCTGAGTTGTGGGCGGGACTGTTGGCGCATAGTAAGCCCACCCCCACATCCCATCCTCCATCTGTTTACATTCTCTTCAGCTACCTTAAAGCCCCTCACACCCCCAACCTAACATTATAGATGCAACAATAATGTTGAGCAATAATGGATTATCCAGCCCCACAGCTTTGAGCCAGATGCCAGCTCAGACGATGAAAACAAAGACGTACATGGATCCAATCATCTACAAGTGGATGCATCAGCGCCTTGACAATTGTAGATTTTACGTCACAGACACAAGCTTTTTCAAAAGGCATTTTTTCATCTGCTCCTAATTTACAATGATTTGAATAAAGAAATACTCTGAAATGCAAAGTTTTTTGGGACATCCTTTAGATGTCCTGCAGGCACCTGCACATTTCTTGCATGTGATACGTAAGTGCAGTCAATAAGGAGCCAGTACCCTCACCTTTCTAATGACTAGAGTGTGGCATAAGGCCACCGTACAATAGCCTTATCCATACCTTATAAGTGCATGTAACTAACATTAGCCTTACAGACACTTCACAATACACTTGCCACATATACGACAATGGGATGTTTTATTTTCAAATATCCCTTGAAGCGGTCAGAAGAGCCTTGACGAAACTGCAACCTGCGTTCCTCTTAAGATGCAGGACAACCCAAAAACTCACAGTGACTACGACTAAAACTGGTGAGAAATAAATATCACAAGATTCCCAACCAAAATTGAGGCTAAAATCATGCTTAATTGAGCATGTCACATGCTTTGAGTGCATTCTCACTGTTTTACAAGCTACTAGTTTTACAAGTTTTGAAATAGAGTCTAGGTAAGTTTGAGATACTTGTGTTAACGCCGTGAATGCTGTGAAGATTGTTTCAACACATCCAAATATGATCTGTAAGTAACAAATCAACTTTACTGGGTGATATAAAGGCTTAAAGAAAAAAAATTCTATGTGCGCCACTGCCTTTGTGTTCACCTTGGGAAGGCTGAATCTGTCTAATGGACAACTCTAGGAGCTCCATCTTTAATCTGGCCATGTAATCCCATCTGTGCATGAAAATTAGGGAATCGATCTGGCTTGGTCAGTGAATTGGAAATGAGACTAATGTGCCCTAATACCTCAGTTTGGTTCTCGATAGGACCAAATGGATGACTGCCAAAGACTGCATTTCCGAGGATCGTGACTGGCTGGTTGGAACACAGGGATAATCTTGACAGCTGCTAATTTGACTTGATTTGTAAAAGGATCTGCACTCTAATGTGTCTCATCTAATCATTTATGTTCTGGATGTATTTAATTGTGATTTTCTGTCATATGATGCTAGTGGTCTTCGTGGTAAAGGAGGTGCATTCATTTAGGATTAAATGTCAGGGATATTGTTATCCCAGTCTGCCATATCATTGAGAGAAAGAGTTATCTTTGTTGTCTGTTGGTTGCTATTGGCATATTTGAAATATCTGTGAAACGTCTATGAAGCCAAGTCTTCTCCGACATTTAAAAACAATATCAAGCACATATCTGAGAATGAAATACTAATGTGTGTCTGCTAATCACCTGGGGCTAGTACAGTAGATTTTATGATCAACCACATGCTGATGTGAAGTTTCCAGTGTATTAATAGGGATTTTTATTGCACTCCCCCCAACACACGGACAGTGAGCCAGCTCTAAATTGTTTCCCGATATCAAAAAGCTTTGCACATATCTTCCCATTCATAATAAATGAGATGGACCCAAGTGGAGACAATGAATTACAGAGGCATACTAAAATTCTTACCCTTTTTTTGCCCCTTGGCAAGATGAGACACTTGCCAAGGAGAGATGTATTTGTTTGCTCTGCCTCAACTTGAAGCCCCAAGCGTTGCTCCAACAATCACCCCAGCTGCCTTATCCCTCTGTGTAATATTGCATTTATCACAAATCTCAAACAATATCAATTTCAGATGATTCTTTTGTTTGTCAGATACTGGAAAAAAAGAGATTGAAATGAACTTTGACTCGTCATGTGTAGTTGGTTTAAAAAATGCGAACACCAATAACACTTCACAATAAAGCCATAGAACACATAATGAAGGCATTTTATTTGCAAGTTTTCTACACACATTTCTTCATGTTTGAAGGAGCTGTTTTGCTCACGTAAAAATGTGTTTCCTTGGAGAATTCTGGTGTGAACTTTAACTCCTGTGTGAACCAAACAAGTGAACTCTGGTTACCAGGAAATACTGCATTACAATGTATTAACAAACATGTGCTCGTAGACAATGTAGAGTTAAAAGCCCACTCCAATAAAAATCTTATTTTTTATGCTATTAACATGTTCATGTACAAGTTTTCACATAAAGAACATATAAAAAGAAATTTAAGATTAAAATTGCATTTCTGGGTATTTCTTTATTCAAATTGTTGGGAATCAGGAGCACATGTAAAAATGCAGTTGGAAAAAGCTGATAGCTGTGACATACAAGTTACTACAGCAAGTCACAAGCTCCCTGCTCTGCTCCATTCTGATACATCCACTTGCTGACAAATAGATCCATGTACGTCTTTGTTTTCCTTGACCAATAGCTTAAAACTGTACAGTTAAATAGCTCCAATACTGCTCACCTATATTGTTGCACCTGGAATGTATGGTTGGGGTTTTGAGGGGCTGTAAGCTAGTGAAAGAGTGTAAACAAATAGATGATGGAATGTGGGGTCAGACTTAAAGAAACTAGCCAACAATACTGTTTTTTTGTTCATTTTTTTGTTGTAATCCTAATTAAAAAAAAACATTAAAAACACTTTTACAATAGATCAAAAGATGATTGGGGTAAGACTTGAAGCATCTTGTCCAAGAATAGCACAGGATTTGAGCCGCTGGCCAGTCAATTGGCCGATAAACCAAACCAAATAAAGGTAGATTTTTTTTTTAATTATTCTCTGCTCATGATAGTACGACAGATCCCTAAATCTAACCAGTCACAATGGATGTTATTGGATTACACTTTTGGAGCCTAAATGTGTGTTGAGGGCCAGCATAGTATTTACGTGGAGACTTTTTGCTAGAATAGAAAATGTCAGTTTTTTTCCCCAAACAGGAAGCGCAGAAATCCTTGACCCCAGACTCTGGCCGTTCAGAAAAGAAGTCTTAAGCTGGTGGCCTTGATTTCCAGAGTGCTTGTTTTTGCCTTTCTGAGAAAAAGCAGGTTGAGACTCTGTCTGGGTTTGAGTCAGTGACAGCTTTACCACGAGAGAGATGGAGAGCTTTGTTCTCTCTCCATCTCATATGATCATTGGTGGGCTCCTGTATGTGGCCTTCGGTCCCCACTCTAAAAACCAATTTCCTTGATGGTGTCACTGTCCGATGTACTACGCGAGAGTCACATCCGCACCATTGTCACATTTCCATGACAGTAGTTTCTGTTCTTTAGCTTTAGAGCCCTAATAACTATGATGCTGGAAGGAAAGTCACCACTTAACTTTTAGCCAGCTGCACTCACTTATATTATCCCTTTGCATCAACAGAGACGGATCCATGGAAACTCTTAGGGTAACGATACACTGGAGATATAATTAGGTCTAATGATGTACTAATGCCCTACATGCCGCTTCTTCAGCGCTACTGTACTGGAAAGGACAGTAGAGGTTTTGTACTCCCCATCCAATCTCCTTTTATCTCCCTAATCTACCCCACTTCATCTCAGCTCTGCCCAAAGAAATGTGTCTATTAGCCTTTCTTTCCAGCATTACAAGTGGACTAATGTGGTCAAGAGGCACTGGACCGTGATAAGATAAGAGATGGGAGTTAGTGCAAGTGTCCTGAGGTCAAAATCACAAAGAAAGCTCAGTAAGAATTGACTTAGAGGACTCCCATTTATATTTTGTGTGTTCTACTGTTAATTAGGAAGGAGATTAGATACAAATGCTAATAATCCTTTTCCAGTGGCCCCATTTGATTCTTAATTTTCTAGTCAAACAATAACTTTGTTTTTTAGAGTTTTCTGTGAAAATAGGTCATGCTCTTCATCATCTGAAACAGGGGAAAGTTAGGACTTAGCTTCATTAGACTCCAGTTGAGTTGGTGGGTCACAAGGCTTTCATATCAGTGACTACACATTCAAATCTTAAGTCATGTTTTGTTTGTTACAACCATATATTACACATATCTAACACACTACCTGGTTTATTGGGCCAGCAATAAATTCCTACAACCAAATAAAAGCAAAGCTTTTTAAAACGGTTTTGTTATAAATGAGTGATAAAAGTAGAAACTTTTAGTAATTTTCCTGGATTTTGTAAATTTATTAGGAACACATTACCTTTTTTGAGCTATTAAAAAGTAACCAAAATAAACCTTTAATATTTCATAAAACTGTTTAATATCCCTGATTCATCCAAACTAAAATGTCAATGTGCTCATCCTGTCCTCAGATGTTGAGTATGTGGGATTCTGGTTTTTATTCCTTAAATAAACACACTTTTTTATTCTATTGCTGTTTTTATTGTACTCTGACACTTTTGTAGCGCAAATAAAATAGGATGAAGATTTAAAATAATAAAAAGTATAGAAATACAATCCCATAAACAAATGTATTGTTTCATAACATAAATATTTGTAAAGCATCTGCATAAACTCAGCTGTTATCTCCACTTTGGGATTGTCTTGATTTAGTTGAGGTGTTTCCTCTCAGTAGCCTGTTTAAAGTAGGTGAACACAATCTAACAATATGATCTGCTGTGTAGAGGAGAAAGAGATTTGGACTGCTTTATGCTAAATGAGGAAACATAAACACAGTTTGAAAAATAGTCTGCTTGCAAAAGTAAAGACAAGCATATTGTTTTCTGAGTCTTTAGCTTAACTCATGTGCTGTAAAGGTGTTGAAAAAAAATATTTATCGTAAAAACAAAGCTTTGAAATTGTTCTTTACTTAATAACCAGATGTTGCTTGTTTCTCATCTTCCATATGAAAATAGAAAAGGTTTGCTTCAATAGAGTGAGCTTCACTACTGGTCTTTGCCAAGACCTCTGTGTAGTTTGACATGCATCCTTCCAGAAAGAAAACCAACCATGATGTCTCAACTGAATTCAATTCACATTGTATGCATCTTCACAGCAAAAAAAAAAAGCATGTGTGACAAAAGCATTAGGATGCTCTATAATAGGATTTACCCTATTTTCTGCACTATTGAGTGCACCAGATTATAAGATGCATTAAGCGAGACAAAGGAGTCAAAGTCTGTAGGTCTGTCAGACTTTATAATCTTCATTCAAGATTACCAAACTTTTTTGTGAAACGCTACACGTCACCCACAACAGCATATTCACGATACCTGTAGCTCCCAACCTTGTTTGCAACACATAAAAAAGACCATGTGACCACGCTAACTTCCAACCTTATTACATGTAAAAAAAAAAAAAAACTAAGTCAGACACCGCTACACATTAGCCATGTTAGCGTATTTACAATAACAGCCAATCTTGTTTGAAACCACTAGAGGGCCCAAGTCTGGGTCCCCCTATGCTGGTCCCCAGCCTGGACAAGGTTACAAGGTTGTGTCAGGAAGGGCATCCAGCATAAAATCTCTGGCAAACCCACCTGTGGGAATCAGTGAAAGCTGATTCGTTGTGGGTTAGGAGGGATGAGCCAAAACATGAACAACATTTTGAAAACAAAAAACAAAAAACAGACAGACATTTTGACAGAGCGTCGCCTACCTCTTAAAATCCCTTCAACATCAGTAAATACAACCAGAATTAATCCAAAAATGAAGCACTCAGGACTATAAGATGCAGTTATTTTTTGTGAACAATTAAGGCTTTCAAGTGTGCCTTATAGTGCAGAAAATACAGTAATTCTAATTCTAATGTCAGGTACACTTTCTTTGCAGCTTTTCTTCCTTCCATTTCTTTTTTATTTGAAATTATAATTAAAAAAAAACTTACTTTCAGACACCTAGAATTGCTTGTCCAACTAAGCATGATGGACAAAAGTACCCTGTTTACAGGCTCAGCTCGCCTGAGGACTTACTGTATATCAGCTGGAGTTAATTAGGAGAAACATGGCTGTTGTAAAATTTTGTTCATAATTTAAGCATCAAATATTTTTATTGATGTATGTGTTAAGTGCTCAAAATGATATAAAGTTTCCTCCCCACTCCATATGACTAAGTGAAAAATGGAGTCATCAAAAAATATGCTTATACACTACATACTCAGATAATTAGCTATAATTTCCTGCAAGCACATAAGGAGTGCTGCAACCCCGTTCACCACCCTCCCAGTTAAAATTACTGCAATAACTGTCAGCCAAGACTAATGGCTTGATGATCTGTGAAATCATTGCTCGTTTTATTACACATTATGTGATTCATGCAAGGACATGTTGCACATGAAGTTCAGCCAGAATCAAGAGGCTGCTACTCTGAAAAGTCTGCGCTGTGAGGGGGATCTGAAGACGCGACAGTGTGACTGTGTCTCAGCGGGACTCAGCGTCTGTGGGCGAGAAGGAAATGTCGTGACGGCTGTAAATCGGGACAGCACCTGCTCCCTCCTCTCTGGTGCAGAGTGTTGGACCAGCGGCACCACATATCCCATCATCCATATTTATTCCTTTCATCCCGGCGTCTGTTTGCTTTGGCAGCCAATGGCACAGAGGAAGGAAAGAGAAAGAAAAGGCCTTTTTGTTTGAGATGCAGATAATACATCTAGCATAAGCTTTGGCTTCTGCATTTTTCTCTGCTCCTGGTCCTCAGAGGGAGATCAATCACTTCTTCTGGCTTCATGGGTCCACTAAAATTACAAATATTGAGAAATGATATTTACTTTTGGTCCTCTGGAAAATCTATGAAAGTAATGCTTTGCATAAATATTTGAATAAAGTCTCGTATTGGTGGGTTTGCTGTCAGGAATTGGAAAAAAACATTAAAGAACAATTTATGCCTTCACTCTTTTGACTTCTTTTTTTCAACGACACAGTAACTCCTGGCGGTGGTTATGGCGTGAGGCTTTGGGTAACTGCTGAAACTGATGAGCTTACCCTTTTTAGCTTCTACATTAAGACCCTTTTTTGAGTCTGAGCTTTCAAGAATCAAGCATCTTCATTGTCATTAATCGAGGGAGAATGATATCTTGGACAGCAGTTATTGGCTTAAGGCACATATTAAAACACTTGGAATGGAAATGGCATTCTTAAAATATATCAAAATAATTCTAAAAATAGAGCAACGGATAGAAGGAGAAAAGGTAAAGGGTGCAAATAAATTTTTAAGTGACCCACATTAATGTCCAAAGTGCAGTGTGAGGGGATTTCTACAGGGGTTGAATGCTCAGGCCTTGGGTGGCTGGAGGGAAATGGGGTAATAGGTTTCACAGCTCTGGGGAAGTAACTGCGGCTCAGTCTGTTGTGGTTTCTACTGGATCTTCTTTTTCTGAGAGTGCTGCTAAGATTTATTTACGATTATGCATTTACAGTACAGATAAATAAATACTGACCGATGATGACTGATCGATCCAGAACATCCATAGCTATATATTTAATCAGTGTGACACTGATTCCTTGTGTTTTCTGCAAGATAATCAAGTTTAAATTAAATATGTGTGCAAACAAATAAGTAAACAAGAATTAAGGACAAATCCATTCACATTTGAGTTTCATAAAGTTCAGCCCATTGTTGTTTTTCCTCATCAAAATAATTAAAAGAGACCATTATTAGAACATTCTACCACAATTCAAAGTGTTTCAACACATTGGACTGTAATGATGGCTTGATCATGTTTTATTGTTTTGCCCGCTGTTATAGCACTCTGTCATTTTTATTTTATAGTAAAATAAACCTTCTGTACCTCAATTCAAATTGTATCTTCCAATATCTTCATTACTGATTTATATTATTTTAAATGATTTTAGAATGCTATAGGTCAATAAACAAGTTGCCGATTAACACACATAGATAATAATCTGCTCTCATGGTAAAGAACTTGGTATAAGCATCACGCAACACCACACCACCGCCCCTGCATGATCAACTGACCCCTTTAACATCACTGCTAAAGTATCTTTAACCTAGAGCCTGCTTCTGCTCAGACTTCAATTCAATTTATTTTACTTGTAAAGCATGCAAAAAAGACATCAGACAGAACTTTAATATTTCTGATTGTTATAATCCAATTCTGTCCAGATAACTTCAGTAGAGCCAAATTATATTATATTGTTCCTATGTACTGTATACAGTAATAGTTTAGATCAAAGACTTCACAGTGATCCCTGTTCTGACTAAGCAAAGCTACAAGAGGTGCATTTCCATTACACAAATGCACAAAACTTTATAGTAGTTCTAAAAATGTCGAAAAAACACAATTTCGCGATTACACTATTTCCATTAAATCATAATTATGCGAATAAACACAAACCAACTCACGCAATAAGTCATTTAAAAAAACAGTGACGAATGTGAACAATACTTTCTGCCACGGCACTAGCGCCCATCTCATCTATCAAGAGAGACGTTGGCATCTTATTCAGGCTACGGATAAAGCGATTTTGGGAAATCATGGTTGGGGATTTTACATAGAAGCTGTCTAGCCAAACATTTTGCATGATGCGCTAAACCTCTGATGAGCTGTGATGCTGTGGGACCTCTTGTGGCCCACACTGTGCTGTGCCCAAGGCAGCCAGTTCCTACCAAGAAGCAAATTGCCATCACTATCTATAAATTGGCTATCTGTAGTCACCTGACTCATTTAATTCTAAAAAAAAAAAAAAAAAAGAAGAAAAAAAGTCTTTCGATTGCAATTTTACAAAAAATATGTCATTTTTCATATGCCTCGTAAACCACCTCCTCCAAGCCCAAAGCGTGTTTTCTAAATTGTCTTGTTTCCATTAAGCAAATTTATTATCGCAAATTCAATTTGCGTAATTTCATAGTCAATGGAAACGCAGCTAGTGAGAATGTTGAATCTGCCACTCGCTGATGTCCAGATGTGATATTAACTAAAGCCTCTACTGTTCCAATGGGTATCTGAGCTTATTTTGATAATTTGGCATTAACAATGCTGTTTGTGTCATATATTTTTATGCTGGAAGGGGTGTGGCTTTTCACTCAGCAAGTTGCTCTCGAATTTGGTCTGATTTTGTCCAACTTTGTCTCCGTGCTCCATGAGCACAGTCATGCGTAAAGCCCAAAGGCTGCAGAACTGAAATAATGCATGTTAATCCTCGTGTTGAGTGGTGGCTGCCGACATAATCATACCTCCATGTGGAGCACCATGTCTCAGGGGGATCGTTTGAACAGAAGCAACTAACAAACGGGTCTTTTACCGCAGAAGTTGGAGAACATCCGAGCTAACTTCCTGATTGTCTGCTGCTGCAACTATTCCAACATCTGACTGCATTTTTGATGTTGGTGCCAGGATGTTACGTGATAGCAGGGTGATTTTAATCAGCCTCCGCAGGCCACATCGAGGCTAACGCTAAACAGATGCTAATGTGAGGCCCATTAAAAGACACTTGCAAAGAAGGATTCAGGGAGTGCAGGCAAGCGTAAAAGCAACAGCCTGTTTATCGCCTCATCCATTGATGTCTTGCAAACTTCTTCCAGGCATCCCATGAAGCATACTGGCTTCCTTTATCCCCACTGTCTGTTCTCCTGTTTTGCATTTCATGCAACAGTGTCATGCATTCCCTAAACACAAACAGCTTCCTAAAGTTTACCATTACTTTTACTCAAAAGAGCTTTTAAAAGTCTAGATTTTTAAAGGCATTTTGCTCGTATTGTAGTGTCACGTGAGTGTGAATGTGTTTGTGGAGCTCAGTAATAAATCCTCCGGTTTCTTGTACAGCTGAAGGAGGACTTCAATGGCAATTGTATCTGATATAGAAGTCCATAAAAGTGACAAACAGGTTCTACATATGCAAAAATGTGAGTCAAAAGCATTCTTTTATTTTATGTTTTTATTAAAAAGAAATCAATCATGTATTTCAATTAATAGTTCAATGTAGGTATTTGATTCAGCCACAAAGTAATGTATGAATCAGATGTATGAAAACTATCTAGTGTTTTTATTTTTTGTTAAACAATTTGGATATCATGCTCACTCCTTTTTTTTTTTCCAGCAATGTCACCAATTTCCTGAAATAAAAACCTAATGAAGCTAAATTTTTTGACGACTATTTATGAATCCACTGTGTTCTTAACATGAAACTAGATAGTTTATACATTTAAATCAATTTTTTACCCACATGAAAAATCGCTTGAACGCAATGGGGTGTTTCCAAATGAGTGAGCATTGATTTACTTGGTACACTGGTTTTTTGCAGCGACTTCTGGGAAATGTTTAGGGTGCTTAATTTAAGATTTTAGATTCAGACAGCTCTACAAAATGGTGAAGCCCATTTATAGTGCACAAAGTAGTGAGTAGTAAAAAGATTTTGACCCAATTTTATAGATGAGGATGTAGGGTTAAGGGGTGAAATTCGCTTCATGTCCTACTTTGGTTGTTGAGAAGATGCTAATGCTCTTCATCAAAGGTGTTCTGTCTGCGCTTTGGTTGATCTTTTTTATCTTTACAGGCAAAATACAGTTATAGAAGGTTTTCAGTTTGCTTACAGATTGCTTTTCTAAGGATAATTACTAGTTTGTACCCCAGATTTGAGATGAACTTTCTGTGGGCTGGGTCACAGCCCTGAAAAAAGACACAGCTTAAGGAATCCCTTTCTCGAATAATCAGCAAATTGATAATGGATTTTTTTTTCCACTTTAAAGTTTAACGTTTCTCTGTTTCGTTGTCTTTCTTGAAAACATGCTGCTATCAAAAAAACTTCTATAATGTGAGGTTTTCTGCAAACTCCCAAAAGACTATGTATGCAAAAGGATGCTTTCTAAGGAGGAACAGTGACACAATGAATAATTACAATGAAAGCCTGTCAAGGACAGGACATGAATGATAAAAGGTTGGAGTGAATGAAAATCATTCCGTTAAAGTGTCTGGGAAAGCGAGCACAAACATCTGCGCTCTCTTTCTTTCCAAGGTGACTCCACCTGGAACTTCACCAGTGTTGTGGTATTAAATCTTCCACCTGTGGAAGCTGAAATCCAAAATGCATCACTCATTTAAAGATTAAAATCATACTCATCTGTCTACTGTAACAGAAGGTTTGTGTTTACGGTTGAATGGGCAGCATCCTTTCAAGGGGAAATGTTTTGTTTCATGCTATCTTGCTTAGAGAGCTCGCACTGAAAGGCGTGAAACAGTCTTAGACGAGGAGAAGGCTATGTGGGCTCCTTCGGCTTACCCCAACCTCACCGTCACCCTATCGCCTACATACTGAGGGGGCTTAGGCTTTGTGAGGAGGCCAAAACATCTGAAAAGAGTCCCAGCATGTCGTCTATAGTGGAACCCCCATCCTTCTCTACACACAGAAACATGGCAAGAAAAGACAGAATGTCCTCTTTGAATATTAAAAAGAGATTTAACAGAAAAAGAATAAAAGTAGGAGCAATTGGATGCTGAGATGGAGAGGGGAATGAGCTTCTCCATGCATGGTCAGTACAGAGGAAAACATTGTCTCTAGGTTTAAGGATGGCCAAGCAGGGGGTGCCTCATATAGTTGGGAGATGTAGGAGGAAGCAGAAAGAAGGACTTATGGGAAGGCTTGAATTTTTGCAAAATTTTAGGATCTAATTTCTCTCTATTTTTTTTCTTTTATTATTTTCCGATTTATGGAATTAGATGTAGATTTTTTCAAGTTACCTTTTTGGCACAAAATTAAAGATCTGGTTCTGTGTTCTGGCTCACACGCATCACCATGTGGACTGCATGTTTTTTGGCGGCACTGTTTTCAATATTGGTCATGCCTGGAGTCCCCAAAGACCACAAAGGTTCATACAGGTCCTATCGCCTGTCTGGCTCTGTCAAGTCCCACTGGTGCAAACAGATGCTTCAAAATCTTCACCGAAACCACCACTTGTTGAGGCACTCTCATAAATGTGACCATGGTATCCAAAGTAAGTACAAAAGTTTTTATAAAGCTGTCAATCAAAATATAACCAGAAGTTATCTTGATGTGGCAGCTAAAAACTTTTTTGGCAGCAGTCAGGGGTATATATTACTCTTTTGTACCTTGCGACTTCTTGGAAGCTTTTTTGTGCAGTTTGGTTGTTGTGTAGAAAGCTCTCTGCTGCTGTCACAGATGTCACATCTCCTGCTCCTGCTGGTCTGATAAAGGTTGCAAGGGGAACAGCAAGACGGAGAGGCTACTGTGTGTAGAGCTGCATCTAATAAACAATCTGTTTCTAGAAACAAAAAATCTGTCCGCGTTTAATAGTGAATGTTGCTCTAAATGGGTGATTTAAGTCCCTAAAAAAGGGAAAGACTGGTAACATCAGCTTAATATTGCTTTTTATTTATGTTTCTTCTAAATCATTGTTTTAAGTTTTTTTTTCTGAGTAAAAAGTGAATGAAAAGCTCATGAGATCCATGTGGGTTTTGAGTGAAGTCGTGTTTTTGCTCTTGCTTCTTTTCTGTGCCACATTAGACGTTTAGACGTTTTAAAAAGCTTTTTTTGGCTCTCAGCCTTTCATAAAGTCGACCATGCTGATGGGTCTGAGAGTGGACTTAGCTGATAATTGTTGTGTTATTGCTCCCGGCTGCTTGCTGGAGGAAATCTAACAGTTCAGTTGGTGGAATTCAGCTGAGCAGCCACTTCACTGATCCGTGGCTGTAAAAGCTTTCAGGAAAAAAAAAAAAAAACTGACCAATGCATGTCGAGTGTGAACTGAGCGTGTACAGTTGCAATATGATACACACATGGATGAAGGAGAAAGGAAAAAAAAAAAAGAAGCTAATTTCTGGTTGACAGGCTCATTGCCTGTCTGCTCTCTTTCGGTCATGCAGCATTTGTCAAAATCAAGGAGCTTATAGGACAGAGACTTTGAAATTTAGCAAGGAAATTGTTGGGATGTGCTAATATTTTAGTAATGAGAATCCTGTTAAATATATTAAAGATGTGTTAATGCTTAGCAAGCAAATTTGACAAATTGGGCACAAATTATGCTGAAGATACATAACTTAATGAACTATGTTTGTTGTTTTGTCAGAAAAAGCTGATTTAAGAGATGATTGTTCATTTTATTTAGATTTCTTGACAAAATCTTGTCATGATTAGTGTGAATAAAGTTCATTCTGGTTCGAACAGCACAGCTTGAGAAAGCCAGGATGAATCCCAGCTTCACTCGCCGGGGGGGCGCTGTTTGGTAACAAGTGGAGCAGTGAGAAGAGCTGTGAGCAGAGGCGACTGCAGTACACTTCCAGCTGTTCTTTTCTTCACTCACTTGGACCCCCGCCTTTTCTAAATCTGTCTGCAGTGAACATACAGCTCAAACTAAGGCTTTTGAGGTTGCAAACAATCATAAGGTTGTTGTTTTTTTTCTTTCTCATTACTAATTCCATTGAAATCCCATTAAAACTAAAGTCAAGAAAACGTCTTGTTCCTTAATTGCAAGGAAATATGTCATACATTAAGATGACTCCAGGATTTCATGTAAAGTATTAATAGGCAAAAATATGTTATTTTTAAAATATATTTTGTTTTTATTTTAATATGCCGTTTTTGTGCTTTGTAAACCTATTCTTCCAAACCATTAGAGTGTTTTACCCTAATAAATCATGTTTTTTCATGTTAACTTAAACAAACATCAAGTTTATACGTTTATATGAGTGTAAATTGCCTGAAAATGCTTATTTACCTTTCTTATAAACTTCTTGTTGTTGTTTTTTTCACGAGAGATTTAAAAAAAAAAAAAAAAACTAAATCAGTCGACATAAAGGAACCTGCACTAACTCCTGTAGCAATCTGCAGATAAAAAACGAAAACAAACCCTTGTTTGAGTTAAGTAAGTGTCCTGCTGTTGGACTCAGAAAAGGTGAGGTGCTGCGCGCGGAGCGGCTGCGCGAAGCTCCAAGGGATCCAGACGGGAAGAGGTTAAATTTGCTCGTTGAGAAACGTTGTCAGGTCTTCAGAGGGGGGCAGAAACCCGCGTAGCAATTGACGAGCCACTCCGCTTTTCCTTGAATGAAATGCTGTGAGTATGAAGCTGGACTCCCCCCCTCCTGCCTGAGGTTCTGCGCCTGCGACGCGCGCGCGAGGACCGTTGGAGTTGGAGCGTAGGAGCAAGCGGGACGGAAAGTGATGGAAAAGTTGCGCTGATCTCTGTCCGGCACTACTGGATGAGAAAGGAGAGGAGGAAGTCGCAAAGTTTGCGATCTGAACTGGGAGTGAAATAATGTGAGCGGGAGCTGCGGCGCTTCTCTGCTCCGTCTGCGGATTTATGACTGTTTTTGCGCAGAAGGACTACATTATTCCAGGCTGTTCGCCTGGATGAGCAGTGAGCGCAGCGCCGGGATGCATTCAAAGACAGACTAAAGCTGTGCTCAGACTCCTACTTTTAGTTCAAGCACACTCCAGCTCAACTCCACGTGTTAGAATCCAAGGCTTGTTGGACTCGTTTTTTTTTTTGTTTTCCTTACATCTGATTCCTCCTTCCCCCCCCTCATCCAAAAGGAAGTCATTCTCATGAACAATTTCAGCAAACAAACAGTTGGGATGTTTACAAACTCTGGATTTTGATATACATTTTTTTTAATTGTCATGAAGGAGTGGATGCTTAAACTGTTTTTTTAGTAATCTGGATTATACTAGAATATTTCTTACAAGAGAGACGCTGAATGATGTCTGCAACTTCAATAGGATTTTTATTTCTGTTAGGAATTCTCCATGTGTGCTCAGGTAAGTCCCAGGAAGTTGGTTGGTTTGTGCAAAGCCATTTTTTTGGCCACATTTACTATTTCCCTTTTAATTACTGGGAGATGCAACTGATATTTGTTAATTTACATATCAGGAAATGGAAAAAGTAAATAAAATAAATATAAATCTCGTTTCTAAGTCAACATATGAAAATTGAGAGTAAATTTGGACTCAAACTAAAGAATATTACTCAAAAACACAA
This sequence comes from Oryzias curvinotus, assembly GCA_023969325.1. NCBI lineage: Eukaryota > Metazoa > Chordata > Actinopteri > Beloniformes > Adrianichthyidae > Oryzias > Oryzias curvinotus. The sequence continues at coordinate 13,082,346 of CM043718.1, read as the reverse complement.
AGGCAGGACTTTTTCAAACAGCTTTTAGTGTGGATTTCCTGCATGAAAAGTCATTAAAGACACTTTAAAACAGGACAAAGGGACATACTTTGGCACTTTTGCCTCCTCTGTAGGAGGTGGAACCTTCAAGGTAAAGGGAAGGTCCAACTTTTCAAGCTGAGCCCACGTAAAGTCGCACACAAAGTGCTGAGGCCGTATGGGATCAGGGAAGAGAGCAGCTATCATCGGTACAGACAGCATAAACCCCACTGGGAACTGTATTTCCATGTATGCCATGATTCTTCCCACAGATGATTATTGTTGCTGACTACAACATTTTTTGTTTACCCTTTTAAACAGCTTATTCTATTATTATATCATGCATAATGAAATATATATTTTGCTATATGGACTCTTTACCTCATTCTGCCCAGCTTTGCATCATTTATTTATCGGTTTTCGTCCTTGTTGGTTCTTTTTTTTTATTGCCATCCATGTTTTCCTCCTCACCTATCACATAGATGTCTTTATAGAGTCAACGGTCCATGGTAGCCGGGCTTTTCCAGGTCATTTGCTGTGGGGTTTAGAAGTGAACCACCCCATTCTAAGACACAGAGGAATGCATCCTGAATGTGGACAAGATGGCAGTTCTTAAACAAAGAAAAGCTTGTTGAATTCAGTGAACAGCTTCAGAAAACAAAGAGTCTGACATAACAGAGGCAGTTTTGGTTTTAATAAAATGCTATTTGCCAAGGCACTGTTGCAGAAAATCATCTGTGAACTCTGCGGCGTTCACTGAGCTGCAGCTCCTAGGTGTAATTGCTCGAGTAACAGATAGTGTAACTATTTTCAGGTGTAAAGCTGCATGCTAAGTTGTAATGACGAATGCTGGGCTGAAACTCATTGTCGATTTCTAGATGTAAATGATGGCAAAAATTCTGCAACCTTTGAAAAGTTCATTTTCAGTCAAGTTTTTTGGACTTGATCTATTCTGGTAGAATTTTTATACAGATGTTTTAGATTCTCCAAACAAATGCTTCTTTGTTTGCTGTATTGGAGCAACGCTTCGACTCTTCCAGCTCTTACATGAAGACATAAGACTCTTTTGTAGTTTGAAGAAACTGGCACTCCAACAGGAAGAAGGGTCAGGGGTGAGCACAGAGACCTGGCTCTGCTGCACCTTCATGCTGCTTCAGAGCCAGTAATCATCCTGCTCTGTGAGAAAGTCGCTTATACGCCAGAGTTTCCAATTACACTCAACTGTGGTGATGTCAGCAACTGTTTTAAAGGTGATAGTAGGCCCAGCTAATAGACCGGATATCACTTAGACTGAAAGTCTGGTCTTGGATTAAGGTGTCATCAAAATATGATTTCACACTACTTGCACCCTTAGTGTTTTTGCTAAGGGTGCAACGATTCATTTTAACAATTCAATTCATATCATAACTTGTGGATGCTGATACGATTCATTGTTGATATGGTTTCATTTTGAACGATCTGATTTGATACGATTCACTGACCTAAAATCGATCCAGGACATCTTCAGCCAAAAATTCAACCAGTGGTATGGGTCGATTAACAACTTGCCTCAGACAAATAGATCTGGTTGGATCGTAGGAATATTTGGTTAATTAATCGTTACACCCCTACTTTCTGCATTTAAATTGTCTTTCTCGCTCACAACAAAAGAGTTTTAAAGGAAAAAAATCAAGCATTTTGAGCAGTTGCAGGACTGTGTTTTTTGTACCTTTTAAAGTCACCCAACTGCATGTTCAGTACAGGGTATCACACCTGAAGCTCTTTACCCTATGTAATTAAAAAAATACAGTTGAGGTAATTTATTCCTATTAAAAAAAAAGACTTTACACTGTGTAATTGTTCACACTTATTTGAGTTATTGCATTATAATTTTAGTTTTAAATTAGATATTTGTATTCCTTGTATAGCACATTGAGATGACTTTATTTGAGATTACAAAAAAAAAAATAGGAATTGAACTTTTATTTATTTGAAGGCCTTAAACCGAAAAAAGACCTTTGCCCTTTCAAACTTGTGATGACTTGCTTAATGCCACCTTGCTTTGTCTCAAGGTGGTAAATTGATGCCTCTATCCGTCATGTCTTGCCCTGTTATCAGGTGATCTGTCCTCCCTCTGTTCACTAAATGCTTGTTATCTCCTCTCCAACTGCTCATCAGAGCTCACACTCTTCCTCAGAGGTACTATTCAGGCAAGGGCAAGACTCAGCCCGGTGGGATAAGGGTTTCTAGGATATGTATTCACAAGAATGACGTAGCTTCAAAGCATATATTGGGCTTATCTTTTAAAGTTTATACCCACGTTGGTTTACAATCTTTGGGGTGATTATATCCGGCACAATGGAGGATGTTAGGTGATTCACATACTGATAAAAATGTGGGCAGTGGGAGTGGTGGCTCTGTAATCAGGCCCAGCACTGCAGCACCAAGCCGTGCAGGTCATGACAAATTGACTCATAAGTGCTGATAAATTGCAGAGGGCTCCCACCTCCTACATCACAGCGATGTGACAAGATGCAGCAGGTTCACACCCAATTAGTGAGCAGAAAGTGCAGGTGAGAGCTGACAGTCCTTATGTCTCATGTCAGTCGAAAACATATTTCTGATCCGCTTTCCTCCTTAAAAATCAGTCACATTTAACCATCTTTAATCATCTCCTGACTCGTGAGACAGGATGTTTCCCTGGTTCGGTGTCACTTCTTTATTTCAGCTGAGAAATCTCACACCTGTGTAAGGCGACAGTTTCATTAAAGCTTTATAGCCACAACTTCCACTAATGCGCATTAATCAGATCTTAATCCGAACGAGGTAGGGTTTTACACTGAAAGATCCGGGATTAGGCAGACTTTGGCTTAGTGGATCCACGTGGAGGAATGTCCTGTTCCTGTTTGCAGGGGCTGCAGCTAAAGTCCTTATTGACTGACAAGATAAACATTTCAGAGCAGTTAGTTGAAGGGCAGATAAATTAGGCACAGACTCTTGATGATCTGCTTTTCTCCATCGGCTCTTCCTTTAATGGCGTGCAAGCACAGTTTAATTGGATTAATTAACAAATCCGTCGGATGGCAGTAGTTTGTAATTTGCCGTGGCTGCAGTTCAACCGATTTGCTCTTCTGTGAGAAGAATTAAGAGGAACTGAGATAATTTCATTACAACCCAGGGTCTTTTGTCTAAACCTCTTGATATTTTAGGAATTTTCCTGCGAAATCTATTGCTATCACACCCTCTGCAGTTTTTGGCATGTGGATAGATAATCTACAGTAGTGATTGACAGTACCACACTTTTAAGATTCGCTGCAGATTTTTTTTTTCTCTTGCATATTATTTATTATCCTAAAAACAAATACCATCAAACACTGAGCAGGTAATAACTGTAATGTGCAATGTACAAATTAACTCATGCTGTGCTGTATTGTTGCTAAGGGTAACACACACAACTTGCAGCTCTTCTGATCACGTGACTGATGGAGCAGTTCAAAATGTTGTGGGCGTTTTGGCACCAAGCACTGGGGTAGCTCACATTATAACCAAAAACATGAAGAAATGACACTAAAGCCTCGTTTCCATTGAGCAATACGGTACAGACTTGTCCGCTCCGGTTTAGAATGGTCCAGGCAGTTCAGATGAGGGTTTCCTCTGAAAGTTGGACCATCACGGTGCAGCGGGGTGAAATTTACAATAACAACAACAGCAATTGAGGTCATCCACCAACTTATTTTACACTTGACTTTTGGTACTATATGCAAGATATTTAAAGTCAAAGTCCCACTCTCTGTCACACACCTAGGTGTGCGAAATTTGCTCTCCACATTTGACCTATCCCCTGGGGGAGCGGTGAGCTGCAAACACAGCCACGCTCGGGAACCATTTGGGGGCTTAACCCCCCAATCCAACCCCTTAATGTTGAGTGTTAAGCATTGAGGAATTGGGTCCCATTTTTAAAGTCTTTGGTATGGCTTAATGTTGTTTGAGAAAACATTGCTCGCGACGAAGAAGAATACATGCGCTTTCTTTGTTGTAATGACAACGGTTTCAACAGTAGCTCCGCCCTAACCAGTCATTTTTCTATGGACCTACAACCAACGGGATATCAAAAATGGTACAGTTCGGTCCAGCTTAATGGGTCCATTTTATAATGGAAATGCTGAAAATACTCAGCGGAAACAAGGTTTTATATACCAATTTATTTATTATTAATCAATACTTTAAAAGAGCACTTGATACCAAAATTGGTGAGGGACGGGTATCGATACTTCGACACCTTGGTATCAATACTCCGATCTCTAAACTACACTAGAATTAGCCTTAAACTTTGAAATCCTTTCCATTGACTGGTACTTGATGGCTGTTTCATGTCCAGGATGGACCAGTGTAGTTAACACATTTTCTTCTGACAGCTCACATGGAGGATAAACACTCCTTTATCCTGCCATGGGTAGAAGTGATGAATGATGCTTTCTAATTGGCTGGAAGCTGTTGTCTGGTTTTTGTCCCAAATTCCAAATGGAACATTTGAAAGATCCTCAACTTTTCTTTGTTATAAAAGAAAATCAGAGAATTTTTCCCCTTTTCTTGCACAGACATCTATTGTATTCCACACGTTTTGTAATAGTTTTCAGTCTACTGGTGGTGTACCTATGACGCCACTAATATAGATGTGAGCAAAAAGAAAAGCAGCATCGTGGGTTTTGGTTTGTGTGGGGTAAATGAGAGAAAGCTTAAGGAATCTCTTGATCTTCTTACCAACCCCCGCACCCCCTTCCATTTTTTTAAGACTTGCCTTTTTGTGACTGGTCAGCACAGATCTTTCTTAAATAAAGCAGGTCGACATGCAGAAAAAAAGCCTGTGGGGTTGGGGAGGCTGTATTGTGCTGCATTAACAGGACAATTGTAAGGCAGGGAACAGGGGGAGGGGAGCAGAAAGGTTCAGCGGAGGCAGAGAGGGTTGTGTGAGGAGGAGTGCTGAAGGGAGGAGTGCGCCTACACAAAGGCTACCCCAGGGGTGTGGAGCGGGGGAGGTAAAGGGAGGATGTAGGGGAGGACAGAGGAGTCAAACATACCATGATACACCAGCTCTGGGAATACTTTTGATCTGGCTCCTGCGCTCACATTGCATATTGTTACTCGTCCCTGGTGACACAAAATGTGCTGATTAGAGTGATTGTGGTGAAAAACCTGTGCTGTTGAGTTTTTCTTTTTGAGGGTGGACATCTGGGGAGAGGTGAGGCTGATTTTAAGAAGTGCTGAGTAAATGAAAGACTCTTCCAAGGCCCGGCGTGGCTTTGAGGGCTCAGTTGGGAATGACCAGCATCCCTCAAGTGTCTAAAATCTGCATGCTCAGGAGCTCTTCCAGGGCTTGCCCCAGATCTGGAGTTTGGTCCTGCGGTAAACTGTGCTTCCATGGGGTGTTCTGCCTTGTGCATTTTAAAAAGGCTCAGACCGCCCTCCCTTTCATTTTCTCCACTGGGGAGACTGAGAGATGGCATTGAGGACTGCCTTTCCCCGCATCCTTCTTTTCTTTCTCACCCCCTGAGTTCGGACCCCTTTCCAGCCTCTGGGACCATTCTATTACCCTCTCATTTCAGGTCCTGGATGCACTTTTGAAATGCTAAAACTCTCTTTGGTTATAACTGACAAGGGAAAATACCATTCAAATAATTCAATTCAATTAGCAGTTAAAGGAAAAGAGAGAACTAATACCCTCAATGGACAAGTTATCCAGCTCTGAAAAGAAGCCAGAAACAATATTTGCTTTTATAATTTTACTTCCATGATATTTCTTTTTCACTTAAGGCACTTTTTGCCTTGGGGAGTTCTTTTTTCTATAGTGTCTCTTCTTTCAGAGCTGCATCAGCACCTTTAATCTAGCCCTAACAGGGAGTAAAGGGGATTGGGGGGGAGCAAGGGTAATTCTGTCACACAAAAGATGGTGATAAAAGTAGGAGGGTCGAAGTCTATTTAAGGGGAAAGCACTGGAAACCATAATTAATGAGAGAGTGACCTTGAAATTCACTATTACAGGCCTGCATTTAGAGCCCCCACCATTTAGCTGTAACCATGGTGAAGAGACTTCACAGACCTGGGTGATTTTTTTTTTCCAACATGTAAATGCATGGCTACTTTGAGTTTGGAGATTAAACATAATCCTGCTCTATTATCAGGCTTACCTACTTACTGGTGCTGTAAATCTGATGTCACCACGGATATTAATACATGAAAGTCCAAAGTTGTTTGTCAGACGCTTTATTGCAGATGCAGTATGGCATAGCAGTCTGAAAACGTGGTTTAAAATGTCTGAAACACCCCTGGATATTCATTTTTAAAACAAATGCTTAAACTTTTCCAGGTCTGAAATACTTAGAGAGCAGTTTTTGTTCTTCAATTTTTCTGTTTCCCTTTAGAAAAACTGTAGTATTGTAGTATCACCAGGTTCATTCTCACAGTAGCACTATGAACACTTCCAATGAAAAGTCTATGTAAATGCGCGTTTTGGACTCTCTCACGTTCATGCGTAGCTACACACAATTTTAAATCATTTTTGGGCTCTGTGTACAAGACATAAAGTTAAACCAGGTTGAGCTTTGACCAATGAGGGACTCCAATTTGGAAGGGACGCATGGATGGTGTCCCTTTTAATTAATGGAAGTGCCAATTGTTTGAATAATGATCATGGAGGAGAAATGAACAATTCCAGTTTGTTTTCTTTCAATAGAGCTTTAAAAGAAAACAAACTTGAGCAAAATTTGCACCACTTTGACATTTTACACTTAGTCTCTTCCAGCTGTATAGGTGGGGGACATGTGCTAGTAAACAGTAGAAAAAGAACAAGAAGAAGCCCCTGCCTTCTTGTCCAGTGTGAACACTATTGGCTAAAGAATAAACGTACACGACATGCCCATAGTGAATGAAGCTTCCGTTGGATGTTTAACATTTGAGACTATTAACATTAGCGTAAAAACACAAATTACCTTTCATTATCCACAAGACAAAGAGATACGATTGATACAAATATGTTGGAATTATGGCATCTCTTTCACATTTTTAATATGTTTGGCTTTCTGGGTAGCCAGTGCTTTAATCCAATCCTTTTTTTGGGTTAAATTTTGCATTATTCAATGGAGATTTTAGATGTTTAATTTTTTTCTATTTTTCTTTCAAGCTTACTTTATCCTCCTGAGAGACACTGATGTATTTTATTTACAAACCACATTCTGAAATTCATCTTTGTTCTGGCAGCTTCACACGTGATCACTTTTTCCAAGAAAAGAAAAAGAAAGACATCCAGACAATTCTGTATCGCTGGAAAGAAAAATGATTTGAAAACAGTTTAGAGAGCTAATTGTGATTCAGATGTTTTGTCTCGTGTTCTTCCACGCTATCACTGTCTCCAGGTTTCTTTAGATGCTCTATCGTCTGACACGAGTGCTTCTGATGTGAAATATCTAAAAATGGCATACGAAAATCAGGGTAGTGGGTGAGATGCATTTGCATTTTTATTCTAAAAGCAGGAGGAAGCTGTGTTTTGGGTAGAGGTGTGTATGTACCTGAACAGTTAATGGGTTATAAGGGGAGGACATGGTAAGAGGGTGCTGGAAAGCAGACAGCCCAGTGAGCAGTTGTCTGCAGAAGGAAATTTCTTTTTAATGCCAGTCTGGGCACAGTCTCCCCTCTGTGGATGTCTAGAGAAAGGTTTCTTGGCAGACTTCGCCCCTTCATTAGTTGTGACCAAATATTTACTGCTCATTGCATGGCAGGCCTTACATTCCCATTTAATTTTTCCAGGCCAGATTCTGAATAGTTTGGGGCGATTTGTGTTCCATTTGGCTGGACTTGGACCACGGCCCTGTCAGCAGGCCCATGCCGGAGACATTTTGCCACATGGCTCCACAGAGTCCTAACCTACACTGTGGGAGCTAAGTTTCACTTTAATACCTCAGCAGCTACAGAATATGCACTCTATACTAGTTTGTAAGCACTCCTAACTCAACCTGAGATGTGTTTATCAATCGTAACCGGAAGGTCACTGAAAGGGAATCTGACTGAAGTACTCAGAAATAAACATCATAGCCTCTACTAGATGCTGCAAAGGAAAATCCCTTTTAACACCCTGCTGTCTGAGATTTGCCTCATAATATGAGTTTGGATGGACATTTAGAACAGCCTGCATTTAGGCAGTTAAGGGGTCCCAGACAACCATGGGCCAACACTGGACCCAGGTCACTCCTGCTATCAAATAAATAACATTTTAAAAGCATTAGATGCTCTTTGGACACATTTGCCCCTGCCTGCTTTCGCATCACAGTTGAGCTCAGCTTTTTCTTGGCTGCCAGCCCACATGCTGCTCTCTCTGTGGCTTGCCTGTGCCAACTGAGTGTGCTGCTGGTTCCTGTAATTCCCTCGCTGCTCCTCAGCCCCTCCTTCACCTTACCTCTACTCCCCACTACACATCATAACCCTCCCTGATGGAACAGAAATAAGCCATTTAAGAGGAAGACCTTGTAAAGACTTAACAACCTTACTGCATTGTTGTTGACTGCAAAAACTGAGTAGAATACAATTCAAATTTGAAAGTTGTACTGAGTTTGTATTGCCCTTTATTAAAGTCCCACTCCGATTATCTTTTGATCTATTTTCAAAGTGTTCTCCGGTGGTCTTTAAATTGCCATTTTTAGGCAAAAAAACCTGTGGTTTTCTCGGACATAGTTTCTGCAGAGCAGCAGTAGTTAATCAGAAACTCATGATTTAAATAAAGGACTACTCAGTATTATTCTTAAGTTTCTTTATATATGTGCCTCATCATAAGGAAACATGTTAAAAACACCAAAAACTATTTTTTTATTGGAATGGATATGTATGACCTCAAATAAATATGTATTTGGCTTGTAAAAGTCAATTCAAATTATTTTCTTCCATATATAACTTTATTATTTTCCCCCCAAAAATAAACTACATTATTCTCACTGTGGAAACAATAAATCTACCTTGTATTTAATTACCCTCATTTCTGCTGTCTTGCTGTTGTTGAAAGGCTTTGTAAATCACTAAAACTGCATTGGTCAGACCTCATTGCAAGTTAGAAATGCAGGAAAAAACAAAAACAAGAGGTAATTGCAGACTCTCACTCCCTTGTGCTTCATTTCTGAAATCCTCCGCCATGCTCACAGCATTGGCCATGTTACACAAAAAAGCCAGAGGAGCTCAGCCCAGCATCTGGGATCCTCATTAATTACAGCCCCTTTCCCAGAGTTTCTGCTCTGCTGCAGGAATGACATCCTTGACACCAGTGTACATGAGACGCACAGCCTGGGTTTTCATCGCAGGTCGTCACAGTGAATGTGCCAGGTCAGCTTGAGGAGCCAGTGAGTTTGCCTAAACCAGCACATTGTGAATAGATAGATAGATACCAGACAGACTGACACACAGTCAGTGAGACAGACTGACTCTCTGCCTGCATCCACCCAGCTCCGTTCAGCCCATCTGCCTGGTCTCCAGAGCCAATTTGACAGGCAGCTTCCTAACAAGCTTCACAGCCTTTTCCACTACAGATTTCCTCCTTGTCCCTGAAAATTGATACAATCAAGAAAAGGAACTGCATTCATCCTGCAGGAATGGAGGTTGCCCTTATGGCCTTCTGCTGAGTCTGACAGCTTTTGTTTGTCTCTAATGACACTCAGTGTGTAGATTGACATCAGAGCGAGCAACAACTCATCTGCAAGTCTGTGCCTTGGGTTTCTAATGTACAGTTGTGTAGTAGACTTTCAATTTGTTAGGTCTATTTACATTCATTCACCACTGATTTATTGCTGGCAGTCTGTGTAAATTTACCAAACAGGGTACATTTGTAAAGCTTTTCCTGCAATATTGATTTATTATGCCATATCACCAACTTCCCATAAAAGACAAATTAAATAAAGAATCCCATGTTGTTGTCTTTGAGCATTTTATGAGCTTTATTAACTCCCACATTAGCTGCATTTCTGTCAGGTGTTTTCCAAACATGTCAAATCCATTTGGCAAAAGCCTTCAACAGAAGCCGCTCAGAATGGGCCCCAGTCTCCCAGAGGAATGCTCTGTATCATTCCCTGCCTACCAGCTTGGCCTGGCTTGCTTGAGGAGAGCTAGGATTTGTTTCCCAGCTGACACAGTCAAGACTTTGGGGTTTGGGTGCTGCAGCCTTTTAGAACTGCACTGTTTTGTCCCGATGAGCAGAAACGAAAGAGCATTCCAGAACCTTACAGCTTATGATTGTAACCTTTGGTCTGTGCAGGGCAAAGAGAGCTGCTTATGCTATCCTCAGCAGGGTTCTCCTCTCTTTATTGCAGATGACAAATGAGCAACAGGATGATCAAAGGCAGCAACAGTTATAAAAGTGACTCTGACACATCTGAGCGATTTAGCGGGGCCTGGTAATGTAACTTGAAAACTAAGGCAAGTTTGGTAAATTAATAAGTCATTCATCTTACTTTTATCTTACGGTGCTTTCCCAGTTGACTTATCTTCCAATGCTGTTTGGAATGGGATTAGCCCATGTATTGGATAAGTACTGGAGAAACTGCTGATTGAAGAGGAACAGTTTTCAACTTGTTTTTTAGACTTTCTTAGCCAAACTGTGACAAAGGAGTTTGTACAGTGGTTGTATACATTTTTGCAAAAGTCATATTTCACCAAAGGGAAGTAAGCGATGTGGACATCTGCAGCAGTGTTGCTCCAGGTTTTATGTAGTTTTTGTTTTAATTTGTGTAGTAAAACATGTTTAGTCAAAGCTTTGTTCAACTAAAAACAAAAAAAAAACAAAAAAAATTGGATAGAGGTTTAGTTTTTGTTGAAGTGATCTCTGTTCTTACGCTTGCTTTAATGCAGTGCAAGACAAGTAACCATACTCTATGCTGTTCAGTAAATGGAGACAAAGAAATGGGGAGTGAAGGAGGTCATAAAGATATCCGTCATCCCCCTCCGTCACCCCACCTCTAAATCTCCGTGCACACTCTCACACGGGGCTGTAATCCTGCCTCTTAGGAGTGTAAGTGATAGCCTTGTGTAACAATAAAATCTGGTTTGATCAGATGCAACTGGGAAAGTCATTCATGCAGCACATTCCATGGTGGGATTGTGAGCTTGAAACGGTGAAAGATTTAGTTTCACTTCCCTGCTAATGTCATCCGATCATCAGGAGTACAGTACCTCACCTTTTCCCTGTTGCGGTCTATCTTTCTTATCTGTGCCCTCCCTTTGTTATCTTCTCTAGTTCAACAGAGAAGGCTGCCTTTTTCCTTTGCATTCAGTCATTACATTGGCCGGCCACCCTTCGGAGTGTGCATTGCTTCAGTCTCCGCCTGCCCACCCTGTGGGACACACCCTGCTCTTATCTCCGCCATAAATCCCTCTTAAATCCCCTAATCATAGATTAATGTGACTGAAGATAGGGAGTGACCTACTGTTCTTGGCCTCCCTTATCATAGATTCGTGTTTCATATCTCTGGCTTTGCTTATCTGGTCATCTGATGTGCTTTGTGATGATTTGTCTCAGACAACACCTGTCAGTTTTTATATCTCTTGGAGATTCTATGACCTTGGGTGTGTTTATGGTGGAAATTAAATTTTACAGCTGTTTTGCTCTCATAATCAAATGAATTCTTTGGCTGGGATCCTTCGGTCTGTTGAACAGCAAGACACTATGAAGTTGCTTGATCATTCAAGAAGTACATTCATTATTTCGTCTCCCTACCTCAGGGGACCACAGCGACAGCAGATCTAAATTGCTTTACTCTTCCCATTCCCTGTGGGTGCTTTTGGGTAAAGGGCATGAGCCTGGCTCTGTTCATCTCTCCCACACTCTGCCAAGATAGGCGCTATGGAAATAGTTGCTACAAACAAAGGCACATTCATTTTTAAAGTCAGGGAAATAACTGGACCTGAACTGATTGCCTGAGCTAGCTAATTGTTTTTAGTCTCTACCAATGCTTTACAGCTTATTTCCATCTTTATGTCTTTTGTGAATGCTGGCAAAGAAAAGTAATTAGTATTAAAATTGCCTTTAGGGTTGTATTTGGAAGGGGCAAAGAGTCTGCACTGAAGTCATGACCCTGTCTGTAACAGAACTAATCATGTCTGGTTTTATCGGGTCTTCAAGCTGCTAAAAGTGAAGAATGTTGGAGGGTCTTCCTCTCTGCTTTCAGTCAATCGATCTCACTCCAAGACAGAATAGCACTTTAGGACTAGAGCTGGAGATTTTAAAACTTTGATGCTTTTTCCTGCAGTTAAGATCGTGGTCTTTTGCTGTGATGAAAAATGTTCTGAAGTTATAATGCGGCAGTTTTTACAAACAAAGTGTTAATTTTTTTTTTTTTTTAACTTTTACATTTCTTTTGCAACATCCTTCAACTTGTGTTATAAGATAAGTTGGTTATGATCCATATTGTTTTTTTATAGTTTGAGGAAGTATGTTCAACATGTTAAATATATTCACAACAGGAACATGGACTCATGTTGAAGCCCTAAAATTCAAGTTCAGCCCTAAGGCATGCTATGAGTCGATAAAAAGCAAGCAGCCTGTCCAAAGTACGCTGAAGGATCCAGCTGACATTGGCTTTTTGAAAACCACAACAGATCTCATCACCATACTGTTTTTATCGAACACAGGAGAGGTTCATAGTCTGGATTTGAGAGGGAGCAAATGCCCAGCGGCCCTCATGAATCCAAGCATGCACGCAGTGCAAGGGTCAATGTCTAGGTCTGGACCTCTGCATTGGCTCTACGGATGGATCTGAGGCTATTTGGTTCAGTTTATGCCATATTGCTGAAAGGCTTTATTTATTACAGAGATTGCGAGGTAAGAAAAAGTTTCAGAGAATTGTTTTTATTGTAATTACCTCCACAGCGAGCAAAGGCTCCCTTAAGCGTAGTTTAGCTTTGTGAATGTGTGAGTGTGTGTATAGGGGCAAATGAGATAAAAGAAACAGAGCGCTGTTGCAAGCGAGAGGGGTTGAGGGAGAAGGAGAATCTCGCCTCAGGCACCAATCGATCAGATCCTCGCAGTAGAAGTCCCAGCTTCCCTTTGGTGAAGCTGTGTATTGCATTAGCTCATCTCACATTCTCTGTCTGAAAGGGGAGAGGCGGGGAGGAGGGGGATAGAAAGTAGGAGAGTGTGTTTGAAAGCAGCAGAGAGGAAGGAAGGGCACCACTTTGAAAAAAAGGGAAGGGGAAGGTTAGATAACTCAAATAAAGTGAGGAAGACACCGTGAACAACTTGGCTCAGTAAAAGTGTGTGCACTCCAGTTGGATTTTGTTGTCTCAGATTTGGCCTTCTTTGAGTGTGTGTTTTTTTTTTTTTTTTTGCAGAAGATTGCATTTGTAGAGAAGTGCTTTGGCCTGTTCTTGTCTTGGACAAAATAATCCCAGGTTTGTTACCCCTGATGGGGGCAATGGAGCTGAAGCAACAGAGGTCATTTGAAGTGTCTGTAAGGATTGGTATGAAATATATTTTAAAATACACTAATTATACTGTACATACTTGATCAAAAACATGCAAAATTCAAATTAGAATGAGCTGACTAATATCTATTTATCATCCTATTCTTAGCAATTCCGTTGTTTCCAGGTACCACGGTGTAGATTTATCATTCAGGTTCCATGTAATTATCGTGTGTAAACAGTTTCTGATCAAACACAGTTCACTGCAGAGTTCTCCTTGCAAAGGACCACATCTAAATAGTTAATGAGTCTTCTATAAAATCCCAAACTTCAGACTGTTTTGAAATTACAGAGGAGCTCTCTAAATCAGGAAGGGAACAGGCTCAGCAGATCGGAGCAGTGCTCTTCAAAGTCCTCTTTAATAAAACATATTAACTTTTCTGGTGAAGGGCGGTGGTAGGGTGCAGCTCCGTGGATGGTAATAGGTCGGTACAGTGTCAGCTCAGCTCTGCCTGACCAAAGGGCTGAGCCTTGTTAGCACAAGGTCTGTAGGTTCAAAATACTGTGATGAGAGCAGGCTGCAAATGGAGGTTAATTAGCTCAGTTGAGTTTTAGACAACTCAAATAGCCAAAAGGCAAGGATATGCATTTTTCATAGACTTTATTCAGTGCCACAGAGAAGACTAATTTATCTCACCAAAGACTTGATATGTGGCTCCCCAGTTCCCCATCTGTTTCACTCTCTGTCAAAGGAATGCAATAATCCACAAACATCTTTTTCATTACATAAAACACTCAGAGGGTTTTGTGCACAGTGCTACATTTTTGTGTTATATCGCTTTGTACCAGCTAGAATTTCCACATTCATATTTTTTTGTAGTTCTTTAGTATTACTTCAAAATATAGAACTAAGTTGGAAATGCCAGTGAATGGGAGCACAAGCAGCAGTGTAGAGGATTTATCACACCACACTGTTTATATTTCTTTACAAAGTATTGTTGAAAATGGCCTACATTAAGATTTTTCAATATATGTCTAATTTTTTAGTCCAGTGTTTGATGGAACAACTGATTCCAGTGAGCCGATGTCCAGGGTCTTCCTGTCAAATAAACATTTCTTTTTCTCTGTTCTAACACCTCCAGATTCTCATTACTGTATATGAAGCTTAAGAGACTCATGATGTCCTTCATTGAGCTGGTGAATTAATTATATTTCATTGACCACACCAGACATTTGCACTGAAGTGATTAATCTCTTCACAGAGCTGTCACTAATTATGCTGACATTACTTAAAATATGTGGTGACCAGTAAAAGATGCCTTCTCAGCACAGGTTTTCAGGAAAAAGGGTGGGGGATGGGCTGATGGCACACAAAACGAGTCAGTGTGGCTAGTTCACAGGATACTGGGTTAATTAATTGCGGGTCTGTGCCTCCAATTAGACTTGGCTGTCTTTAATTGGTGCTGAATGGGCTCCAAAGGCCTATACTGGGCAATATGTTGAGAAAATGTGCAGGGAAGAGCTCTTTGTCCCACCCTTCAGGAATTACCACAGGAAACTAATTTGCATGTAAAGCAGGAGGTTTGATAGCCACAGCTGACTGGTCAGGGAGAGAAGGATTGTAATGACCAGAGATAGCACTGAGGTGTTAAACCCTTTGGCACTGTTGCTGACACTGCTTTGACTGCTTCAGTGGTGTAATCTCAGCTCTCGCTGTTGCTTTGTCAAAATGCTGTGAGGTGGAGCTGTGTCTTATCTTTTCATCTCTTAATTTCCCTTTTGCCTTCAAGGTGCGCTATTCTTGTTTACAGTTGCCTTCCTCCTATAATTTTTTGCTGTTTGATCTGAGAAATGCCAGTCACACTGCTTCATTGTTAAGGATTGCTGGAGTAGCTCTTTGGACTTTAATTAAAGGGGAACCTTTGTTCTCTGATCGGTTAGTTTTTCTCATTACTTTTTGCATAAGCTAAATCTCTCCTTTTGATTCAAATTTTAAATTTTACTACCTCAAGATTGGATCACTATAAAAACTAAATGTATTTTTTTTATTAGATTTAAAAAGCGCACTGTTGTAAAAACAAGAGATTTCATGGATCCACTGCTGTAAATTGTTAAAGTTTCTGTAGTCAGGTCATTAAAACTTTATAGAAATACCCCAAGCATGACACATATGTGTTAGCTACAGCTTCTTAACGTCACATTAAGCATCTAACTTACTGAATAGACTTATGCTTTACCAAATTTTTCAGAGTATAAGTCACAGTCTTTCACGTAGTTGGCCAGGGATGCGATTTGAATGTGATTTTAAAAAATAAATAAATACCAACAATCTAATGGGCACCAAAGGTAAGTGTATCTACTTTTGCTGTAAAACAAAAGAAGAAGTGCGGGTCAGTCTTACCCCAGGCTTGGCTAAAGTTGTGCTAAAGCAAACGAATAAAGAATTCAAAGGATTATTGTTATCTGTTCTGTTTTCAGATGAAATGTTCATTCTTTGTCCCATATTTTGTTAAATAAATGCTTCTAAATATTCTTCTAAAAGTGAAACTTATTTTTCCAGTCCGACTTATATATTTTTATTTTCTTAGGGTGTATTTAGACAGGAAATATTTTGTCCACTTTAAGTGAACCAGAGTTTGTTTCCCCCGATAATCTGGAACACATTTCCGTCTATGTACATCCAAGCTGACCCATATCCGGGACCAGGAACCGCTCTCGGACCCATCTTTCGAAGTGGTTTTGGTTTGTTTCCAATCGGACTGAGCTTCGGTTTCTCATTCTGAATACAATACGTCCTTGGAGCAAAACAACTTAACTAAAACGGCCACCGTAGCCGACGTAAACAGAGTAGGAATAAAGCAAGAGATGAACTGCGAAAAAATGCAAGCAATGATTGTCGTGTTGTCTAACAGAAAAAAGGGTCAGAGTCCTTATTTGTTAGAATATTTATTTTAACAGAGCTGAAAACGCTTTTTACATGCTTTTCTGTGTCTCGATACGCAGCATGCACACGCTGCTGCTGTGACATCACCTTAAAAGTAACCTTGTAGTTTCCTTAGCAGAATTAAAAGCAATGCCATAAAACCAAACGTGAGGATCGGGACTCAATCCGAAACAAATTAAGCGGACTCGTTCTGAAACAAAGGATTTTCCAGTCTGAATACATCCTGATGCTCTGTCCAGAAAATATGCTACTAATAATTGGGAAGTCTTAAAACTTAGGAAAAAAGACAATTGCAATATTTATTCAGCACCATATAGACTCTTCTAAGGAGGCATATGGCACACTTTGGTTCCCTTGCAGTCCTTTTTTTCTGCTCTCTTCAAAGGGCATTTTTAGGGTACCTATAAGTTTATAATAATACGACATGTTGACAGTAAAGATTTGATGACATTTTCTTTTGTGGGTATTATCAATTATAACAATTTGTGCACCTGCATGTCAAGATGATTAGATCTATGTAGTTATTAACATTAAAGTGTAAAATTTCATTTCAGGATCTCGTCTACGCCAAGAAGACACCCCACCCAGGATTGTAGAGCACCCATCAGACCTGATCGTTTCCAAAGGGGAGCCTGCCACACTCAACTGTAAAGCAGAAGGACGGCCGACCCCAACGGTGGAGTGGTATAAGGATGGAGAACGGGTGGAAACGGATAGGGACAATCCCCGCTCTCAGCGCATGCTGCTCCCAAGTGGCTCCCTCTTCTTCCTGCGCATTGTCCACGGACGACGAAGCAAACCTGATGAAGGCTCCTACGTTTGTGTTGCTCGCAACTATCTGGGTGAAGCAGTGAGTCACAATGCTTCGCTGGAAGTAGCCAGTAAGTGCAGCATGCCTTTGTATTTCTTCGTTGTTCTGCTGTCAGAGTGAATGGAGAGTTTGGGGTTAGATGTAGCTGAATAGTAGGCTCCAGTTACGTCCAGTGTTCCTGCTCTCAATGTGTTCATTGAGTTGGATAATCTCTCAGGAGTTGGTCAGGGTATGTTTGGCCCAATGGTCTCTACAGGCCTGTGGAGCTTTGGGGGAGAAGTGGTTTGATCATTCCAGGGTGAATGCTTTTCCAAAGCGCCCTTGGTAGGTGGTCAGGGAGCAACAATGGGAAAAGCCCTTTCTGCGTTAAAACTGGTACAGCTTTTTGTCACATGGTTAGATTTAAGATTTTATGCAGAAAAAGGACCACTTAGTTGTCTTCAAAAGTAGAGGTGACACTTTTATTAAGGACCCTGGCAGACTCACTAAGAACACACTTGTGGGTTTCAACAAGCCTTCAGTAAACTTTAAAGCCAGCAGTGGAAAGGTGGTATACTGTCAAAGAATTAAATAGGATTTTCAAACCCTTTAGCTATTTTCTAAGTTGGGTCCTTCGTTGACACATTTGTTCCCATGATTCTTAAGAGGGAGCTTTCATGTGTGGGGTCAGCTCTGCAGATATATCATCTCTTTGCTCTCTTGACTGGCTGAGAGTGAGGTTTGAGGACGACGGCTCAGATATCTGCCGCTCCTCAAGCATGGCCAGAGGCTGTCGCCAACTCTTGCACTGTAATCTAATCAAGATGGGAAAAGAAAGAGTGGAACGTGTGTGTGTGGTTGAATGTGTACAGGTGTGAATGTCTGTGAAGTGTGTGGCCATGTTGGACTGGACACACGCTGTCTGCTTTTGACAGTTTGTAATACAAGATATAAGACAGGAGTCAGTGCAGATAGATTTAAATTAGCTTTATAAACAAAAGTGAATCCTTAAAAGATTATAAGTTTAATTTATGGGGGAAAATTCCAAATATTTGGTTTATTTGTAATTTCACTTTTTATGATTTTTATATGTGAAATGGTCTCACCCATAATTAGCAGCATACAAATGACAACTTTACATAAATGTAAACACAAGATTGGCTAATTTAAAAAGGTTTCCATACATCCTAACCCAAAACATATCTTTCCTCTTAAATGGAATATAAGAAATGTTTATTTTATGGTTGGGACTCTTCGAAGGAAACATGAGTCGCACTGGCTTACATTCAAGTTTGGTCTGTTTTTTCTGTATAAGGTTCAAAAAGACCAATAATGACAAGCCACCATGCTCCAGCACACTCTCTCCGTCCATCTTAGCTGGTGTCTTTTCCTCCCCTCTCTGCAGCTCATGCTTAACTACATATAATTATGTTGTCTGAACAACCGGGAGAGAACCCAACCCGTGAAAAACGGCAGAAAAAAACCCCCAAAATCTTTACTTTTCTTTTCAGCCTACATTAGATGTCAGTGCAAATAAATCCAATGTCATACACCTGATTCATATGAAGTTATAAAGCACCTTGGATTTATTTCTAACATTAAAAAATATGTGTTGTGCTGAACTGCCATGAGATGAACATTATGGAGACTCAGTTAAGGCTTTTCATTTGCCAGTAAAACTCCAAAGAAGGAAGTCATGCTTTTCATTGTGTTTACTTTGCTCTGCTGTCCCTCTCCAATGAATTCACTTAAAAAGCTAAAAGCACAACATCTCAGAGATGTTATTGTTAAGGCCTAGCTTTTACTGTTTCATTTACTCAATGGTGATTGTTAATATAATCCAAGTTTCAACAAGTCTTGCTTTGCCTAAGTAGGAGAGCTAGCCCAGATTGTTTGGTTTATCATTAACCAAATGTACAGTATAGCCTACAATCTCTCTATGTCGGCCTCGTATCCCAAAGCCTGGACTAATGCATTTACCTCGAGTGGTGTTTGCCGTATTTATTCAGAAAAGCTCAGGACTGGACAACAGTCAATGTTTTTGTTTCTTTTGCATTAATATGTTAAATAATCAACAAACTCTGCACTAAACAGCTATGTAGAACTATACAGAAACATTTATAATTACCATATTTTCCACACTATGAGTCACACTTAAAAGCCTTAATTTTTCTCTCACAAAATGACATATTGAATTGTCCAGAACACCTTATCTGTGAATTCATTCTGGTTGTGCTAACTGACGTTGAAGCGATTTTGAGAGGTATACATCGCTCTGTCATATTGTCAGTCTGTATTGGGCTAAGTTACATACAAGATTGGATGTTGTAAAAATGCTAACACAGCTAATGTGCAGCAGTGTCAGACTGTTTTTTTTTTACATGTTACAGGTTAGAGGTTAGTAAAGTTTGTTTTACTTTAGCGCTATCAGTCTGTTGTTAACATGTTGCACAGAAGGTTGGGAGTTACAGGCCTTGTGAATACGCTAATGTGGCTAACGTGTGGTGTGCCACAAACCAGTTCTACAATTGCTGTGAATGCAGTTAATAAAGTCTGACTGACAGACTTATCTCTGACTCTTTTGTCTCGCTTAAGATGCCTTATAGTGGGATGTCCCTTATGCATGACATAAGTTTGAAAACAGGCCGTTCATTGACGATGCGCCTTATAATCTTGTACAACCTGTTACATTTTAACAATCCACCTTGACTGCCTAAGTTTTCATTCTGAACAAATAGCTTCTTATTTATTTGTGGTTAAATTCAGCCAAAAGAACTAAAGCATAAGCATGGAGTAATTTACTAACATTCCAGTAAAAAAGTTTAAAACTGTGTTAGAAAGATAGCATTTTCTGGCATTTGTTTCTTTGTCCCTTTAGAAATCCAACTAATTATAGGTTCCCACAAAGACATTAAAATGCATTTAGCTTTTAATTTATTTGTGTGTGTTTGTGTACAATAGATATAATTTCTAAGAAAGGTGTGAGCTTTTTATCCTTCTAAATTACTAACAACCAAACATGCACCACAAGGAGTATGCTCTGTGTTTTATACCTAAAGTTGTGTCACAGAAGATTCCTAAGGTTGGTTGTCTGTGCAAGGCCACTTGCTCTATGAATAGCCTCTGGTTGTGGAGATAGTAACCCAAGGTAATGGATGGCACACTGCTCCACTTGAACAGCAGATAACCTCAGGGCCTGCTGTCTAGTGGCCTGGCGGAGTGCTCTTTGCCGACCGCACGAGTTTGGCTGCAGCTCCTTGCATTCACACACAGAAGCCTCCCTCCAGAGGCAGAGTTTACATTTTGCAGCCGCTAACAGCAGAAGAAGCAATAGGATGTTTACTTGAATTTCAATCCACTGCATTTAGCTCTGGCCAGCCAAGTTTATCTCAGAATCTCATTGATCTCTGATGCTGCTGTAAAATCTCTGTCACCACATACAGGCAGCTGGCTTTGCAGACTCTCTGGTTAGCGAGGGAAAGGTCACGGCGTCAGGATTGTTGAAGGCGGAGGGGTTCGTCCTAACAGATTTCAAGTCATCTGCTGCGTAGGGGACTGTTGGCTTGCCTTTGAAAGTCTGAGGGAATCAGCATTACCTCCTGCTGCTCAGAAGGTCTGTCAGCGTTGTTGACTACACGATCAGGGTTCTTTAGTTGTAATTCCTCAGCTCATAGCATCCCAAATTAAAAGCCACCTCTTGATATGCAACACTTTGTAAACAAAATTGCATCTTCCTTGCACACATGAGCCCGATGTAAATGTAGCATTACACAATCGGTATTCTCTATGATTTTTTTCTTATCTTTTTTGTAATTTAATAAACTATTATTTGTTTATTATTTTGTTATATTTAAGTAAACAAACAAAAAAACCACATATATCTTATCAGACAAACGTTCAAAAGTTCTGGATATAAATTTAAAAATGAGAAGCAGAGGGGTAAAAAGAAATCCAGTCTGTGAAATCCCAGCAGAAGTGGCAGTGAGCGAGCTGGCAGGCTGCCAGTTCATAGAGGCAGAGCGTGTTACAGCTCTGTGGCAGTTATTTGTCTCTGGGAAGTTCGCAGCAAATTGTGGCAAACGACACAGCCAGGGACCGCTTCATGAGTCAACATGCAGCAGGCATGGGCTCCATGGGCTCCCCCCACCACAAACCCTCTGCAGCCCCCGCTCCAGCCTGTTTCTTGTTGGAACGGCAACCTCTCCCATAACGCTGAAAACTGGTAGTGGGTATGTGGCTTTGAATACTGTCTCATACTGTTGTGAAATGTTTTGCAGGGTAGGGAGCCTGTGAAATAGGTTGTTCTGTAATAATTCAAGACATTGCGATGAATTTTGAGATTATTTTTAGACTGAAATGCAGGGTGTTTGTTGTTTTTTAACTTTTTAGCGATTGGAAAGGGCTGATTACATTTTTCATTTTATAAGTTAATAAACCTCTTCAGGCCATGGTGCAGAGGTAGAGCGGTTGACTTCTGATTGGATGATAGCAGGTTTGGTCCCTGTCTTGCCCACCCATGTATCGAATTGTCCTTGGGCAAGACACTGAACCCCACATTGCTCCTGGTGGTTATAGGTTGGCGCCAGTGTTAGGGAGCGGAGCCCCCATCAGTGTGTGAATGTGTGTGTGAATGAGACTGTGACTGTAAAGCACTGTGGGCTTTCAAGGAAGGTAGAAAACTGCTGTACAAGTATACTCCACTTACCAGTTGATCCAATATTTACCAATGTTTCATCAACTCCTGTACTTATCATTTCGCATAAAACAATAAAGTTAATGTTTCAATACCTATTGGGCATATTGGTTTATACCAAAAAATAATGTTGATATTGATTGGTTATTAAAATAAAACTTGACCAAATTATTTAAAAAATCAAAATGTAGGTCATTTTGATTTAATGCATTTGATGATCAACTTGTGTTGACTTAAAATATTCTAATACTGCACATATCATCTGACAGATCCCTGGCATTTTTCTCCCACTTTGTAAAGGTGGTGGCATGGAGTCAATGGAAAAAGATGTTCATCGCTCTTTTAGTCATTTGTCAAGTATCAGATTTAGTTTCAGAAAGAGATTTGTTTTATAAACATGCAAGCCAAAACTCACTCACACCCAGCCCTCCCCACTAAAACTAATATTGCTGGCTGATCGGCGGGCCAAGAGCTGAAAGTGCTTACCATGGGAAAGTGAAGCCTATCAGCAGATAAGAGCCAAAACAGAGAAGCAGGGCAGCTTTTAAACAGAGTTTTTAAGGGGCTTTGTGCAGTTTTACAGCAAACACTGGCATCAAGCCTAAAGACAACATACACCCAGCAGAGTCAGAGGCTGGTTTACACACGCGAGAGGACTTTGAAAGAGGCACAACTTCCTGTGTTTGAGGACTGTGCAAGTATGTGTCTGTGTTTGAATCCATCAGTCTGCCAGGATGGATACACGGCTCAGTTGAACAATGTCTACTGTTAAAAAAGCTGACGGGGCAGCTGTTCAGTAAAAAATGCATGTCAATCCCTCCTGGCTCCACCTGTTTATAAGGACCTTGTGAGGCACAAAAGACAAGTCAGATGAGTCTTCCAAAACTTCTACAGATTTTTTTGTTTTTCTCAAGTAAACAAAGAATTCTGCATTTAATTACCGGTATGTGCATCCAGAAATCAGAGGAAACCCATGAAGAAATATGACCATAAAAGGATCAACTTCAGTGCTGAATAGAGCTAGTAAAATTCACTGTCAATCAAGACAAAAATGAGTTTTGTACTGTGGTAAATGATTGATCTGTCCTATGATTGAGAAATGGAAAATGTAATGCCGTTCATATGCTCATCACAGCCGTTTTACAGTGGTGTTCTCCTCCCTCTGCATGAGTCATGTAGGAAATAGCTTGTCTCTGTTAATGAGAAAAGGAACGCTAACATGGAGAGTCCACTTTAACTACTTTCCTCTGTTTATCTGAAGGTATTTGCTGCACATCTGTTCTCATGAAAAGCCATTGCTCAAAGTTCCTGGGACATTTTGAGCACTTTCTTGTAACTCTGGATGCCTTTTTACAATCTTTTTTCTTTGTCTGCTCATTGCTCTCTCAGTAATCCCTGACTCTGGCTTCAGGGTAGAACAGGAGCTTGAGTAGGAATGGTGCTGTGTTCTAAGACAGTGAAGTATGATATTAACATTATGAAGTGCTAGTCTAGAGCTGATAAGATATTGCATGTGGGCTCTTGAGTCCAGTGGTCTTGTGCAGCTACTCAGAGAGAGTGCTGATAGTAAAGTGTTTTAACTTTCTATCCTCTTCAAAACTATCCACATTTTTCTTTTATGACTGCATGCTTTCAGTGTTAAGCAAGTGTCTTTTAATACGTGCTTTTTAAAATCAAAACATACACTTGTTTGCTGGAATTGTGCCTTTAGCGTGTGTAAAATATGTAGGCTGTGTGCCACGGCTAAATACTACTCTCCCTAATCTCAGCTTCATCTGCAGAGGCCTGGGTATTACTTTAGCTGTGAGGTGTAATCTTCTCTTGGTCTGAGCCCCTCCGGTGGCCAAAACGGGCCACAGGAGGGGCTGTGGGTGTTTATGTTCCTCAGAGGTTTTTGGTATCTAGTCATATGACGAGGTGCTCTCTTCTCAGGACATGCACCGGGTATTAAATGTAGTTAAGCCCAAACTTGAAACCTTCTATCATGCTCCCCGATCCGAGAAGATGGACTTACAGAGGATTAAGGTGCTTGGAGAGGAAAACTTGGAGGATTGTCAGCCACTATTTTTCCAAAGTTGGAAAACTGCAGTCAGAGAGGAAGGATATTTAGATCTGGCTTTAGTTACAGCATTTTTTCTCTTGCTAAGCTTTCTAAAACCACATTTGACCAATAGGCTATTTTTTAATGGACTTCTACACTTGTTCTTAGACACATTTAGATGCACTTAACTTAAATCTACGCATGTAATTAGTCTACGAAATGTATTCAGTCATTTCTGACAAATAACCCCTAAGAAAAAAACTGGATGATACAAGTATTCTTTATTGGTATTGCACCACAGGGTGATATGAAATTTGCGACTCTGGTCCCAGGCTAGCCAATTAGTGAGAGCAAATGTAACAAGAAAATATCAATGTGATAGAAAAAATTGGAACTGAATCCAGTTCCAATGGAATATTGGAACACACCATGGCTGAATCTGAATTCCTTCCCTATCCCTATGGCTTCTCCCTGTCTTTACATTTATCCCTCCAGGCTGAGAGATATGGAAAAAATTGTGTATTCCAATTCTTAAAATTACTACCACATGATCACTTGCCGACTAAAAAAGTTTAAAGAAGTAATACAACTAACACTTTTGAACTCTACTAGAACACAATTGTTGGTTCTATTTGACTTCTTAAAGGCCAGGGCTATCATTACCCATGGCAAAAGGGAATCTTGGCAAAGCTCACAAAAATATTTTATGATAAATGTACATAGTTCTGACTGCCTGGCACAAGTGCACCCTTAAGGCCCGTACACACCGGGACGAATATTCGCCAGGCGTTATTCGCCAGCGTTTTTCGCCACGTCTTTTGTGTTCACACCCAGGCAATTTTCGCTGACGATGAGCCGAGCCAACATGCAATTTCATTCCCTGACATTAGATGGCGCTTAATGTAAAACAGAAATATTCCTGTACACAAGGTGGTCACTTTTCACTCAGAAGAAGAGAGCCAGTATTTACGCGCTTGTCAGAATCAAACAAAGAAAACATGAATATTTCCAGCAGAGCTGAAAATGTATCATGAGCGTTTTCGGGGATATTTTAGAATGTCCGTCATTATTTCTTTGCGGCAGTGTAGCCGCTACTTGGCGTCTATCTTCTTTGCTGGTATGTGTGCTCAGTAAGGCAGTTTTGTGTTTGAGCGCCCCCAAGTTGTGTTTTACTGTACCTTCAGAAGCTCCAGACACGTGTGCAAAAGAGCCATTCTCGTTGGTTGTATAGTTTTTGACGCGGCGCGTCAAACCAAAAAAATGTACCCGAGGCGTTTTTTAAAAAGTGACGCTTTGACGCGTGGCGTTTTTTCGCATCCGTGTGCACACTCACATTGGTGCCCTTTGTTTAGTCACAAGGCGTTAAACGTTGGCGAATATCGCGCGCGAAATTTGTCCCGGTGTGTACGGGCCTTTAGTCTTCAGACGTCTCTTCTGCACTTTCTTCTTACAACTTCTGTTCTCTATATTTTTATTTTTCATGAAAGTCTTATAAAATATGAAGCCATAATGTGCTGAATAAAAGGAGGCAGCCGAGGTACATTCTCAAAACTCTTATCAAGGAGAGCAAAGGGAAAAACTGGGAGGGAAAAAAAAAGCACATCTGTTAGCAGAGCTACAGCATGTTGCTGAGGCTGCATCATGACAGGCAGCAAGAGTTGGTGAAGTAAGCAGACCCAAACACTGATAATGATCTGCCCCATGCTATCTAACTACAAATGACACAGGCCCTTTCGTTGCTGAGTGTGGGTAACTGCAGCTCTGAATTCAGTCAATTACAAGTGCAAACAAGGAAGATGTGATAGCAAACCGCTGTCTTTTAAATGCCATTGGTTCATGCAGTATCTAACCAGATCCTTAAGGCACCAGTTAAGGAAAAATGGTTTTGGAAATAGTTTTTTTTATTTTTTTTATCAATATTTACTTTCATGATGTGGATCTTCTGATTTTTTGTCATTTAAGTTCAAATATATATATCATAATTGCTCACTGAGGAATAGGTTTATTTTTTTAACGGTGCATAAGTGATGAATCACATGAAAAGGAAAGAAATAAGCGACTGACACAGTTTTGGGTTAAAATCATGCTGTGTTGGGATTAAACATTTGAGAATGTTTGTTGCACAATGGTGCAGCTGGGTGAGGAACATCCTCTATTTAGACTCTGTAAACATATACAATAGTCTAATTAGGATCATAAGGAGAAGAGGCGCTTGACTAAGCAGTGAAAAGAATAGAAACACCCTCACCTCCTCTTTGTGTCTGTGTGACCTTTCTAAGCAGGGTGTGGCGCAGGCACAAAGGGGTCTCCGTGTAATCATATACTGGCAAAGAGTTGGACAATAGGCAGACAGGGGGACGGCATGTGTAAAAAGGAGAAAAGTTGAGAGCACCCATTCAAAATTTACACAGAAGTCAGTGTTACTGTGGATAAATTTGAAATAGCTGACATCTGACTCAGTGAGGCCTGGTATTGTATGTCTATAGAGCTGTTGTCAGGCTTGGGGGTGACATTTCTATTCTGTTTCAGATAGGGCTGGGCGATATGGCCTAAAAATAAAATCTCCGATTTTATTTTTTTTAATTCGATTTCCGATTTTTTCCCGATTTTTTTCCCCCCCTACTTAAGGAAAGCAATAAGTACAAACTGCAGCCAACTTAAAGCAAATATTGCTTTTATTTAATCAAATGCAAGACAAATGTAACCCCCATTTCTGGGATGAATAATAAATAAATAAACACACTCTTGGAATCAAAGTTAAGTATAAAATTTTTCTTCTTCTCACTCCCTTTTGGACTTGTGTTTTTATAATTTTGTTGTGTTTTATATAATTTTTTCTTGGTTTTATATAATTTTTGTCTTGCTTTTTTCTTATTTTGATATTCTACTCTTGTTTTCACTTGTCCAAAATGAAAAGGTTACTTCCTTAAAGTCCCAGCTGTGTTTTACGTCAGACTCTGTAGTCTAGACTAAAATGAGACAAACATTCACCTTGAGAGTAGCAGCATTTTCTAAAAAGTTATCAATGCAGCTCATATCTGGGTCTAAAGTTTTAAATAAATTGATAAACCCCGTCTTGATAATGAAGCAGAAGGAGTCGCGGTTACCCCCCCCCCCCCCCCCCCCCCCCGCCTCCGTCCTCTCCCGAAAGAAAATCCTACGGTGGCCGCGTCGCAAAAGAATATACAAGTAAGAATTACAGCGCAGCATTCTTTATTAACAAATAACAGCAACAACTAACTATCTAACTAATGAACTAACTACAGGCGTTGTAGAATGAGTATGTGTGTCAGGTCGCGTGTGTGTTAGGGCGCGTGCATGTGTAAGTAGACTGAGCGCGTGCCACGCGTGAGAGCCTTTGACTCCGATGGGCTCCTTTAGGCAAATGTTGCAGACGTGGAGACTCTTCCTCCACGTCTGTGACAGTAAAGCCACACCAGTTCCACACAACAGATGAGTTCATTTCTTTCTTGGGAACAAACTGCCCACTCTCACCGGTAGCCTTGCTGTCGCGTGCTGTTTCGTGTGTTGTTTGCCGCGTGCCATGTGAAACTAACGCTACGGAGGCTCTGAGGAGCCAAAAATGCGCCACATAAAAACTCGATTTAGTTATTTTTGAAATCGCCCGTAACAAAAAATTCGAATTAATTCATTTGATCGATTTATCGCCCAGGCCTAGTTTCAGATCTCCCCCACCCCCACACCCATTGCTTCATGGTATCAGATTTAAAACTGTCAGTAATTCTTTGGCTCTCTTTCGGTGATCTGCTCTCATCTGACGGCTTTGCATAGAGAACTTTTGCAAACCCTTCTTTGCAGAGCCCTTTGCCCTCCCACCGCATTAAATGCAAGAGGATTGACAGTTACTCAGTCCATTTTTAAACACTTGTTTGCCTTTTTTTCTTTTTTTTGCTCCAGTCTGCTTCTAATACAACTTCTTTCTATTTAAGTCTCACAATCAATTTTACTTTCACTCAGAGGATCTTGTGAATAAGCACTATTATCTGGCAGCAGACATTCTTCGGACCTTGCCTTGCGTCAAGTCGCGATTTTTCCCTGCAAATGGGATTAGCTAATAGTGCCAACTCTGCAGGTGAAATCTTAAGTTAATTTACCCCACTCTTTGGAGCTATAATAGCTTATTGATTGCTTGACAGAAATGCAAGAAGCAACATGGAAGGGCATACAGAGAGGAGAGAATAAGTTAATCATCTTGGTGTGTGCTGCCAAGGTTTAATCGTATTACTCAAGGTTTACCACTGCCATTCACTTTCACCTCTCGAAGAATTGGAGGGAATGTTCCTAGACAGACGGAACATCTTATGGCGGCTGTGGTGAAGCGGTAGGGCGGTCTGGTTTGATTCCCGCCTTGCACGCCCATGATTCGATGTGTCCTTGGGCAAGACACTGAACCCCACCTTGCCTCTGGTGGTAGGCGGGCGCCTGTGTTTGGCAGCGGAGCAGCCACCAGTGTGTGAATGTGTGTGTGACTGGGTGAATGGGTCTGTGACTGTAAAGTGCTTTGGGCCTTGTAGGTAGAAAAGCGCTATATAAGTATACACCATTTACCATCTTACTTTCTAAAACTATTCCTTGGCTGTTTTCTTGTCCCTCTTTGCTTGATCTTTTTTGCCCCAAACCCATTAAGTCTTTAAGGATACATCTTAATTAATGCTTAAAGTCCCAGTCCGATCATCTTTTGTTCGTTTGCTGTGGTGCTCCCTGTGGTCTTTTTTTGATTTTGCATTTTCTAGGACATAGTTTCTGCAGAGCGACACTAGTTCATTAGAAATTCACCTTAGAGTTCTGGGCGGGGCTATTGTTGCAGAGTAAGCCCCTCCCATTACCCGTCATCTATCTGTCTACATGCTCTCCTGCTTATTTACAGAACATCACAACCAAACATTAGCGGTGCAACAAAAATGGTGAGCAGAATTGGGGCTATCCAGCCGTACAGTTTTAAGCCAGATACCAGCTCTTATGAGGAAAACAAAGATGTACATGGATCCATGTGTCTGCAAGTGGATGCATCAGAATCAGAGCGAGAAGCTTGTGGTCCTGCAGAGTGTTGCTTCTATGTCACACCCAAAAGCTTTTTTCAGCAGCATTTATTCATCAGCTCCGGATTCACAATGATTTGAATAATGCAATTATTAGAATTAGAAATGCAATTTTTATCTTAACTGTCTTTATCCTCCACCATGAGAAACATTTCTACAAAAACAGGTTGTTCTTTTCTTACACTGATCTTTTTTTTTTTTTTTTTTCCAGAGAATTACTGTCTCATTTCCATCCATCCTCACACACATTGTCACTTTGGCTGGTTACCTAGAAGGAGAACACGTTGCCTTCATTTAAGTCCCTCTCAAAGCAAGAACAGTTCAAAGGAATAGTTCTTTATTTTAGCATCCAAGCTGCCATTAATTTGGCATTTTATCTGTACCAGAGTTGCCTGTTTACTTTAACATCAGCTTCACTGGTTAGGTCTGATTATACTTTTGTTTAGTCCCTAAAGTCTGCCTCTCATCATGTTTACTCTCAGGGCTTTGCCTGGGTATCACATTAGTTTGTGTTTACACAGAGAGCAGCAAAATTGGAATTAACTGTGCTTGGAATTTGCCCATTCTTCAGCCTGGCTTATATCAATCTGTCTGCGCCAAAATGCCAAACTTAACCAAAACAAAGCATGGACACAGGGAGGAGAGAGATTAAGGAGGGAGATTTTGTAAACATAAAGACAGAGTGATGTTGACTTTGTAACCTATCAGACACACAGGCTGCCATTGACCCGATGGTCAAATTCCTGACCAGCAAGAACAGGGAAACATCTGGCAAAAACTGCTCACTTTAATCCAAAACCTAATGTTGTCAGATTTCATCTTATAGAATTGAAATGACTGTGCTTAAAACAACAAAGGCCTTGATGGGATTCAAAATGACTGAGCAGAGTCTGCTGCTTTGAGATCAAACATGGAGAAAGAGAGATGTGAAGCAACAACAAAGACAGGGATAAACTGTTAAAGAGAAAATTGCGGACAAGCTGTCGTTAAGCATAGGATGAGAGAAGCAAGGGAGGAGGCTCCAGTTGGACAGACAGTCTCCCTTAGCTTGTGAGGGGAAGATAAGGAGACAGGTGGTGTTCTGTTCTCTCTAAGATCTCCGACAGCTGGCAACTCTCTTGCTATAAGCGTGCTACAAAAGAATGCATGTGTGCGTGTGTCCAGGGGAGGATGTGTGCCCATGTGAGTGCGCATGTTTGTGTGACATGTTTAAGAGCATGCTCGTTTGCAGCTTTTGATGTAGGCTTTTGGTAGTTGTTTGACTGATTTCAAGCCAAAGTTTCTTTGCCAAAACTTTGCTTTAGACATAAAACTAAAGATTTTTGACAAAAACTATCCAGTACAAGGAACATGACATTTAGTTTAATTTTAAAGATTATTTTATCAACTTAAATCAAGTTTGAACTAATATTATGTACCTTGAATTTGTCTAGTGTGTGTGGAGGAGCACTGGAAAGCACATTTTTTGCAATAGCACATCGGAATGACAGCACCAGAGCTCTTTTTAAACATCTAAAATACAAAAAAAGACCTAGACCTTTGCATTTAAACTAAGAACTAAGGTGCTGTCTTGTGTTGAAGAATTCATGGCTGGGTTAGTTTGAATGTCGTGCTTTTAAAGACTAAAAGAAATTCCTGTGGCATAACCTAATGTCTGCATTTTTGAACTTACAATGAATAATTTGCCTGGCAAAAAAATGTACTTTTTTAATTATATAAAAAAGGATAAGCCCTGTAGTCCCCAATTTAAAGGTTATCTAAAAGGATTTATTTACATATATTACAGGGATTTTTCTGGGTAAAATGTAAAAACTTTGACTCGGACAACAAAATAAAACGCCTATCAAATGACCTCAGATCCTGAAGGAAATCTCTCGTAAGCAAAGATGTTGAAACTCTTTTCTGCCTTTCCAATATTTTTCTTTAACAGTTTTGCTTGAAAATCTGTAGAATTTTTTTTTTCTTTCTAAGAAATACATGATCAATGAAATGTCTGACAGATTATGACATAGATTAGTTGGCAGTAGCTGCGTGTATTACATGTGTAAAATGTTCTTAATCTGATTAAATATTGGAATAGAATTGAACTATGTAGTACATGGGCCCCGAAAAACTGTGTCCGATCACAACAAACATTTATATCCGTCACATGTTTGATCGGATTAAATCATTTTGACATGCACATAACTATCTAAAATGGCACAAACAAACAAACAAACAAAAACCGTACAATCAGAAGTGTTTACATGCACCACAGTCGCATACACCTATCTTAATCAGAAGAAAATCTTGATCCAAGTAAGTCTGATCAGGTCAAAGTATTCTGAATGGCGTGTTTTCATGAAGCCCTTTTTAATTCTGATCAGGCCTTTAATCTGATTACTGGTGTCCATGTTAAAGTAAGCAGCCAGTGTTACTTTAAACTCTGAAGAAGAAATTACAAATTCAGTTTTGTTAAATTAAGTAGGAGGAATTGAAAACTTAAATTGAATCTGAAATTTAGTGTGGTAAATATTTGGATTAAAAGCATGATTACTAAAAGCTAGAAGCAAATGGCACTAGGAAATCATCACACTCAGTGTGATTTGCTGCCTAAAGGCGTATTAACAATGTTTTTTTTTTCTAAAAATTATTCTAACTTGTTGCTGAGATGTGTAATCAGATAGGTTATCTATGCAATGCAACTGAAGGATCGGAGCAAAACAACCAGGAATGAACTAAACCAACAGCTGAAATATTCTCCAAATCCACCCTCTGCCAAAGAAAAAGGAAGTGTTGGCTGCATAATGGATGTCAGAACAGTATCAAAAAGCCTTGTTTTTTTTTATTTTTTATTTTTTTTTTTATTATATTATCTTGGATTTGAAAGCAAAGTTTGAATGCAGAATTCTTCTGGGAATGGTAATGTGCAGGTTGCAGCACAAATATAGCAACAACTGTTCTATGGCGCACTGAACCATAAAGCCATGAACTTGATTCACGACGAGTGAACACTTTTCCATGAGCAGCATCTGCCAGGATAACAAATGAGCCAAAACTGGAGGGAATAGAAATTCCTCTTTGCTGGCCTGATGCTGTGTTCTGTCTGTGCACTGTGGTTAGAGCTGGGTTCTTTACTTTGTCGGCTTTGGGCCCTTTCCATGTACAGCACTCTGTTTGATCTGGCCACTAGACAGAGCTCGTGCCATCTCAGTGGCAGACTGCTTTTGTATGCAGAAAGGAAAAAAGAGACCGTTCTATACGGTCCAGAGGCGGTTATTTGCTGTTGGCAAACACAGACTGTCCTCAGTGGTGAATACTCAGTTGCCACAGTGGCCTGACAGCTGGCTTTCATCCTTGAGCGCTGCAGAGATTGTTCACAGTGTATGTTACTCTTAAAAGTAATTCATGCTCTAAAAGGCCATCGCGCAGCAGAACAATTCCCCTCCAGCGCTTCTTTTGGCAACCAGAATGAGAATCCGTTTCATCAACCACTATTGATTGATGTCAACTGTTTTAAGCGCTCTCTTTTTTCTCGGTTTTGCCAGGGTTTCTTTGAAGTTAGAGCAATTCTTCACAGCTCCCCACCTTGAACAGAGCAGTTGGCTGGCACCTGATCTATTGATATTTCACGCCTAGGAGGTCACCCTGAACTCAATGCTTTTGGACTTTTTCATATGCAAAAATTAACGACTGGATTTGAAGATGAAAGGATTTTCCTTGCTGTGGCCTTCTGTATGCGCAGTTACCTCTTTTTCAGGTATATTTTGCCTTTGCAGTCTCAGTGTTGGACTCACTGCAAAAAAAGGTAGCCTAAAAATAGGAAAATAGCACCAATCCTAAATAGAAAATCACCAAAAAGTAGTAAAATGATCGGTCAATGCAGCAAGTCATTTTTATCTATAACAATGAGTTCCACACAAGCATTAAAAAATGGAAAAATAAGCTAAAAAAGTTGATAGTTTGATAGAATTACTGAAAGTCCCCCTCCGATCATCTTTTGATGTTTTTTTTAAAGCGTTTCTCGTGGTCTTCTCATTATGATTATGCCGTTTTTAGCCTAAAAAACAAAACAAAAACCTTTTGTTGTTTTCCAGGACATAGTTTCTGAGGTATGGGTGTTACTGTTAGTATGGAGCAACCCTGCCCCCTTCCCCTCCCAGTTGCTAAGAGTTCAGCAGCGAGCCTGTGGCCCTCCCAGGGTATTTACTACAAAACAAATACAATTTTATTAAACTGCAGTTTTTCATCTACTCCTAATTTAAGGAAATACTCCCAATGCAAATTTGACCTTAATTTTCTCAATATATGTCCACCATCATTACCAAAATGCCACAAGAACATGTTAAAAACACCAAAGACATCATGTCTTTAGAATTAAATGTTATACAGCCCAATAGTAAGTATCTTTTTGTTGGTTCAAAGAAAATGATTTGTAATGTTTGAGTTTTTATGTACCTTATTGTGATTCATTTACATTTAATGAGAGGACATGACTCATTGGAATAAAATAAGAACAAAATGAGGAAACCGTAGTACAAGTTGGCCATTCTGAATAAACCCTCATAAAATCCATAACTGGAATATCCATCTGAATATTTCTTTTAAATGAAATGACAATGAATGTCAGTCTAACTTGTCAATATTTATTTACATTTAAAATAACATGCTTAAAATTGAACCAAAAATTACAGTGAAACGTTTATTTTTTAATCTGTTTTTTTTTTTTTTTTTTTTTGTCGAGAGTATGGAGAAAACAGATTTTGACTCATCTTTATTAATAATTTCCTTATTTTTAGATCCTAGCTCTTAATGAGACTAAAACATTTTCAACTGTGTTGATTTTGAGAAAAGCTTGGAAAGAGCAAAGATACGCTAAAACAATTTATAACCCGGTAAAATATTTTTAATGACAAAAAAAGTTTTAAATCTTTACAAGTATTAAAGTCAAAGTGATTGGAGAAAATATTTGATCCAAACAGCTTTAATGACATCAAATACCCTTACGAAGCCATAATTATACTTACTTACAGCTCGCTGGGCACATGTTTTGTTATTTATGCACATTGACTCTTGGATGTTGCTGCTTATTGTCTCTAAAATTAGCCTCTTATTGGGTAATTACTCAGACTGAAAGTCTGTGAAATGAGCCTCTTTTCGGACCATGCTGACATTTTTCATTGTAAAGAATGTTTCTAACAAACACAAACCCTCAACTCATAATTAAATTCTTGATTGAAAAGCTTCATAGTTGCAGTTTTGCAAACAAGCCGTTTTGATGGCGCCTGTATTTACTGCTTGATATCTACATCTTTTGTCGAAGCAAATGAGCTGTAATAAG
Organism: Oryzias curvinotus; assembly: GCA_023969325.1. Lineage (NCBI taxonomy): Eukaryota > Metazoa > Chordata > Actinopteri > Beloniformes > Adrianichthyidae > Oryzias > Oryzias curvinotus. The sequence goes on along the minus strand of CM043718.1, from coordinate 13,048,073 downwards.
CTGTCTTCATATTGACTGCACAAAATCAATCTTTCAATCCTTCCGAATGACAAGATCGCACCCTTCGAGCAGTCGGACGTGGTCAGCATTTTACATTTCCTTTGCCGCAGAAAGAATTCTGCTGCCGCTTGAGATGCACAATAAAATGATTTTCCTTCATTCTTCTTAAGATTCCTGCTATTTCCCTTCAGGCAAAGCCACATAAAGCCATCTTTGTGTTCCAGTCACACACATGTTATTTTAGCTGTCCTCATATAACTATATATATATATATGTACATTTTGAACATCATCTGTAATTCCTCCTGACCATTAAGTTTAGAAGAGTCCTATAATATTCAGTCTGGCAGGATGCAAAAGTAAAAGCTGTGCTCATATTTCTGTGATGGAAACCACACATTTCAAGCTTTCTGAGTATTGCAGCACTGTGTGTCATTGTGTGGTTGACAGTTCTGTGGCAGTGTCACACTTTCGAAAGTCTAGTTGCCTTGCACATATTGCTATAACCTCATTTTTTGGAGTCTCTGTGTGTGGTTTTGATTCATGTTCATTCACTTTCATGCTTGTATTGAACTATTCTCACTTGGTACATCTAGAAAAAACAAAAATCTGTGCTTGGGTGCCAGGATATTCCCAATGGAGGCAAAATATGTAAAACTATTCAGGTAAAAGAAAACTAGGGCATGTTCTCTGCAGATGGCTTTTTTGTCTTATGTTGTCTGGAAATTGTCACAGTCGAAGGGATCTAGGCAAGTGTTTTGGCCATACCAAAAGAACCTGGAAACTGATGGCCATTGGCGACTCATCCCTGAGGGCAAGCGTAGCATAAACCTTTAAGACAGCTTTTAAACAAACAGTCTGGTGAGAAGACTGTGTGTGGCTTTTCGGTTCAAATGTCTCCCTCTCCACAGCTCTCCTGAGTAGTTCATGAGCGCCGCTGCTTCCATGTCTGATTTATCTCTGCAAGGTGAGATAAGACTCTCCTTTCGTCGGTTGTTAATCCTCCCTGCGACATATGGAACTGGGCATCAATCTTTAGGAAAGACAAAAGCTTGGCTGGGTGGAAATGGTAGATTTTGTATTAAGCATACTGCAGTAGTAACACAGTAGTTGTGAAATAACGCCACATTAAGCCTTCTTACCTAACAGTTTTGTTTTCTACTAAAACTGGAAACAGTTGACTGAAATACAAAGGTTTTCTGTTGGGTAGATGGTAACAGCCAGGTAAGATTTTTCAGCAGATGCATTTAATTAGCATTTTCTTTACTAGAAAGCCAGTACTAAGTTGTTTCATTTTATGACTCATAGTTTTAAGAACCCAACAAATTCTTTATCATAGTTATGGATATTACAGAATGTAAATAAAGGTATCAAAATAAAGGTATCAAGTGTTTCTTTTGTAGATTTAAAAAAAAGATACTTCAGTCTAGTGAAAATAAGTTCTGAAAATAATTAGTTTGAAATATGAAAAAATAAAAAAAATAGAATAAAAATATAATTTCTATCAATTAAGGAATATAATGAAAATCTTGTGATTAATTTCCTCAGTTACAAAAAAAATTGTATTAAAATGTTTCAGTGTCTTTATTTACTATCTTCTTGTCATCTATCTACTGAAACTGTAATCAGCAAAACTTTAAAGATAAAAAAACTGAGAACATTTTCAGTATTTGTTGTTAGATGATTCATAGCAACAGTGATGTGAATGTTTTGTTTACTGCTGAATTTTACCAGGAAGTTGTCAGAAAAATATTGTTTGAAGTGATAAATACTGTTTCTTTCTTTAAAAATCTTTGTGTTGTTATCTGTTGTTTGTTTTTGTTCTCTATTCTGTTCTCCTGTTCTAAATAAAGGTATAAATCATGGGGATAAAATACATATTACTCGATCTTACATCCACTAACAAGACACATATAGCTGTCATTTAGACATATTTATAATGAATAGGAAGAATCATGGTTCGATATCTGAATCGTTGATCCTGATTTGTGGATCCAATCGGATAAGTTATTATCCATAGCCCTATACTCCACGACTCTACTAAGTCTCCAGTAAAAAGCATCAGAAGCAATGGTCATTGGTCAACATTTAAGATTAAACTAAGGCTCTTCTATCTCCTACTGCAGATGTACAAATTCTTAGTAAAGTCAGCTTCTGGAGCAAAGTAAAACTACAGGACCCAAAGGAAAGTATTTCCAAATAGATCTATGCATTTTGTGTGGAGTATTAGTGCAAACTGTAGGCAAATCCATTTCTTCCATATTTCTGACATGTTGAGATCCATCACAGGCCGCTTTTCACCTCTTCATATATTCCCGGTGACAGTTTGGGCTTGTAATTGGCCAATACATAAAATATCTGTTTGCGCACACAAAGAAGAGTACTTGAAAACAGTTTAATGTGACTTTGAAAATTGATATGCACTGCTGCAAACATTTATTTAAAAAAAACATTGGTTCACTCCAGTCAGCTATAAGATAATGAATATTCACATGTAAAGTGAATAGCACTTTTATGTATTCGTCATTCATTAGGGTTAAATCTCCCTTTTTGTAACTGACAATAATTTGATGCACCATCTTCAGAACTGTGGCCCTTTTGGGTGTTTATATTCTTCAGTGGACACGTTCTATCAAAAGGGTTTGAAAAAGAGAACAGTAGTGATAAAACAGTAACTCTTTGGATTGTTTCACTTCCCTAAAACCTGCCCACTTTGAGGCCGAATTCTAAGCTAATCCAAATTTGAATCAATCCAAAGCATGTCACAGGATATACTGTTGTTTCGAAAAAGAATTTTATTTATTTATTTTTTTTTATTGAAAAGCATCTATAGTGCATTGCCATGTGCCAGACAAGATAACTGCTGTCCTCTATGCAGTGCTAAAAAATCATTATTGTTTATGATCGTCATTTGAAGGACTCTTTAAAGCAAGGCAGGAAAGTGATCTAGTTTTGAAAATCCCTTTCTTTAACTTGTGTAAGTGTGTTGAACATATGGCACAAGGATGTAAATTAAGCAAATGCATTGTGATGCCTCAGACAATGATATGCTGGGAAACCTTGGGTATAAATCCATCTGTGTGAATGTTACTTTAACACTCAGCATATACCTAAGCATTGTTGCAGGCCATGTGCATCCATATATATAATGTTCTGCTACAAAGCAAACATGGTTCAGGAATAGTTTGAGGAGCTCAACAAAGGGTTTGTTGACTTAGCATCAAGTTACTTCAGATCCTAATGGATCATCTGGCATCCAGGCATTCGTGGAACATGCTGGACAAACAAGTCCAATCCACTGACTTATAATTTACAGGAAAAGCTGCTAACATCTTTGTTCCAGATACCAAGGCAGACCTTCAGACGTTTAGTGGAGTCAATGCCTCAATGTGTCAAGACTCTTAAAGAAGGGGCTAACACACTGTCAAGCTGGTAGTCTTAATGTCATAGCTAAATGGTGTAGCTGAATATGAGATTTTTTGCAATCTTTCCACAACTCTCAAGTATGCTGTATTGCCCAACTGCATTAGGTTTTCTCCAGCTGTCATTTTTCCTGCCATTGCTGACCTTCTTGATCATGATCCAAAGACGTGTCATCACATATTTGGAAGAAGTACATGGACTGGCATCGGAATAATGAAATTTTGTTTCGCTATGCATACCGCTGAGTGTGGAGTTTCACTTGGGGTGACGAGTGAAATCCAGGAGAGGTGGCGTGTTAATAGCGTTCAGCTGTAGTACATAAAACTGCCTTAATGTCATCAAGCTAATCAAACAAACTGCACTACCAAGCAGAGATTCATTGCAATAGTATAAGTGATACCAAGTTGGCAAAGAGAGTAGCACTCTATGAGACACCGTAGTCTTTTATAGAAGCCAAATGCCTGCTAAGAAGGACTAAGAAGCCATTGGAAAGATGGTTAACGTGATATAATATAATATAGGGAATCATACATTTTGCCTAACATGTGCACCTGTCTCAGAAACTGTCAGAGAGAAAGTCATTTTCACAGAATACATAACGTTGAGCGATGGAGGCTTCAGCTGCACCTCTTTGATGTTGTCGACAAAATGCAGGCAGAGAATCCCTGAAGAGCACTTGAGTTCAGGATACATCTCTGCGTCTCTGAGGCCCAGCTGCTGTCATTTAAAAAAAAACTGATTTTCATGCTTCCATTTACATCATAATGCTTCCAAGGTAAAAGAGCAACTAAGCAAATACAGTCACTGGTTTCCGAGTGTACTCTCAGTGTACTTCTTGTTATTGAAATTCAATGTTAAAAAAATGATAATAATAATTTGTCTGCAAAAGTCTGTAGTTTACTTTGTGTATTTTTTTATTTTTTTTCTCTTCAAAACTGTTTGGTCTAATGGTTTTCCACACTCTAACCAGTGACTGGAATCTGTCAGTCAGTTGGCTGTACATTCTCAGACTCCCTTTTCCATTTCTGTGACCTGCGTCTTACACCTTTAATCCTATCTGTCTCTGTTCACAACTTGATGCATTTTGACAGAAAGACCCTTCAGCTCTGTTTTTCTCTCTGCACCCAATTTTCCTCATTTTTATTCAACAGTTGGACCCCCTCTCAGATCTTAAACATAATCCCAGTTGTTTTCAGCAGAGGGCTTTCTAATTGAGCCCTGGCCTGACCCCTGAATGTGACCGTGCCGTCTGGTTTCCATCCCTGCAGTTGACTGAAATGGGAAAAGTAGACAAAGATTCAACTCATTCTTATTTATTTATGTTTGGCCGTTCCCTGTTTTGCATGGCCCAGTGGTGGATTAGCACTCTTCAGACAGATCCATGGTGGATGGGGACCCCCATTGCCCTGACACACTTGGGGAGGATGAAATGTGCAGCAAACAACCAGGACTAATGGTGTGTGAGAGGATGAGTGTGTGCACTTTTTAGTTGTGTGTGTATTGGAGGGGTGAGGTCTGTGCTCCATTTCACCAGTGATCAGCTGCACAATGTTTAGTGCCACCAATTCAAGCCAAAGGGGAAAAAAATCCCAGATGAATAGCTGCATTGTCAATCTGGCAAAGCAGTTTATACAGTGTGCATTTTCAATGTGACTTTTGACACTGACCAGAAAAACCACAGTATATGCCTGAGAAAAATAGTAAATAAAACTGACAGCTTGCTTGTGTACCAGGAAGTAAATGCACGCTGCAGGATCTTTGTAGTTTTAAACAAATCTGACGTGACCACAGCAGTGCCCACTTTTACATGTCTCTTGCTGTCAGTCATTAAGTAACAGCTAAATCTGCAGGCTTGTGTTTGACCTAAGCCACTGTGTAATTGAATATTCGTTAAATCCCTGCTACACTGCTGTGAGCTGACCCAAAAAAATGAAGCCATATCTGTACATGGAGAGCAACTGAGGTTTCAGAGTTTGACTCCAGCATCTCAATAACCATTTAATGATAACACTGTACAATTTTTTTTACACTTTGTCATTAGAAGAGAGATATTTATGTGATTTACATTTTTTTTTTTATTTTAGATTTTTTGTTTTCATACCAGTGCTGTACCTAAAACATGAATTTTAAGGCTGAGAATAATCGGCATATTTAAGTCTTAACCCCTGTGCACAACATATTACTGTGTAATCAAATGCCAAATTAGATTTTTTTTTGTCCCACACAGTTTTGTGTGTTGGCTGTTTAGGTAGGACTGAAAAAAAGGGTATTGGAGCATGTTTTAATTAAAGAAAAATACAGGATTGGTTTACAGGGACCCACATAGACTTTGGATTATTCCAGGAGAGTATTTTGAGAAAGATGGGAGTCCATTAGACAAAAACGCCTCTAATTCAGAGTGCCTCTCTGTACATTATCATTTTTTTATACTGATCCCTCTTGAGAGCTGGAAAATTAATTACATTTTTTTTCCTGACTCTTTTGTGCATGTTTTCTGTAAAAATGATGGTTTTAATTAAAAGGTGGAGAAAGCCTCCAAGAAAATAAAAATTCCATCTATATTTTTCCTCAAATTGAACCTCTGTATCACACCTGCCTGTCAGATGTTTTCCAAAACCATTCAGTCTTGCTCATTTGTTGAAATGTTGTGATGTGAGTCCTTGAGGGGTGTTTTAGAAGTTGTGGTGCAAGAAACCCAGGTTGGTAATCTTGCTGTCCCTCTGGCTGTAGCCACTGGAGTAAATGCAGGATGGAGGAGCTGCTTCGTCTCTGCCAATGATGGAAGCAAAGTGTTTTTAAATCACTTTTTCACTTTGCACCCCGCGGGGTTTCATAAGTTCTCCCTGTGGATGCAACTCCCATTAGAGGCTCACAGTCCACCGCTTACTCTGCCCTCCAAACCACTATGCAGTAAAATTAAATTGTATGATTTGAGATCATTGCAGCTTCTAGGGACTAAGTATGATGGACACATGAAATGTGCTACATCTTTCTCTCTTGGAAGCTTTTAGAGCCTTAAGTTAATGAATAGCAGAATTTTAGGCTGTTGTTACTTCCAATGTAGACATTTTATTCTAAATACCAAAAGGATAGACTATAATGTCTAAATGCAAAAACGAAAAGGTAAACAAACTGGTTTTGACCGAAATATCTGTATTGATGCTGTCAAAGTAATTGGCTAGAATTTGGATATCTGGGATGAAGGGGATGCATTATGGATGATGGATCCATGGGAAGAATCATTTTAACACTCTCAGCAGGAGTGCCAGATAAAGTGGGGCTCTTTGTAAGTACACAGGAAGAACGGAAGTACAAAACTACTCGCATTTTTACACTAAACAAATTGCAGATCTTGCTGCTGAGGCTATTGATTTCAACTTCTTTCAGAATTATGTCTAAATGTAATTGTATTTAGCCGTAAATTAGGTTTTTGTCATAGAGTAGACTAAAAAATAAAAGTTCAAACAGAAAAAATATTTTTTTGTTAATGCTGTCATGCAACAACTATTTTGCCGTTTTAACATTTTTGTAAAATAACTGTTTGGTTTGTCTCAGCATCTCTCAGGCTTCTCTCGTTAAGCAGAGGTAGAATTGACATTTTCCCCTTCCTGTAGACAAAGAGCCCTGGCAGAGTGAATGGGGAAAGGAGGCAAAAGGCTGGCAGCTCTGGGGCACAGGCCACAAGGATTAACTAGAAAAGCATTGCATTGTAAACCAAATTCAAATTAATCCCTTTTTTGTCTCCCTTGATGGAACAATGAGTCCTTCCTGGGCTCCGGACAGACATTGATTTTGAAGGGAGTCAGGCCTTCAGCAGGCTCAACACTTGATTCACATCACTGCTCTCAGTTTCCTCCCACAGAAATACAGAAGTTTCTAGACTCTAGCAAAATAATCAAGCGACAGCCAAACCAAAGCCCATGAACTGAATATATTTCAATATTAATTGTTAAATCTCATAGTCAATATGCACCCCTGGAAACTGGTTTATGCCCAGTATTTATACGTACTCCTCTTGCTGCAACTTGTATTTGAAATGCAAAAGCAATATTGGGATTTCCATATAAAATAGTTATTTATCCACTAGACCATTTAGGTTTTTTTTTTCAGAAAGTGGAATGGGGGGTAAATTATTCACCTTTAGGCCTTTACATGCTCACTTTTTTCAATTCACTCACAGTTAGAGAGCCATGTCTGCAAGTTTCTCCTCATGTAATTTGTGCTTCTCTATCTCTCCCTAACACTAGAATGTGTAAAAATCTTTATTAGCTGCAACACTGGCACAACGTTTGTCCATTTATTAGATTTTCTCCACTTCAGAGACCTCGCACAACTTGTCAAATAGAACTTGAACATGTAGAATTTTTGAAAAATTGCTACATGTTAACGCTCTTAAAGTATGTTTTGTGAAACAGAACATGGATGTATTTTGTAGTAGAGAATTGTAATTTGTAATATTAAACGTGGATAAACGGAATGACTGTATTTTCAAGTTTTTGTGGTAAACTGGTCTTTTTTTTAACACTTTATTGTGAAATCTATAATTGTGTTCCTGAATCCCTTGCAAACCACTAAGTTTTCTTCCTCTGTTTTCTTTCTATGTACTTGTGTGTCTTGCAGAGACAACAAAAAGGACAAAGGTCCGGCTGTTTCAGCGTATTATGTGATGCTGCTGTTCATCAATTATCTTTCTGGCATAATCTTGCCTATGGTTGTTTTCTTTTCTTTGTTTTTGCTTCCAGCACATTGTTCCACACTGTACTTGTAAATCATTTTGCCTCTCATATATCCCTGGGGATTGTTGAAACAACATTAAAATGGAAAGTACATGATCCTACATATTTTTTGTGTCCTCACTTATTAATTTATATGATACTTGTGGGAAAACCTATAATATGAAGTGTACTATTTCTGTTAAGCATTCTGGCAGTCTAGTTCTTGCCTGGCTTTGAAAACACAACTATTTTGTGTTAAACTGGACAGGACTGTTTAGATTTATTACCACAAGCTTCTGTGCTTGGCTTTGAACCTCCAGCTTTTGAATGTCACACGCGCTCTCGCTGCTGCTGCCCTCCTCTGTTAATGATGGACTAAATGATCCATAACAGTGTATATGGACAGCAGCTCCTCTGGTTGGTCACAGCCACTTGCATTTTATTGAACTCACCACATTAGTCCACACCAATGTTGACTTGTGTATTACCATCAAAGCTTCCCAGTCCAATGCATTGAGGTCAAACTTCTCAGCTGCTGCACCCCACCACTTTGCAGCCATTTTCTGAGTCTTTGTCCCAGAGGTGACCCCTCTGGCATCCTCCACCACAGCCTGTCTAGCTTTATACTAAACCTCAAATGGTTTACTCACTGAGCTATTAATAAATACTTCCCTGACAAGCATATTAGTAGCAGACAACAAGAATGCCAAGCAGTCAGAACGCACAGGACAGAGACTGGCGTAGTCTTATAATGTGCTGAAATCTGTTTGTGGAACAGGGCGTGAGAGGAAAACAACGACATTTGTGCCCCGCGATGAGCTCTGGGTGCTGTGATGAATAGGGCTGCATGTGGCTTTACTGCCCTGCGCATTCCTCGATCTGGGCCGTTTACTGTTACCACACCTCCCTGCGCCGTGCAAAGTGTTAACTCGCTTGAGTCACACATGGACTTCTCTATGCCAAAAAACGTTGCTCCATTGCATTTCTGCTGTACCCGTTTCAAACCCAATTTACTCCGCTGCTTGGAATTCGTTGCATTCCAGTAGCATGGCTTCATGGCACAAAGCTCAAGACCTCCAAAGTTTGAAAAACAAAACAGTGAAGCAACTGAAGGAGAGAATAATCGGAAGCAATTGTTCACGTAACAGAGAAGATTTCATGTTCACTAGCAGGTTAAGCCGCTAACTGCTGTGCCTTGTCTTGCATCTTAGCTTGCACAGCTGTGTGTGTGAGTGTTTTTTGAGTCAGACGGATTCCAGAGTCAGTAAATCCACATTAGCTGTAGAAGGGACAGTGACCTCTCTAACCGTAATTAGACGGGGAGCCTTGTCCAGCTCAGTGCTTTCAAGCGCAGCCAAGGATACTCCCATCGAGATGTGTGGACATCATTTGATTAGTTGGGGACAGGTGAGGATACTAGGGTGACCTTCAGTGTGACCGTGCCAGTGTGTTTGTGTGTACATCTGTGCCTGATGACTCTTCTCACTCAGATCTGTGTCTTCACAGAGGATCCATTTTCTTGTTAGTAAAATGCTGATGGTTCTAATGTTAAGTGATGGACGATAGTTGTTGTTAACGCTCTTATAGCTAACAAGAGCACTGGTGGGGAATTTTTCGTCACCTGCTGTTTGACTTTCGAGTGTCCCGACTTGCTAATGTGAAAAATGTCAACAAACCATGACAAAAACATTTGCTAGTGAGATGGATACCTCTCACCCCAACCCCCTGCACCATCTTAACATGAAATCCACTTAAAGTTTGAGGAAAGAAAAAGGAAATCCAACTTCACTAACAACTGTGAAATCCTCTGGGATGGTGGTGAAGTGGGGGATTGAACTGGGATGAGGCCAGAGGGCTGTGACCCAGAGAGACATAAGGAATAAGATGGAGTGACAGTTACCAGGAAAACAGCCAATGTTTTTGTCCACTTCCAGTTATTGTCCTTCTTCTATCTGCTGACCTAAAAAGACATTTATTATCATTTTATTTTTAAGTTTCATTGTATAATCATTAAAATCCTATTTAAAGACGTATTCCAAAGGAAATTATGTTTGTTTGTTTAACATGATTTTGTGGCATTTTTATGAAGATGGAAAACATATAAAAAGAAAATGAAGCTAAATGGCATTTCCTGAATATTTCTTTATTCAAATCATTGTGAATCAGGAGCAAATGCAAAGATGTTGTTGAAAACTGCTTAAAAAATAAAAAAGACTACTGGGAACACTTTTGCAATAGATCAGAAGATTGGAGTGAGGACTTAAACATGTTTTTTCATGCATTTGCTGATTTGCTAGCTCTAGCCCTTACCCTCAAGTACATCGTTTGGGTTGTTGACTAGCCATCTGATTTTACTTTGTCCCACTATCTTCTGTATTGAGGTTGTTTACCTCTCCTGCTGATCTTTTGGTAAACTAGGCAATACAGCTATGTGCCCTGACACGCAACATGCTTTCAAGCTTTTTTTCTTTTCCTTTTTCACCTGTCTTGTCCTTTTTTCTTCATCTTCTTTTCTGCGACAAACAGGAACAGTCAGCTCACCAACACAGTCTGCTTTTTACATAGTCAATTTTTCACCTTTTTTTTTTTCATTTTGCCAACTTTTATCATTGGTTTTGTCCCCTCAAATTTTTCTCTGCTGAAGTTACCCTCCCTTCTCCGTAATGCTGGATTTCTTGGGGTCTGTTGGCAGATAACGTCTGATTTCTTCTTTCCTCCCAGCTTGATTCCACTCGAAGACTGGTGCCCTTGTTGAGGTGTTGTTGTGGCTGTTGGCCCAGGCTGTTTCTCAAGGGGCTCCTTCAGCTTGTCTCCCCTCGTCTGAGTGTCCCGGCCCCCTTAAACTCCCTCCCCTTTTGCCTTTGCCTCAAAGCTGCTGCCAGTTCACAGGCCACATGTGTCAGGCCTCAAACCTTATTTAAGACCCAGGCCCTGCTTGGGCGTCACGGTTCCAGCAACAGACAGGGCACCATGAAAGAGAGGGCGTAGGCCACCATTCAGCTGCCCGGAAAGAGCAAAAGAAGCCTGGACAGAAAAAGTGATCGAAATAGAGCAAAAACACTCATTGGAACAATCCCTCTTAGCTAAGCTGACACTGTGAACTCTCAAAAACGTGCTTTTGTGTAAAGAGGTAGAGTGACTATTCACCCACACAGAGTGCCCCAGTTCATAAGGCTGAATAAAAAAGCATGAATATGGTAGTTTGGCTGGAGGAGATGGTGGAGCTCTGCCAAAACCTTACACAACAACCTCTCTGTTAGGCTGTTCCTCTGTAGTGCAGGAGCCCAGACACATTAACAAATACAAGCCTCCAATAAAACACCAGTGTTGGGCAGTGTTCTGCAAATTCTGCCAGTGGTCTGATATGCTGGATGTGAGGCACTGAGGAGCCATGTCATTCATTTCTATTTAAGTCTATTATTGGATCTTTCTTGATTTCCTTCATTAAGCTTTAGTGATGACTCATCTCATATCTATGAGTGCCAGTGTTTTTCACATTTTTGAACACCTACTGCGTGTACTTATTATGCTATGTACATACCGGGCATGTGATGCGTGTTCAACAACCCGCTACATGGGGCACTATTGAACGTGCTTTTGACATACGGTGTTCCCACTGGACTGTAGATGTTCTCCCAGCTGGAAGAGGCTTGGTGTGAAATGTCAAAACACTGCAAATGTGGCAAATCTTGCTCCAGAAATTCTCTTTCACAGCTCTGTTCTGATATATGAAAGACTTTGTGTCACATAATTTTGGCTGGGCACAAACCATAATTATTAATTTCTCCATCATGATCACTTTTAAAACAATTGGCACTTCCTTGCTTTGAAAAGGACGCTACCCAAACGTCATTGGTATGTAGTAGGAAGTTCCTGATTAGTCAAATTCAACTGGTTTAACTTTTGACATGCATTTAATGGCCGGACATATAGTACGGAGAGCCCGATAACGGACTTAAGAACTTGTAGCGACACATGAACACAAGAGTTTTGTAGAAGCCTGAAACCTTTCATTTATGTAGACTTTTCATTGGAAGTGGTCGCTTAAACACGCTTTTCCGAGCAAGGTATAAACATAGCATTGGACTCTCACTTCACTTTTCACTAAAAGCTAGCCAGTCCTGCGTGAAATTGTGACCATGTGTGACCAGTATGTTGTAGACATGGACAGACATGGTCTTTAATGGGCATTAACCAGGTAGAGATGACTGAGCCTGTCAGCAGCTCCTTAATGTTTCTCATTTAGAGTCTCAGGCGACAGAGTCCTTGACAAAACATAATGCCTAAACCAAACTCTTTATCAGCCAATGTGGAGACACAGAAAAACTGAAGGGTAATGAGGGAGCAAACGGAATGGTCAAGACATAAGCCCATTTTTTTCTTCAGGATTTATTCCATGTGGTTAATTTTAAAATGGCACAGAGGCAAAAGACAGATTGGAGCCCAAATGATGAAGTATGTGTAAATGAACTTGATATTGGTGGTACACGCGCTCTTAATGGAGTGCGTTAGCGTGGGTAGTGGGCTAGTTTTAATGATGTTATTAGAGAGAAGTAAAAACAGACACTCGTCTTGGCTGTGTGAGCAGAACCAGCAGCCGACTGTGGACAGAAACAAGCTGAGACTGAGGAAAAGGGGACAGGGCAAATTAACATTGTTGCCAACACTCAATTTGAACCGTCGTTTAAGTTTCCTCTCTATGGTCAGAAAGCAATATTGGACATGAAAGGTTAAAATTAAAATCTCCAGCACAAAAACTGGTAGACATTTGTGCATACTGGCATTTTCTTTGGCGTGTTGCCGTTTTTAGTGTTTTTATATTTCATGACTTCCCAAAGCTATAATGTTAAATGGTGAGTTTGAGAGGGTGCCTAAGCTTACAACGTAAAATTGTTGCTTTCTTATTATGAATTTATACATTTTAGTAATTTTCCTTATTTATAAAAAAATGTAAAACTATAAACTGCACTAGAACATTAGTAATAGATGAATATCCCACTACTCTCTTTGGACACTTCTTTCTAAGCAGTTCTTTTCCCAAAAAGCCCCCTCCCTTTAAGACATGGATTATATTACTCTTATTCATTGGATCTCCTAAGTTACACATTATAATATAATTAAGAACTAATTGCACCCGAGGTCAGTGGATTTATTTAATTATCTGTTCAGGAGTTTCATAACAGTAGGATTTTGTTTAATACTGACATAAAAGTATCTGGCAGTGACTCTCATTCTACATAATCCTCATATGTTGAGTGTAGGTGATGAGAAGTGAGAGACGCATGCCAATTCACTTGTCAGAGGGGCTTTAGACAGGTTGTTGAACACTGTATTGCCTTTAATGTGATCCTCATTGTGTAGAAGCATCTCTTGAAGAAATGTAATGTAATTGAATGTAGTGGTTGAGAAGGCCTTCGGGACCTTGTGTTCCTTATGGACCTTGGTAACGGGGCCAGCTTCATCAGGATTTGGAATCTATAGCGGCACTTTAATTGGAACTGATGGCATGTTTGGTGTAAACATTGGTACATTCCTTGTGTTGGCCTCAGTCACTACCTAAATGAGCTGCTAACATATTTATTCTATAATAGCTCCTCTCTCCTCGCTTCATTATGTCTAGGTGATTTATGTTGTTCCTGGGTTGCATTTGAACTTTTCACAGAGCTTTCCATTGTGACTTACTTTTTTTGTGAATGCATTTTTTTTCCTCATTTTGTTCCAGGTGTCTTTGAGAATTTTTAAATGTATTTATATTCCAAAAAATGTCAAAGCTTTGTTTGGTCTAGTTTGCTCCCCCACGCACCCCAACAAAGAAGCAAAACCATTTTCCAACAGTTGCTACCACATAGGTGGTATTGACAAAAGCAAAAAAAAAAAGAAAGAGGAGGAAAAAGAAACAGGCTTATCCTGCTGGTCAGCCAACTACCGTTTGTGGTCCCTCACTAAATTGCGATTCACCTTTTGCGGTCCCACTGCTTTGCTATTTTTTCAGTGCAATTTTGCATGCTATTTTTTTTTTTATTGCCACACTGTGTCAATCAATCTTCGTTTCCTGTACAGAATGAGTTTAGTTTGTCAAATCTACAGAAATCTTTGATTTATCAGATCTTTGTGTTCATTCTATAATACTGGGCTTTTTATTATTTTATTTTTTAGAAAGATTTGAACTTTAAGAGTAGTTAAGCATGAAATAGAAGTGTGCAAATTATTATGTCTGTCTGATAATAGTGCATAAAGTGGGCATTGAGGGGTTTTACAGCCTTAAAACATCTGTCTGCTATTAAGCAGATAACACCTATCGTGGGTTATTTTTAGAATCTACCATATTTTCTGGTCGCTTTGGCTTATAAGTCACAGCAACCAAAAAAATGTATAATAAAGTACATTAAATCCTATTTAAGTGGCACTGGAGTGTAAGTAGCACCCTCGGCCAAACTATGCAAAAAATAAAATGCAACTTATACTCTGAAAAATATGGAAACTACTCAGAAAATCAAGCTTACCAAAAAAATATATTTGGCAACTTTTTTCTATCATGCTCTGTGAGGTATTTTTGTTTCTAACCTCAGAAAGCACTGCTCGCACATTACTTACTCTCCCTGGTTTATCAGAGTTTGCTTGTTTGATCTGCACCAGTGTTTCGGTCAGCTTTCACACCTGCCAAATGAAGCCGACTATCTGAGGAAATGATCAGCCCAAAGGGAAAACACCCTTATTCACAAAGAAATGACAGACAACCCCTACGGTCTTGCACATCTACAGCCAGTAGGGTTTCAGCACAACATGTGTGCAGACGTCCACCTTGCTGCCATCATGTTTTCCACATAAAAGTGCCAGTGTGGTAAGCTCCTGCTGGCGGCACGGTAGGAGGCCTGTCCCACCACTGTGGATGTGCACTTAATCCTCTCATTAAGTCAGTCGTTTCTTGGTGCAGATGGCAAGCTGGCACAAAAATGCAGTGCACACCTCTCTGTCTTTCTACAACTGTCACATCCCCCTCACTACATCATGGATGCTCATTACTGTTAATGGATTGCTGCTGGTCTGGTCTCGCAGTGCCCATATGTGCCTCTGGTACACTTAAACCTTTGCTTTGGATAGGCGTTCATGTTTATCTCTCTGGGTTTTGTCAAGGCCAGTCACTCCTGTTGTCTGTTAAATGAAGACAAATGAGGGACCTAATGTGTGACAAAGCAGAAGCTTCAGCTGCCTCCTCAAAGGCTGTTTTTTCTGGAACCCATCTGTAGGAAAGACAGCAATGGCCAATGTAATCCTAATGAAATTGACAGGGAAATCAAAAAAATTACACATGCTGGTGTGGGACATTCATAAGCCTCTGCATGAACACACTTTTACCATTTATGTGAATGCTTTGCCTTTTCACGAAATATTATTGGAAACTGCTGCTCTCATCTGCTCCAGTCTCTGAAGTGGCTGGAGTCCCCCTTATTATCAGAGGTCCTGAAAGACATTTACAAGGCTGTCAGCAAAACTGACTCTGCCAGCCCATGAAATAACAAACCGTTTTAAACATTCTAGTAAATTTCTTCAGAAGGGTTGGGGAAAATGTGAGCAAAATGGTACAACTGAGACGTAGCACTTGAGGTGCTTGGAGCTATTGCACTGACAAAAACCAGAGAATCAGTGTTTCCTCCTGTGGGGACACGCTTTTGTCTGCACTCTGTGTCACAGTTTATGGGCTGCAACTGCAGTTAGGTAGCATTTGTTTACAAAATGTCCAATAGCACCTTTTCATTTGCTGTTTTTAGCGGCGTATGGATAGAGGTAAATATGTTTATGTGATTTTCTTTTTTACAAACTGGTCTTGAGCAAATCGTGGTATTAGGTTTTTTTCTAAAAAAAGTGTGGACGCGACTGGCCATGGGCCAATCATTGACAGATGAAAGACTAGCGTATGTGTGTGTTTGACTCTTTGAGCATGTGAGTGTCAGTGGAGGTCACTCTGAGCTTCCTGTTGACAGCTGCAGGCTGTGGGTAGATTTACTCCATGACAGATGCTGCTAAGCGACCCAACCCGGCTTTAAGTTTACGTTATACCATTTGGCTGCATCTATTTATGGACCAGAACCATAGAATGTGAATAGGTAGACTAAGCAAAGCATCTTCAAATATCTCTGCGATATTTGTTTCATATTTTCAGCCATGCGTGTTAACAGCAGCTTTGTGGGACACCCTCATTATCAGACAGGCACGGGAAGGCATGGCTGAGTTCCCTCTGAGTGTAGAAAAATCCACAATGGAAGCACTGTGGCATTCTGATGAATCCTTTTATTTGCACCATAGAGTCCTCCTTCCATGTTACAGTTCTGTTCAAGTCATAACAAGTTAATGTCACCTATAATTTGGGAGATTTTGTGAAAAAAAACAAAAAAACCAAAAAAAAAAAACAAGGATACATATGACTTTTAATCTGGTGATGGGTGAACACAGTAGATGCTTTGAGTGTGCACATATAAAGACTGGTACCCAAATTTCACAGCCCCCTGGAGATAAAGCCATGGTTCTTGCTTTCTATATGTGGACATCAAAGCTCCTGTTGTTGACGGGGACCAATTCACATACAAGACATATTTAAATAGATGAATGAAGATTTCATTTATTAATCTAATTTTATTATATCATGCTTAACTTGTGGAAATGAGTTTGAAGAGATGGCTTTTTCTGTTATTTTTTACATTAAGATTAGCCTTAAAGTCCCACTCCGATCGTCTCTGAGTTGTGAGTGGGTCTGTGGCCGGGGAGTGTGCCAAACTTCATTTCCCACAATCCCCTTATCTACTCTATCTCCCACTAGCTTACAGACCCTCAATACCCTAACCTAATATTACCATGGAAAAATGGTAAGCAATATCGGAGCTAGCCAGTCCTTACAGTTTTGAGCCAGATTTCAGTTCAGACAAGGAAAAACAAAGATGTCATGGATCTGAATCTCTGCAAGTGGATACATAAGAATCTAGCAGTAGGAAGCTTGTGACCTGTTGAATGTGGCTTCTAAATAACAACTATAAGCTTTTTTCAAACTGCATTTTTTCATCCTTACTCAAAATGATTTGAATATATAAATAATCAGAAACGGAGTTTTAATCTTTATTTTCTTAATATATGTCCTCCATCATGAGAAAAAGGCTACAAGAAGATGTTAAACCCCCAAAAAACACAATTATCACAAGAGTGGGTCATTACCAATATACTAATTTCTTTTTAAGATTTATTTATTTATTGTCTTGCATTGAAAAAACTAAGTTAAAACTACAACTAAATTAGTTTCAGTTAAACTGAGTATTTATGAGCTTTCTTGACTTTTGAAACTTCAAAGTTGTGTCCACAGTAGGTTTGCTTGGTTGTTGTCTCCATTTGTGGAATATGAGCCAATGCTAGTGCAACATCTAACTCATTTTAGCAATAATAGAAGTGCTGTAGACATGTATAAACTCCTAGCTTGGGACTTTTTTTTTAATGTAGTGCAGAGCCCATTACAGAGGAAACTTGACCAGAAGATAACAAGCTGAAGAGAAAAAAGTTGACAGCAACAGTGGAATTATGGCAACCATTATTTTTAGTATCTGCTGCAAAATGTTGACATTCTCAAGTCACGTTTTAAGCTTTCAGTTTTTATGGATGTCATAGCAAAATTGCTTAACAATTCATAAATGATCAATTTTTAGGATGTTACTAGTACTGGAGGCCCTATGCCACACATTATTAATCAGATTCCCTCCTGTAGTTTTTCAGTGAGACAGGGCGTGGATGCAACTTACCAGTTTTTGCCTTAAAATAATGATTCTTGCTGAGACAGGAGGTGGTGTCAGTAACAAAGATTTGTTTGGCAGGTTTTACATTTAATCACTGGTTATCTTCATCGTTTGTCATCCTTGCTGTTACTTTATCAAGTATAGACTCGAAGATAAACACTGATGTGTCATTAGTTATTCAGAAAGCTTAGAAAGGTAATAAAGATATAACTCTGACTGTACTTTGATTATTTTCTTTTAGCTGCTTACAATGCAGTTCTGCTTTTGGGAGAGTTTTGCAAACAGATAGTAATTGTTTTATTAAACACAAACAAATCCAATAATGACCCACTCTGAGTGACGAGAAGAAAACAGCTCAGCTTTTTCTCACTAAAATGATGGGATGAGACAGAAATTGCACCTCGGGTCGGAGGTGCATGATAAAAATTGTTATTTTTTTAACATCTGGGACCCACTTTTAGCAAACTTCAAACATTATTCTTTTTAGAAATACATTCAGTATCTTTAGATTGGATCGTAAGCTGTTTTATTTAGGTCTTTAAGAATGAAAGGAAACTCTGTTACATTTAATAGAAGACCTCACAGATTATTCTCCCTAGAGAGCTAAATAAATAAATAAATAAATAAATAAATAAATAAATATCTTTAAGTACATCTCTCTTCTAAATAGAAAGAAAGAAAGGATTCATTATAACTGGAAGGCCCTTAACCACACAGAGAGAAACAGTTTAAGTGATATATATATTGTAAAACAAATAATTCTCAGACCTGCTTCCACTTTCCTTCGCCCTTCCTCTTTTCTTCCCAGACATATACACATTCTGCCAAACATTTGAGCAGGTTAGGCCATGCTTAGAGAAGCCAGAACGGATTTGGTTTCATTGCTCAAACATTTACCGTTTTGTTTGGTGTGTATCAGCCTGCAGCATGACAAAGACCGCCATTGTATCAGGGGGGACGTTTTTTGCTTTTTCTTCTCTTTCTCAGAGCTGCAGTGCTGTGTATTTGAAGAAGGCTACATGACAGATAAGTTTCACTTCGTACCCACAACAATCATGGCTCTATTGTTCAAGCAGGGAAGCTTTGTCTCCAAGCCCTTCTGAGAAAAAAGGAAAAAAAGATGAAAGAAAAAAAAAAGTTGATTGCATGTTGCTACAAACCAACACAGCATATGCCAAGTGTTTTCTTCTTCTAGTGTGGATTTTTTTTTTAAATGTCCTTTTTTAAAAATAATTTTTTAGTGAGGTGGCCAATAGATACAGTGGTGGTTTCACATAGCAGTGTGGGTAAGAAGTGGATAATTGAAACCTTCTTTTCTGGAAACACTGCCAGGAAAATGTCAGAGAAATGTGTACATCATACTTATAGACCTACTAGACAGTGCTCTGAACCTTTTTTTTTTCAATGATTTGTGATCTTCACTGGTTCAATGGATTACATGAAATCCTCCCCACCTTTATCCACCTTTGTCATGGTAGGGAGAACACATCAAAGTAAGGGTGGGGTCATCTAAGATAGCACAAGGGTTAAGCAACCATTGACTGTATAAGAGAACTGGACTGACTGAGTGTGAAGTCACTAATAGAAAATGGCTTACTTCCGGCTACAACCAAATGAAGTCCGTTCAGTTGACATTTTTTTGCTATACTGATGTTGCCATTTGGAGGCAGATGACATCAGTACTCAGTGATTGGTCCAAGTCCGACTGAGTCATCCTTTTTATGGCATCTACTGTATGCAATAAGGAGTGAGCTTCTAAGAAGTCCGCACCCATTTCAATGAATGTGAGAAAATCTGTCAATTGAACATTTTAAACATTCTATGTGAGACCATATGCTTTTATTGAGGCATACTATGGGCTAGTTTATAACTTAAATAACTTGCATTACAGACAAATATCAGGAAAAAACAAGTAGAGCAAGAATGGTTATGACTTAGTAATAGTTGTTTATTTCTCCATAGAAGTCTATTGGATTTCAGCTTCTTGGAGCCAGCAGGGACTTCCTTTTTGGAACGCGAGGGAGGGGGAGTTGCTCAGTCCTGTTCATTAATACAGTCAATGCTAGTAACTTGGTCAAGCTAAAGTTAATTCAGGTTGTTTGAATGCCACCCTTACAGAAGACTCTATCCTTAATAATATTTTTGCAGCTCAATAAATATTAAATCAATTTGTAACATTGCTTTTTCATTCTATTTGTATAAATATGGCATATTTGAAAAATATAGACCTAAGAGAGTTTTTCTCACTTAATTGAATTTAGGTATATCTTGTCCACTTGTAAAAAAAATATGCAGAATGTCAATGGATCTCTTTAAACGCTCTTGTTTTGAATGCCGGTAGGTTTGTTGTACTGATTTTCCACTTATAGCGACAGAGAGGCTAAATGAGAGCCAGACTGTTTACTGTTAGCCACACGGGGTTAGTTGTGTTGACGAACAACATCCTGATGCTCCTGGTCCCTGACTTCTAAGTGCCTCTCAGCTACATGACCCCCTTTTCTCTCAGCATCCCTCTGTCATCATAGTGCTTATGCTGGTCCCCTGCTATGACAGCTGTCCTTTCATCAAACACCACCCTTTCAGATAGATGAGGTCTAAATAACCATGACAGCTTTGTTGGCAATATTCAGGATGAATGATTATAGCTGCCACATTGAAACTCTTGGTGGTATCAGACAATGTCAGGTTCCTCTTCTGATTTTTGCTATTTTGATCAATTTAAAAGATAAAGCACATCCATACCAGATGGATCATCTGTCTGTCTCTAAATATTTTGAGATTTAGGCCCCCAAAAAGTTAAAAATAGGATCAAATCGGTGGTCTGGAAGGAGCTTGAACTTTTTAGTGCCTCTGCCCTCATTTTGTCACCAATTGGTGACTTATCAGGGCATCATAGCTCTTTTATTGACCTTGTGGGAGAGGCTTTGGTTTTCTCTTCTTTGCTGAGATCCACTTGCTCGTTGTTCATTGTTTGTCAATGTAAGGGAATCGATCAAGCCATGCTTAGTGGGCAGAGGTTAAATGTCATAATGTCTGTTTGACTAATGGATGTTCTTAGTCGTTAACAGATAAGCCTTGTGGCTGGCTGACCAACAAGTTGGCTTACAACATGTCAGAAGTGTTGCTGTTGGTCTTTAAATATAGAATAACAATTTTTCTTTTGTTCATGGAAAAAGTAGAACATCAGCCAGCAACTGCTCTCTGACACTTAGATATTTTGCTTCAGATTTATTCTAATTATATGTTACTTGATAGTATTGAAGATAACTGTATTAACTACTGTACGAGCTACTGTGGTTGTATCACTGGATAATTTATTTAGCAAATTTTAAACTAGTATGTTAGTTTACACGCTGTACATTATTCAATACATTTTAATGATGGACATTTTTATTCCTATTCCTTAAAATCAGTTACAATAATATTTACTTATGGTCATCTTTTATGTCTGTCTCTCTGTCTGTCTGTCTGTCTGTCTGTCTGTCTGTCTCTCTTTCTGTCTTTCTTTTTTTTATTTTACTTGTTTAATAAGTATAACCTGTTTCAAGAAGCCAAAGTGACCATCTTTTTAATGCTTATATGTAGAAAGTGCATATTTTAATAATTTTGTCAATCAGCTGCTTTCATCTGCTGGCATCATAGTTTTTTCCACAATGATGGAATGCATCATCCACATGCAAAAAATGACATGTAATAGTTAGGATAGCTCCAAACTCTGCAGTTGGATTTCAAAAAATAAAATAAAACAATATTAAAATGTTTATTTTATGGATGCAAAACTTGTTATTTTTCCTTCCATGTTTTTGCCTGTATTGTAGAATACCATAACCTTCTGGCAGTAATTAATTAGGGATATGTTTGTCAAGATGAGAAGTTGGACTGAGTGAATGATTGGATGATTGAATTATCTGACCTCCAAAGACCCTACAATATCCGCCTTTATGTTTTTTCTATAGCATTCTGTGATTGGATTGCTGTAGACCATCCCTTTTTGTAAAGGGGAGCTAAGGGCGATTTCCATATTCTTTCATATCCAAGAAAGGGCACACTTGGCCACAGTATTGATTCATCATTCCTCTCCTTCTCCCACCATGCTTCAATCTATCCATTTCTCTTTTCCTCAACAACAGACGATTGATGGGTCTGCTCTCTACAGACCTGCCTTACCCTGTCAGGGTTTTCTCTGTCCATCCTTGCCCATGCAAGGTAAAATGTTTTTTTTTTTTTTTTGGAGACTCAGAAGAGCAAGGCAGATTCTGTTACAGGCAATGCAGGAGAAAGAAAAATACACTGTTACTAGATATGAGTGAAATCCAATCTGTTGGATTGGCCTTGCAGCTATGACCATTTTCCATGCAGACAGGACTGAGTGAAAGGAATGCAGTGAATCATGGCACACTTGACAGATCTATAGGGATCATGTTAGGAAATGAGTCAAAAGGGTGAATAGAAGTCCAAAGTGTTCGTCATAGTTTATGTTTTAGTACTTTGTTTTCCTATAAGTGTCCTCACCACTGTGCTGTTGTTGCACCCCCATATTTGTGATACAGATGCCTGCAGGGGTTGTCAATCTATAAGACAATACGGACAAACACACACATTTAACAGTTAAGACTCAGGACCATTACCTCAAGCATCCCCGTGTTGCAAATGTAGAAACACAACACAAAGAGTGTCTCTAGATTAAATACTTGTATTGGTTCTTCTCATTAAGCTTTATTGAAGTCTTTCTTTATATCAACATAAGCTTTTCTGCTTTCCCTTTGGGGAGTTATGAAGTATTTTTGACCCAAATTAGTTCTTAACAATTGTTTAGATCTAATACACATTACATAATGTGGTGGTTCAGTTGTCATCAGTGTTTATAGTGGTTTGTAGTAACTCAACTGATCCACCCTAAAGTGTCAATTTCACAGTCTTATTGGACCCTCCCCTCCCAAGAGCAAATTGCAAAGCCTGTACTTTTCTAGATAATACAACCACCCATTTAACATGGGTGATAGACTGAATGGGCATGCATTTATTGATATGTCATAGTAGCAGTTCCTAGGATCTCGCTCTGGCACATGCTCATTTACAAGGACCTCATCGGTCTGTTCCCCCACATGTGAGTGTGACTCTATAGCGGGTATCTGATGGAGCCCATGCCCTCCGTTCCCAGTGTCAGTTCTGAGTGTCCAGTTGGCTCATCTGGACCTTGTCTCGTGCCCTCCAGCTGTCCCTGAGTTCTATCTGGATGAAGCCCGTCTGATACACTATTCAAACATGTAGTTGTAGAGTTAGATAAGCTAATTCTTCTTTAACAGTCCTGGTACATCGCCTCTCTGTCCTGGGAGAGGATCCCTCCCTCATGAGGACATCCCTGAGGTTGCTTCTGGTTTTTTCCTGTAATAGGTTTTTTTAAGAGGCTTTCCTTACAGAGAAGGAGGGTCTAAGGGCAGGAATGCCAGGTTTAGCTTAGTACATTTAGTTTAGCAATCAGCTATTGGGCTATATAAATAAAACTGAATTGAATTGAATTAAACTGAATTGAATTGAATTGAGTGTCCAAACAGAAAAAGGAAAGATAGCTTTTCAATAGAAAAGCACATATGGACTGGAACTCTCTCCAAGAGACAATTCAACTCCCAAATCTGCTATCCAGGCCTCAGTTTGATACCATTATAAAGGACCTGGTAATGGAATCATTAACCTGTTGCTGTTTTTTAATATTTTAATGTCTAAGGTGTGCCTCTTTGCCATGACTCCTTTGGAAAAGAACATTTCCTGGTTAAATAATGGCAAATAAATAAATATATATGGTTAAATAACCTTCATTATATATTATTCAGCTTCTTTTCCTTGTTATGTTAATTTTTTTGTTATTATTTTTTAACTATTACGCAACCACAATGAGCATCTTACTTGAACTTGTCTGGCTAACAGATGGTTTGCTTTTGTGTGAAAATTAATGAGGTTAGCTGAAGACAATACAAGTACAGTTTAAATAAAGGAAAAAGGTACAAATCAGAAGAATTTTAAATACATTAAAATCCATGAATGTGATGCCAAATTAAGGAGATTAATACAAACAATCAGCTGTTGTTGATTCTGAAACTCTTGGAGGAAAGACGCAACTTTGGTTAAAGCTAAGGGTCAGGTTTGGCACAGAAAATCACGATTTTTCTTCCACAGTTTGTAATGTATCAAATGTTGGCATATGTGAGCAGTGAACAGATGCATAACAGGCCGAGGGGAGTAGTTACAAACTAATAACTGAACTAACATGTAATTTGCACTTCAAAGGCCTGTGAGGAAATGACACCATCTCCTGCTTTGTGTTATTGTCCATCTGAGTAAATTGAAATTGAATTAAGAGAAATATAGGCAGAGAAAACAATGGGCATTAAAAAACGATGAGATGAACCCTGAAACAGCTGGTCGTGGGTTGTAAACCCCCAGTTTTTTTGCTCCAGCAGTGAGACAGATGTGCCGTAAACCCCAAACTCTACTTTTATTATGGTTGTGATTTGTAGCTGTGAATGAATATGATAGAGCAGCTGGATGAAAAGACAGAAGGAATAAAACAACACGGAGACAATATCCAATCATCGTGTCTGGCAAACAAAAGTCTTTGTTTTTGCTTTTGTTAATCTCACCCATTTGACCAACAAAATACTGTGTTGCAAGTCAATGTAGAATACTTCAGCTTATTAAAAGAATGAAGCATGGATGTACACACACCCCCACACACATGCGCACATGCAAACACTTCTTTTTTTTTTTTTTTCTTTTTGCTTGGCTGCTGTTTTAAGTCCCAATCAGACAATCCTCCCACCAACCTTGTGGAAAACTGACCACTTGAATCATTTTCTGATAGCGTCCGTGTGTCAAGCTCAGGGTCCTGCCAGTAACTCCTGGTCAGATGCGTGGCTATGGAGGATTTTAATGTGAGATGCCGCAGGCATCATCATCTGGTATCAGGCACTCTGTAATTGGAACAGCCCTGGTGGCTTGTCCCGGCCCTGTTATAAACCCACCCATGCTCTGATAGTAAATGCAGAACTGCTTTCCCAGCCATGTGTCCAGGAAGATTTTAGGAGGAGTAGGAGGAAGAGAAAAAGGAAGAAAAGGAGGGAATGAAAGGGAACCGCCAGAGGAGGAGTTTCATTCTGTGCTTCCTGTCCCACACTTGAAGGGACCCGTCTGGTTCTGCTTACCACTTCCTTGCTTCCTCACCCCTTCCCACCACTTCAACTAAAATAAATAATCTTTTTACTTTTTAAAAATGACAACTTGGATAACTCTGATATTTATTTATTTTACAAGTGAGGTTACAGGTTGCATTAAACAGAAACACATTTGATACAATTTTATATTTACTTACCTGTGTGTTTGTGTGTGCCATATTCTCTGTGCTACGTGTTTGTATCTGTATTTTGCATAAAAAAAGGCAGCTTGTGTAGATAATTAAAAGGCCCGTGTAGGACAGAACCATTCATCTTAGTGATGGGCCCAAGCTGTCACCCTAGTCCTGTGGGGGAATGAACTGCTGCTTCAGGAAAAAAAGAAATGTACACAACACACCTCTTTGTCTTTCCCTGGTGTTCCAATCTACGGGTTAAATGTCAATCTAATTTTATGTTATTGTTTTTTTTGTGTTAAAGTATTCTAACAAGTTTATTTTCTATAATTATTTATGCTCTGTTGTTATGATGTAAAGAAGTTCTGTCCTCTGACCAACCTTCCTCCAAGAACAGTGACAAGAATAGTTAATTCTGAGATGTGATGGTGGGATTAAGATATGCAGAATTCTCCTTGCAGTTTCTATGCTAAACAGGCTTTTTGGATCACAGGGTAATTTTATTATGTGTGATGGGGCTGACAAAGATTGCTGACAATGGAAGTTGCAATTAATGTCTATTTAGCACGTATCTGCTGAGTCCTGTGTCTCCTCTCTTGCTTCCCCTTGCTTTTTCCCCTCTGGTGAACCCAGGCTGCTTGTCCTCTTGCCCTTTCATCAGCCTCCCGGGTCTGGGGGGTGCTGGCATAGCACCGCAGAATGTGTCATGTGGGTCAGGGCACAAAGATGTCTCTCAACAAAACAATGTCCATGTAAAGCTTTTTAAATTACAAATCCCATTTCCATAGATTGATTATGGATGCTGGAAATTGATTGTGCTTCTCTGACCTGCATTGCATTGTCTTTGCCTGTAGGGCGTTACTGCAGCTAAACCTAAACACCATATAATCCCACAGCAAGACTGGATGGTTATGATCAGCTGCAGTGTCTGTTCCCGGTGTGGTTACATGCAATCATGTGCAAAACAAAGAAAAGGCTTTTTGAATTTTAATGGCTTTATTGTTGACGATGCAAATAAAAAGAATATAATATAAAAAGAAGGTTAATACAAGTCTCTATGACAACCAACAACACACAATCTGTGGTACAATAAGTCAGATCTTAGAAGTTTAAGCAGTTGTTTAATTCTCATGTGAGTTTGGTCAAATGAAGTATGAAAATGAGCACTTTGTGGTTTTAATAGAGACGTGTTCAGACAAAGAGAGTGTAGCACTAATGGATAAATACAGCTTGTACTGTTAAAGCACTTAAAGTTCTATTAAAGCTCAGAATTATTTAGTTCTATTTGCACCAAGATGATTTTAAAATCTAACTGATCAAAGTTGTTAAGCACTGCATGAAAACCACATGCATTCCAATGATGTGCAGTTAAAATTAAAAGTATAGTTTTTTTACATACTGCCAACTTTTTGCTTAACAATGTGTTGAGTAGCAAATAAAAACAGAAATTTAAGGCTACAAAGGTCTCAGTTAGTATTTTTAATTGACAAACAAAAACTGGTACATTTATATATTTTAATTAGGGTTTTGTACTCAGAAGAAGCCATCTCAACTCTCTAAACTGAAAATTTATAGCAAATTTCTAATTGGCAGAAAAGTAAGACTTAGCTGCCAAACAATAAACTGACATTAATGGCAATGTACTTCTCTACCACTGTGCCACAACCAGATATTCTCTGGTGTCAATATTGCAGGTTTTGTTGCCCTCTGCACACCTGTGTCGAGTGTCCTTGGGCAGGACGCCTAACCTCACATTGCTCCTGGTGGTAGTTGTGCCGCCATCAATGTGTGAGCATGAATGAGTGGATGGGACTGTGGCTATAAAGGGCTTTGAGCTTCTGAAGAAAAATATTTATTTACCAATGATATTGGATGGAATCATAAAAACTGTGCAATAGGAATTATGTCAACATATTTCTAGCTTTTTTCCCTCAATAAATATGAGAAACATTTACCTCTGTGCACATGCATTCTTGCAATTGTAATATATATATATATATATATAATATAACTTTTTTTTTAAAATTTACCTTATAGATTAAGTGAATTTACCAATTTTCTACACCTTGTTTAAGTATTTATGATATTTTCATAAACTGTGATGCACATGTTGCAGCTATTGTCCTTTCACTATTAGCACAAAGGTTTTTGAGTTCAGTTTGTGAAGGTCTTTATTCACCTGGAATGTGTGTCGTAAAAAACCGGAACGAGAAAGAAAAGAAAACACTGGCAGGTGTTAAAGGTGAATAGTAAACATGACCTGGATGGCATCTAGCGCGGTGAAAAATGCCCCACTTGATGTGTAGAACTAAAGCAAGGAAATGTTTGGTTATTTAGTGTCAGTTGTGTTTTGACTGATTTTTCTCTCTATGCATAACAGGGTCATCCAAAGTCCCCCCCCGCCTCTTACCCTGAAATGCCATCGCTCGAAACAGAAGTACCATTTTCCCCATTGTTGCTCCTTCCTTCCATCTTGAGTTACATTAATTGCCTCTTCTTAAGGTTTTTGGCTCAACTGACAATATTTTAATCCTCTAACTGCACTTGAGGAAGGTGGGGCATAGACTTTCTTTCGTTTTGAACAAAGGCAGTGGTGTTTTATGTGGTTTATAAAAGCAGAGACACCATGCGCCATGTTGGATAATGGTTTAGGAAATATGCAGAGTCAGAAGAATAAATCTGCTTTTGTCCTGGAAGAGAAAATAAACCCTGCCAGAACCTGTTGGCCAGCTTGGTGTGTGGTTGGTTTTCTTCAGTGCATTTGCAAAAGCACCTGCAGAGCACCTAAAAGCAACACGTGCACATGAATGTGGGTTTTTTTGGTTTCAGGGAAAGAGGTCAGTCCCTGGGGGGGGGGGCTTGCTGCACTGAGAGGGAGCAGGGGGTCACTGGGGAAGGAGGGAGGGGGAGGTTAGAACCCTCACCTTCACATGAACCTTCAAGCTATCACGCTGGGAAGTGGGGAGAGAGATACAGGGGTCTGGGACTTGAGCTTGAACATACGTCTACAGGGCCTAAAACAAATTATAGGGATTTCCTATGCCTTTCTGACCATGCATGTCTGAGAGTCTTTGCTCTTTTCTTCTGTCTGCTTCATATCTTGGAAATTAGACATGCCCTCTAAGTACCTCTTTTCATAGTCATTTTAATAAAAGACAAAAGCAAAAATTTAAACTCAGTTTACATTTGTAGTAGTTGTGTTGGTCAACTTTTTTTTTTAATTTTCTGGTCTAAAAATGCACACACTTGTTCAGTGGAAATTTGAGACAAAGGAATACATTTCTAAAAAATGAGGACCATTTTGTGGTACATGTGTTTTCTAGGTTAGTCTACTTTTTCTGTTTTGGTTTGTTTAATTAATAAACCTAAAACACTTGTGATTGCATTTACTTTAAAATGGAGGGATTAGATATGATGTTTTAAGTGCTGAATGTTTGTTGTGTGAACTGTGTGTGAGAGCCGGAACTATTAATGGAGAGAGGCAGCATGGCTCTTTCTGCTGGAGAGGCTGAAATGTCGACATGGCAGATATATGGGCCTCGTGGTGTGTGCTGCTGGGTGATGGATGGACAAAGCGGAGGTTAGAGCGGGGTCACTCTGTTTGTTTTGTTGTGTTTAGGTGGAAATGTTTGCCACACTTCATCACCATGACTTCAAGTCTGCTGGCATATATGTGCCACCTCTCCTTTTCCCACGTCTCTCCTCCAAACACACACACGCTATCATAGACACCGACACACACTTCTAGGTAAAATGGAAGATATTGGTTGATTGTCACCATCTCTACATAAATGTGACTGAATGTTGCACCTAATTGTGTCCTTGTTGTTGCAGTTTGATCCTTATCTGCTAGTTTCTGCTTCCTTTGCTGGACTTTTATTCATGATCAGTCAACCCTGGACTGTCTATTAGCCTTTGCACATTTTTCTTTTATCCTAAAATAACTTACCTGCTTTTAAATCAGATCTTCAAGAAGCAATAAATAAAAGGTCCTATAGAGGTGAAAACATGGTAGTGAATGCTAAGAAGGTGCATTTCACAGATGCATATTTCCTCTCTCATCACTAAGGCTAATCAATGGGATTGAATGTTGGCCTTGTGACCTTAGCTATCTAAAGTTATTTTTACTTAAGCAACAAGTAAGTGATACGTTATCCACAAAGCTACAAATGTACACATCCTAGATTAAATAAAACACTGTATAGTCTGACTTGATTTCCCTAAGAACGTAGACTGAGCTGGAGATATACTAAGAGACTAAGATATTTGCAGGCACTCTAGAAAAATTTTATGCCTTAAATTGGTTTGGTGTACTGTCACACAAGGCAATCTTGATGGCAAATCAGAAACTAAAGTTGGTATGCTTACCAACAATACAACTCCATTAGTAACTCATTAAACCCATTAAATAAGTTCTAACCAGGAAGAGGAAAAAAAGAGTCTCCCCATTTTACAACCTCTGACTTTTGCGATTTGTGCACGCCCAGATTTCTATCGTAGTATGTTTTTTTTTTCCCCGTAATCATCATGAAGAATGTAGTTTTATTTTATTATAACTATTTTTTGGTCTTTTGGTAAATCCATGTGCATTGACAATGGAGTGAGACGCCATGAAGTTTATATATATCTCGCTTCTAGGTGGGTGGTCCACTTTCACACTAACTATCCAAGAAACTATCTGACAGAACAAACAATGTTGGTGAGATATTGTTTGTTAGCCTAGTTTTTCCTTTAAATTACTTTTCTATCTGATGTAAACAGACTAGTGTGCATGTGCAATTGGGCAAAAACCCATTTTATTTCACCTGCAACTGTCCATTCATGTTGTTTGTCTGCTATGTTTAAGTGCAAGTCGCACTAGTTACATTTAGTTAGCTACAAGGTCAAGCACATCACAAACGTGTTATTTTAGTCTTTCCAAAATAAACATTGGCTTTTTGATCATTACCTTATTCTGAAATCTAAAACCAAAGACTCAAGTGTTGCTTTCACTCACACACCTGCTTAGGTTGCTGATCCTAACCCCACCCCCTGTCATGGAAGCATGTCAGCCCTTGCTGTAATGAAACCAAATGAAATACCCTTCACCTGGGACACGGAGGATCACTGGGCCATATCCTCACTTTCACGCCAGACAGCCTCCGAATAAACTCTATATATGTTAGCAATGGTCTCCTGCAAGCCCTTGTCCCATTTATCTTCTCGCCCTCATGTGGCTTCGCTTGGCTCTAACATGTGAACCATAGTGAATTATCATATAAAGGGGGTGTAAACACACTCTAGTATGAGCTATGAGCACAGGCATACAACAGTGCAGGTTTGTTAATGGTGTTCTTGTCTGTGAGTGTTGTATTACCATGTTTGGACAGTCTTGTCTATTATTTGACAGCATGATGGTGTGGTGTTTTTGGTTCAGATCTCTGTGGAGTTCTTCGCGTACCTGCACAGGTTTCCTTAAGCTTCTCGAGCTTCATCTCATAAACCAGGAACATTCATATTAGGGTAATTGAATACGCTACGCTCATATTCTACGCTCATCTACGCTCATATTCTGGGTGAATTTCGTCTCTCGTCTCTCACCTAATGACAGTTGGGATAGGCTCAAGCCCCCCTGTGACCCTGAACAGCATGGATGAACGACCAACTGAATTTTAGAGACTCACTCAAGATGATTCGCTGTGACAGAGGCTTGACAGTTGATCTGACTTTAAATAGATATAAATGATCCTAATTTGTCTACGTCAACTCTTTGCACAAGGGCACCTATTATCAGCACAGTCCCGCAGCCAATAAAAGTCTTACAGCTGGATTAATCTTATTTTTTTATAACAAATTACCTCCCTCCTAGCCTTTCAGAAAAACAGTGGGAGGTGAGGTGATGACTGATCTAGTCTGATCATCTCCCCATTAAAGAGCCCAATGCTGTTTCATTAAAACAAATGATTTTACAGAATCGAAAAAAGAGATTTTGCTTCCCAGAAACCAAGTACCGGTAATGCTGTTGCTTTGAGTTGCCTAAACAACCATCTCTCCAGTGGTGTGTGTATCCAAAGTGTGTGTGTATCCAAGGTAGCGGTTGTTATGACATACTTTCAAAGAGATAGCTCCGCGAAGGATAAAAGCGTTCCCATCATAAATATTCCTTGGGATGTGGCGGCTTTAAAAGCAGCTCTCCTGCTGACAGAGATTTGGGAGATTCTAGAATTCCTTAAAGTCAAATAAAAGGGAGGGCAATGGAATTACAATAAAAGAGAAAAGTCTATAACATTCATAAGTGTGGTCTCATCAAAGTAAAAAATTCTTTTGCTGCTGCCTCTTTTCATATTTTATAAATCCCCTATAATAACACACCTCTTTGAGGTTTCATTCTTTGCCAGATATGTTTGGGATAATTAGGTTTACAATAAAAGCCACCAGAGTTTTGGAGATGTGCTCCGCCTGTACAGAATTTCTCTCAAAGAAGAAAGTTTGGGTAGCTTCTTGAGAAGAAAAGCCACTGATGACAAAATATTCTTCTGTGAGTTATTCCTTCTTCCTCTCCCCCTATTTAACTCACTTGTCTTTTCACAGCTTTGGTACGCCTACTCATTTAGAAGCTCTGCTCTATCATTACCGAACACAGGGGTTGATTCATAAAGCTTTTTCTGCAGAATATAGTTTTCTTTACTTCCCCTTCTCCACATTATCCTATCCCTGGTCTCAAGTTACTTTTCTTTTAGTGAGGAAAGCAAAGCTGAAAAGAAATGGTATTAATGCTCATCTGTGTGCTGTTCACTAGGACCACTGGGATAGAATAATTGTTATTACATGAACAGAAGCAGACATAGTGTGGAAAAGTAATTTTATTGGTCATTTAAATACTCTTATGTTTCAGGCCCAATTGATCCACTTATAAACAAGTCAGACATTTTTTTTGTCTCAATAATAACAGCTTAAAGACCCACTCCAATGAAAGTTGAGTTTTTGGTGTTTTTAAACATGTTCTTGGGGCATTTTTTTCTGATGATGGAGGACAGATATAAAGCAAATCAAGTTTAAAATTTCTTCTGAGTATTTCTTTATTCAGATCATTGTGAATCAGGAGCAGACACAAAAATGCAGTTGAAAATATAAGCGTGTAGGTGTGATGTAGAAGCTTCTACAGCAAACCACAAGCTCCCTGCTCCACTCCATTCGGATACATCCACTTATAGACAAATAGATCCATGTAGGTCTTTATTTTCTTCGTCCGAATTGGCATCTGACTCAAAACTGTATGGCTGGATAGATCGAATATTGTTTGCTATTTTTGTTGCCCCAGTAATGTTTGGTTGGGGGTCGGAGGGACCGTAAGCTAGCAGGAGAATATGTAAAAAGAGGAATGATGGGAAGCTGGGCCTGTAAAAAAGGTCCCGCCCACAACTCAGAGACGGATTTCCAATGAACTGCTGCCTGTGTGTCCCAGCAAACGACACAGGTTTGATTGGTTTTGGCTACAAACAACAAAACTGTAAAAAGAAAAAAGACCACTGGGAATACTTTTACAACAGATCAAAAGAGTTTTTAAGTGTTTGTAGCAGCATTTTGGTTTGGTCATGAAAAGTTCACATTATTCTCTTTAATAGCTGAAGAGTACTTATCTAAAATTTAAAATAGTCAGGTCAGTGTTGTCTTTTTTTATTCTCCACACTTTACCGCTAATGCTTCTAGGAAATAGATGGTTTTAAAATGTGACCTTGTGCTCAACACGAGCTCTGCATGCTTGTGCAGTACATGTTTGTGCAAACTGTCAAAGTTTTCCATTTTGAAATTCTCCTTGAGATAAAAGGATGCTACCGAAATTAGACTTCACTATAAACAGACATTTAAATGCTGTCCTTAATTTAGGGAGAAGCTTAAACCAAGAGAGGTGTGTCCTGGTGATGTTTAGTTCATATATTTCAGCAAACACACTACCCACAATGGTTTGCTGCATAACTAAATCATGCCTAATGTCTTTTTTCTGGCACTTTTCATGTGTTTTTTTATGCTGCTTTCACCCTAATTCATAGAGGTCTTTTTTGAAGCTTTCCATAATCTTTAAACTTCTATAATTTATCCCTGACTTGTTTACAGCTGTGTCTGCACAAATATAGCATGATTTAAAGCTTAGTTTGCATGAAAAGGTCTTTACTGTTGTCTCTTGACACCTTTACTTTTGTGCTATACATTTTTGTTTACATAAATCTAAAGGATATGGAAAATAAAGTTGTATGGGTGCATAGAATAAAGACAGAGAAGCACCGGACATAGATGTGTACCAACTTTCAAGTAAGACTTTTAGACATAATCTCTTTCAGATCTTTAATTTTAGAACCCCTCTTTCATCTGTGTTAAGCCAGCCTTATAAGGACAGATCCTACTCTTTCTTTCCAATTATGTTCAACTTTAGGTCTTTTTTGAGTATATTCCTCTGTATTTCCTTAAAATATGTATCTAATTTTTTTTTTGTTCCTTTGCTGTTGACGTCTTACAATGTTTAGTAAAAATTTAGAATAGGCATTGCAAGGTAAGACTTATTTTTTTTTTTGCCAATTATCTCCTTAAGGTGACTAACTACAATAAGGGGGGCTTTGTTCTCCTGTTGCAAAAGCTATGTGATTATGTAACACAAATGCAACGCCTACCCAACAGTGATGTTGTCCTGTCAACTGCTGTTGTCCTCCATTGATCAGGCTCTCATTGATTTTGCTCACCCAAAGAATAAAATTAAAAAAGGCACACTGCATGAAGTCTTCTCTTTGCGGGAGGATCCCCCCAAAACAGATGCTAACCTTTAAAATATTCAAATATCAGCCTGTCCAGATGCCAAGCCGTAATCTCTAGCCATCCCATGATAATGCATCTTATTGCTCAATTATTTTTTTGTACCAGATTTTATTGTACCTCTTTGATTTCCCAGGAAAGGGTTGAGAATGATTAAAGCTATTTGCCTGCATAGATCAAATAGTAAAAGAAGACGAATGGCTGAGTGAATGCCACATGCAGTTTTATAATTGCTGACAGCCAAAGAGCTATTTCATTGTGGCCTAATATTGGATTGATTTATGCAAAATGTGCTTTCAGATTTTGTACCAATTTTTATTGATGTGTTCATTTGATATCCACATCAGTACCATGAACAAACTACTCCTCTGATAATTTACAGCGGGCCCATCTGTGCACTTGCCATTATTCAGCCTTTATTCAGAGGACTACAAATGCAAGGAGCTCATTAAGTGGGCTTGCTGTTTCATTATGCTCTAAATTATGACAAAACATATTTCAATATTACCATTTTTATGTTTTTAAAATATGATTTGTGTGTTTTTTATTGTCAGAGCGTTTATAGTAAGCAGGATAGATCGAATGGAAAGATGAGGAGTGACAATATGAACAGAAAAAAAATAACACAGGCCACTAATAATGGTATTCTGTGTGCTATATTCCAAAAGCTTTGATGATTTATGTATTTTTCTGTGTCCAATTTGTGGCTAACATAAAAAGCATTGGCCTTTTTCCATACTGTACATTGCAGAAGTTTGCAGAACGGATTTCTTTTCTTCCATTTTTACTTTAAAAGAAGGCTTACTTCTATGATGGCTTGTAAAAAAGAGGCTTTTAGGACTAGCTTCTAGGATTAAAAGACTGATCACCTGCTTTTTTTCCCCATTTCCTTCAAATTTCTTTTTTAATGTGATATAAATTGCTTTTTTTCGCACCCCATCAAGCAACATCAGCTGCGCCTCTTTTAGCCGATGCGATGCATTTTCTGATGGAGTCTTGTTAAAGTCTGACCACTGATCAAGCACCAAGGGTCTTCACGGGTCAGCCCTAAAAGCCCTCTTGACCTTTGTCTGCTGAACTCCAAATTATGATGTATTAAAGCACAAAGAACTACTAATGGCCGTGCATGTATTAAACATCTGCCCTGCTCCTTGATCAAAGGGCCATTTACAACAGGACGTTAAATATGCTCACAGGAAGTGGTGGTGAGTAAAAAAGGTCAGAGGTTAAGGCAAGCGTGTGAAGTGGACCTCTGCCTAATTATTGGCTTACGAGGAGGGACTTTGTACTCTTAGCCAGCAGTAAGACTAAGGAACTGTGCTCTTTAATATCCTGTTTCCAGCCACTAAATGATTCTCTATATCTTACAGGAACATTCCTGCCAGGCAGAAATGGAGGCTGCTGCTTTGATGATGCTTTGATGGGCTTGTCTTTTAGTCTTGAGAGCAGATGATAATCTGCTATGCAGGTGCCTCCACAGAGAATGCCATGCTCTTGATTGCGGTGAAGACAATTTTCTGTCATCACAGAGTTTGATAGCCGAATGGCAGCCAGGCTTTGGGGAAGCTGGGCGAGGAAATCATTGTCTCACTTTTTTCTCCCTTTTGCGGCTTCATTCCTGTGGTGTCAGAAATTATACCATAGGTCTGCGACGACAGGAACCTCTGTTTGGACTTGACTCGGCCACAATGTGCCGTGCTGTTTAGCTCGAAACCCCTCAATTTGCTTTGAGTTAAATGAGACATTGAGAAGTCACCAGACATTCCTGGAGTGAGTGAGCAATCAATCAGCTTTGTCAGAGCCAAAAGATGAGAGATGCAGGTCACATCAAATTAAATGAGTTGAAGCTGGTGCAAAGGTCTATGGGTTTCTATAAAAAGTTACTGGTTTTCATGAGAACTTGGCTGTTAAACATTTAAGATTTTAGATCATTCTTCCTTTTAGCGTACCTTCTTGCTAAGCTGTCTTTGTATTTATGGAGCTGTTCTACAATCTCTCTGGTTGTTGAACTATTTATAAGTGGGTATCTGTGGTAAATGTTAACCTTAAGAAAATTACAAGTGTATCCAATTCCTGCCAGCTGGATCTCTCTACGCAATAAATGTTTGATTTTCTCAAAGAAATAGTCTTTTGAAAGTATTTTTAATACTAAGCTGTTATGTCCTTAAAGTCTATAACTCCCTAATGCCTCTAAATGAAAAGCGATAGTAGATAATTCCTAATTGTTCCATTTATCTCTGCTGCAGATGTTCTGGAAGGGTTGAATTAAAATAAAATCCTTTCACTTGAGACCGAACAGAATATCTAAAACATGCCAGGATGGATTATAAAAAGTAAAGACTTTGTCTCCCTTTTTGTTTACCCTTCAGTTTAGTCCTCTGCATGAAATGAAAGACATAATTGTTGCAAAACTTGATGCAAATATAATAAAGCTTCTGAGTGCTTGCAGTTGCAGAGAATGACTTTGAAAGAGTGGATATGTGTCATTGTTAATTAAATAAAGACCCTATTAAATTAGATTTTGTCATTGCTTTGGCTGGCTGTGGTTACGTTCACTTTTCCTTATTTCTGTTCAGATTTCTGTAGAGCAGTATAAGTGTTTAAACCTCTCTTTTTTAACCATTCTGACCTGATCATGTTCGGTTATATTTTCATTCAAATGTTCAGTTTATAATCAGATGCATAAAATATTGTTTTAGGAGTAGAGAGGCAATGATTAATCAGAAACTGACTGGAAATTCCCCTGAAATGGTTATGCAGGTCAAACTCCCTCCAAGGCATATAGCCACGTGTGTGCTCCAGTGTGTCATTGATAATGATGGTCAACGTCATGAGTCATGAGGAGACAAAGTTCCCAGTTTTAGTTGACATCTTGGAAAACAAAATTTAAGAGGAGGAACAAAAGGATCAAAAGCCACGCTGCTCAGTTTTACCAGGAAAAGGCCATCACCTGGACATTCTCCAAGTATGGTTTCCCTTTTGCTTCTAATGTTACAACTGCATTGTTTTTTAGTCTTTTAACACCAGAGCTTTAGAACTAGGGATGACATTCTTTTGACTATCGTAACTCTTTACCCATTTATGTCAGGCATGTCCAAAGACTGGCCCATTGGCCAAACACGGCCAGAGGCTTATTAAATCATTAGATCTCCAGTGTTAAAGAGTTAAAACCTTATGTTGGATCTAAATGTCCGAGTGTCTCTCTTGGTTTGCTTACTAGTACAGACAGTTGAACCATATAAAAATAAACTGTAATAGTGACCAGTCAGACAAAACTCTTCAAAAACAGATTGAAAAATTCTAATCTGTACTTTCATTTTAAGATGGTCTATGTTTTTACCCTTCCTAATAATAATCTGTATGAATTTTGTTTTCGTCCAGCCTTCTGTCTTTATATGGGGGTGTATGGTCTTAGACAGAGTTCTCCTCTTTTCCCCTAATTGGCGAGCCTCTCACTCTCTCCTTGCCTGCTGGATAATTGGACATGCAACCCCACCCTTCGTCTTCCATTCCCTCTCTCCCACCCTCTCTGCATTCTATCTGCCTCTCATCCCACTGTGAGTCTCTCTGGGACCCATCTTTGACCAGCAGATCAAAGAGAATAGACAATTGCACAGTGCACAGTCCAAACACATAGCAGCTCAAGCTGCCTCTGCCTTGCTCACAATACTAAACAGCAATGCACCATAGAATGAATTTTTATATACACTGTAGTATGTTTCATCTAACATCACCCTGGGCCTCCTGGACCTCTGGAGGGAAAGTGTGGCATCTCCTCCTGCAGTACATTAGAACAAGGTAATTCAGTTTGAGGGGGTGGGGATTGGAATTATTCATGAGGTATTCAATATCAAAATATTCTGCTTTGCTCCAGCCCTTAATTATTTATACTTAGTGTTCCTCTCTATTGGCGTGAAGAGTAGGAGTCATCTGTCATTACAGAGAGTCCACAGCTGCATTTGAACCTTTTCCAGGAACTGGAACTTTCAACGGGCCTTTTTTCTCAATCTTCCCTTTTTTGCATAAACGTGTGGCTCAATCGTTCCAGAATAGATGATTTATATACCAACATAGTACTGAAGGATCGAAGGACCTTTAAAATCACCTCAAATTCTCACTGTGGTTCTTAGCAGGTGAAGCATCTGACTTCAGAATTGTTTCTGATGTTTGTATTGTGTGAAAAAGCTGCTGCTGTTTGTAAATGCAACATGTGAGCTCAGTTATACATGACAACTTCAGTCAGGTTGGAAGTGCAGAGTAAGTGCTGCTGTGGAGAGAACCAGAGCTTAAAGTCCCACTCTGATCATATTTTGATCTATTGTAAAAGTGTTTCTAGTGGTCTTTTAATAGGATTATGCAGTTTTTTACCCGAATCAAAAAAACCTGTATAGTTTTCTAGGACATTGTTTCTTCAGAGCAGTAGTAGATCATTAGAAATTAGCCTGTGAGTTGTGGCTCTCCTACACTTCCCATCATCCCTTTGTTTACACTCTCCCTATAGCTTACAGCCCCTCGCACCCCCAACCTAATACCGGTGTAAAAAAAAGGCGAGCCATATTGGAGCTATCCAGCTTTAAAGTTTTGAGCCAGTTATCAGCTCAGAAAAGGCAAACGAAGACGTTCATGGATCTATTTGTCTACAAACGGATGCATCCAAATGGAGCAAAGCTGAGGGCTTGCAGCTTGCCTTAGTAGCTTCTAAGTCACATCTACAAGCTTTTTCCAACTGCATTTTATTGTCCTCTCCTGATTCACAATGTTTTGATAGTAGAAATTCTCATAAATGCAATCTTAAGCTTAATTTTTTCATAGATGTCCTCCATCATAAGGAAAATGTCACAAGAGCATGTTAAAAACACACAAAAAAAACACTTTTTTTCTAATCAGAGTGGATCTGTAAAGGAAAACCCGAGTTCAGTGAATATTACAAAAACAACAGAAGTCTGATTTCTTTACGATAGTCACATTAGAGGGCAGCAAATACAAATACAAGTACTTCATCCTTGACAGGATTGAGAAATCCTGGTAACAGGCAGTGCAGAAGTTACATTTTTGCATCTTTTCCAGGTGGTCTTGGTTGAAAAATACCTTTAGTTGATATTGCTCCCAGTCCTTGAGTAGTCTGGCAAGGTAACAGAGGTGGAGAGGAGTGAGGGAACAAAAGAAGGGGGCGTGGGCCTTTATCATTGGAAGTCCCAACACACACATGAGGCACATTGATTACAAAGAGACAGCTTGAAGGAAGAGAGAGGCTGAGCTGTTGACCTTTGGGAAAGGACCACTGGCTTATGACTGAGTGATGGTGTCAGCTGCTGGTGTAAAACACCTCTATTAGGAATGCTTGGCATGCTTCAGGGCTTCTAATTATGAAGAATGCAAAACAACAGCCAGAGGAGAGATGCGTTGTCACCTTGCAGTCAGCTGTACAGCAGGCTTTCTCACCAAGACCCCCCACTGCGTGACTTTGGCTTGTTACATACCCGCATCTCCTGACAGATCACACATACAATCTATATTTGCTTTGTATATTTGTATTTTATGTTTATTTTTGCCATATACTTATCTATGCAAACGTGCACTTAAAAGTATTTGTTTTCAAGGTGTAGAGTATCAACCCACTATCCTCAGTTTCACCACCCAGCAGCCAGGCGTTGCTCAATGAGCAGCCATAAGGGTGGATCAAATCCACCTGCATTTGATTTCTCTAAGGGGGTGTTCAGAAAATCCCTGGAATCCGTCTAATAAAAAATAAAATAAAATATGAGATCATGTCAGAAAAATGTACTCAAAGAGAAAGTAACTTGGCTATGGTTGTTCACAGAAAACAGTCCAAAATATTCCCTAAAGGTGTGCATGCTGAGATGTTTCTATTCCACCTCTTTGTGTAAGTGAAAAGCCTTGTAACGCTATCATATATGCATTGCTGCTGCACAGTCAGCAATGAAACAAGAGGCAGTTAAACAAAAACTTGCAGAGACTAAGTAGAGAGTTGAGCAGGTTTTCTGAAAATCTTTGACTGCGAGACAAAATCTAAAGCAGTCAAGCAAATATTAGCATTTTTAAGACTGGGGATTAAGAATAACTCCTTGTCTCCATTATTTTTACAGCATTTTACCAATCCTGATTCACACTGGAATCAGATAAATGTAGCTGTATTTTACTGTCATTTTTTTTCCCTTTAAAAATTTAGAAATGTTTGAGTTGCAGCCAATGTGTTTTTAAATGAACATATTTTGTGTTTTTTAATTGCATTTAACATTTTTTTTAATCAATCAACTGTAAGCAACAGCATTATAAACTTTCACATAATTGTATTTTTGGTCTTGGTACCTCAACACTGAGGGGCCAAAAGTAGTTAAAATTATTTCAAGCTTTAACTAATTGCATTTTAATTTTTTTTTGCCACACTGAACCACACTGTGCAGTTTAGCCTTAATGATAAAGTGGGGTTTGAAGTTCATTTACCAGTCATACCCCTTTGGGCTGTCAACAGGAACAGTATCTGAGCAGAGCTTGTTCTGACAGGGTGAACTGGTGCAGCAGAACGCACTGCTATTTAGGTCCACAGGAGTTAAACAGAGGTTAGAGAGGGCAGATTAATTAAGACATCCATTGGCACGGCTCCTGTGTAAAAGGTTGACTGAAACAGTCACTGAAAATTTCAGAGCTCATCATAAAATTGCAAAGACTCAATAAGGGAAAGGTGAGACACTTAAACGCCTTCACCTTTTGCCATTTATAGTAAGTGAATACTGCCCATTACATTTGATTAATTGTTGCAAAACCCCAAAGATATTACGTTTTTGAGATAAAAAGCATTTGCAGACAACCTCAGATGGCAGATTTGTCATCTCATTCAGTTTTACTGTCACCAGCAACCATAAAATGTCTCTTTATTTAGTGGCAGCCAAGCATTGTCGTTTCTCTCAAAGGAATGTCCTTGTGCCCACCCCAGTAACCTTGAGGCTAAGGAAGGAGGTCAGTCTGATGCAGAAGGGGGAATGCTTTAAGGAAAGATACATAATAAATAAATGAAAATGCTCAGTATTGTTGGTTAAAGGGAAAAAAAAAATCAAAAGTCTTGTTTTTATTCTTGTCTCCATTCATTTTTTTATCTCTTTATGTCAAATTGATGGCAGCTGAAAAATGAACCCTAGATATTCTAAATGTATTGAGTTTAAAGTTCACATCTGAGATATTTTACATAAATTATTCCTAAAAGCAGTTTACCATGCTGCAGTAAATGAGTACAGCAAACTAAGGAAGATAGAGAAAGAAAAATGGCTTTAAATGAGGTCCAGGTGTGCAGGTCACCAATTACATGCTGTTTGGTTTTGCAAGGTTGCATGCTACAGAAAGGTTTCCTAACTAGGGCACCGTTTCAGCCAGCTCATGTTTTCACAGCCTTCTCTTCAGGTCAACACAGACACACAAAGACCCACACATTCCTGTATAAACAAAAAAAAAAAATACAAATAAATAATGACAAACTCAACACCCCTGTGGAGGATGGTTTTCTAGCATTTTTGAATGCAACTTCATATAAAGGGCTATTACTGACTTGTTCATACAGCATTAAAAAAGAAAACTGTTCAGAGAGGCTAAACTGTAGGTGAATGTATTTATTTGTAATAAACTGACTGCTTGGTCAAACGTAATATACGTGGAAAAAGTAAGAAAAGTTGTGGTCTGTAGATGAAATTTTCACAGATGTATCACAAATGAACCACGTAAAACCACAGAAGAAGTATGCATAAAACATGCACAGAGCACATTAATCAGTGTAGGGTGGGATTATATAAGTTTGCTTCCTTCCACTCCCTTTCTAGCAATCTTTAATTTAATGGCAAATGATCCTAAGTTTGATACATCTTTGTATGAATATATATCTGCTGATTGTATTGTTTTGTGCATTATTCTTATTTGATTGCTTGAAATAAGCCATTTCAAATCAAAGTCAAAACAATGTAGAACATGAACAGTGCATGATTATTGTGTTGTTCATACGCAGTTCATTAGTGACTTATGCATCAACAACGATATTTTACTGTGACATATGCCGTATGCAATATACAGTACAAGTTGTACATCAATGGTACATGCTTCAAAACTGACTTAGACGTGGACAAATGGTCGTGGAAAGCAACAAATTTGCAAGTGATCTTGCAAAAGCAGCAATAAATTTGATAAGACTAATGTAATAATTGCATATACACTACATTAAAAATGCATAAAATGTGTACGTAATTCTCAATGACCCAAAATTTTGAACAGCCCCAAACCAAATTCACGTAAAGACCTGTCAGCCGAAACGCTCGACGGACATCTGGGTAACTCGACGAATGACAAACGCAAGAAACAAGTATGAATTGTGTATTTCATGCATGCATCATGAAAGACCAACATTTCATTCGCAGAAAATGTGCAAAATCTATGTTGTGGCTGAGTGACACAGCCTTATAGATTACCAGAATCTAAACAGAGGTACAGTTCACCGAAAGTGACCACTCTAGTCACAGTTTTTCTTCACTTATCCTTCAAATGTTCCTGTCATCTACAAGCAAAAATTCACTTTTATTATCATAAAAAATACTGCAGCTAGTAGTGAACAGCACAATGTTTTCTGTTAAAGATTATATTTACCCATACAACAATAAACATCTTTGAGACTTTATTAATTTT
This sequence comes from Oryzias curvinotus, assembly GCA_023969325.1. Lineage (NCBI taxonomy): Eukaryota > Metazoa > Chordata > Actinopteri > Beloniformes > Adrianichthyidae > Oryzias > Oryzias curvinotus. The sequence goes on along the minus strand of CM043718.1, from coordinate 13,005,355 downwards.
CATACAAAAAGGCCCTGTTTGTGCCAGCACACTCCAAGAGTAGTTAGACTGACTGAGACATACTTAAACGTCTGTTGTTTTTTTTTTCTGCTGCTCATTTGAAAAACTGTCGTTATAATGACTTGCTTCCTGTATTGTGGGAGCTAGAGAACACTTAATTAAATTACTGTATAAAACCTTATCTTAATTGCTTCCAATTTAGCATTTCAGCAGAAGCAGAGGAAGAAGAAAGTCGTGAGGAACTGACATGTTTTGCGTCCACGCTTATATCTGCAGACAGACACACATTTGCACAGGCTGCACACAAAAGAACATGGATCTTGCAATCTTTTGCTCTTTTTCTGTCCTGCTTTAATAGATCCAATTACTTTTTCAAAGGCTACCAACACTGTACTTTATGGTGAACCAATTGTGATGGTAATTTGGTTGTTGTAATGGACACACTCACAATAATAAACCTGTGGTGGTGTGGGGGTAGGGAGTAAATTATAGACAAATTGCAGCTCTCGTAGAACATAAATTATGGTAATGCTGTGATGTTTTTGGATCTCATGAGGTAGAGGGGGTCATATGCTTTTTTGTATAATGGCAGCACCTTTCTTGTAATTGTCCCCACTTTTGTCCCTAAATGGGAAGCAAGGGGCTTGAATGTAGCATAAAAATATGTTGCTGTGTTAAAATAGCATTGAACTAGATCCGTTTAGGTCCCCTGCTGTGGATGAGTGTGCCGCATTTCTTGATTCCCACATTGTTTGTAAGTCACAGGTTTTGAAACTGGCTGCTCTGGGATTCAGACGATGACGACACAACAGATGGCTTCAAAAGCTCTCCCCGGACTTTTGAGGGACAGTTAAGACAAATTAGGGATAGACTGTTGTTGCTGTTTTAAGTATCATGAGTTAGCAGCATTGTCCTGATTTTTGATAAGCCCGTACAATATTCTACTTTGTCTAATTCATCCCCCTCCACTTACAGCTCCCCCTGATCTCTAGTACTTACGACACAGGAGCCAGGGATGGAGACAACCGGACACAGAGGAGGTCACTGTATCCCATTTCACCAGTGGGGGATGAATTGATCTGGGGTAGACAAACTGTGCGCTGCCCTGAGACCGCCTAGGGGACCATGATCCAGAAAGAAGAGGGAGAGCACAAAAGAATGACTGAAGTGCATTCCTGAAAGGAGGGGAATGGGGTTGAATGACAGGGGAGGACAGGGGGCCAATGGTGACACGGGCAGCCGGCAGGATCGAGTTTTCTCTCTCAAAAGCAGGCTGAGAAAAACAATGACTTTGGCATCTGTCTGGAAGGGAGAAACAGAGACTGGGATTCTGTGCTGCCGAGTGCTGAGGGTTCACTGGAATGCCTTTAATGTAACCCTGTCAGAACTCTCAGTAGATACTTCATGGCTCCGCCGTAGAACGCAACATGAATCAAACTCAGTTGCCTCTTCAATTAAAGTACACTCTCCAACTCTAAAGCTTCCTCTTGTTACTGAAAGCATTGTGACTCAGAAGTACACTGTGAATAACAGGTTGTGTGCCAAGATGACTTGTCTTGTCCTTAGGCCATATTCTACATTAGATAGAGATCAGCATTCCTCCACTCTACAGATGTAGGTTGTGTAAATGCTTCAGCTAGGCCTAACTCTTTTTTTTTATTGCCTATTAATTTCAGCTGGTCAAAACAATTCTATATCCTTTTTTGTTTCACATAAAAATTCCAGATTGGAACATCTGGAATATCGCATCAATAAAGTCTATCACACAGGTGTGGATTTAGGCAACAAAGTGACCCTTATCTTCAAATAATTTACTTAAATTGCTTTTTTTTCAAAGGTTTCTGGTCAATATATAGTACTAGTAGTAGAATATTTTCCAATTACTTCAAAAAAGTTGAATGTACATCCCAAGCAACATTATGAGTGAAATGTGGTGGAATAAAGATATTATATAAAAACAATTGTAATGTGGGACATTAAAATCTGGGAACTAAGAAGTTCATAGTTATTTTGTCAGAGAGCTTATATAACTTCATACCAGAAAGAAATATTATTGTGGCATTTGGTCTTCTTGAGGAAACTCCTGTAATGATTTGTAGGGTTTTAAATGCCTTTCTTCGGTGGGAACTCTCAGAAACAAAGATGTGTATCAGCTCCACTAACTGTGTGGGAGCAAACATGGGTCAACTGCGTTTGGTGGCTTTACCAGAAGCCAAAGGAAGGAAGGAGTATTGGCTGCACTACTGTGGGACAGGAAGAGGATAAATAGTGACCAATTAACTGTGATTTCTGGTCAGTTAGTTGCTTTCTTCAACTACATTAGAGTGTATATTATCTTTGAAGACAAGTAAATGATGTGGTGTTATCTGTTTTTGTGGAACATCCTTTGTGGAGATAAAATGTTGAAATACATTCAATTGCTTTTGGAAAGGCATTTTTCTCATGTTTTTTTTTTTTTTTTACATCACAACTTTTTTTCACATCTTTGAACATGTAAGAAAATGTTTGTTTTCCTGCTGGAAACAAAAAATAGTAAATGCATAATATTCCTTAAGCAGTAATAGACAGCAACAGTGAACATAAACAACTAGAGACTTTATTATTATCAATTTGGTCATTAAAAGAGAGTAAAAAAACTTTAGTTTGTACTAAGAGTATTTTAAAGTGAGTTTCTTCCATATGACTACTACAGTGATATTGCAATTGTTACTGATAATATACTGCAGCACACTGTAATATGATCTTTGCTTCTTTTAAACATTTTAAAGACAGTTACTAGTTTTCACTTTGTCAGGAGAACTTTAAACCAAACACAGCATTTTGGAGGAAACCTATCTGTTTTGGCACAGAGATCTTGGCAGGTCAGCATGGAACACATGGCTAAAGAGAGGAACTGAGAACGAGTCGGCACTGCTGTTTGACACTGGGCCTTTAGGCCACAGGTCAGTGGGCTTCTTGCTGGAACTTCTCTCTTTGTTTTGACACATAAAGCGTTGCATGACATTATTAACAGAACTGGTCAAGCTGACACTGTGAAACACAAAAGCGCACTATAGATGTTTTCTTGAGTGTTTGCATATTCTGTAGAGTAAGGACTTAGCAATTTTGACTTTAATTTTGTTGTTCTATCCATTAGCCCAGAGGTCATTATGGGCTTATGTGGGGCGTGGGTGGATGAGGATTCATGCATGAAGCAGTGACAGGGGGCTTTAGTAGATTAATTAGGAGGTGGAGGGTCTCTTCAGCCTGGATGGACTCTTCTGCAGCATATGGAGTGCCCATGAATTGCTCTTTACTACACTTATCACGTTGACCACAGCCTTGTATTTTTATTTTGTTTTGTTTTTTATTATGAATTCAAACAATAGCTTTACTTTGTGGCAATTTAATCTTTTAAATTGATTTTCAGTACCTTTGTGATCAACATAGCTTGTCACATTGTTACTCTGCCGTCACAGAGTTGTGTGGTAGTAAATGTGGTTGTGTGACTTTAGGTCAGCAGACATTGTGCTTATGCTAACATGTAGCTTGGTGTTTTTACATTTATTTAAAACAAAGACAAAAAAGGACTTTTGTATGAGTCATGGTGCTTTGTTTTCATGGTTCATATTTACTTTTGTGACTACACTTTTGTTTTTAATGAAAGGTACAGAAACAAAACATTCAAAAATAAATAACATATATAACTTATAGAAATTATCCAGTTTAACAATGAGTAACTTTTTGAGTAGTAGTGAATACATTGACGGACTTCATTCCAAACTGTATTTGTGTTGGTGTTTCTATATTTGAACATGACGTTAAAGAATGTAGGGTGGTGGATTATGACTTCAAATTGTGAAAGTGGTGAAATCAAAAATCAGCAAAGATCTGAAAACAAAGATAAAAAAAGATGCAAAGCAAAGCGTAACATAACAAAAAGTGCAGTCTTCCATCAGCCAAACAACAGGGGCATTTATGTACACCCAACACCTCCAGCAATAGTAGAATGGAATATGGTCAGAGTGCAAAAAAAACAAAAAACAAGTAAACGGAAAAAAAAATAATAATAAATTTAAAAAAAAACTATAACTAAATGGTTATTGTGTAAAATGAAAAGCAAACACTGGTTCCTTCTTTTTTACACCAACCTCATTTAGAGCTTCTACAGATATTGATATAGATTGGGGAAATAAACAATGGCGTAATATATTTAACATATATCTCATATGCGCAGACTAAAGTGTGCAAGCAGAAGTTCAAATCAATATCAAATTTAGCTAGATGTGTAGAATCAAGTGAGAGGCCATTTATCTTGAAGTGTCACACAGACAACCACTGATACCAATCACAAGCCTCAGAAAATGACACATACACCAGTTCACTACAATCTCCAAGTACATGCATGAACACCAAAAAGATTATTACTCATCATTGTGAGGAGACATGCTGTACAACCTCATCTGTCACCACAATACAGGATGATTGCTTGTCTAGCTTAGTAGTACCCAGTGAGGAGGTAGAATCAAATAGATGACAGACAGGCAGTGAAACATTGGGTACGTTTTCGGCCATATGGGGACAGAGCGGGTGTTGTAGCGTTGGAAGCTGTCCTTTTGATGTCTCGTTTTCATTGTTGGGGTTTTTACTCACTTGGCCTAATCGTCAAGAACTAATCATTTTACAACTATATCAACTCTTAATTCCTATCCAGTTTGGTCAAGTTTTCTTCTCCATTGTCCTTTCTTTACAGTTGCGCTCCTGATCTCACCATATTTGAAAGCAAATCTATTCAAGTGGGGATTATCAAAACAAAAAAATGCTAACATTTCATTTGTTCTGTTAGGGATGGAGCACATCCCATCTGCTTCTGGTGGTGAAGGGAAGCAACATGACAAAGCTAACAGCTAACATGCCAGTTATTTAGACAAAAAAGCTGGAGGTCTGGAGCTTAAAAAAAAAAAAGTATAAAGGTAGAAAAAAGACAAAAAAAAGGAATCCCTCCGTTTGAACTGGTTGATTCAAAGACAGAGAAAAACACTACCTAGGTGTCTATAGCAAACCCCCAGACTTCCCAAAATGTGATATGATGCAATTTCAGAGTCAAATATGAAATAAAATAATGAAGTTGAAGACAAATTACCCTGAGTTTGGTTGTGATGGATAATAAATCCTACCACTGTAGGTAAAAAACTATTTTGGATCCAGACTGTGTTTAGTTTGGTTGTGACGTTGGGCCATTTTACTTAAAAGTGAAAGGAGGCTGCTCCCTTTCTCTATCACACTGTCTACCTGTTTATAGTGCAGAGGTAGAGTGGTCAACCTCTAATCAGAATATTGAAGGTTTGGTTCCCTCCTTGCCTGCCCAGTGTTCTTGGGCAAGAAGACACTGAACCCCATATTGCTTGTGGTGGTTATAGGTTGGCACCAGTATAGGGCAGCAGAGCCACCATCAGTGCATTAATGTGTGTGCATGAGTGAATGGGACTGTAAAGTACATTAGGCATTCAAGGAAGGTAATAAACTACAATATGAGTATGTGTCATTTAACATTTACCTGGAGACTTGACTGTTTTTAAACCTGCCTTAGGGATGCATTACTGTTTTTCCACTCTGCTAAATTAAATGCATGGAGTGAATATGCAAACTCAGCAATAATGAGTAAGCAGAACCTAATGAACCTTGGTTACCAAGGTAGCAACTCAATAAAAATCTCAAACATTAGGTAGCTAAATTAAAACATATGCTGGCTAAGAAAATGTGCTTGAAGATGAAAGGTGGACTACAGATGATTATGATTTTAGTAGTTAATACATTTGACATTATCAGAAAACTAAATTTCTTTGCATGCCTCAATTTTCAACCTCATTTTTTTTTTACTAAAACTAGAAGAAAAGCTGGGTTTCTACCACAAAAACAGTTGAATTTAATGTTTTTCCTCCCTAATCCCAACATCTGAGGTCATCTTCAATGATTGTTTCTTACCCCTACCTTGTGTTTTTCTTTGTGTGCTATGGTAATTATGCTATCCTAATTAGGTTTGCTATGAAAACCAAACCAAATTGGACCGCAGTGGTTGTGTACTGCAGTGTGTATTTTCTTCAGACATCCTCCCAGTTGTGGCTCTGTTTACCTCGCAAATGAAAACTTTGTCTGATGTGGAACTGCTGGTCAACCAAACACTTCCATGTCTTCAAAAGTTCTGCTTCACTCATCTCAAAGTTGTCTCTCACCACAATGGCTGTGCACTGAAACCACAGCATGATGCACGTGACAAAAGGGACTGCGGTATTGAGCTCCAATCTATTGCCACTTCAAAGGCGACCACAGCCCATGAGCATTCCCTATTGTCTGTTATGCAGGTGTGCAGTCTCCCACAGGCTCTCAAGGCCTTCCAGACAGCCCTAGAGATTGAGGTTAAGATGTTATCTCTCTCACATACGCAGAACATAGTGGGGGTTCAGACAATAGAAAGCAGATCTGCAGGGATGTGTTCATTTGCAATCAGTCCTCAACTCTGTGGGCAGAATCCCATGTTTATGGGGGAGTATAATGTTTACAGTTAAGATGAAATAACTGCAGTGTTTATTGAAAAGCACTTCCAACTCCATCCTTCATTCTACACATAAGCCCTGACTGATCATATGCTGATGGTTTTTTTTTTTTTCTTATTTAAAGATATTCTCTGCTATATAAATACAACATGGTGAGGATTTTATTGATGTTACCCATAGCTTGTGCATCCCGTAAGGTCACACCCACATAGTCTGCATTGTTTGTCTCTGCTTCTCAAAACAACTAAACACCCTCATATGCTGCAGCATAGGCCAACAAGCCCCGTCCCATCCTAGCCCAGATTTGCTTTTCCTCCATTGTTGAGTATAATGTAGCTTTTTTGCCTCTGGACTCTCTTATCATGAGCTTGCTTGGCAGAAAATCAACGTGGATTCATCTGGTGATGAGCTCAGAAGGGAGGCGCTGGCGGGATTTTGCGCAAAATTGTCTCCCCCTGTGAGGCATGTTATCTTATATCAGACGGTGAACAGAGGAAGAGGTTTTATCTTTTTCCTAAATCCTGACCCCTGAAGATTAAGGAAGCTGAGTTTTCTGAGGACATAATGAGGAGAATGATGATGGCTGTGGGACCTTCCATGCCGTCGTGATGATATCATTCTATATCTCTCTGCCAGTGGACACTTTCAGGGAGGACGTTTCAACCGCTCTGCTTATCATTGAGTCAAGTAAACAGGCTGTGCATAGTTTCCCCTTGGATTGTGCTAAATCTCCGATTTAGAAGTAGTTTTATTGTGAATTTCAAAGCCAAACCGTAATGTTTTGCCATTCTCAAGCAAGTACTGTACATCAAATGTCATAACATGACCACTTGTTTTGCGCCAGAAGTTAGGAGGAAATAAAAAGGTTGGACTGCAACCCCAAGATAAGTAAAATACCTTGCCTCTTTCACCTTAACCAAAGCTAAAGGGAATGCATCATTTACAGCCTTAGAAGGATAACAAGCAGTATAGTAGAGCAGTTTCCTGTGTGCATGGGAATAACGATGAGAGGGTAACACATGCTTGTGTACACTGACCACACCACCTGGCAGCTCTTCACACACCACTGTTTAAGTGCAAATAGCAGGCTTTTTCAACTTTTTTTTGACTAAATCTTTTCTGTCTGCAAACTATTTTAAAGTGCAGGCTTTGTGATGAATGGATTAAAATGAAATATCAAAATAATAAATTGAGAATGACTTGACTGTAGGAAAATAAACATCCCAGAAGCCAACAGCTGATCCTCAATAATCTCATTCTGGTTTGAATATAATATAGTTTCCCACCACCCTGCCCGGGCTTTTTTTTAAACATCCTAAAATAATTACCTGCCAAAGGATTATGATGAGTTGTTCAAAAACAGGTTTTTTATTCAGATGTGGATGTTTTTTAAAGATTGTTCAGTAACTGTGCCGTACAGGGACAGCCGGCGGGGGATAAGATTAGAAGAACAATATTTTACTGTCTTTTTCAAAAAAAGATCAATGTCAGTCCACAGATGTTCCCTCCCAGCAATGTTTCTGTCTTTTTTATTTTTTGACAAAGTTGTTTACAGTTATTGTAACAAATGTAACTCCACGGTTTTTATTACATTACACCGACATTGTGAGAATAGATTATGCTAACGGATGTGTTTTCATCTGACAGAACTTTATTGATTTGAATATTGAACTAAAAAGAAACAACAGGAAATGGACTAGCTTTGATTTAGAGCAAATGTACTGTCAAAAACAAAAAAATCCTCCACCAAGAGCTTGAATTTTCAAATTCTATGCAAGGATCAGGGAGTTCCTCAGGGAAGAGGAGGATGTCTTTTTCACCTGGACAAGTCTGACAGATATTTTGTAGTTCTGTGGGTTGCATAGATGCAGCAGCCTTAAATTTCCTCGCCATTTGACCCTCTTTTGTATCCCAGAGAGCAGAAATATAAATCAGTTGACAGACTTACTACAGGCCCATTAACAGTAGCAACAAAAGCTCATAAAACAGTAGGAGCAGATCTTTGACAAAGCACTTGGTCTTGTCTGTGACCCATTAAGTGAGAAATTTAAGTGGGTAAATGTAGAATTTAACCTCAATCTCGAGTGTCAATTTCCCTGGGATCAATATAGTTTCTGGCACATTTTCAAGACTTTCTCCTTGGCACCAGCGATGCTCAGTTTTACATGTTTGACAAGTTGACAAGTCCAGTGAAATGCTATATCGCCAAAGTGTTGGCAGGGATCTTGAAGGAGGACGATCCTGCTCGTTAGGCGGGTGCCGAGGATAAAATTCCAACTCTGCATGTGTGTTTGGCACATGATATCTGACAGCATTCCCTCATCCTTTCTTTTTGGGTATCACTTCCCACTGTAACAGATCCCCGTCTTAGATCGGGTTATGAATATCTTTTCATCTTCTCAGAGCCCATCTGGGAGAGTTTAGGGGTCCGTGTGGAAACCATTGCAGTGGGGACAGCAGCTGATCATGGAAAGATGTGCCCCTCCAGAGCTGCAGCACATGTAGCTTTATTTGCTTTGTCTCACCCTCTTTAACATTCCTGTGCCCTGTACCTCTGGAGGACCACCACCTCCTCTCTTTTACTTAACCTCTCCAAAAGCTTCCTGTCTATGTCCCTTGTCCTCCTTTCCCCTGGCTCCCCTGTGTCTGGTAAAATGATTGGAGAGGGATCTGGATGGTGGAAATGAAAGTGGCCATGACGAAATGCTGAGGGATCTGCTGTAACATTACATTTGGATCCCCGTGTGTGTGTGTGTATTTTTTTTTTTCCTTGTCCATATTTTCCTCTGAGCTTGCCTGTTTCCCTCAGACAGACGCTCTCATATTACTCTTCCCCAGTCAGTGCTGATGTAATTCTACTTTATGTTCCTGTCCCAACCAGGACGTTATTTTCTACAACAATCATTCATTCCTTCTAATTCCTAAGCTTTTATCAAATTAGATTCTCATTGGAAACTAAGTGTGTTACAAACTTCCATTACACTAATTTATGATGAAAGGAAAACGTCTCACTTTCCTGGTTTAAATTAGTTGGCTTAACATGTTCAAGGGAGACGTCCCTTCTCCACATGTCCACTGGATCTCATTAAGCTTGCATTAATTAAGCTCAGACCAAACAGACTGGCAGCAGATTCATTTGGAAGAACTTAAAAACAAGCAAACACTCTTCCCGCAGGTGCTGACTCAGGCGTCATAAACTCTGCTTTGCCACAGAGGTGAATGTTAAAAATTAACCAACACGAGGTCCAGCTATCCCCCAGCAAACAGCTGACATCAAGCTCAGTCACTGTGAACTTCTCATCTCGTGGTACACTCCATTCCCCCGGCCGGTCCTGTTTGCACAGTCCAGCTATATAACACCAGTGTATTTCTCTCGACTGTTTGTGAATAATAAAGCTTTGTTTTGGAAAGATGAGCACAAGACTGAGGCATGTCCTGTTATCTGGCCATTATAACTCGCAATGATAGCAACGTGAAAACATTTGGGACTCATATTTTTTTACTCCAATATGGTCTGATGAGAGAAAGCAGCCAGTTAGATCTTGCTCTGCAGGTAAAAGTATTGTGTTTATGGATTTAATTTCACCCGTGGCGAGAGTCAGGCTCCTGTTACAGGACACCTTCCTGCCCAGGATCATGGGTTATTCACCTCCACAAATGAGGCTGTGTCACTCTTGAGTCAAATTCAATTAGACGCATTTGTGTTGACCTAATTGATTTATGCATTGCTGTATGCCCTCCTCCTCCACATGCAATACACAGATGAGCAAACAAGAGCCTACAAAACTGAAGACCACATGTTCTGCACAGGTTCTGCAGGAGGGAAAACAAGCTGCCTCACATCTCTCTTCTCAAAACTCCCATTCAGGGGTCCCGTGGCTGCTCTGGATCCTGCACAGCTTCTTTGTCATAATAAAAACGAGGAGGGGTCAGATCTGAAGCAGCGCTGGATGAGATCCATGGGGGGAGGGTTGACGGGGGCTCCAAGGCCCAGGAATGTTAATTGGGAAGATTGTTTTAATAAGGTCCTCATATGTGCAGATGCTGGGAGAAGGTTAGTAAGTGAGGCCACACAGAGGGGAGGGCAGCTCACAGTGAGATATTGTCAGAAAACATAACTGACACAATGTGAACCGAGCCGTGTGAAACTCTGGGTGTTTTACGAGAAAAGGTGTTTTTTATGGGGGTTCTTCCATAATGAGAATTCTGTGTGGAAAACTGTTCAATCTGCAAATTTGCGGAGTTCCTGTCACACTCTTTAGGCGTCCACAGATTAGACTGAACAAAAGCTGAGAGACAGCCGGTAGAGAGCACTGGTAAATGGCCAACACAGTCTGACCTCTGCTTTTAGGTGAATAGAAAGCTACTTTGAGATTATCTGTTGTGCTGGAACTCAAAGCGCCTTTAAAAGTTTCTTTAATTACGATTGTAATATTTTTAGCCAAAAAATGGTGTTGTTTTCTAGGACATAGTTTCAGTAGTCTCTGAGTTGTGGGTGGTACTATTGGTGCAGGGGACCTTCGCCTATCTGCCCCTTCCCATAAGCTTGTGGCACATCCAGCATTTTCTCTACGTCACAAATGTGTTTTTCTTTAAACTGTATTTTCTGTCTGCTTCTGGTTCACCACAAATTGACTAAATAAATATTCAGAAATGCAATTTTAAGCTTAATTTTCTTTATATATGTCCTCCATCATGAGAAAAATGCCTCAAGAACATGTGAAAAACACCAAAACCACAATTTCCACTGGAGTGGATCTTTAACCAGCATTATCTGTTTCCATTATCTCACATCTGAATACATAAGGATCTTAAAATAGGAATTTCTCAGTAATGAGTTTTTAAAAATATGTGTTTTTGCTTTTAGTCAAAACTGAGAACATTTATACTGTCGCTAAATATTGTATCTTTGAAAATAGTGAAAATGTTGTTGGGGTCAGTTTAAAGTTATTAAAAATAAATCAAAAAGCATGCCAGAGATAAAAAAAAAAGCCTTTCTATTTAAACAAGGATGAGATTCGCTCAGGGAAAGGGGGAATATTCTCATGCATTAATGAAAAGAATTCATGTACAAAAAAAGGGTTTTTGAAGCTCAAGCTTGGATGTCACATTTGGAATCCACTGTTTGCATTTTATTGTGTAATTCTTAGTTCTCCTTAACTATGCAGAAAAGTCAAATGTAAAGAAAGCAGCCACTTGTGTGTTTTTTGTGTTTAAAAAAGAAGAAAGATTCAAAGAGTGTTTGTGCACTGCTCAGTTGTGTTTTTGTGAGTTATCCTGCAGAATCTGCTCTTTTGTGTTTCTATGCAGGCTGCCTGCTTAAGGCTCCAATGTGAACAGGTAAAGCAAAGTTACTGAAAGCTTGTCAGTTTCCTTTATTCTGTAGAAGCCTCACCTGTAGACACATTTAAAGCCCACATTGTCTAAAGCTCTTAAATCTAAAAATAGGGCCGTCACTTTGCTTTTGACTGTTGCAGCATTGCTGTACCGTCAACATTAGAGTTCTTGGCACAAGGTGCCAATAGAGGCAGGTCTCCACTTGCAAAATATCTGTTTACCTGCTTCTCTATCTTTATCTGCTTCATTACTATTTTATTGCACAGTAAAAATTCTCTTAAAGTCCCCATCAGGAATGGAAACATAGAGTATTCTTTTGGCATCAGGTCTGTGCTTTGTAAATGTGGAATTTTTATTCAACTTTCCCTCCAACTAATGAGAAGATTTTTCTCAACACATTCAACTCTGTGTTTTCTAAACAAGTAACAGTCTCTGACACTGACTCAGGAGCCCTTTTGTATGGAGTCAGAATGACGACTTGATCTATCAGAAGCTCACAAATCCACAAATGTTGAGTCCCTCGTTAAATTTAAATGTGATAATTCCATACAGATGTTGTTACACAGTTTACATTGTGTTGTTGAGTGTTCCCATTGGACTTTTGGTGGATTTTTCCGCTTTCTTGTGATGTATTTTATTCAAACAAGCTTGTTTCTAGGAAGTTTTTTTTTTTTTACCGCCCAAGCTTTCGAAACACTCTTGACTTTAACCAAACTTCAGCTCACCCAGCACTCCAATCAAACAGACGCTATTTATTGAACTATGAGCTGCCAAGTCACTCATTTACCCAGTCACTCACATAAACCTGCCTCCCTGCTGCCCTCTGTGCCTTTCGCCGCACTCACCGAACGCCATCTTTTTCCTTAGGCCTGACGAGAAGACTTATGACCGTTTAAACAAACACACTCACTCAATGGCTCTTCTGTCTGAGCAACTCTATGGCAAAACTTCTTTTATGTGGTCTGCATGTGCTTGTGAGTGAATGCTTGAGTGTCTTTTTGCAAAAGCATAATCGCCGCGGGCTGCTAATTGCACATGAGGTTTGCATATATTTGGGAGCAAAGTCTCTGCCCTCACTGGCCATTCTGGTGCAAGGCAAGCACAGACATGCCCACTTCAATGCCACTTTTAGTTCTGCCCAGTCTGGTAATATAAAGAAGAGGCTATAAACACCTGCATGGAGGGTTTGAAATGCTTTCACAGCCTTACCCCAATGTTATCACAGCTATGTCAGCCAGACTTTTCCCCTTCAAAACACACTGCTTTACTGTTTTCACTCTGATGAAAATTGGGTTTTTGGTGTTTTTAACATGTTCTTATGGCATACATTGATCATTTCTAAGTAAATCTTTATTCAAATTGTCGTGAATCAGGAGCAAACAAAAAAAGGTTGTACACTTTAAAAAAAGGTCAAAAGATGATTGGGGTGGACTTTAAATAATGCAGTTACCGAAATTATGCTTTTGCACATTACAATAAAGGCACAACATCAAGAAAAGTAACACAATTGAACAATCTGACCAATAAATGGCAATATAGTGGAAGACTGGGTTTCACAAAGGTCTCTTGTACTTAACTTTAGCCCTAATTCAAAGAGCAAAGGGATTCTTCTAAGGTCATTTGAATGAGTCTAAGCAGTATATGTTCTGTGTAGGTTCTAAGTCATATTTATTGCTATGGTATATATCTTTGCACATCAGGGGGTGCCAGGAGTGACAGAAACATCAGGTAAATAAGGTGATAGAACTCAATATATTAAATTGCTAGATGTATTTATCTGTTCAGATTCTAGCCTCTGTTAAAGGATGAGCTGTTGCTTTTTACAAATGACTGGAAAAAAGACGGACATGATCCACACATAGATGCTGCAAACTCCTGTTCAGAAGTGAAGAAAAATGCAGTTAAAGGTACATTTAGAACATGTGGACTAACTAGTTCTTTATATTGGCATAAACCTAATGATATTAATCAGCAAGTTAGATGGGTAATGTGCAGTAGCACATGACCATTTCCTGTTTATCTTTTTGGAGTTTTTATTTTTAGACTCCTGCATATTTGGTATATTGTCTAATCAGCGACATACCATTTGATGTGAGTTTGGATGCTGACCTCATGGTGTCTGGGTTGTGCAGGTGCAAACCCTAAAGGCCAGTGGGGTAACAGAGTCTGCTCTCGCTGACATATTTACGGGCGTCCACAAGATATCTAGCAGCCGAGAAGGCACTCTGGCTGTCAGACATTTTTAATCGATGTGACTCTCCAGATGTGACCCCACACTGAATGTCACGGTTGTCGAGAGAGACGTCTATTGTTTTCTAAGTGATTTATAAATGCAACATGCAAATTACAACATAAATTGGAAATCTATAATTTAAGTCTTAGCGGAAAAAAAATATAAGAAGTGGAAAACTGATAGCTTTATTGCTATGTCAACTATTATTTCTACATCCCAGCTTGTCAGGTTTATTTCTGTCTTTGTGCATATGAAAGAAAACTGTGAATGTCGTGACCATATTCATCAGGACTGCATAACAGCCCTACTCAGTGCTGTGGAGGCTGGAGTCTATGCAGGGTTGCACAAGAAGGCATGAGGTCCAGTATCTTCTCAGTGTGGATGAAGTCAGGAGAGAACAAGAAGGGCCAAGTTTCTCCTGCATGAGGTCTTTTCACACCCACCATAATGGACATTATATATTTATTTATGTATTTATTTATTTATTTGTTTGGTTTATATACACACTCAGTGCTCTTGCCTGTGGCTGATTACTCAACTGCAACTGCCTTGGCAATGTGGCAGCATGGGTTAACCCAACATTGCTATGAGATTGTCTTGTCACACAGTGTGTGAGCCAAGAAAAAAAGAAGATGTAGAGGTTATGTGTTAAAAGAAGTGGGAGATATGCAGATGTGGATAGTGAAGCTTTGTCCCATAGGCCGTAGGCTATGTAAAGATAATTTATGAATTTATAGTCATTTATAGTGTTTACAATGAGGGGTGTGGAGTCTAAAGCTACATTCACACTGGGCATATGCCAAAGGTGGATTCCTGAACGAGTGTTTAGTATACGGTATTCACACTGGACTGTATCTACCCGATACTAGCAGATATGCTCACAGTTGGAAGAGGCTTAGTGCAAATCTCACCAATCTTTCACAAATCCATTCCAATATATAAAAAACTTGGTGTCATACCATTGCAGCCGGGCACAATTTTCCAACGGTTGGCACTTCTGTGAAATAAAAGGAACACCAGCCACATGTCACCACCAAAACAGAGTCCTTGACTGGTTAAAGTTCAACCTGGTATAACTCTCATGGTGCGTTCCATGGACATGCATGTTGTACATAGTCGGAAAACTGTTGTAGCTTCTTGCGTAGCTGTGCAAATGCAAACATTTTGAAAACGGAGACCCGAAACCCACATGTACATAGGCTTTTCTTTGAAAGTGGACGCTTGAACGGGCGGTGTGAACATAGCTTAAGCTGAACATTTACGAACCAAAAAAAAAATACCAACATTCCCGGAAAACCCTGACTGCATTTCTACCTATTAGCAATGGGAACAATACGTTTTCAACATTTATTTCATTTGGTGGTACAAATCTTAGACTCTTCTTCAGTTCTTTTGTATATTCTCAAAACCTTGTAAAGTTGTTGCATGTAGATTTTAAAATGCTCCATACTTTTCTACAGGGATGAAGTTTAGAACTTCAGGTCAGTTTGGCTCTACCTGCATCCACTTCAGGCATGTCTTTGTACATTCTCTGTATTCTGTAATCATTTCTGCCTCATATAACCTGAAAACATCTGATGGCACAATGTCCTTGCATTCTTACAGTTCAAGAAGCATATAAAGTTAAGCAACAAAAAAAGCCTGGAACACAGGCCAAAAAAAATAAAAAAGTAGACTTTTTCTTTTCTTTTCTTTCCCTTTACTTCCCTTCTCTGGGTTTCCTAACTTTGGCTTCATCTTTCGCCCGGCCTCTGCTTTCCGTTTGGCATAAACCGTGTCCATCCGGATTCAAGGCAGAATCCAAAGCCAAAGGCAAGACCCACGCTGGGCTGTGTGTCTCTGTGGGATTGCCTCCATGTGCATTCTGATAAACCTTTAATTCCCTGGTGGGTCTGTTCTTGCATCCTCGCAAAGGTTTGAGGAGAGCTTGTTTTACTTTGTTTCATTTCCTCAGAACAAAGCTCATCTGATCTTCCCATCCTGACTTGTGTGTGGCATTAGGTCTTCGTTTTCATTAATATCGGAGGGGTAGCACGGGAATCTCATTTTAATTTGACATTTAAACATCTGTTTTCAATTTCCTGAGGAAAAGTCTGCTTGTGTTTGTAAGAGTGTATGTGGATGGAGGATAGCTTGTGCTTGTGATGAACGTGTGCATTTTTCACCAAGCTACTTTCTCCACTAACCTTTAATGTGACATACACACCAGGCATATGATGTACGTTCAAGAATGGGCTGAACACACTTTTAGCATATGGCGTTCACACTGGACTAATGCTACCCAATACTGACGGATGTACTCACAGTTGGAAGAGGCTTGATACAAAATGTCAAAGTGGTACAAATCTCGTGAAATGGACTCCAGGCTTTTCTCTTTCGCAGCTCCAATCCGATATATAAAGAGTTGGTGTCAAATAATTCTAGCTGGACACAAACCGTATTCATTAACTTCTCCTTCGTGATAAATTTTTAAATGATTGGTGCTTCCATAGTTTGAAACAGACACTATCCACACATCACTACCAAGTCCGAGTACCTGACTGGTCAAAGTTCAACTGGTCCAACTTCCAAGCCATGTTTTGTATGTAAAGCCCGAAAATGGAGTATGAAACTTGTGTAGCAACACATGAATGCAATCATTTTGAACACGGATCTACATGCATCGATGCATTTTTTTACATAGACTTCTCATTGGAAGTGGTTTCTTGAACACGCATTTCCGAGGCTGGTGTAAACATAGCTTAAGAGATGTCTTGGATCTTGATGGCAGTTTATTGTGTTACTGGCAGAACAGTTACAGATTACTTCTGTGGACCTTGAGAGGCATCGTAGTACATCTAGTTTGGAGAGTTGGAGCTTGGCAGAGCCCGACACTTGTTGGAAACCCCGATCTACTTCTTTTGCACAGTCAGCTGTTTTTTTCCCTCTTGCTCCAAAGTATAACAGCTACACAAGATAATAGGTGTTTTGTTCTGACACTCCAGAAAAGAGGAAATTCAGAGCAGGACAGATCCCTTTACCTTGACAATGCACACTCCTATTTGTCCAAGTCCGGATTTCCGCCCTGTTCCATCCCATCATCAACATTTTTGAACAAATCCAGAATGGACAAAGAGGCGTCTTCATGCTGGGACCTGTGACTCTGGCCCATTTCCACATATTAGGCTACAAAATGAAAATCTTGTTCAACACACAAATACACACACACACAAAGAGTTTGGCCTCACTGTTAATAGTCCGGGAAATATTATCTTCCAGGGGACAGCTGCAAGCCCACTGGAGAGACAGAATGGTAGAGTAGCCTCATTATCCCAAACCCAGACAGAGACTGCATCGCACACATGCACACTTTCAGCAAAGAAGACAACGTGAAAACCTTTTTTTCTGGATTTTAGCTTCCAAAATGGGAACAGCAAAAGCGATCAAGAGCTTATGTAGCATAAAGAAAGGAGCAAGAATGGATGTTAAAGGAGGGGGAGCCAGGAAAAACCAGTCCTGCCACAACTCCGGATCTAACAAGGCTTCTGGCAAAAGAGTCAGTCTTAAAACCCTTTCAGATCTGGGTCCGTTTGTCGGTCTGACAGACTGTCTGGCTGCGTCTGTCTCCTCTCCTGCCTCCATCCCAGAGGAATTTGTTTTCCTGTACGCAGATGTTCAGGGCTGTCTGCTGGGCTGCACTCAGCTGTGTTTATAACAAGGAGGTGTTGGTTTGGAGAAGAAGAGAGGGCAGTGAGGTGGGGGAGTGAGTGCTGGAGGTCCTTGTGGTGTAAACACTCAACGATGCCAGCTTCTCCTCAGGCCTTTATCAAGTCGATACTGCGTCTCTTTCCTGCTACACTACTTTTGCTTTGCATTTGATTTTCTATAGGGACAAATACACAGGGTGGTGGGCTAAAAATAATCCAGAGACTGGCAGGGGTTCCGAGACCCCACAGAGAAGAGACAGTGCAAAATTAATGTCACACTTAAAGTAACTGTGCTCACTCACCCATGCATTTATTGCAGATGCTGCAAAAGCCCACACAGTTCTTTTATTTTTTTGGTTCAGTGTTTGGCTCACTTTGATTCTAAAGGCTGACCAGCAGAAATCCTCTTCAGAATACATTGGCTTCATCCCTTTATGCAATGATAGAGTTTTGAAGTATGCACTCTAATGAAACGGATGTTTGGTGTTTACATTTGCATTCCTGAATGACTTGATCTGTTGTAACCAAACTACACGAATTCACCACACAGCTGCACTGTTAGGAGCGAGCAGAATGAGTGTTTTTAGGGCATTTTCAACTTCAGTAGTGTGAGTCATAAAAAAGGATTGTGGATCACCAGGAAACATTTTTGAGAAATATTGTCCTTTCAGAAGGTGAGATTGACCAGAAAAGGTCCTCAAAAGCTATTATATAACACCCCCCCCCCCCAACACACAAGCACACATGCAAATGCTGAGTATGATTCGGATTTTGTAGGTAAAAGGTCATTTAATCTGGCTATGTTGATCTTATAGACCCTCTACGGTCATCTTTTGATCTATTTTAAAAGCAGTAATCTTTTAATTAT
The DNA here is from genome assembly GCA_023969325.1 of Oryzias curvinotus. NCBI lineage: Eukaryota > Metazoa > Chordata > Actinopteri > Beloniformes > Adrianichthyidae > Oryzias > Oryzias curvinotus. The sequence goes on along the minus strand of CM043718.1, from coordinate 12,986,698 downwards.
GATTATGCCTTTTTAGACACATTTTTTAAAGTGTTGGTTCTGCAGAGCAGCAGTAGCTTATAAGAAGTTTTCTTCGACAAAGATGTGCAAGGATCTAGCCGTCTACAAGCGAATGCATCAGTATGGAGTGGAGCTTATGGCTAGACGCTTTTTCAAGTGATATTTTTGCGTCTACTTTGATACACAACAATTAGAACAAAGAAGTACTCAGAAAGGCACTTTTAAGCTTCATTTTTTTTATATATGTCCTCCATCATCAGAAGAGCATGTTTAGAAACACCACTTTCATTGGAGTGTGTCTTTAAAGAGACATTTTAAAAATATATATATATTGACAATAGTTTTTTTTTTCTTTTATTCCTTAAAAGAAAAAAATCTATTTGTATTGAAATTCTGCTTGTATTGGGCTCCCATTTGTGGCCTGATTTCTGTTTTTATGTGTAAGAGGATGTGGAAATGTTTTTCTGCGACACTAGTGCTTGCTGAAGAAGGGCTTGCTGCTTTATCCAGTTTACCACTGCAGATGTGAAATTCACAGATATGCTGCTCCTCAGCCTTCAGAAAGTGAGGAAGCTTTGATCTTTTCTGCCACGGCTACCATAAAGCATTATTATCAATGTGATATTCTGAAGAGACTGGTTGGTAGTTAGGTAGGTTTTCCGATTCTGCACTCAGCAGCACTCATGGAAATTGCTGAGTGTCTCATTTTCTGTCTATTGTGCTCTTAAATGTGGTATCACTAGATGTGAAAAATAGCAGAGAGGGGGCTCTTGTATCTTATTATTAACAACCCAAGGCTGTGTCATCTTTTATTTTAAACACATCCAGCTAGGAAAATCGATGCATATAAGAGCCATATCATTTCCTTGCGGTGACATGGATGGCAGGTCGGGTCTAATGTAGATTTGCGAGCGTGTCGAGGCAAAACGGGTGCATGAGCGCAAGGTGATGTAAATATGAAGTGTCAGGGAGAAATGAAGAAGTGATGATGGAGAGGTGATGAACGGTCTCTGCATGTCTGAGTGTGTGTATTACCATGCTGTGTGGTTCGGTCAACAAAAAGGAAGGTCATAGTTGGTAATATTGATGACCTGGACATGAATTCTGATAATGCTGATAATCTGTAAATTTATATAGACGGAAGCTGTTAATTGCCCAGTTTTGAGTGTCTCAGCACTACACCTTTTTTTGTCAGGATTACACGAGGTAATTAGAAGCCATGTTTAGTTGTTTAGCCATGTTTAGTTTTATTAACTATCAGAACTGACTTCTGCTCGTCGTTCTTTCCCTTTGTTTTCTGATTACAGCTAAAGCACACGTTAATAATTCCTGTGTTTTGTGGTTTCTTGCAGTTCTACGCGATGACTTCAGACAAAACCCTGCTGATGTGATGGTGGCAGCCGGAGAACCCGCAGTCCTGGAGTGCCAGCCCCCACGTGGACATCCGGAACCCACAATATCATGGAAAAAAGACGGAGTGAATATTGATGACAGAGATGAAAGGATCACTGTACGTATATAAAACACAGAATCTTCCGCACGCTTTCGATGTATTTTGGTGTTTAGATTCAGATCAAATCATCACTAACGGTATATGTTTTTCAATCTAAAACTGCTGTGTGAAGCTGCTTGGTACATAGCAAACAAATCAAACATGACTTCAAAGGCTTTAACAAGTACGTTTGGCTTTTTTCTTGCTTCATTAGTCAGCAGTAATGTATTGATCGTGAGTGGACTGTTGATGAGATCAACCAGCAGAAGATTATACTAAGAAAGGGAATCGAGCTGACCAGAGTAAACTGGAGAAAGTTGCACACGACAGCATTTCCAGAGCCTAAGCAACTATCTAAACTTGATTTACAACCAGCATAGCCAGCACTACTGTATCAATTAGGCTCACATGCATGCTCACAATGGACTAGTATAGAATAATACTGAGTTCAGGGTTTTAGCAAAACACGAGGTTTGATTTGTGCTACTTTTCCCTCTCTAAATAAAAATGATTATGTTTAAAGAACACTTTACTAGTTATTTTCTAAACTAGAACTAGAATAGCGTTTTAGTTGAAAAAAGAACAGAATACAAATTAGTTAGAGAAAAGTGTCTTACTTACTTGTTATTATGAACATTTAAACATTTACCAGAATAATGATCTCTTGTTGAGGAAAGAAATTCATTTTTGTCTTTCATTTGTTCATTTTTTTAATGAAAGAATTAATTTTAATATATAAAACAGTAATATTATTTTTTTCAAGAATATAATACAATATACTGGCAAAAAGGGTTAAAAAATACATATGTATGAAAAGTTATTTGTCACTCAAAAGCAAAGTTTTTATTATTAATAATAATAATACAAAATTAAAAATCTTTATTTCTTAACAGTGAAAATCAAAACTAGCATGCAATTGTGTCTGTTAAAGATTCATTTTTGTCAAAAAAAGAAAAACACCAGAACTAAACTGCTGCTGCTCATCACCCTGAGGAAACATATGAAGCAATTTTTCAATCACTTGCCCATAATGTTGTAAAGTGCAGAAGATTTTTTTACAATTGTATTTTTTTCTGGCAAGTTTATCTCCCCGGGTCAAACAATCCAGTGCTAAGTTTTGATTTTTTTTTTTTAAATTTAATTTTCGAAGTTCCTAATGTACTTCCTTGTAGAGGCGTTGTTGTACTCTGGAGAAGTTTTTTGAAACTAAAAACAGCCTCTGAACAGCTGTTTTTTCTCACTGTAAACTTCTTTTCAAGCACAGAGCTGAGTGTTCCCTAATGGGGGATTTAAAAGTTATGCTTGACGTCATGAGCAACCACCTAAATGAGCTACCACTCTGACAGATGGGAGTCTCCGTGGTGTCCTCTGGATTTCCATGTTAATAGAATTTGGACTGTCTTGGGATGGGGTCCTGAGTGTTGTTTGTATTATATTATGTTTAGTGAGTGAAAAAAGAAATGCAGGGATAAACTTCTAATCTAATGAACAGCTGAGCTCTCTGAAGGCCAGCTTGCATTCTGATATTTGGCTGAACTCATTCCTGCTTTGGTGTAACATGCTGAAACATGCAGTTACCTTGGCAATCACACTGAACTCTCCCAAACCACCTGCAGTTTGATGTCTTTTGTCTTGTTTTGGACTACAAAAGCTTTCACTTAAGAAAGATAACCCTTTATAACCATATCATATATGGTACATGCATTTCTTAGATCTCCTATCTCATTAACATGATTAAAGCTGTCCGAACAAGCCCACTGTATACACCTTGGTCCATGTTGTCTGCCCTGTAGTTCATTATTATTCCACTAGGGGCAGTAGAAGGGCTTTTCCTGCTCAAATGGGTACTTTTGTGAAATCTCAAAAATACTTTTGGCGGGAAAAGTTAAACAGTTAAACTATGTTTAAAATGTTTTTTTCAAATTTAGGGTATTGGGTAAATAAAGTGCATTTTTCCCCCCCTAAATACCCCCTATCAATATTTTTCCATATTGAACTGACATTGTTGTGAGAAAAAAACTCACCCAACATACTATAATTAATACTGGCTAATTATCATAAAAAATAGACTTATTATAAAAATGCTTGTTTTAGATTTCATCAAAGGGTTAAAAAAACATCTTCATTTTGATTATTTTTAATTTTCTATCAATTCTTTGATGCAATGGGTTTTATGGGGTTAACCCCTCCAAAAAAAAAAAAATTGGTGAACTTGCAAAGGAAGACTTAGAAGTCAAGATTTTCTGTATTTTATTTTTCCATTTCAGTTCTCGTAAACACCGGTAGCATGCTGTGAGCCTTTTCAACGATTATTTGTGTTTTCATGCTGAGCGGGTTTGAAACGGGGTGGCCACCTTTTAACGTCATGGTTCTTATTTTCAACTCTGTGTTTCCACTGATCTTTCAAAGATTTTCAGAGGAGCACAAACAAATTAAAAAAGAAAATTCCAGTATTCAAACCAACGTCTGCTTCGAGCAGGAAGGACAATTGACCAAAATGCACCACATTGTCTCTTTCCTTTTGTGTAGTAGTTGTGGTTAATTATCAGCTTGGAAACTGTCTGCTGTGTGAATCCCAACACCATTGATCGTAAATAGGGGGTTTTGCATTATCAGCAATGCCAAATGACATGAGACAAAAGGCAGCAGGATAGAGCCATCTCCTTGTAATGTAGGGATAATGGTCAGATTGTTGAGGCTTTCAGCAGTCCGTGTCTGGTGCTGAGAGGATATGCATGCAGACGGAAAAAAAAAAAAAAAGGAACCCCTGCCACATTCATTTACTTTAGCCAGCTTTCAGGGTCCCTGCTGCTCCGGCACTCCAAGTATGCCTGTGGAGAATGGGGGACTGCTGCAGACACACAGAGGTAAGAATAAGGATGGAGTCGACAAGGCCTTAAGTGGATCCTCATGTCAAAGTCCTGCGAAACCAACAATACGGAGCCTATTTTTTTCGGCTGCATGGTTTGCTCTGACCTTGAGCCTTTGTGCGTGTCACTGTGTTTTAGCTGCTAAGCCTCTCCTCAAACAAACAGTAACATAATGATACTTCAAACCCCTCCAGCACCACGGGGTGCCCTAAATAAGCCTGCCTTCCACAGCCTCCTTAAGTCCCCTGCCTCATGCTTTACCATAAATGTTGAGCGGAGTGTGAAGTCAATGCCTTCTGACCAAAACTTTATGTGAATCTAAAGAACTCGTGTACCATTGTAATGAATATCAACTGACACATTGCAGCCTTCATGGATTATATCCATAACAAAGCTTGACATGGAGGTAGCGGCCACAGCAGACTTTTTGCAATATAGTGTGTCATGTTCTGTCAGTGGTTCTTTAATGAGGGTATCAATTACATGCTTTCAGAGGGTGGTGCTGAGTCTGAAGGCTGATGTGTGCATTTAAAACCTTATTCTCTATCAGAGCACAGATATCACTGCCGCACTATGCTATTGTTTGTTTCTGTGCTGACTGGCATGACTGTCAGCTGAGAGTGGAGCTGAGGGGCCTGCGCTGGACCCAGAGTTGTCTTTCTGAGTGCCTGAGAACAAAGCATCTCCTCTGGCCTGTAATCAAAGCCCTGGGAAATAACAGACATGACAATCACCTGGACAAACACACATTTATGGCCGGGTGTGCGGTGTTCTTGTTTCCTTTAGTTTGTGTCCCATTGGTCTAGCTTGTAGGTTTATGCTTTAATTGATGAAAAATAAATATAATAATAATAATAATAACTGTTCTTAAATAAATTTTCTGCACAACAAAAGACACATTTGCTTAAAAACAAACTCAGATGAAAAATGTGTTTGCAGTGTTTTAAACATGTTCTTGTGGCTTTCTTCTGATAATAGAGGACATTTGTAAAGAAAATTAAGCTTCAAATTGCATTTATGAGTACGGCTTTAGTCAACTCGTTGTGAATCAGGAGCAGATGGAAAAAGCCATTTTAAAAATGAGGGGAAGCTTCCTGCTTCACCTCATTCTGATGCATCCACATGCAGACAAATAGATCCACGTACATCTTTGATTTGCTTTTCAGAGCTGGTGTTTGGTTCATATCTGTACAGCTGGATAGCTCCAATATTGCTCTCTATTTTTGTTGCATAAGTAATATTAGTTTTGGGTTAAGCTAGCGGGAGACAGTGTAAACATGGGAAACGGGAAATGAACTACAGTTAAAACTATGTCCTAGAAAACTGTTGTTTTTTTTCTTTTTGCCTAAAACGGCATAATCATATTCAAAAGACCACTGGAAATACTTTTAAAACAGATCAAAAGACTAGTAGATGAGACTTTAAAGGGCTGGCAGAAGTTTTCTATTCTGCACTTCCTGGGGTGTTACTATTGGCCAGCTTTTGTTGGATTGGATTGGGACGGTGACCTTTTGTTCATCTTATCCTAATGAGGAGGACACCAACTGACTGATTGACTAGTAATTTAATAGAAAGCACTCCTAAAGAAACACATTCTTTGAAAACAAGTTTGATTTGAATTGAACCACATAAAAATCTACCAATTTATTTAAGTAATTAGAGTAATCCACCATTACTTGAAGAGTTTCAGATGTGCTTTTATCATTTATTTTTCATTTCTTGTCCTTTTGTTCTTGTAGATCCGTGGAGGGAAGCTGATGATCACAAATGCCCGAAAGAGTGATGCTGGGAAATATGTGTGCGTCGGCACCAACATGGTCGGCGAGCGGGAAAGTGAAGTGGCTGAACTTACAGTTCTGGGTGATTAACCTTTTATCTGTATATCTAACCCAAACCCCTTGTCTGCTTCAGCCTACTCTATAGCATAGCAGACACATTTTTCTACTAAACAGTTTATATGTTTAACTTTGACAACCTGACATGAGATGAGCAGCAACCTCATGCTTGACTGTAGTGCTCAGACACCCAGGCTTCTCCTCTGTGAACAGCTGCATTATATCGCCTCGAATGACCTCTGACCCAAATACTCTCTTATATCCCCAGTAGAGAGCATGTTCAGACTCCAGATTTTAGTGGCAGCTTTTCACTCCCTTTATCTCCTCTCCTCGGAGACCTCTTACAATCTGTCAGAAAAATGACAACAAAGCTCTCTTGGTGAGAATTAATAATTTTCTCTGAAGCTAGAAGAGAACAACCAAGGGCAGCTCCTTCCTCCTTCTCTCCGAGTCAGTGCTGTAACCCTGAAGCTCTGGTTAATTATAACCTCCCTGGTTTGTTGTCAGTATTGAAATTCCTGTAATAGAATTTGAATGAAGCAGTTACAATGAAATGATAAAAATCCTGTAATGCTCTGTTCACACACGGCATGTGATGTGCGTTCAAGATCTCTCCCATGTACACATTGGCGACGTGTTCAAGAACATGTGTTTAGCATATGGTGTTCACACTGGACTGACGCTACCCAATACTAGTACATTATGACCAAATCCAACTCCGTGACTGGTCAAAGTTCAACTGGTTAAAGTTCCACTGGGCACTCAACGGCCGCAGATTTCATGCATAGAGCCCAAAAACTGTTGTAAAAAGTTGCTAAGTGACATGTGAATGTGGCAGTTTGGATGTCCGAAATTTTGCGTTTGGACGAGTCTATATAGAATCTTTATTAAAAGTAGTCACTTGAATGCACACCGCCCAGATCAGTGTGAACATCGCTTTAGTTGTTGGTTTGTTGAAGAAACAAAGACAAATAGTGTGTGGAGTATATTAGTATATTTATTTCACCTTTTGGTAAATGAGTTGGGTTTTTTTGTTAAATTGATTTGAATTCAATTAATTTTATTTTTCACATCCCCGTCTTGGAAGAATTGAAAGTTGCCCTCACTGGTGGCTCTAGAACCAACCATATCTGTTGCTACTCTGTCAAAAAAGTTAATTGAGACTGGGTTTACTATTTTCACACCTCTGCAAGCTTTTGAAAGGCTTAATGCACGCATTTTGATGTAAATAATCCAAAACAATATGACATTCACATTTTAAAAATCCTATATACCACTTCATTTTACGCTATTTAGTAGGTAAGGTGGTCCAATTTAGCTACAATACATTTAGGAAAAGTAGACACACAAACAGGTTTTAAATTTTTTTTTAAAGTTTTTACCATTACATTAAATCATATTGTCACTGAAATAGTAAACATGTTTGAACTTCCTCATGTGTGCAGAGCGGCCCAGCTTTGTCCGCCGCCCTGGTAGTCAGGTGGTGTTAGTGGATCAGAGTGTGGAGTTCAGATGTGAGGCCCGTGGCGACCCAGTTCCCACTGTGCGCTGGAGAAAAGACGATGGCGAACTACCCAAAGGAAGGTATGACTCATCACCTTTTCAAGCAATCCTCTCCACTTTCTGAGTTTTCTTCTCCTTATTCTGATGTAAATTTCGCTCTTAGTTGCTGCTATCTGTCCACATTTGATACATGAGGACTGTTTTTTTAACTGCAGGTATGAGATTCGTGAGGATCACACCTTGAAGATTCGTCGTCTGACCTCAGCGGATGTTGGTTCTTACACCTGCGTGGCGGAGAACATGATGGGCAAGGCAGAGGCGTCGGCCACGCTCACCGTCCACGGTAAGCTACAGCAACCTTGCCAAATGTTTTATTTACAGCACCTTGGACAGCAGTTCGAAATTAATTTCCAATTCAGGCTTTTTGTGCAGCTTGATTGAAATGCAATTTAGAGCAACCACCACGCAGTAAAAAACCAACCAGAATTGCTTCTCTGCAGTCTCTCTCAATTAGCTGATTGATTTCTAATAAGAAGAAACAAAAATCTATACGAGTTGTAGAATTGTGCACTTAGGAGCTAAATAACATTGGATTTCATCTGCTTTGTGGAAGTGGCATTCCTCTGGAGGCTTGTCTTCTTAATGTTTTAAGGAATACAGTGCTATTTGTGAATCTGTGGAATATCTTTGCATCTCTTGTGGCTCTGATTAACACAGTTGGAATATAAAGCAGCTCGTTACAGAGTGTGAACATTCAGAAAGAAACCATTCAAGGGAAGTGGGGGGTTGAATCACCCCAAAAGCCTCCTGAGATTTAGAAGAACACAAGAGCCATTTAACGGCAAACTAACAGGAATGTTGGGAGTCGGGTGAGACAAGAGGGGAGGGAAGAAGGAGGAAGTTGAAACATGAAGAATGGATGGAGAGATGGTGAATGTGCTGGTGTTGGATGTGCCTCACAATTGATGCAGAACCGGTTGGAATTGGGGCTGGGGGCTGGGGGCGGGGGGGGGGGGGGGGGGGGGGGGGTTAGAGAGCTTGCATGGTGAGGTCAGTCATATTAATGTCACCACCAGCAATGTGCGAAGCATACATTTAAAGAGGCAACTCCACTCTTCTGCAACCCCCCACATGCAAAAATAGATACTTTATATTCACTTGGGTGCCCTTTACAATTATTCCTAGGTTTTTTTCTTGCACTGCAGGGCAGCGATCTCTCAATAGGTTAGAAGCAAAAGATTAGGCTCACCTGCCAATATGCACATCGATATATCTACTTCACCTATTGCTTTTTCTCCATCCTAACTCTCTCCCTGATGAAAGCTTAGTTAATGAAAGGGAACAGCATTGATGCATGGCTCAATAAACTGCTCCTCTGACCGAGAATCATATTTGAAATGCTAAAACCTCCCTGTCCTCAGTGGAAATTAAATGTCTTAACCCCAGGCCAATTCCCCGCTGCCTGCATGAAAAGGCAATCCACTGACCCCTTTTTTTCTACACTGTATTTCTCTGAGTAGAATAAAGAATGGGAACATTAGAATTTAGACAAAAGCAACAAATATAAATGTGCAACTTTCTCAAAAGAAAAAGGAATAGTCAGATTTGTTGTATTTTATCCTTAAAAGCTTTCTGTTTGTAGCAAACTGCTTTGCTGAGATCAACCTCTGAAGCTGCAAAGGTCCTATAGGCCTTTCCATCTTTGGATCTTTGCACTTTATCCAGCCCAGAAGAAACCAACGAGCGTGCGGTTTCTGAGTAGTCCAGCTAATTAAAGACAAGCAGGCCCAGTCCCACGCTCGGAAATGACATGCTTCTAATTACAGATGCAGGCCCAGGAATGAAAAGAAGACCTGGGTAATTGTAGGTCTAAATGGGCGACAGCAGAAGAAGCCATATGTAGGTAGTGAAACATCTCTGCAGTGAAGATAACTGTGACATGGGGGTGCAGATGTTTAATCTGTGGGTTTGATCTCTATTCCTGTCAAAGTCTTTAAGACCCATTCCAATGAAAATTGGGTTTTGGGGTTTTTTAACATGTTCTTGTGGCATTTTTCTGATGATGGATGACATCTATTAGGACAATTAAGCTTAAAATTGCATATCTGAGTATTTCTTTAATCAAATCATGTGAATCAGAAGAAGACGAAAAAATTATTTTTGAAAAGCTTGTGTGGGTGATGTAGAAGCTACAACAGCAAACCACAAGCTCCCCACTCCAATTCTTTCTGATGCTTGACCTGCGTTTTTGTCTTTGCTTTCCTCGTTTGAGTTGGAATCTGGCTCAAACCTGTACGGCTGGATAGCGCCGATATTGCTTGCCATTTTTGTTACTAATGTTAAGATGGGGTTGTAAGGGAGATAGTGTAAACAAAAGGGATGATGGGAAATGAGCGAAGGCTCATTCTGCACCGATAGTCCCGCCCACATCTCAGAGGTGAATTTCTAATGAGCTACTGCTGCTCTGCAGAAACTATGTGCTAGAAAAACAACACAGATTTTTTTTTTTATTTTGGCTAAAAACGACATCATCGTTATTAAAAGACCACAGGAAATGCTGTTACAAAAGATGATCAGAGAGGGTGTTTAATCAGAGCACATTTGCACAAATATTTCTTGAAATGATTGCTTTGTTCTTTTGCATGAGCCAAAAGTTAGCATGTTTTCTTTTTTTTTTTTTTATGGATACAGCAAACTTGTCCTAAATGAGTCATTTGTGTTGCCATCATCTTTATTACTGCCTAAATGGTGTTGAAATTAGAGCAAACGTCAAAACAATGGAAACGATAGTCTTGATAGTAAATCTCCTGGACCTGGTAATATTAGGAGCATGTTCTGTTCGGTCAGGAAAACTTTGACACCTTCCATGGTCAAATGGCGAGGGAACAATGGCAGCTCTGTGGAAGTGGTGCCTGGGGCTATTTTTCTTTCAATAAGCCATGTGCTCATTACTAAGCTTATCTGTCAATTATTGTTTTACATGCTGACTTGTCAGTTTGTCTCTAGATGGGCTAATAAATTAGCTAAAGCAAACGTTTAAGTGATTGATGGAACAAACTTAAAGTCGTCAATGATCATATTTATAGTTTTATGGTAAAATCGTAAATCTAAGCCTGTAGCGAGTGAGGAAAAGATTGGCTTTGCTTTGTGCACATAGCTCTGCAGGATCTAGTTATTTGACTTCTGCTTTCGTTAGTCCCTGATTTGATTTCATAAATCGGACTTTATTTCCTGTAGTACTTTTTGTTTTTTGTTTTTGTGGATTTTCTTGTTAAATGAAAACATACCTCAGATCCCTTTGGACATGAGTCAGAAAATGTGTTTTATTTATTTACCTATTGTCTTCTGTTATATGTTTCTTTTGCAAATATTTATGTCTTTAAACAAAGAAAATGTTTGTCCACAGAGAAGTGTTGCTCCTACTTTCTGTGTTTAGAGCTGGTGCCATGAGGAAGTGAACGTGAGGAGGGGGAGGCTGTTACTAAGATGATGAACCCTAAACCTATATGAGAACTACATAAATTAAACTGGTGTTGTGTGAAGTGACATTGTGCGTTAGCAGGATCACTTAATATCACCTTACAGAGCACTATTATGGTGACAACTATATTTATAAAAATAAAACAGAAAAAGCAGTTGTTGCTCTCGCAGACAAATTGTCTCAGTCAGTGGTAATCGTCAAATCAGCCCCTGTCAAAATGTCTGTGTGTGTGGGCTCATATTAAGCTCTCCCATTTATGTTTTTTCTCTTGGCGGGGGGTTATCCCAGGTTTCAAAACTACTAAATAATGAGGAAAAGATGAGCAAGAACAGCTTGTGCCCTTCTGGCAGTACGCTTGTGTCACAGCAGTCGCACTCGTTGCACAGAAAGGAAACAGACATACATTGTGTTGTTTTCTAGGACATAGTTTCTGCAGATCAGCAGGAGTTCAGTAAACATTTACATCTAAGTTGTAGGCAGGCCTGTTGGCACGAAGTAAGCCAAAACTCTCATATCCCAATTTCCCTTTGTTTACACTCTGTCCAAACAACTCATATCCCCTCACACCCCCAACCTAACATTGGCGGTACAACAACAAAAAATCTGCTACTGATTCACCATCATCTGAATAGTAAAAAATACTCAAAACTGTCAATGTATTCTTATTTTTTTTTTTATAAATGTCTTCCATCATCAGCTAAATGCTACAAGAACATGTTTAAGACACCAGAAACAAACATTTTCGTTGGAGTGGGCCTTTAAGAATTTATTTTTTTTCTTTATGTATTAAGTCTTTATTTTACTTTTTGCTCAAAGGAAAAAGAGGATGTTGGCAGAAAAAATGTTTTGGGTACATTATCATAAAGCTTTTTTCTAAAACAGTATGAGCTTATAAGAGATGTAATGTTTCATATTAAAATCCAGCCTGCAACAATAATATTATTTGTAGAACTTGTATTTATATCACAGCGTCTAACAGCTGCTGTGTATACTAAAGGAAAGCACGTTTAATTACCTTCTAAATAAATACAGCATTAGATCCTTCCTTAGTTTTGTAAGCAACACTTTAAATTTAGAAGGCCACCAGCAGTGTTGAAAAGACAACTGCTTAAAAAGTAATTTAGTTTATATGTATATATTTAAAGTACACTTAATTCCATAACATAAATTAATTATTTGTCAGAGTGGACAATTTCCTGTCTTTTCCTAAGCCACTGACCCCTTTGATCCTCTATATCTGGTTACATGAAGAAGGATTTGCATGTTCCCTTAATCTTCACACTGTTGCTCAGTCACAGCACACAAACTGAAGAGTGCTGGCTGTTTTTGTGTTTATGGCTCTCCCAGTCATCCCTGTTCAGTACCTCTGCTGCTGTCTTTTATGCTTACCCTACCTCCCGTTGGGCTGGAAGTGGGTTTCTCAGATGCTCGGACCATTTTATTGGTTGAGACTTCCCTTCGCGTTCTAAGCGTGCGAAAAGCCCACAACAAAGTAGCCAGGTCAGATTTAAGGCTCACCTCTCCCACCAGGTCCACAACTGTGATCACAGCAGCATGGGAGAGGTAATGTTACCTAATTAAAGGCTTAGACACACATGAATGGATGTGTGGAAGTGTCGTAGGTGGGGGGGGGTATTTGTCTCGTGATTGTGTGTATCGGTGCCTCTCAGGGTGTGTGTCATGTTCGAGGAGTGTATGATGTAGGTCTTATCTGCATTTTAAAGGCCAGCGTTAGGCAGAGGGAGGAAAGCTTCAGCCATTACTCTGACTGACAGCTTTTATTTTTCCGAGGGAGCCGTTGAAGCAGACAGATTAGATAAGGTGACCGATTGGCTGAGGGAGATTTATGGCCACGGTGTGACAGTTAACATTCAGCTTGTGTTTTTATGGGCTGGCTTAAATGTGCAAAGCTATGTTCGAGGGACGGTGATCCAGCTACTCCTCAGGGTGCTCCAAAAGCTCATTAAGGGCGTAGAGATGTTCACCTTCACGCAACACCTGGAAAGAGAGCAGACTGGTAGTAGAGGATAATGATGCTAAACTAGAAGAGAACATCTGTCCTCGTCTTTGTTGTGTATTGTATGTTTTCATTGCTCTTTATGCATAACTTTATTCTTTATGTGTGTTATTTCTTGTACTTCATGCTACGTACACACCAGGCATGTGAGGCACGTTCAAGAACATGCTGAACATGGACTTTTAAAAGCCCTTTGGTGTTCACACTGGACTGTCGCTATCCGATACTGGCCCAATCCTAGCACAGCTCTGTTCTGACATATGAAAGACTTGGTGTCATATAACACATAACACACATGGACACAAACAAAAATTATTCATTTTGCCCTCATGATCAATTTTCAACTGATTGGCACTTCTATGTTTTGAAAAGGACACGGCCCAAACGTCTTTACCAAATCCCAGTCCCTGACTGGTCAAAGTTCAACGGGTCTAACTTTTGGTGCGTGCTCGAAATGCCCATATATGTGCATTTACATAGGTTTTCCATTGAAATTGGTCACCCGAACGCACATTTTGGAGCCCAGTGTGAAAGTAGCATTATAGAGACTAGAAGAATGTCCTTTATGTCTTTGCATTGTAAAAGCTCTCTTGATCCAGTTCAAAACATGACATGCTTTTTGTTCACAGGGGGATAATGACATAAATGTTTGTCATTGTTTTCCTTTTCCTTCATTTTTGTTATCATGCTGTTTATTATTATTTATTCATCCACTGGTTCTATGTTGTTGTGTTTTTGTTTCCTTTTTAGTCGTGTCTGGTAAGTTGAATTGTCACCCGTCACCTATTCACCGCCCCGACTGAGACAGGAAGCCCTCTCCCCCCTCAATCATCCTCCCATCATCTCTCCACTCTCCAATCAGCACTTATGTTTCTGTTGTCATGGGCGACAGTGACAAAAGGAGATTATTGGGTAAAAAAAAAAAAAAAAAAATCTTCATCATGGGCTTTCAAGGTAAAACTGCATCAATTCATCCTATTATTTCTCTTTTTATTGCATTCCCAAAACCCCCATCTCATTTATGGACAAATTGTGGCAGTGTTCCTTGTGACAGTTGTCAGATTGCTTTTCTCTGTAAATTCAGTGAGCTTTAGTTTAAAAATGTGAAAATATATTTTTCTTCCATTTTCAAGGGAGAAATGTTTGAAATAAAAGACAAAAGATGGCCTGCATCTTGCCTCTCCACACAGAGGCCTTTTAGAGCAGAGTCACTGCACCGCTGCACGGTTAACATTTGGCTTTATGGTCTCTTTGTCTGAAATAAAATTTGTCATTAAGATGCATTTATACTGCTTTCTGTTTGAGGCCTGCACTATTGGAGGCTGTCAGCATGGACAGATGGCTCAGATTTCTTCCTCATTTTCATCTAAATTTAAATAGTCCCTGCCCTTGCCAATGCAAATGAGGGTTATGGGAGTAATTCTTGGTTTGTCCGTTAATTGTATCCATAATATCCTTGCATTTTTGCATTTTATCATGTTATTGTTTAATTTTCAGTGTGCCAACCGTGCAAAGGTTTAAACAAGAGACGTGCTTTTCTTAAAAAAGGAAGGAAAAAGCATTTATTTAAATACAGGGAAAGATTGTTGCAGGCAAATCTCTCATATTTTACATTGAAATTAGCCAAACACTGGTGACAGTTGTTTTATTGCTGATTGCAATACTGGTTATAAAGCAGGGCAGCATGATTGCTTGTTGTCTTTCTTACCATTTCAATCTTTGTCCTGCAGTGCCCCCAGCATTTGTGGTGAGACCAAGGAACCAGGTTGTTGGAGTTGGCAGAACTGTCACCTTCCAGTGCGAGGCCACTGGGAACCCACAACCAGCTATTTTCTGGCAGCGAGAAGGAAGTCAGGTAAAGAACATTATTGCTGACCAGTGGAAAACCTTCTTGTTAGTGCACCAAAAACTTTACCACCACAAGGGGGAGGGTTTAGACATTTGTGGTTGTAGCCTAGGTTCACTTGAAGTAAAGTTGCTTTTTATTGTACTTTTTAAGCCTTTAACACCAGAGATGTTGCTGGTGACAGCAAAACAAAAAACAAAACAAATAACATGCTCTTTAACATAACGTAACACTTTGACCAATAAACGTGCATCAACTGATTCTGTCGTGGAGAAAAGAGACTTTTCATATCGGTTTTGCTCTAACATGCAACACTTGGGTTAATAAATGGCTCATAAAGGTGCAAAGCCAATATCAAAAACTGATTTTCTTTGCTACGGAATTTTGTGTTGATTTGTGTTGACTGGGTAGGCACTTCACTGCTGTAACGAGTTGCACAGCCCAAGGCTGCTTTTCTCCACTTCGGAGTTGCAGAATTGCAATAGTAAACAGTATGTAAACTCTGGTTTTGAAAGGTTAAACCCTGTCTCTTATCTAATGGGATCTCTGAATACTTTTATACTATGTATTCCAGGTTATCATCAAAAATCTTTTGAAAAATGAGTTGTTTTCTGCTCTTTCCAGAATCTCCTGTTCTCCTACCAACCCCCTCAACCATCAAGCCGATTTTCTGTGTCTCAGACCGGAGACCTGACCATCACTGATGCTGAGCGCTCAGACATGGGATACTACAGCTGCCAGGCACTCAACATTGCTGGCAGTGTGATTACCAAAGCTCTGTTGGAGGTCACTGATGGTAAAAAAAAAGTGTTTTCTTAAAACAGTTTTCTTTAGAGAACCAAAGATTGAGAAAAAAAAATGAGCAGAAAGATGCTTGGATTCCAGTCTGGCTCTTCAGTCTAATCCTGTTCATCTGTAATTCCGTGGTTGTTCTTGAAAAGAATATTAATATCCTGATTGAGGTTTATGAGGTTTGGTCTGGCCTGTTGGATGTGTTACTGTCAAGCGCAGAGACTCTCTGGTGCCTGTGCAGCCAGACCATGGCTCGCTGTTTGCCCACTCTGGCTTCACACTGGCTAATGACTCTTTCAGTATTCCATGGATGGTTTGCTGCTGTCTACCTTTGGAAGCCTGTTACCATGTCCTGAGGTCTGGACTGAGTCCTTTAATTACCCAGCTAGCCAATCCCTGTCAACCTAGTGGACTAACTATCCCTTACCTCCCGGTATTCCCACAGTTATCCGGACATCTAATACCTTGTCCATGACACACCTTCATTCATCCCATCATTTAGCAAATGTCGCTCTTCGTTTAAGGCCAACAATGGTATGCTCCATCTCTCCCCGCTCCTTTCTCCCTCATTCTGTCGTGCTCTCTGGATAATAATAACAGTTATTAAAGTGAGCAGGCTGCTCTGAGGCCACCGCTTCTCCGCAGGCAGATCTGGTAATAACAGGTCATGCTGACAATATTTTAGTAATTGCACCATTGCCAGCACAAAAAGCAGAGACAAAGCAGCCCACAGATTACACCACAGCGAGTTTCTGAAGCTTTACGGTCACATACATACATCATTATATGTTGCCTTTACACTGTTAGATATTAATCGGAGTTCTCCGGACTGAGTGTAATTTGCTAGTAAATCAGTGGAGCTGAAAGCAATGATCATCAACATTGCCATGAATAATAAAAAATGATCAGAAGGAGGACAACCTTTCATATGAAAATGATGAATCCCACACCGTGGAGAACAAATACTTTTGAAAAATATATTTTTTTATGTAATTAATGTACTGTTTTATCCCTTGCTTTGTTTTTTTCTGCTTTACAAATACTGGCTTCCCTTGTATGTGTTTCCATCACACACAGGCGGGAGTTTCCGCATCCTCATTTTTCCTGTAGCCTAAATTCTTCTAAGCCTTTTTATGTTTGGTATTTCAAGGCAGGGGGCAAGGCAATGCTGAAATGTTGGCTGGTAATGTTCTAATGTGTGGTGCTAGGCGTCTGGTAAATCTAAAGCAAAAGAAAAAGCTGCTTGATTTTAATTATGCTGTTTTTATTTGGCTAAGATTGACTCCTGCTGCTGCTGAATGATTAGAAAATTGCTTCCAGTTCTTTCAAATTGGATTTAATTCCTCTCCTACTACCCTCGCTGTTTTCACATTCTTAAATTGTTACACACTGTTTGTCCAATTCTCACGTTCTATATCCTTTTTTTTGTGTGTGTTTTCCTCCAGATGGACATAATTGTCAGGGTCCTATAGGTTCCGTTCGCCCTTCTACACCGCATTTACACACATAATTGCCCCTTCTGCTTCCTGTTTCCACAGTTGTGTCTGACCGGCCGCCACCAGTTATACGACAAGGTCCAACCAATCAGACGGTGCCTGTGGACGGTACTGTGGTTCTAAACTGTATGGCAGCTGGTAACCCCACTCCCACCATCCTGTGGAGGAAGGACGGTGTCTTGGTGTCTACCCATGACTCTAGGGTCAAACAGCTGGACACGGGCGCCTTGCAGATACGCTATGCAAAGGTAAGGCAGCAGGTTTCATGATCAAATATGATCAGATATGTTTGAAACTGACTTAAAATGCAATGCAACATGAAGGTCAGGGATTAAGTAATTTATTCATGTGAGCTTCCTTCATATTTATATATGTATCCAGCCATGTGTATAAGATACTGTCATCTTTAATTAACTGTTTCTATAGGACTCTTTCTAATGTCTAAATCCATTTAAATAAACTTCAAAGTTGTCTGTATCAGACTCATAGCGTGCTTGCAAACCCCTGCTGGTTGGTAAATAAAGCATGCGTTCGTACCAGCGATCAACCCTCTGTGGGCTTGCTGTCAGTCAATTGCCACAGGTTTGAAATAGAGTCTGTGAAGTCGAACAGTCTGTAGCTTCTGTCAGTCAGCGAGTGCAGCGGGTTTTGTGTGCCGTGGATGACGGCAGGATGCTTGATGCCGAACAATTCCTTGCTGAGACAAGAGAGGGGTGCTGAGAAGTCCTCCAGATGGAGGCGTCACAGGGTCAGAGTTCGTGTCAGCTTGCGGTGTTCCGATGAATGCTGGCATGTGTTGTGATGACAAAACTGCGGCATGACTGGGTCACTGGTGCGGGGCAGCAACAGACGTTGCTTCCGAACCCCTCCAGTGTTAAAGTTGCATTAACTCTGCAGGCACTTTACATTAATGAACTTGTCATTCCACTGAGAAGACGTTTTAATGAACAGAGTTGTGATCTATGGGTTTTATTGTTGTTACATTTTGTGAATCGTGCTTTTATTAGGATGAAATGGGTTTTCTTTCTTCCTAATCTAAAAGCCCCACACTCCGGCTGCTGGTTTCTGGGACATTCTAGTCTTCCATTGAATTTTGGGTTCATTTTGCTTACAGTAGCCCTTGGCATACCATGCATCACCAACAAACACAAGAAAATTATTTGTTTTGCACTGAGGCTTTACTTCAGTTCACATAGCAGGCTCTCAATAATCCAGCAGTGTGAAATCAGATTTGCAACTTTGCCATCGGGGCAAACAGTTTTTGTTATTCAAACAGTTTGAGTTATTAGACTTTTCAGCAACAGATTAGAAATGTTTGATCCATGCTTGCTTTTCATGTAGACTCAGCCTACATGAAAAGCAATTTCATGCAAAAGAAAAGTTTTCTGAAATTATAAATACATCAGAACATTGACACATCCACTAAATTGCATTAATATTGTGATGTACACTTGCTTTTTTCACATGTGTACACCAGCCATTTGCACATCCCTGCACATTATGTTTCTGCTCTGATAGGTTTAAGCTCCCTTGACTGGGTGGATTTTTATGCAGTGATTGTTTGTAGAGGTGCTCACATACATGTTAGACTGTTGTTTTTTCCCCTGCTAAATGTTAGCTTAAAAATAAATGTCATGTTTGCCCTAAAAATGTGCCACAAGTGCTCTATATGTCACCATATAGGATGTGATTTGTGTTTTCTTTGGTTATATCTATTGGCTTTCACTTGTTAGTGAAAGGCCAATGGGTCGCTTGTTGGTTTTTTTCAAGTTTTTGCATCCAAACTATAATCAGCCAATAACATCTTACTGTAATAAACATTTTATCTTTTCCAAAGGTGAATGGTAAATACAAGGAAAAAAAAAAAAACTTGTCAAGGAATACTGGAAAACATTTAAATAATTTCCATTTAACCAAATATGTTCCACCCATCCTCCAGCTTGGTGACACTGGTACTTACACCTGCATTGCCTCCACACCCAGTGGAGAGGCCTCCTGGAAGTCCTATGTAGAAGTCCAAGGTAAGGGTAACAGACAAAAAGAAATTTGATTTCAGCAGTAAGTGCTTTCTTGTCAGTACGGCTTCATTTTTTCTAAATTCCTTTTTTTTTTTATACACTTAGAATTCGGTTCTCCAATCCAGCCAAACAGACCTACCGACCCAAATCTGATTCCTAGTGCCCCTTCAAAACCCGAGGTCACAGAAGTAACTCGAACCTCTGTCACCCTTTCATGGAAACCTAACCTTAATGCCGGAGCCACACCCACTTCCTACATTATAGAGGCTTTCAGGTGACCTTTATTTACTAGAATTTCATAAAGTCTGTATTGCATTCAGACCCTTTTAACACTGTTTTGTCTCTCATTTGTCTGTAGTCATGCTTCAGGGAGCAGCTGGCAGACTTTGGCAGAGCATGTGAAAACTGAATCGTTTGTATTGAAAGGCCTGAAGCCGAGCGCAGTCTACCTCTTTTTAGTGCGGGCAGCTAATGCTTACGGACTGAGTGATCCCAGTCCCATCACTGATGCTGTGAAAACACAAGGTGAGAAATGCTTTCTCCACTTAAGTTCAATGCTACGTTCATGCTAGGCATGTGTCACGCATTTAAGAACGTCCTAAATGCGGGTTCTCAAACACGCCTTTATATGGCGTTCACACTGGTCTGTCGGTACCCAATACTAGCGCATGGAAGAGGTTTGGTGCGAAATGTAAATGCAGTGCAAATCTCGTGAATCTTGCTCCAGGCTTTTTCTTTTCTCTATTCCAATATATGAAAGACTTGATGTCATAAAATTCTGTCTGGCACTACAAAATCTGTGTCCCTGATTGGTTTATAGTTCCTTCTACATAAAGCTCAAAAAAGGACTTAAAAACTAGCATTGTGACATGTTAATATAATAGTTTTGAATGCGGAAATGCTCATATGCACGCATTTATATTGACATTTGATTCATAGTGACATTTGATTCAATGCCTGTTATTGAGGCCGGTGTGAACGCAGCCGAATAGGTAATTTGATTAGAATACACTAACTTAATCCTGGGTTCCTACACACAGATATCCCTCCCACCAGTCAAGGTGTTGACCATCGTCAGATCCAAAGGGAGCTGGGAGAAGTGGTCATCCACCTGCATAACCCCACCATTCTTTCATCCTCATCAGTCAGAGTGCAATGGACAGTGAGTAAACCTTCCCCCCATTGTACTGATTACTTGTATTTCTGGCAATTTAGAGGCGGCGGCAGATTGCCATATGGATGAATATTGGCATATCTGCTCCCAACAGCTCTGAGGTGAAGCGGACAATTTTTCACCACTTTCCAATGTCCCAATCCCCTTGTCCCCTGCAGAGTAGACTCTGTAGAAAGCAGCCCAAGTGCTCTCAGCGTCCATCTGGCATGAGGCTAAACTGGTCTGCTGTCCAGAGATCTCAGATTCCAAGCTTTTTCCTACTCAATAGTGCTTGACTTTCTGCAAAGAGCTTCCTATTACTGTATGGCAGAATGTGCCTGTGCCCTCAGATTGAAAACATTTGAAGACTGTTAAAACAATACAAGTGAGCAGGAAGAGATGGCCAACCCGTGCTGTTAAGTGGAAATGGCTTACAGATGTTAGAAGGAGTAGGTGGGTGCAGAGGAAATTGAGCTGGGTGCTCACAGTGGTCTTTCTGTGCCGTGCGAAGCTGAATATGAGGTACTAATGTTCTCCTGTAACTGATCTGGTTAGTGTAGCTATTAGGCAACAAACCAATACATCAGGGTGCTAAAGCTCCCAAGGTAGATATTAAACTGCAGGATGAGTCACTGAAGGGTAAAAAACAATCTCAGTGTTGCCTTCTGACAGAAGGCCGCCCCCATACTTTTCCTGCTATAATGAGGTGCCAGTGTGAGCGATGAATGAGGCTGAAGAAACCTGAAAGAGACACTGACATGTCAAGATGGATTTTATGTTACTGGCCAGTTATGGTGTCACTGGGAATCCTCCAGTGTTAAAAAAAAAAAAAAAAAACACACATAACATGTGGGAGGCTGTCATTGTAGTTAAGGGACACAGTTCCCTTGTTTTGTGGCTTTACATCTATTCTCAGTGTGCAGTTAAAGAAAGGATAAAGAGAAAAACTTAAAAACTTTACAAGCTAGGGGTGCTTGTCTTCTACAGGGCATCATAAGAACATAGCCACATTGGTTAGCAGTTATTCCTTTCTTGTTGTATCACAAAGTTGCATTTAAATTAAGTTAACAGACAGTTCCTTTAAAAAAAGAAGTTTATGTCATTTGCTGCATCAGATGCCAATTTCCTTTATTGTGTGCTCAGTTCCACAAGCCCCTCTTTCTTCTGACTATAGCAGATCAGGGCAGGATGAGACAGGCTGTTCTGGGAGTCTGGGCTTATTTAACCAGCTCCAGACTTAGAGGAACCTTTGGCCAATGACCTCATAGTGCGGTTTGCACAAATCACTGCTGCTCCAAATTGTGCATAGACACACTCAAAAGCAAAGTAGAGATGGATCAACAGATGAGTGATGTGATGAGTTAGCACTTCATTCTATCTAGTGCCTGATGCATCAGTGGCATAAATCCATATTTGTCCAGTGATGCTGCAATATATCACTCTGCTGTATCATTTTCCACAGTGAATTATGAAGCGGGTAATCAAGTTAAGCTGACTTCGCCTTTGCCACTCTCTAGGTGGAGCAGCAGTCCCAATACACCCAGGGCTACAGGGTGATGTACAGGCCGTCTCCAGAGGGCCCCCAGAAGAGCGAATGGTCTGTGTTTGAGGTGCGGGCCCCCACAGAGGACAGCGCCGTGGTCACGCAGCTCCGAAAGGGCGTCACGTACGAATTCAAAGTGCGTCCCTTCTTCAATGAGTTCCAAGGAACAGACAGCGATGTCAAGATTGGCAAGACCCTGGAGGAAGGTGGGGGGGATGTGAATGCTGTGACGCTTGCGTGAATGTTTTCATGTGTACACACTCTCACACATTGAGCTTGCGTGTGTGAGAGCACGCAGCAGCTGTTCACAGCAGGCAGTGAGGGCAGAATGGTGGTAGGATTACGCTCTGTTCAAATGCGGTGTTTCAAACATGTTTGACTTTGGAAACCAATACACAACACCCCAGTGCATGTGTTAGACAAATCTTTCATAGGGTGTGGTTGTGGCAATCTGCTGAGGTTTGGTTGAAGCCCAACTGCAAATTTTAATTTGTAGCAAACAGTTAAAAAAAACTTGAGTGCAGAGTGTTTACAAGAGTGCATGAACTGCACGGGTGGAGGATTTTTTTTTTTTTTCTTTTTAATATTTTTTGTTTGTGAGAGTCTCCTTTGTTATCAGTTTTGTTGATAATTGTTTTTGGCACTCCAAATCAAACGTTTGTCATTAAAAGCTTGAAACAAGTATTCCGATTCCTGCTTGACCACAGGTTGCTATTCTTATACCATCAAATACTCTGCTCTCATTGCTGCCTGCCTGCGAGCTTTGAATAAACAGTTTTGTGCTTTTGTTTATGCACTCACTTCCCTTATTTTTTTCCAATTTAAGTCTTGTAATTTCCCGATTCGTTGTTTGTTCTCTCGACAGCCTCAGTCTCACGCAGAGAAAAAAAAAAAAACTAAATTGCACGGGGGAGGGTTAGATAGACAGCTGCGAAAAGGCTGCATCGAGCACAGACACATATATATGTATATAAAAATGTTTCTTCTTTTGTGCATTCTAACCAGCCCCCAGTGCCCCTCCCCGTAAGGTTACAGTGACAGAGAGTGGGGACAATGGGACTGCCATCATTGTCTCTTGGCAACCCCCTCCAGAAGAGGATCAAAACGGGGTGGTGCAGGAGTACAAGGTAACCAAAATGAATTACAAAAATGTTAAATAAAGTATAACTCATCTGCTTCCTCCGCTCTGAGCCGGTGTGACACATTCTGTAGAGAATATCAGGAAACATATGTGAAAATAGTTGCAGACAAAAACGACACAGACAGGGAAAGGTAATGCATTCCTGTGTGCAGCCTACCTTTGTGTGCCAGTCAGTGAACTTCCTCTGTTGTCTGAGGAAAGCCAGACACAGTGGGGCTGTTGAAAGAGTTGGGAAACAGCGCCCTCTGTTGTCAAATTGGATCCCACACAGGTAGTGGGTGTTCAAAACTCAGCTTTTCTTTGTCTGCTTGCAGTCAGACATGGTGTGGCGACCCCTTTTCTGTTAGCGGAGACCAAATGTAAATCTAATAGTCCTTTCATCACAACAGGATTAACAGTTTTTAATAGTTTTTTTCATAGAAAAAAAAGTAAAGCATTACTTATGCACTACTACATGTAGTATACAGTTGATTTAAATAATGCAGATAAAAAAAATTACTAGGACAACTATTGTCCTTTAACTGGTTTTGGCTTTCTTAATGCACCATTTTTATGAAAGCCCATATGTTAAGCTTAATCCCCTATTTTATACAAGTATACCAGCCCTTTTTAATGGCTTCACTTTGGACGACATGCTGTACAGGTCTTGCATTTTAATTGGCAAGGCCTTTGAGTCAAGGGGAATTTAGGTGAGTGGTGAAATGAGGAGATGAGGCAAAGCCTGTGAAATAGTGTTGCCTGTTAATTTTCCAGGTACGGTAAATGTTTTCTTGTGATAGACTTTAGAGTAATTTCATGCTTTTTTAGTTCAGTTTGAGAACTCATTACTGCACCCCCATCCCCAGCGGCACGGCCACTCGCCACTGTTTTTTAGGGAGCAAAAAACACAAGGCCCTGGTAGCTTCCATCCTGTGCACATGAGGGGTGGGTGAGGGTTGAAGAAAGAACTATACAGGCTTTTGTTTGTGACGGACAAAGTGAGACCTCACTCGCTCAACAAGGGACGCCCGTTTGTTTTTAATTGGTTTAAGACGTGTTTTGGCTACCTCAGCTCAGGGTGCCCTAGTGCTGAAAGCCGCCTGGCAAACATAAAGTCATGTTATACAATGTTTATATAATGTTTTTGTACCTTAGAGATGTAACAGAATACCCACCTTGTGGTTAAGTGTGGAAATAGCCGCCGGGTAGCAACAATGAAAGCGCTTGTTGTCACTAAAGCTTCATAACCTCTGATTTCACTTTATGCTTGTTTCTGTTATGGCAGATTTGGTGCTTGGGGAATGAGAGCAGGTACCACATCAACCGCACAGTTGATGGCTCGACCTTTTCTGTGCTGATTCCCAGTCTGGCCCCTGGGATCCGTTACAGCGTGGAAGTAGCAGCCAGCACCGGAGCGGGTCCTGGGGTGAAGAGCGATGTCACCTTCTTCCAGCTTGGTGAATAGAACCAGCATTTTCCTTCCTAGTTTTACATTTTTTTTTTTCTCCTTTGCCCTTTCCCTACCTGTACTTTTAAATCAAACTCAGTCACTTTACAAATAATTACGGCATCAACCCATCAGTCTCAAATAAAAGGATTTTTAGCAGCGTGGTCTTGTGCCAAGTAAACACTTCAATGTAATTCACGTCTTTGTTGTAACTGACATGTTCAAGCCTCTACCTGCTTTCCCTTTCATTGTCAATTGGCAGTGTTTAGAAACTATAATTTAGGTGATTGATGGTATGCAGGCAGCATCAAAGTTGCCACAGAGGAGCGTGATGAGTTTGAGTGACAGGAGTGTTTGCAATCTTTGTGCTGCCGGTAACAGTTTAAGCTGCTGCAGCTGGTTTTGTGATCGACACTGGCAGACTGAAGTCCTGTGTGACGGAGCTTTGGAGCTGACTGCCGCACCCTTTTCCTGTCTGCACTCAAGGATTCAGAGTTTTCAAAGGCAATTATGAAGCCTTCACTCCTCCGAAATGTGTTATTATTGCTGAGAAACAATCCACATCAAAGTTAGTTGATGCGAGTTATCTTTTTTTAAACTTCTCTTTCGCTTTTTTGTTCTCTGAAGCCGCGAGCTCGCCTGCTACCCAGTGAGCTAGAAAACACAAGAAAAGCAGGGTGAGGCAGAGGGAGAAACAGCTCCATCTGGTTTTAAATGTGTGATCGAGTGGGCTGGGATGGGCATGAAGAAGCATTCGCTGTGACGGATGCAATTTATCTCACTTGAAGGGTTCCTGTGGTGATTGTTGCCATGTTCCAACACTGGAGTGGAACAGTGTGCCTGAGGGAGCAGCGCTTCACCCAGACGCATTTGTCACACTCTGAGCTTGCCTGCGTCATCCCAGCCTAGATACCTGTACTGTCCCTTGTGGGCTGCTTTGTCACATTGCTGTGCAGCGCTCCCTCTGACCGCCAGCGCCACAATTTGAGCAGACATATGCAATAAGTGAGACAGCCAAATGGAGACAGAGACTGACTGACAGAGACAGGCGCATGAAGGGAAACAGGAAGGGTGCTGGTTTCTTTGGGAGGAAGTGTTTTCGCCTCTGGCTTGGAGAAATGGAGAAGAATGGCTCCAACATGAAAGACTTGAGAAACAAGAGATGAAGACAAAGTAACACGAACAGAGAGGCATTTGAGAGGCGGAGGGCGGGGCATGTCAGAGGAGGCTTTCATGTACCATGAGGAAGAAGCTGATGAGAAAAACAGAGCAGGTTGCTGTGAGCAGCTGTGCAGACTGTCTTTACAGTAGAAACTTCAGTTTGCTAATCATTGCAGTGTTTTTATTTGAGGATGATCTCTCTGGATTTGTTGCTGTTATGAGGAATTTCTGCTTTGTGTAAACGGGGCCTCCTGGTGACTGTTATCCACTTCCATTAGGTCGTGTTTGGCACACAAATTCTTTCGTTTGCATTGGCCTGTTCTGGCATTGTTGAAAAAGGACCAGTTTTTTATTTTTTATTTTTTGAGCACATAAGGTCATAGTCATTTACTGAAATAGAGAATATTTTAGGTTTCAAAAACAGTAATGCTCTGTGTTTATTTTTGTTTTTTAATACAATTACCCTCAGACATCCCAGTACATTCTCTATATTTTGTTTTATAAAGGTTTAACGATTAACTTAACGATTAACTTACTTAATCAATGAATCGATTTTTATTCCTGCGATCCAACCAGATTGATTTGAAGCTTTTTAAAGCAAGCTGTTAATCTAATCAATATATACCATTATAAAATCATTTCAGAATAAAATACATTGATAATATTAATAGTGGAAAATACCATTTGGAATGAGGAATGGTATAGGTTTATTTTACTATAATGTAAAAAAAACTATTTGCCATCACAGCAGACAAAAAACATGTGATGCAGCAAAAAATGATCAAGCCATCATAACAGTTCAATATGTGGAAACACTCAATTTTGCAAAGACATGTGACCATCCAGTGTGGTAGAATGTGAATGGGTTTCCTGCACTGTTCAGGTATTCATCTCTGAGTCACACTGGTTACATTTTTGACTAAAGATGTCCTGGATGAATCTAAGGTCAGTGAATCGAATCAAATCAGATCGTTCAAAACAAATCAAAATTGACTATAAATCGTACTGCCAACCCGAAATTATGATATGAATCAAATCATTGTTAAAATGAATTGTTACACCCCTGCTGTCATACCAATGTCAAACAAAAAAGGCACAATTGGTGCCCTTTTAATTACTTTCTGTCGATATTGTCGTTCCTGATCTTCTTGCATCTCTTCTAATTTCTTCTTATTTCTAGATTCCTCTGGGCGAATGACAGGAGACCTGGTGGACCCGGAAAACCCTCTGTCCCAGCAGATCTCTAATGTCGTCAAACAGCCTGCATTTATAGCAGGCATTGGAGCTGCTTGTTGGATCATCCTGATGGTCTTCAGTATCTGGCTGTACCGACATCGAAAGAAGAGGAATGGCCTCTCCAGCAGTTATGCAGGCATTCGTAAAGGTATGGAATCTGAGCCTGTTTTCTTCTAACTCCTGCTAAAATATGTATTTTAGTTTTTGTCCTTGGAGTGTTGTACTTCTCTGTTGTTTCCTTTTCATGGCTGTCAACCAGCTTCAAAAGTTACAGAGAAAGGGTTTATTGTAGCAAAAACAAGCCCTCCTGTGGAGGTGTTTAAGATGCAATACAAGCTCCAACTGAGAGCACGGTGCAGAAATGTCTCTTCGCTCTTTTGTCTCTTTCGTACTACTGTCATTTTGAAAGTGTGTGAGGAGCATTTTCCGCAAAGCACGTTTTTGGTCCAGTAACTCCCTTTTATAAACTCCCCTCTGAATGGATTGAGAAAAAAAGAAAGCCTTCTTTTAATTCCTCTTATCAAGGCCAGAGTGACATTTTCACATGTTTGAGGAGTTTTTGTCCTTGTAGAGAAAGGGCATCAGTTATGGAGGAGGTAAGTGTTTACTAAACCTGCAAATCAACACATACGTATGCTTCCAGGATCCCGAACAGTTCAGCATAAACAAATGGGTTTTGATTGACATTAGACAGGCCTCATGGCACAAAAAGCTTGTTTTCCCACGATAGGAGCAGCAAAAACAGCCATGATTCTATCTGAGTCTCATTTATATGTGAACTGACTGGATGTGTGACCTTGGGCGGTCCAGCAGCTGCTGTGAGCACAACCTGCTGTATCCTAAGGACTTGGCTCGGGCTGAATACTGACTGCCACAGCGAGAGGAGATCCACCCTTTAACCTTGATGCACAAACAATGGACTGATTTAGCTGTTAATCCGGGACTGCCACCCAGAAAACACAGCCTATCTGTGTCATGAATCTGCCGCAGCCATGGTTAATGGAAAATGTCAAGTGAGAGACACTTCAGCGGGGATTTAGTGGCGCTCGTTCACAAACACCTGTGTGGTCTGTAATGTTTAAAAGTGCTGTGTTTTTACCTCTGTGTTAGTCAGAGAATCCAGTTAGGACACGCGGTCAGGCCGCTGGGGTTGAATGCTATGTAGACTGAGGTTACCCTCTGTCCCTCTGTGATTCTATAAGTTGATGTTTACTCGGATATGAAAGAAGGAGCTCTTTGGGGGGAACAGTAGGCAGCTCGGCAGGCTGTGCTCCTTGTTGAAACTGGTAACTGAGAATGCTTCAAAGTCTATAATCGCAACCACATGTATCAACAATCTGCACTTAAGGTGAAACAGCAAGAATTGGAGGTTGTGTGTGTGCGCAGGAGTAAACTGGAGCTCCCTGTTTAGGATCATTACAATGCACTCACTTTTGTGTGACTGGAGACATAAGCATGCTTTACTGCATATACACTATATATGTACATACATCAAAGTCACTCATGAATTAAACATGACTTAAAAAATCAAACCAGTTGCACGTTTTGCTGCAGAAGTCGTCAAGTCCAAGTCTGTCCGAGAAAAGTTGAGCAGTATTTAAACTGCGTCCACTGACATACAGCGCCGTTTAGCCTGCAAATGAGCTTCATGAGATGTGGCAGCTCAGTTTCAAAATGCCTCATTTGCATATTTCAGCCACATCTCCATTTTTCACAGACTCTTTTGGGCAGTTTGTGTCTCCTCTTCAAAGACATCCATCACAGAGATGAAAGCCATCCTACGGCTGATATCCTCAGATTTGTTTGAGCATCAAGGGAAGAGATTCAGAGATAAGACGATTGTACCGTTTGTTGGCACAGTCTCTCTATAAAGAGGAAGTTTGGCAGGAGCTGTGTGCGTGTTCTCAAATGTCTTTTGCCAAACTCCAAACTTTACAAAGTGCACATATTTTTGAAGCAGTGTGTTATCTCAAGACCTCAATTTGGTGCTTTGGTGTCACTCTTTGCTATTTAAAACAAAAAAAGTATATATAGATAGAGGACTGTTAGCTAGAACATAAAAAAAATCACATTAATATATCATATTTCTTCTCCTTTTTTCTACAGTGCCATCGTTTACCTTTACGCCAACAGGTAAGCAGCTAGTTGTGTGGCTTTTCATTTGTTCACTCCAGCAGAAGCCACTTCATTTAATTGGTCTTCCAATGCTCTCCCACACAGCCCTCTTAGTATCTAAATCTGAATAGATTCAATAAAGATTAACTGACTGAAGTCAGCGATGGACACTTGTTGCTGCCAGTAAAGGAAGACAATCATGTGTGCAGTTCCTTGGAAATAAATGCTTCGGCAAGTGTTTCCGTCATGTCAGAACTCAGTGTTCTGTGATCAAAAGGCCACGCTACCAAGAGACTAATAAAACAAGTAGGAGCTTGATCAAAGACCTGCTGGCAACTTCAGATGGGATTATAGAGAATGACGCTCCACCAACAATTCTAATTAGATAGGGGCAGGTCTAAGAGGGTTATCTGTGAACTGGAGACACACTAAAATAGATGAAAAAAGTTTTATTTATGTTTTAAGTTTGAGTTTGTGGTTTTTTTCATTTTTTTCTTTCCATTATGGATGAAAAGATTCTCACTTAAAACTGTTACAGCTCAGAGAGTGTCAATGAAGATGCTCTTTTCTTTAAGCTTGACACACGTAAACAGAGTAATTTTTGCATATGCAGACTTGTTTTATGATCTGCTGGAAATTTTTATGGTCACATACTGTTTTTATTAGTTTTGTTTGTTACCTTGGAAAGATCTTCCCCACCATCATTTGAAAAATGGATTTGGGCTTGCATGATGTCGATTTTAAACTAGAAGTGGATTGATACAACCCCTGGGTACTTCAAGATCCACTCCGATCATCTTTTGATCTATTTTTAAAGTGTTCCCAGTGGTCATTTAATTATGTTTATGCTGTTTCTAGGCAAAAGCAAATAAAAACCAGTGTAGATTTCTAAGACAATTTCTGTAGAAATTTGCCTCTGAGTTGTGGGCGGGACCATTGTCACAAAGCCTCCCAACATTTTCCATCATCTATCTGTTGAGACTCCCCCGTTAGCTTACAGCCCCTCACAACCTCAGTCTAACATTACCAGTGCAACAAAAATGGCGAGCAATATTGGTTTGTTTGCTTCTGATTCAAAATGATTTGGATAAAGAAATACTCAGAAATGCAGTTTTAAGCTTAATTTGTTTTTATATATGTCCTCCATAATCACAACAATGCATGCTAAAAACACCAAAAACACAATTTTTATTGGACTGAGTCTTTAAACACAGAAACCAGACTTCACTTCCTGTTTTGAGGAATGGACAGGGAAGCAACATGCCTAATTTCCTTCCCCCACCTAGTCTTCTTATAGGGTAAAGATTGTAATTAAAGTAGGAAGTTTATCTCGCTTTCACACACCAGCAGCTTAAAGCTCCTTGAAAGAGTTAAACTTGCAGTGTGCAGAGCTTCAAACACCAAGTACCCGAGCCAGAAGACCAAAGAGCTCTACATCTTTGTTCTTCATAAGCCTCTTATGCATCCTCCTGTTTCTCCTTCTCCTGTTGCTTTGTGTGTGTGTGTGACTCAGCTGAAATTATGCCACATAAATGTATTTGCATGTTTACCTGAACAGACTGGAAAACTGCATTGTGTCAGTTGTCATCTCAGCCTATATTAGGTCAAATGATTCTTGCGCTTTTGACAAAATGTGGGACAGATTTTGAAAATTCATTGCTGCCTATTTGTTTCAGTGGCGTATCAGAGAGGCGGAGAGGGTGTCACCAGTGCTGGAAGGTGAGAGCTTCTTTTTTTTTTTTTTTAAATAGAGCTTTTTCCTAAAAGTATTTGAATCCTTACTATAGCATTTTTAAAGAATATTCATCATAATTAGCTTTGTTTTGAAAAAAAAAATGTTTACCACCCTTAAAGGCATGAACAGGGTTGAGCTTGTGTGTTTTCCTTAAGCAAACACTAGGGGGAGAGCTGTGCCTTTCGAAAGCAGCACAGGACAGAGAGAAAGTAAGGTGCACACATGAAATAACACTACAGGAACAAAGACCCATGCAGTTTGTCAGGAGCCCATCCTCATCCCACATGTTGGGGGATCCACATTCAACCACCAGGCTGTGCCATAGCATCATCATCAAACATTAATGGAGCTGTATGCACATAGCAGTTCAAACGCACCTCTCGGTACACTGGAATGGTTCTTTGTGCATAAACAGTAAGACTGCAAAATTCAACTGGCCGAAACCAGTTTGTAAATTTACTAGCTGGCCTTGGTATGTTATTATTTGTAGGTAAACAAAAGAAATGTCCTTTTTTTGCCTATGGTATAGAATGTGCTTAAAGCTGCACTGTGAGTGTGTTTGAGTGTTCTACACCTGCTAATGAATAGTTTAGCTTGAAGCCATCAACAGTAAATCCATATTCATTATATTACCCCGTTGTGGATTGAGTTCAGTGTGCAGCATTGGCTGTGTCAGCGCTGCGCAAAAACAATGGAGGTTCAATATCAACATACAAGTGGCGGGGTGATTGAGGAGCTATTGTGCGACTGTATTTGGCTGTAAAAGACAAATGCCTTCATTACCCAAAATGAATCCAAGAAATGAGTCATTTAGGATGGAATGAGGAAATGTAATTCAGTGCTGAGATATGCAGACTGGGAGTCATTTTGTGCAGATTTGAATACCAAAACAATATATGGCCATGTAAGAGAATATTGGCTTCTGTTTTTATGCCTCATTTATTCACTTTCATCAGCAAAAACAGGCCATTTTGTTCTCCTTTTCCACCCACTGTTTGGTGTAAGGTCGGATTGTGTCATGCAATCCCTATAAATAAATAATCTGCTTTGTTATTAACCTTATTCTGCTGAAGCTTAAAAAAATAAAATATGTGATGATGTGAAACTATTCAGATGGGTTTACACGAGTTATCCTTTGCTGTTTTCCATCTTTAAAGACCTTTTGAAACTAATAATGGTTGTTGCTCTGGAATTTACTCTGGGAACACTTGTGTTTCCATCACCGTTCAGGAGTGAATTTTATTTGTCTGTCTAATCCAGACAGATTGCTAATACTCACGATGGCTCAGAAAAAGTGTCAAAGGCTGTGGGGGCAGGTTGAGCACACACACTGTCTATTAAACTGGGTTTTATTTCTCCCCTTCCCAGCATCTGGCCAAAAGGAAAAACGTACTAAACCAGGATTTCCGGTTTTCCTCTCCACAGCGGGATAAATAAACTCCTAATCCTCCCCTTTGAAACTCTTTATTCCTACTGGTGTTTTACTCCATTGACATGGATGTTGTTGTGTTGTTAGCTTACTTTCTTCCTTTCTGTTAACCATTTGGGACTGATGTTTTTACAGACCCGGTTTGCTAAACATTGGGGAATCTGCCACTCAGCCCTGGCTGGCTGACACATGGCCCAACTCCTGCTCCAACCACAACGACTGCAGCATCAACTGCTGCACTGCAGGCAACGGAAACAGCGACAGCAACTTGGCGACGTACAGCCGACCAGGTATGTGCATGAGGTGTCATCTCTGTCATACAGGGATCGACCAAAATAAGCACTTCTCTCAAAGGCTGTGTTGCAGTCCTTGACAAAATAACTGCAGAGATAAGGAAGGTGGGAGCCAGGGGAATCTGCAGTATAAAAGGAAGTACAATCTGATTTCTAGGTTAGCTCCCCAGAGAGTTGTTGTGTGTGTCTCTCCTTTCTATAGGTCTCCTGAAGAAGAACCTGGAGACATATTAGGATTAAGAGCAACTCTGTGCTCACGTGTTTGATTTATCTGAGGTTAAAGCAGAGCTGTTTTAGGCAGGAAATAACAGGAGTACACTGAGCAGGGCTTATAGCTCTACTCTGTTGCTAATCAAATTGCTCTGCTGATTTCCATACAGTTGTTATAGCCGGTAATGTAATTTCCCCTAAGTGCTCAGTTGTTTAAGAATTGTGCAGCGGGCGAAGAGGTCAAGGCTGGACTGTAGACGACGGCCAGAAGCAGGGGAAAGAGAAAAGGATGGAAGAAGAAGGATGTAACTGGAGGAGCAGATAGAAAAGGAGAGAAAGGAGTGAAGGATAAGTACATGCTTAAGCAGATACTAAGATTTGTGGACAGAAGTAGGGAATGTGAATGAGATTAGGTTGAATAGATTTGGCGGCACACTAGAGCTCATTTAAAAAGAGGCTGATGTGGCCTAAAATTTGGACATGCTGCAGCTATACATTAGTCTAAATATAGCAACTTCTTTCCTGAAATTCAGCCTGGAAAACCAACAACAACCCTCACCATGGAAAGTTGGACTGCCATGAAATGCTTTATGTTCTAAATTGTGCACGGTGGGGCTCTGCTTTTGATGGCGGCACATAATTCCTGTCCAGCTGTTCAGCCTAATATCCAACCAACCACTCAGTAGTTTCTTCTGGCTTCAAACCTCTGCCAGTGAGGATTAATAATTCATTCTGCAGATTTTCTAGTCAAGTTTAGTTTTTCTTGGTGCTAATCACCCCTCTGAGGTTGAACACGATGAGATGTTTAACAGGCAACAACAGGCTAAAGGCAGTCTTCACTTCTTGCATGACACTTCCCTGTATAACGCTAAGGAGCTTGCCGGTCGCATGCTTTGTGTGTGTGCCAAAACTAAACTCTATGAACATTAAGAGGATCACTGACTAGGTGACAGAGCAAAGAAGTAGGAGTTAATGTCCCTTTATCTCAGCCATAGGGGTGCTTTCACACATCGGCCTTTGAAGTGTTGAGCTGAAATGTGAGGCTCCTGGCACGAGCGGCTTGTACCTATGGCCGTCTTTGGTATTTACCATGAGGTTGGCTCTCAGATCTGCTGGAGGATTTGAATATTTTATGAGCCAAGGAAAACTGGATCTGTCAGCGAAGTCTTGCTTTTACTGCATGTCTCATTCCATGTCTTTGATACAGGCATGTCTCTCTGTCCCTTTCAATGAGGATGCTTATACCGTCAAATAAAAAAAAACGAGTTGACACCCCCTCTGAGTCATCAGTTAGGCAGAGAATAGACCGGGAAAGGTGTAACGCCACCTGGATACACTTTGAATTGTAGGGCCAGATCAATATTTGGCAAACAGCGCAAAGTATTAAATTATAGACAGACGAGCTTCTCTGTTAAGATGTGATCTTCAAAAGAAATGTTTTTATTTCAATCTTCTACCTGACTGGTTTGCTCCCGCAAAGCTGATGTGCTGCAGAAAAGACTGACTGAATCCCCTCCTCATGTTCTCCAGCGGACTGTATCGCCAATTATAACAACCAGATGGAAAACAAGCAGACCAACCTCTTGGTACCAGACACAGGAGTTTATGGAGATGTGGACCTGTCCAATAAGATCAATGAGATGAAGACCTTCAACAGCCCAAACCTCAAAGATGGCCGCTTTGTAGGTCCTGGCGGTCAGCCGACACCTTATGCCACCACCCAGCTCATCCAGTCCTCCATCCTGGGCAACAACATGAATCCAGACAGAGGGACCGGAGGGAGTGGAGGTGGACTTGGGGGAGGAGGGGAACTGAATGAAAAACACTGCTGGAAACCTGTCTCAATGCAGCAGCAGAAACAGGAAATGGGCTCCCAGCTGCAGTACAGCATTATGGAGCAAAACCGACTAAACAAGGGTGAGTGTGAGGAAAACCCAGCAGCGATTGCACAGGTTAACTCTCAGCCATTATCTTCCTCCTCTTCAATTTTCCCTTCTGTTCCGTCCTCTCTTGGCTCTTTTGGCCTCACTGCAGAAGAGTTCATGCTCATTGGTTCTATGTCAGCCCTTTTCAGTCACATGTAGGCATTATTGTGTCTCCCTGCTTGTCTGTAACCATGTAACCATTCATCACTTTCTATGCTACCTATGGTCATTAAATGTAGGCCAGGCTGTCATCCTGTGGTATGTGGCATTGTGATGAAGGCAGGTGTGATGGGAGACCTGTGGCATTAGATTTCTATAGAAAAAGGCAACAATGACTGATTCTACCATAACCTATATGTGCATGTGTAGTAGAACATGTGGCTTCAAAGTTTTTGTGCAGATGCTGCATGTTTCATTCACTTACCAAAAATGACAATTTGCATGTGCAGTACTTCACTTAATTTATAGTCTCATAATCCAAACATGATTTAAGGCTCAACTCCTCAAGATTTATGCCTGTTGTGACAACGCACTACAATGTCCCACCAACAGATCGCTATAGAGGAGGTGACAGTCCCATGCCAGCCACCATCCCCTACAACCAGACCCATGAAAGCCACACTGGGGGGTCCTACAACAGCTCTGATAGAGGCAGCAGCAGCACGTCAGGTACAAGGCTGCTTTAAAGTCCGAACATAGACAAAAATCCATATGAAATTGGATTTTTGTTTGATTGGTTATATTTTTGACTCCATTTGAAGTGCAAAATGTTTTCATCTTCCTGCTATAATGGAAATATAATCACATTCTCCGATTTTAAAATTCTTGTTTATCTCTAAAAGGCAATAAATCATTGTTGAAACACTAATAAGATTTGGTTTAGGTCTTAATCTGATTGACTTCCAAGTCAAACAGAAAACAAGTTTCTCAGTTCTCGTGTTTTTTGCTTTCAGTGTGCCTTGTTGTTTTAGGCTAAACAAAATAAATTAGCTACAAGGATCTGTTTTCTATCATTTCTGCTCCTCTTTTGTTGTTTTTCTTTGTATTTACATCACTTTTGTTGTGTTTCATTAATTCAGTTAAATGGTTTTACTTGAAATCGGTGTGGATCTGCATAATTTCATCAGGACTTCAGTGTCTGTCGTTGGACAAGGACAAATGACTACACGTCCTGGGCGGCATGCAACGCTGCCACCTTAATGCCACGTATCCATTCTGATATTGCACTTGAAATTCAAGCCATTAAGAGGAGGCCTTTAGTTCTCGCTGCACATCACAGCTCATTGGTTTACAGTTTTAGTGGGCTAGCTTTAATTAAACGCTTTTTTCCACAGTTTTCATTCTTCAGTATTTTCCACCATTTAATATTTGCAAAGGTGTGAACGCTGACATATAAAATAAGCATTATTGTTTTCCAATGTTGTTCATTTTATCCACTATAAGCTTCTTTTATGTGGTTTTTTCTTGCATCAATAATTGATTTGTTTATTTACTTTATTATTTGCATCTGAAGTAATCCTGGGATTAAGCTTTCCTTTTTTTTCCCCATTTGTTGAGCAGGTAGTCAGGGTCATAAGAAAGGAGTGCGCACCCCCAAACTACCCAAACAAAGCACAATGAATTGGGCTGACCTTCTGCCTCCCCCTCCTGCAAACCCACCCCCGAGTCGGAGCACAGAGGAGTACTCTCTGTCGATGGATGAAAGGTAGACAAAGGCAGTCTGAGCACACAATGCATTTGAATACTAGTCCAGTTTCACCAATTCTTTGGTATCCATTCCAAGTATTTGCTCCAGGTATTGTCTGTGCTGGATCCATGTCAAACCTTGATCGAAAGATGAATATTTATTGCCTGCCTTTCTGGCTTCAAGGAATAAAGGCATTTCCCAGCGCGTTACGATGCTAACGAAGCTTGTTTGTGTCTGCTGGCAGCTGTGATCCGGACATGCAGTGCCCCATGCCCCCATCTCACATGTACCTGCAGCCCGATGAGCTGGAGGAAGAAGAGGAGATGGAAAGAGGGCCCACTCCTCCCATCCGTGGGGCGGCCTCTTCCCCAGCTGCAGTGTCCTACAGTCACCAGTCCACTGCCACTCTAACCCCTTCACCCCAGGAAGAGATGCAGCCAATGCTCCAGGATGCTCAGGACAGCCACGAACGCCGGTACACCTGTAGTATTTCATCTCCTAACAAGTCTGTAATGACAAACCATCACATATTCTTATAGAAAATCATACGTGTGTTAATTTTAAATTTTAGCTTTATCTTCCTGGGAGTAATTTGCTTTATTTGTGTCATTGCAAGGTGGCAGCTGAAATAAGTCTAGATGTTTAAATCCCCATAAAAACCACTCCAATAAAAGTCGTGTTTTTAACATGTTCTTTTGGCATTTTTTCTCAAGATGAGAAAGACATCTACACGTCTTTCAAATTGCTGTGAATCAGGAGCAGAAGAAAAAAAGCAGTTTGAAAAAGCTTGTAGTAGTGACATAGAAGGTACATTCGGTTGGTCACAAGCTTCCTGCTCTGCTCCAGTCTGATGCAACCACTTGTAGACGACTAGATCCATGTGTGTCTCTGTTTTCCTCGTCTGAGCCGGCATCTGGATTAAAACTGTACTGTACGTCTGGATAACTCCAAAATTGCTTGCCATTATTGGTTGGGGTTGTGAGGGACTGTAACTAGTGGGAGAGCGTGTAAACAGATGGATGATGGAAAATTGAGGGAGGGATTTACAGGGCGCCTACAGGTCCTGCCTACAACTCAGAGGCGAATTTCCTATGAAATACTTCCGCTCTGCAGAAACTACGTCCTATAAAAAAACACAGGATTTTTGATTTTTCCCTAAAAAAAAAATACATAATCATAACTAAAAGACCACTGGAAACACTTTTAAAACCAATCAGAAGATGTTAAGAGTGGGACTTTAAAATCATTTTATGTCAGAGATTATACCACATAGAAGCCTGGAACTGTGTGTGTCGTTGTGTTTTTTATTTGACCATAACATTTAAATCCTAAAAGTCAATCTTGTACTAATGTTGAGAGAAAAAAGTACCTGACAAATTCCTTTAGATCAGTTTAAGCAGCTATGATCTGGGTCCTTTTGACCGAGCACTGATCAGTTTATTTGTTTATACATGTTTTTTTTTATTAAAATTGATTTGGAAAATTATACTTCTCTTGATAAAATGCACTTCTTTTAGGCACCATGTTGTGAGCCCCCCACCACCTCCAAGACCACTCTCCCCCTCACACACGTACGGGTTCATCAGCAGCCCGTTGGGGTTGGACACTGATGGAATGGAGGAGGAGGGTATAATGGAAGAAGACGAAGAGGACGGTGATGAGACAGACGCTGAAGTAGCCAAGATGCACTTCCATCACACACACCCCCACCACCCTCAAATGCACGCACGAAGGTTGCTACTACGAGGGCTTGAACAGACACCAGCTTCCAGCATGGGTGATCTGGAGAGCTCAGTGACCGGCTCCATGATCAACGGCTGGGGCTCGGCCTCTGAGGAGGACAATGTCTCTTCAGGGAGGTCCAGTGCTGTTAGCTCCTCAGATGGATCCTTCTTCACAGATGCCGATTTTGCTCAAGCGGTTGTTGCTGCTGCAGAGTATTCAGGCCTCAGGGTGGGAAAGCACCCAAATTCACAAGGCCAGGAAGCAGGAGGAGCTCCAGGTACCATCAGTTCATTGGCAGCCTTTAGTGGAAGAAATTTCTAGAACAGCAGAAAACAAACGACTGTCTTGTTTCTTTCCTCAGCGCCAAAATACCAAATAAGCCAGTCAAGTCACCGTCCCAGCAGCCCGGTGTCTACAGACAGTAATATGAGCATGGCTGCTATACAAAGGAGGCCTCCAAAAAAGCTAAAGCAGCACTCTGCGGGTCACCCAGGGAACCAGCGACGTGAGGCCTTTAATGAAGGTACACATATGCTTTCATGTGTTAAAAGCTCAGTTTGAGTTCATGTTTTATGTAGATTAAATTTGTGCGAAAAGATAAAAAAAAATCTATAAACTAAATCCACAACTCTTGACTTTTGTGGGAGTTCTAGTCTAATCTTTAGGTGCTTTTCTTTTCTTTTCTTTTCTTTTCTTTTTTCTTTACAAGATGGCATGAAGACCCTTTCCAAACATGGAAAAGTGTATTTATTTCCATAATAGCATTCAAAAAATTACTTAATAAAACATATATATATATATACAGGGCTTACTTCTTTTTATTTGATTTCAAGTATTTATTTTTACATAAAAAGTTTCAGCTCATAAAACCCGCAAAAATAGGATTTCAAAAATGTTTATTGTGGAGAAATCACCATTTGCCTATCAGTTTTTTTTAAAGGCAAAAGTTTTGATTACATCAAATTTATCAAAACAAAGTATTTTTAATATGATATGTCCACCTTCAGTACCTCAGTAGTATGGGCAGGGGCCAGGTTCTTGTAACTAGGTCCTTCTTTTTTTCCTTGACCAGTATAGACGTTTCCCCGTTGTTCCAGGCTCAGAAGTATCTTTACTAGAGGAATCAGACAACTGTAGCCCATCTCCCGAATACGTCTGAATGCGGTGGTTTTTGAAACTGTTGCTCCACTCATTCCACTTTTTCCTTTTGATAATCGGTTGAAGCCTACCGTCGTTTCTTTCGTTGGTGCATCTTCTCCTGCCACATGTTGCCCTTCCATTAGACTTTCTGTTGACCTGCTTGGACACAGCGCTTTGAGAACAGCCAGCCTCCTTAGCTATGAACTCTTGTGACTTACCCAGACTAGGGACGGGGATCAATGATGGTCTTCAGGCTATGTTGTCAAATCTGAAGTCTTCTCCATATTGAACTGAACTGAACCAATTTAATGACACATGGGGAACCAGTGCAGGTGCTTTGAGTTCAGTAGATGGTTAGTTTGAGAAACTAATTTGAAAACATCTATGTCCTGCAAAATTTGGGCAGATTTCCCAAAGTTACTGTACTTTTTGAAATCTTGTTTTTGTGGGTTTTATAATCTGGAGACCCAATTTAAGTAATATTAAACTGGGGTTAATAGTATCTTCCATGAAAGTTTAGTTGAATGAATAACACTTTTCTACAATGTTCCAATTTTTTGGAAAGGGTTTGTACATTTTTTTCAAGCAAGTTTTTGATCAGGCTGTTAAATAAAAAGATGCACAAGCAGCTGCATCCTCTTAACTCACATATAAACAGTTTGTGTCAGTGGCTCCTGTACAGAGATGTAATGATAAAAATATGTTAACTGGGATGTAGGGTTTGTAAATTTCTAGGTATAGTTGCAAGGCAACCTCATGCATATGTGGCAGATTTTTTTAATCTCTATTATTACTAAACAGACAGAGCAAGTAGTAGGCAGCAGGCAAGGGGTTATATAGGGAAATCATGGAAGAGGAGCTTTGGAAGGAGAGTTCTGCTTAGTTTGGCAATGTTTTCACGTGAACGTTTCTTCACTTTGAACTGGAACTTAGATAAACTAGGATGAATACTTTAGCTCTTAGCACAACAAAGCACTTCAAAGTTCTAAAGTAACAGAGCAATTGATTATTTGTAGCAACGATTTTGAAAAATAAAAAGGAAACAGCAATATAATAAAAAAAAAAGGCCAAGTTGTAAATGGAAAGGAATATTCTTCCCGTTTCTTGTATTCTTTTATAAATGTATCTGTGTGCGATTGTGCAGCATCTATCTGTACGACGTGCCGCCCTGGAGCTGGCTCTGCTCTTAGTGTCAGGTGTCCTTGAGTGTTGGATGCACTTGACAGGGAGATTTAATATCCAGCTCACTGGGAGCCAGACCAGCTATATCACTGCAGAATATCCTGCCCCCCCCACACACACACACCAGCACCACCACGCCTCCTTACATACTGGCTTCCTCCCCATCCTCTGCCCCTCCCTTTGGAGTGATCGCTCCATCCTACTCTCCTCTCACCTCGCGTTGTCTGCTGTCTTTGTTTGAGTTGGGAAGGGGGGGGGTGGGCAGAGTGACAGCTCCTCAGTTCTGTCTATCAGTACTCCTGCTGATTGTATTTGATCTGAATGGATTGTTTTTCATTTGGAGTTTATTGCCTCACCACCCCCTCCCCCCCAAACCTACCGCCCTGTTTGTCCTGCCTGTGGTCTGGAATAATGTCGTTTAGGTGAGAGGTGAGGAAAGGTGATTGAATGACATTTAGAACAAAGGCAGGGCCACAAAGGCTGTGTTCTGGGGATGCACAATTGACTTGCTCTTTTGGACGTCTTTCAATTCTTGCTTCGGCACCTTTACCAAAAATGTTAGCACATCGAGAGTGAAAATGCAAAAAGCAAGAAAACAAATGAACAAGCAGGAGAGATAACCGATCTACCCCTACATGCCAACCTTCCTTCTTCCCTACTGCTTACCCCTCCTTGACCTAGTCATTTAATTTGTCTTTGCACAGTGGATGTGGAAATACCCCTGTTATATTCCCCCTATGATTCATACAGTGTTTGACTTGGATGCCTTCGTCTACCCACTCCTCTGAACGTAACCCTTTCTTGTCTCTTCTGATCTGTCTCAACCCTGTCTGCTTAATTAACCAGCAAGCCCTGAGATCCATCCTCCTTGGCAAACTCCGAGACACGTTTCAGACCTGAGCTCTGTCCTCGCCGATATTTCCTCGTAAATCTAACAGGCGCGCTGCTCCTCCTGTGTAGTGAGCTGTAGCTCACAAACTGTGGCATTGATCTGACTCTGACTGAGGCAGAAGTCAGGAGGCAAGACAGATAATAAAAAATAAAAAAATCTACAGGCGCCTCTTTACTCTATGATATTGACCGCCCCCCTTTTGTATTCAGGGAGAGTGGGTGGAGGATAATCAGAAAGGTGCACTGAAGCTGTCCGTTTCTGCCAGCAAGAGCAAGCAAAGACATCACCTGTCTCATACGCCTTCTGTGGATAAAAAACAAACAAAAAAACCCAGCTTTGATTCCCTCAGTCCAGTTCAGTTTTGCACTCGATGTAGGCAAAGTTAAAAAGTTGGCATTCCACGTTCATCCTTAAATCATGCATGGTTTACGGGTGTGCCAACAAAACTATCCTTCAGGCTGGAAGCTGATTAGAAGATGAGAAGCTATCGATCGAAGGCCGACAAGGCTTTTTGCTCACGTTTTATTTAGATGCCTCTGTGATGTGTGAGAGGCCATGCGGCCCACTGCCTGCTCTCATGTGAATAATGGCTCAAGGACAAGTAGCATTGATTCATCGACAGGG
This sequence comes from Oryzias curvinotus, assembly GCA_023969325.1. Taxonomy (NCBI): domain Eukaryota; kingdom Metazoa; phylum Chordata; class Actinopteri; order Beloniformes; family Adrianichthyidae; genus Oryzias; species Oryzias curvinotus. Next base: position 12,944,731 of record CM043718.1, on the reverse strand, counting down.
GAAGTCGAGCAGGACAGAGAGCCAGCTGCTGAGCGCCACGCTCCTCCTCCTTCCTTCTTGTTTCTTGCTCAAATCTCGTAACCTTGACAAGTTTGGGCCCCTCTCATGTGAACGCTTTTGTTTTCAGTCTGCTTGGAGAAATGTTGAAAACTGTGTTTGTGAATTACATTGCAGATGTGAGACAACTGAGCAAAATGCAGTTCACACAAAACATTTAGATGGGTGAGGTTAACATTTCTTGCTTCCTGTTATCCACCAGATCTGCCACCCCCGCCCATTCCTCCTCCAGCAGTGCTCAAGTCCCCCACACATCCGTCCAAAGCAGCTCTGGAGGGCAGAGGAATCATATCCCCGAAAGCCGGTGATGTTCGTGACAAGCGAAGAGGACCTGGTGGCTACAGACCCCAAGAAAGCTTTGAGACCAGACCCAGCTCGTCTGAGCGCAAAGACGGCCAGGACAGACAAAAGTCTGCTCTGGGAGGGAAAGGCAGTAAAACTGAGAGTGGCTCAGGCATCAAATCACGGCAGCATCCAGGTACTACCACATCCCAATTAAAGCAGTCCTCTATAGTCATCTCCAGTGTTTTGACTCCTAAGTCTTACATTTTTTGTCTGGCTCCCAAGGATCAGAGGACATCCTGCCCTACAGCCGGCCCCAGTTCCCTGGAGTCAACAGTCCCAGAGATCCAAGTTCCTCCAGCTCTATGTCATCCAGGGGTTCTGGGGGGCGACGGAGAGAAGGAAGCCGAAGAAATCCTGCAGAAATGGGTCTTAACAGCTCTGGAGCCTTTCACCCAGGACATGATGAACTAGAGGTGCAAGCTTACAATAAAAATACTCATTCAGGCACCCAGATGCTCTGACTGTAATGCTACATACACATTGAGCTGGTCAAGTGCATTCAAGAACCCGCGTTCTTAAAAGCTGTTTTTGAACGCACTTTTAGCATCTGCTGTTCACACTAGAGAGTTGCTTCTCGATACTAACGCATGTACTGCAATTATCGAGCAGGCGTGGTGCACACTGTTGAAGCGGCTGCAAATCTGATAAATCTTGCTCCAGGCTTTTTCTTTCACAGCTCTAGTCCAGCATATGAAAGACTTGGTGTCATAAAATTCCGGCCAGGCGCAAACCGCAATTATTAATTTCTCCTCCATGATCAAATCTCAGATGATTGGCACTTCCACGAACTGTAAAGGACACTGCCCATACGTCATTACTAATTATTGTTTTATTTTGTAATTGAATCCCTGGCTCCCTGATTGGTCAAAGTTCAACTGGTTACACTTTCAATGCAGGGTCGGTGGCTAAGCATTTTGTACGTAAAGCCTGATAACAGACTTAAAAGGTTGCGTAGCAACGCACAAACCAGAGAGTTTTGAACCCGGAGGCCTTAAGGGGCACTTACGCATGTTTACTTAGACTTTTCATTTGTTACTCTCTTGTATGCATGATTCTAAGATCAGTGTGAACATAGCATTTAACACTTAAATATGATTTTTTTTTTCATCTGAAAAAGTTAACAAATAATATTTTGATCATAAAATAAACATCATTTTTTTTTACTAAACTAACAGTTATGATGGTAATTTTTGTTTTATTTGTTTCCTTATAAACATAAAAGAATAAACTATAGGACAGACTGGATTATAGTAAATGTATTTATCATTATTGCAATTTCAAAATAAATGATGATCTTGCAGTCGCTTAAGGAAATAAAATGAATAAACTCGTAGATATGATTGAGTGTAGTCATGTTAGATTGACCACAGTTTAAACTGATATGGATCAGAGTTCCAGAGCAATGTCACTGGAAGTCAATAGTGCTATGCAGCAATACTGACTCTGATGAACATGTGATGACAGGTGCTTTCTTCACAGGATTACAATCCAATTTATTCTCACTTATGCGGTTTCATCTCTTTTTAAGAATCTCTCACCCATATTGATTTATATTCTGTTAGTTCATGTGAAGCTAACAACAGCATTTCTGTGTTTTTTTTTTACCTCTAGATAGCGGAAAGCTGAAGAACAGAGGAGGAAACGAAGGAACTGTTTAGATTTTTCCAAGAATGGAGCACCATTGTTTCTCTTACAATTTTAAATATCTCAGTATTTCATCACCTTGTTGGCTGCCATCATAACTTCCATCAGTAATGTTTCTTTACATTTGGACAACAGACCAATGTGTTTTGTATTTCTTTTCTAACTTATCAATGATATGTCCATGAGAAAAAAAAACAAAGTTAAAAGCTCGACGCGTTCAAAACAAAAATACATACAATGGTATATTTATGTTTGAATTCCAATGCAATATGGAGAAAAGTCCTGCTCCAGTCACTGACATAACTCGGCTTGACATTTCAAGAACTTGCATACAGTCTGATGTTACTGTACCAGAAGTGCTGCAAGCTGAGAGGGTGAACTGCCTGTAAATATGTGTCTCCTTGTTTACCCATTGTGGTACCTCAAAGTTCTCTTCCTTGTTTTGTTTTGCAGATTATAATTTTATTATGTCACTAAATAATATTATTTTATCATTTCCATCCATGTTTGTAAATTGCTATATTATTTAGCTCTCCGAGAAAGTGCCACTTTGGGATTTGTGTTCTGTTTTTGTAATGCACTGCTTTGTTCTGTGTCGTCATCAATGTTTTTGTTTTACTTTGGTTTTAAAAGCACAATCACTAAACTTTATTTTAAACCATTCTATCTATTAACCTTTTTGTCTTACTGGAAGAAAAAAAAAGGTATGACAAAAAAGCCTATTAATCCTGATGATGATGATGATGATGATGATGATGGTGGTGAGGAAGGTAAAGGTTAATTTTCTACAAAAGCTGCGCTTGAAAGGAGACTCTATTGTGGTGATTGTCTCCCTCTCCAGTTCTAATGCTAACTCAAGTGATGAAAAAAAGGTAGTAAATGTGAGTCATAGCTGCAATGTAAATATCCTTTTCACGATAACCATAAAGATCAGCTATTGCACATTACTCGAAATGGTTGCGTTGCCTACAAATGCACTTAAATGAATGTCCAGTACAGGAAATCCGTCACTTTGGGAATCTGGAGAGGCAGAGTCTCTTTTCTTGTTACGAAAAGGGCTGATAAAGCCATGTTTTAAGAAGAAAAAAAAAAGGGGGTGCTGTTGTTTATTCATAGGACATCTGCAAACATTTGTTTCGTAAAGCAAAAAGAATAATAAAAAAAAGATCAATAAAAAAAAAACTCAAATTATAAAAAGCTTTCCTTGGCTACGTTCTCTGACTCAACATTTGTTTTTTTTGTGTGAAGGTCTTCTCGTATAACATACTCCTCTTTGATCACTTAAATCAGATTAAGGTAAAAAGAAAAAGAATAAAAAAGTCTAATTTAGGATACGATGTGCAAGAAATGCCCATTTTATCCAGGATATTCAAGGAGACTAGCAAATACCAACCAAATAATGAAAAAGTCTTATAGTTTATTCCACCCACTAATGCTTAGTTGAGTAAATGCTGTACAGGAGGAATAAACCTTTTTAATCAAAAATTGTTTGCTCTAAATTTATCCACAATCTCCTTAGTAAATAGGACAGAAGAACAAACTTTGTGGCCTTAACCCTCGTGCTATCTTAGATGACCCCACCCTTACTTTGACGTTTTCTCCCTACCATGGCAAAGGTGGATAAAGGTGGTACGATTTAATGTAATCCATTGAACCAGTGAAGATCACAAATCATTGAAGAAAAAAGGTTCAGCGCACTGTCTAGTGGGTCTAGATGACCCAACTCCCAACGGTAAAGTGCCTAGGATGGCACAAGGGTTAACCCTTGTGCTGTCCTATGACCCCACTCTCACATTGACGTGTTCTCCCTACCATGACAAAGGTGGATAAAGGTGGAGAGGATCTCATGTAATCCATGGACATCAGTGAAGATCACAAATCACTGAAGAAAAAAGTTCAGTCCAGATGATCCAACTCCCAATTTAAAGTGCCATAGCACAAGGGTTAAAGAGGACCATCTCATATATACATACATACATACATACATACATACATACATACATACATACATACATACATACATACATACATACATACATACATACATACATACATACACACACACACACACACACTCACACACACACGAGGGATGCTACACATTTCAGTGTAAGACCAAACTGTTACACAATTGAACTGAATGGTGGGGAAAGTGAGTTGTTGCATCCCTACTGCATATGTTTACATTAAAAGTGTATTGTGCTAAATTTAATATGATTTTTTTTAAACGACACCAGGCTTAGAATAAGTAATATGAAAGGTTTTTCTTGATTTGATTTGCATTTTGATTTGAAATGGTATATTTCAAGCAATCAAAGCAAGAATAATGCACAAAAAAAATACAATCAGCATTCCTACATTCATGCAAAGACTTATCAAGCATATAGTTAGATATTAAATGAAAGGTTTTTTATTGTTGCTGATTATAAAATAAAAAAAGAGGATTTTAGTTTTTTTTTTTTTAGTGTTTTTTAATACACATCATATATGAAACCAAATCGGTGGAAAGTGATTTGTTACATATGGGAAAAATATAAATGGACAACTTTTGTTTTCGCTTCCATTTCCTATGAGATGAACTCAAAGAACTGAAAACTGAAATAACAATTTCCCTCAAATATTGAGAGAAAACCTGTCAATATCTGGCGTGACTATCATTTCCCAATTACTTTTGTTTCCACATACAGAAAAGATTTTAGATACAGTGATCCAGAGCAACGGGTCCATGGATATGTCCGAATTCCTTCACTACTATATACACGGTGCACTATTTAGCGCGTTCACCATTTTGTAGTGCTGTCCAAATCTACAATTTTAAAATCAAATCCCCTAAGAATCTCCCAGAAGTCTGTGAAAAACTTGTGTGCATCGATGCTCACTAAAGTGGGGAATATAGACCACAATGCATTGTATTTGAACAATTTTGGCTTAAAAAAATGTTTTTAAAGTCCCCCGTGACAACTTTTTTAAAATAAAAACGTTCCAGGAGTGTTTTAATTATGATTTTGAAGTTATAAACCAAAATCCCATAACCTAAATGTCTTAAAAAAGCAATTTTTTAATGTTTAACTGCCAAAATCTCCTCCACATGGGCGTGGCCATCGTTGCTGAGCTAAGTAGCTCCGCCCTCAATTCCCCTCTCTGCAAGCTGCGTCTTGCATGAGTAACGAGCTTGATACAAATAACACAGACTGACAAGTCTCAGAAACGGTGAACATTGTTAAATTCTCTTGCACAGCAAATAAAATGAAAGGCCAGGAAGAAAGTGACTTTTCGCACGTAATTTTCCAAATACTTGTGGCCAGTGCTAAACCTTTTGTCTTGGCCACATGGACCCAGAGGAAGGGTAAAGTAAAGACTTGATCTGAGGTCCAGATTTGAGTGACGGATGCGGCGCAAAGGTCTGGCAGCAGCACGATTTAGTAATCATCTGAACTAAATCGCCTGATTACTGTTGGGCAAAGGCAGGTACACCCTGGACAGTCTGTCGCAGGGCGGATAGAGCTGGAGCAATCCCGATCACTATGCTGGCTCCTGGGAGGGAAGGTCAAGGTGGCGGCCAGACAGAAACCGCAGCCTGCGGCATGGGGAGCCAACCTACTCCGGCCACCTGAACTTAATTTTTTTCTACTTTTCTTCAAGGCGATGTTAAAAAGGTCCCCTGATTTTATTTTATTATTTTATTCTTTATTTTTACCCTCTTTGGTTAATGGGGGACAGCATGCCTTCAAACCAGGTCAAAGCAAGAACACCAATATGGAGAACACATTTGGAACTTCAACTTTAAGTTAAATTTGAAATACGTGCGGCCAACAACAAAATCCAGCCTTGGACGTACTTAAAATATGTGCAGGAAATGCAACAATGTGCTATCTTCTCTTCTGCCGCACCTTGTTAATGCTGGACGGGGCAGATCAGGGAGCTCGTGTGCTACTGGGCCATTGTTACATCAAAACAGCTCATTAATACAAACCGAGTGTCTTTGCAACAGTTTGACTGACATCCTTTTTAGCATTTTTTTATTTTCCCCTTATTTTCTTAAAAGTTCTATAGATTTTTAGGTATTTTTTTTTCAGGATCAAGGGTATATTGGAGCCTACCCCACTGCTGGACAACTTGGGTACTCAGGGATAGGTCACCAGTCCATTGCAGGGATAAGAGCATTTAAATGATATATTTTTAACTACTTGGAAGCCATGTTTTAGTATTTTTGTAAAATGAAGTAAAAAAAATAGATCATGTTCAATATTATTTATACAGGGCAATGTAAAAAAAATCTCAATAACTATCAGTGTTATTATGTCTGTCTTTTAGGCTATGGACTCATCTGAACAGGGCTTTAGCAGAAGTATGTACTTAAACAACACAGTTACAGATAAAAGCTGTATTTTTTTAGGCTTATTGGCAATGCAGTAATTTTTGTTTCTGATGCAGCTCTGCACGTGTTTCACTTAATGCCATTTTCATTAGCTTTCTTCATTACTCACAATATCAGCATGCAGTGTCACTCAGTAAAGACATTTAAAGCCATGGAGGAGGTTGAGGGGGGCCTTAAACCAACAGTGAAGGGATTATATTCAATTTGACAGGGCTAGATTGCTGCCAATTAGGTATAAGGAGGCTTCAATGAGGTTACATAAGCAGGCCAACACAGTGCTCGTCTTATTCAGATGAGCCCAGCTCTGATTGGTTAGCTGATGATGTGACACAAAAGGTACATATGCTGGCACAGACTAACCCGAGACACAGGCTTATCCTAACGGGAGCCCAAAATACATTTGTTCCAGTTTCTTTCATCTAACCTGCCGACTGCTTATTCTCACTGAGACAGTAATCTGGCCTATGGGAGCCTTTTATTTCATCCACTGTCTGTCTGGTTTACTCAAACAGCTGTGATGAAGAAACAAGAAATAATTCCTACCTTTCGTTTTCCCACCTGAGTCCCAATCTAATGAGCATCACTGCCCGCCTCAACCTGCTGTTGTGCCCAGCTCGAGACCACTGTGAGGTGTTTTTTTTTTTTTTAAATGAATAGATGGTTCAACAAGTTCTTCTCCAACGCTGTGGCACCTGATGGATTTTCTTTGATGTGAAGACATCATTTGTGCTTTTAAATCAGCACAATAATTGAATTTCTTTGGCACATTCTCTTTGGAACAAGAATAACTGGATTTGCTTCGACAGTTCGTGTTAACTGAGACAAATTACAATTAGATACATATCTGTAGAAGTCAGTAATGGTTTTTAAAATTACAGATGTAGCCTCCCAACATCCACCGCCTTCCTCTTCTACCTCCTCCTCCTCCTCAGCTGCTCTCAGAGCTCCCTTCCCCCTTCATTCCCTCAGGTGTACTCTAATAGGCACCTTTCTAAACAAGAACAAATTTGAAACAGGAGGGAGCGTTCCCTTATGCCTCCATCCATCATTTTAATGAGTGGAGGTGTGTCCTGGTCCCTCAGTGAGATGCCGGTGATTAAGGATATTAAGCGGATACACTTGCAGTAAGGGTTATTCATCCTATAGTGGCATGAATATTCACAGATAAATGCAGACTTGTTTTTGTCTGCTTCATACTGCTTCTGAGAGGAAGATGCTGGTGGTGTGCTGACAGGTCTTTACCTGAAGATTGGTGTGATAGAAAAATATTCATCTGTGTACTTATTTAGGTTGGTGCATTTAGCTGTTAGCAAGCTAACTTATGCCTTAGACACAACTGCCTTTACGGGTTGATGTGGGCTGTCTGCTGGCACGCAGGTGGGCTACAGCAAAGATTAAGGTCGTAGGTCGCTCGGTGATCCCAAAAGAGAAAAATGTTTGTGCACATTTTTCTATAGGCTCGCTGCAGACAACAGATCACAGCAAACACTTAAACAATGTGTAAGTAAGTTAAGGTGAAGTAGTAGTATAGTAGTGCTTTTCAAGTGACAGATGAGCGGTTCTTGTGAACAGCCTGGGCGCTAGAAGTTAGGAAATTAGGCAATCAGATTGTAGTTTGCGTGGACATCCGATGGGCGTCCTTGCGTATCACCTGTACACCTTGCTGCATTTGCGTGTGGTCACTGAAGAGCCAGTACACCTTACAAACGATTAGTGCAGCATTAGAGTGCTGCGTAAAAGGGACCCTTTGACAGCATCCTCAATACTTCAAAAATACACACAACTTACAATATCTTTACAAATAGTTCCCGATACACTCAACACATGCACAACCATAGGACGTTCCATTTTTATGACGTCCCTTGAGGTGGCTGCACGAACCTTAAGGGAACTGCATGACACACCTGCACTACACTTAAGATTTTATCTACGACCCTCCACAGGCCTGGACAACCCAAAAACTTGTTGCGCTGGTATGGATCAATCCCTGTATGAGTGCTTGTGACTAAAGCATTAACACATAGACTTTTGATGTCTTAAGAGTGATGTCAGCAGAGGCAGTTAAGATATCCAAAAATGGTCATCAAGTAAAAAGGGACTTTACTTCAGAATACTAGTCAAGTTTAGGTAAGAAGTTCACTTAAGAGTTACTCAAGTATAAAAGTAATTGGAGAAAGTACCACTCAAGTACTAAGCAACAGATGAAACATATATTATGTATTGTCTAAAATCATATAAGTTATAAAGCTTCAATTCACAATAGAGGTTGTCCTATATTTTTTTTTTTTACCTCAAAGTTGTTAAGAAAATCATTAAAGGGTCCTTTATCATGCTTTTCTAAAGCCTTTCAGACTAAACTATATCCACAAAAATGAGAATATATTACCTTTGGCACACTAGAGAACAATTTTCTTTAGTGAAATACGAGTTACTTTCACAGATCATTTTCCTACCCGGAAGTAAGACGACTATCTCTGAGGCACCAGCTTTCAGTCCATGTTGGTGCTGCCCATTTCATGACATCAACCAGGAGCCGGCCTCAACAACGTGTCTGTGTTCCACCCATGAAAAACAAACAACATTAGAACTTTTGCAAAGATTGATTTGCATATAGGATAAAAGCCAATTACTGCTAGCTCTGTGGAAAAACTGGGTGTGTGTTTTAGCTTGGGGGGGGGGGGGGGGGGGATGCTGGCACCACAGACTCTCCCTAGAAGGGGTTGTTCCCCACTTATCTATGCCATAGTGTGTTTTTGTGGATTGGGAGGGGCTGGTGCCTCAGAGCTTTGAGGTTGTTTATAATGATGCATCAACAAAATAATAGACTGAAAAGCTCAAAATTTTGATTTTTTTTATGATACAGGCCCTTTAAAATAATTAAAGAAAAAAGCATTGCCATTATCCAATTCAATCATTCACTTCCAATGCATAGTTGATTTGCAACAATATACATATTTTTAAATACTTTAATAAAAATGATTTGGTACTGTTGCAGAAATTGTAACAATACATGTGGCCCTTTCTTTTCCTCTTCACAAAAAATAATTTGCCATTAGTGACCAAGTGAGTGTGAACAATTTTGAAAAGCTTTCATTTTTGCCATCACAGCTTTCAAAGGGTTCCTAATGCAATCAAGGCTTCTGCATGCCTCTGAACTACTCTCATCTTTATCACTTTAAAATCTCTCAATAAGAACTAGAATTAGGGTACTGCTGATATATTATTTTGTGGCAATTAACTGCTTGTAAAATCTCTGTAAAATTTCTTTTCCATTTTAGTTGAACATTTTTGCATGTCTGAGTTGATCTAAAAAAAAACACACAATGCAACACAATGGTTTGCATGTTCAGAAAAAGGAAAGATGTAAAACATCACCCAACTACAGAAAAAAATGTATAAAGAGATTTGGCACTTCTGTGGTTTATGGACAAAAAAGGAAATTGCAGTTTTTATTGGATTAAACATAACCACACATTTGATTTAAAAGTGTTTTCTTGCAGCCCAGGGAGCACCAATAAAAGGCTGTTGTAGCGGTCAGAAATGACTATATCCATTCCTTCTTATTACAGATGAACTGAAGAACTAAGTTTCCAAAGATCCTTGTTTAATCAGTACGTTGTTCCATCAAGCAGCCTGTGTATCATCCCTTCCACAATGAGCTCATAATCTTAACAGCACTCCCCAGCATGTAGCCAGTCTTCTTTATCAGTTTGTTTGAGGCGCTGGCTCTAGGGCTGCTGCCCCAACAGATGATTGCATGTAAAAAATGGACTCTCCACCACAGACTTGGGGAGAATAAGCTGCATCTTGCTGTGTGGAACTGTATTGAGCATAGAGAAAAAGAAAATAAAGCAGTCTGTAAACTAAGCTCAACTATTTTTAGCTCTGAAGAAGCAGTCCAGGTTTAAAAGTTATTTTAAGAGTTAGTGAAGACAAATTAATGATGGAAATTATGGTTGGCATGTTTTCCAACTTGGAGATCTCTGCAGAACAAGTTCAGTCTAAATGTTAGCATAAATATATAAAGCTGGAAACAATCAATATGTTAATATAGATCAATTATTGCTGTATTGTACCGTTATAATATTTATATACAATATTCATTTATTTCGAAACAGTTAGTTAATATTTATTCATTTAATATTTATTTATTTACTATACTTATATTCTAAAATATTTCTTAATGTGCAAAAATCTATTTTAAATGTACATTAACCTGTGTGCTTCAGATAGAGTCAGAGATTTTTTGACCTACAACAATAATACAGACGATAACAGACTGAAAAAAATAATAGGACTAAGCAGACCAGCAATACTTCATGTGCAAATTGATCTACCTTTCTCGTGACAAGATGACTAAAATGCTAAATTTTGAGGTTACAGGGGCATGCCAATAACCCAATCAAATAAAAAAAGTGCATTTAATTTTTAAAGTAATTTCAAACAATTTGCATTTGAAGACAAAAGACTGAATAATACACTAAACTCAGGATGGGGCTAATTGCTCCATGGAGGAATATGTAAATCACATACAAATGCAAAAAGCTCTTCACCCTGTTCTTTTCTAACTTCCCCCTTTCCAAATTCCTGCAGTGTTTCGGTTTTTGCAATCAATATTTTAAACTGCTTGTTGCTTTCACTGGTGTCACAGCAGCCAAAAACTAATTTCTTTTGTGCACATTCAGGCTGTCTCTCATTTCTGATCACCAAACTGCTTCATTAACCCCCTTCCCATGCTAGGAGGTAATTAAGTGAACAGCTGTGCACTGTCTGACAACTCATCTTACAGTTGCAATCCTCTGCGGGAACGGCAGCGTGAAGCTCGTCAATGCAGGTGCACAGTATTTAGACAACTTACCAGCGCCTCTCCACACCCATTTACACTACAGCTGCAGGTCAAACGCCGCCTCTTCAGAAAATCAGGAAGAACGTGCCAGTTTTATTATTATTTATTTTTGTCTGTGTTAAAAAATCAGTTCTGATTACCGAGTTAGGAAGTTTGTGTATCCCTCTAAACGCATTAAAAGAAGTGTTCCAGACATCACCACTGACAGTGTGGAAGGCAGCCAAACAGAGCCAGAAATTTTGATAACGGAAATGAAGCTTTGATTAATTGCGCATCCATTTGTCACTTTGCCAGTCATTAACCATCCTTATTTAGTGCCTGTAGTATCTGCACAATTACCTTAAGTATGGCTTATCATCCCATCCTCCGAATCTCACTCTCAGCTTTTCCCCCCAGCAACTTCGACTTTGCAATCTGGAAGATGATCTCACCATTTAAAACTTTATTACAACCAATAAATCATGTTCTCTGTAAAAAAAAAATGTTTATGATAGATATAAGTACAACCCAATATTATCAGGATACACTTACATAAAGAAGGTATCATTTTGTCAAGTTGAGCTTTTCATCTGTGACTGACTTTGAAAAAAAACTTAGTATCTTAATAAAATATGTCACTGGGAAGATTATGCTTGCCTAAATAAAAAATGAGTAATATTTAAAAAAATAAAGAAAGAAAGGAAGTTAATAAGATAGGATTTTGCTCTACTTTCCAGGTTTATAACTTATAACTTTATTTAGATTTATCGGAATTCTATAATTTACCATTTGTGTTTAACAATTGTAAACTTTGTTTGGGTTATTTTAACCAATTACAATGCATGAGACGAACTAAGAACTCAACTTGCATCTCAGTACTCTGTGCCCCTGTGTTTGGTATCCTTATGCTCTCCTGTTGGATTCTGGCATATGGCAGGGTAATTTATTTGTTTAGTACCTTTCACATGCAAAGGCTATTCAAAGTGTTTTACTGAGACGCAAAAGCTTTACATGAAATTATACAGTAATAATTATGACAATGTCAGAAAAAACAAGTATAATTCAAATGAAGCTGATTATTTCAAAAGGTAGTTCTTTGGATTAAAATATGTTTACAATCTGGGAACTTTTGAGTTGTCATCATTGGGGTAATGCGTAACAACTGAATTAACCAGACAATAAGACTCCATTGGAAGTTTGCCTCCGACCGGAATGTTCTAAAGGGTTACTGAGATCTCACCTGTTGTCTGACCCTACAGCTGAAAAGAAACTTGAGTGCCTCCATCTGAACATGAACCGCTCAAACAAACATGAAGGGACAATCTTTACGGTCAATGGCTGAACTGGAGCAGAGACCTTGTGTTTGTTTAACAAACGTGTCTCTGAGCACGTTTCTATGGATTGTGCCCGCTCAGCGAGGTGGGTTAGGGAATGGTTTAGTTGACTTGCACAGTAACTTTGCTACCTGGTATGATTGCGCACATATGTTTGTTGCAGAAACAGAGTTTAACTTTTCATACATTTAAAGAGGGATTTCTTTACAAACGATTAAAGTTTAACATCCCCGCTAATAAAATCGGTGGTCATGAATAGACTTAAGTCAAGGAATATAAAACTATGTGGATGATTGGCATACACTGGTATGTTTTTTTTAATGTGGGCAATAGTATATATTTTGAACACTGTGTTAACATAACTAATTGTCAAACCTTTTAGACACACAGCTTCCATTTAATCTGCTGTTGCAAAGTTAATGCTGTTACATAGGACTAGTGTGGTTAGAAACACGTAGAACCTAATGGTCCCAGCTGTACCACTCCCATTAAAAATAATTCTGACCAAACTTAGTAAGATGGCACATACATTTAAGAGCAAGAGAAACAGCTAGTGTGTTGCCTCCAAACATGGTACCACATTTTGAATTTGCTGTTCTCAAATTGAGATTTCTCCAATTGCCTATTTCTTTGCTGTTTAAATTGACCGCCCATGTGTTACAAACTGTCTGGGGACTTTTTATGAAGTACAGAGTAAGAACACAACTTTTCCTATATGGGGTCATTACAAGATTAGTTCCAAATGTGAACAGAGAAGACTATCACGAAAAAAAGAAAATACTACTACATTTACAAAGACTGAATAAGTGATTTGGCTATAATTATTACTATAGTCTTACATCAATTTCTCCTGGCGATGTCAGAGAACTCAAAACTGCTGTGTGAAACACATGAAATGATCTTCTTTGTTTAGTTTTCAGGTAGGTAGTATCTTGTGATTTAGATGCATTTCTACCACCCACTGTACTGGAGTCTAGGATCAGTTACACACATTTCACACACACACCCACAAACACCACTTTAAGTCACATTGTTTTTCACATATCCCATCTTCCCAACAACCCTCTGTGTGCCGTAATACCACCTTCCTTTATTGTCCCCCTCCCAACACCTTCGCCATCTGTCTAATATTTTTTCCTTCACCAAACTTTTCAACTCTTTTTCTTCTTAGCAGTGAATAAATAAATCACTCTAAAATAAGATGACCAAGCCAGCAGACTCCAAATTCCAAACAATGGGATTTTATTATTCCCAAAACAATAATCAAAGAAATAATACAAAGTTTCTGGAAGAGCCTGTCCACCACTGGGACCAAGACTGCTTTTCCTCAACTGGGAAAAGTTCACCCCATAAAAAGGCTTAGCCCCTCCCACAGGCCAATTATTTTTCCTTTTTTTTCTTCTTTTTCTTCACTTGTTCTGTCCAACAACTGAGCAAACAGATTACAGCTGCAGGCCTTTTGTGTTGGACAGGTTTTACTATCACAAAAAGAGGTTATAGAACTTTAGACGCCAGAGTATAGATTTGTATTAAACCCTTTTTGTTGTATTATTTTTTTATTTATTTGTTACATTTAGTGTGTGTGGGGAGGAAGAGGGAATTAATATGTGTGTGTGTGTGTGGGGGGGGGGGGGGGGTGGAAGAGAGTAAAAGGAGGAAAGGTGAAAAAGTGGGGGATACAAGCACTGATTTGGAGCAGTTATTCTTTTAAGCTGTAACAATTATACCAGATCTGCTGGACAGACAAATATTACCTCATGGATAAAAATCTGACACGAAGATAAGTGAAAAATATCTGTCCATCAATACACTGTGGGTTGGGAGGAGGGATGAAGCAGACAGGGAGCAGTGTGGCAGTGTGCACGTAGGGGTGGAGATACATGCATGCTGCCGAAGTGAACCTTGTGTTGTGGGGAACCAGATCCTACCCAGCCAGACCAGCCAGACCAGGAGAGGGGAGGAGAGACCCCCAAGGCCAGCAGCCCCCCCAGCATCCGGACCCTGGCAGCCCGGGAGGGGGGGAGGCAGGGACCGCCCACCCAACCAGCCAGGCGCAGAGAAGGCCCCCCTACAGGGGCCCCCAGAGGCAATAAGCAAACCCAGTGTCTGGCCCCCGGGCCACAGGACAGGAGCGCTCAGCCGTACCAGGCGACAGCCATGGGGGCCACCGGGTGCCAGACACCGAGACAAGGGCCAAGGACGAAGCCAGGGCCCCCAGAACCCATGAGCCACCCTTGAGCCGCCCACCACCCGACCGGCGCCCCGTCTCCGCAAGCCAGCCCTGGCACCTTACCCGAGCAACCCAGAGATCGCCACGCACCCACAGCCACCCCCCATAACCCTACCCACTACAACCCCCCCCCCCCCGGCATATCTGAGCCCATCATAACCTTAAGTGCACTCCCCTCTCTTGGATGGGAAAGCCCCAGAGGGTCCCAGCGAGCCAGCCCCCAGTCCCACCCATGCACTCACGCACACATACTCACAATCATCTGGTTACCCCCGCGCCACGCAGTAACCCTCCCCAGCCGATCGACCCCCAGCGCCGTATGCCCGACCATCACCGCAGCCGACAGGATACCCATAAGCCCGGCCGCCCTGAGAGGACCAGGCGGGTGAAGACTGGCCGCCCCCCCCCCAACCCTACCCATGTATGGAGGTGTGGGAGTGCTTCGTGTGTGCTGCAGGTAAAATAGGAGGTCTCCAGTGTTGGGGCCCCACCGCTGCCAAGCCGCAGAGCCCCCCACTCCGGGATCCGTCTATGAGTGGTGTGTATTTGCTGTGTGTGTGCTGCTAGCATGCAGTGTGTTTGTCTAAAGTGGGAGTTAAAATTGTGGGGGGGGCCAGTGAAAGATGAGCATGGATGTTTCACCGTGCCCCCTTCCACCAGACCCTCCCCACAAGGCCCTAGATGAATCAGAGTGTCTAATATGCAAGTAAAAGCGCGGTGGAGGGAGGGCCACCCACAGGCCAATTAACCAAACATTTCCTTAAAACAGATTCCTGGGGGACTCTTAAACAAAACTCCAAAGTTACCGTTATTTAACAAACAAAAAAGGAAACATAACAATTGAAATACAGATATAAGTTTGAAACAAAATCAATTAGACAGAAAGCGGAACAAACCAAAAAAAAAAAAAAAAAACACTTTTGACATGTGAAGTCACTTCCTGTTTCCTGTGGATATGTATGCTGATGTGTACATTGCTCTGGTTTGGCTGTTTGTGGAGGGAAACTTAGATGGTGAGTAAGATTATGTTTAAAAAGTCCGCACCCTTAGAATTAAACACAATATGAAATGTGAATGATTTGTTTGCCTGGGTGTGTGCATGTGTCAGGTAAAACTTTAAACTGCTACTGGGCTGTGAGAAAAGAGGCAAAAAAAAAACAATGTAGGCTGGTGTTAAGGCGCTGTCCTGCAACCTGTGAGGCTACTTCGTCACATGATATAACAGCAATATGTAGCGGTACATCAACACAAAGCTTCTTAGCTGCTAGTTTTGCGTTTTCATCCGCTACCCCGTGTACCGGGACACTTAAAATCTTTCAATGATTACATGTTTGCTTCAAAGAAATTTCCTCAGTTTAATCATTGACTTCCTGTTCTTTTTCGATTTGTTTTACCAATTGCTCACACCTGCTTGATGATAATCACCACACCCGACTCATTAGACAGTATTACAGTTGAGAAATAACTTGGACAACCCTGACCACACCCACTCCACAGGTTTTGTCATTAGCTCAGCGTTTCTGATATTCACCGCCAGATTGTTATTTTGTTTCCTCTTTATTGTGATTCTAATCAATCTATGTGCTTTCAGTTTGGCTTCCTTGTGTTCCCTCACCTCTTTCATTTGCATCTTAAGTATCTCCTCTCTCTATGAGGCATTGTCAGAATTTCTGTTTTCATAATCATATTATTCTGGTTTAGCAGATGTTTCACACCTCACTTTTTGTTGCTCAAAATGTGATTCTTGTTTCTGAATGCAAAAAGTTAATGCTTTTTAATTAATTGTCAAATTTTGAAATTGGAACATCAACACAAATGTCTAGCAGTTCATTAGTTGATCTTCTGATTTAAATGTAAAATTAGTATGACTGTATTATTATTGCTTTTCCTCATCATGACAAAACAAATTGTAAGAATCTGCCACAATCTAATACATGTTGAATGAATTAAGTTAATTTCACATATTGTTTTTTTTTTAGGAGGGGGGTTGGTGGTCCTATGACTTCCAATAATGGAAAGAGCTCTTAAAATTGCAGGGCCCGTCCCCATGTTTAGGTATTCCTAATGTAAACATGCAATCACAGCAGCTGAAAAGAAAAGTGTTATCCAAACACAACGATTGAATGTGCTCAACAAAGCTCTGGCAGGACAAATCATGGTGGTTTGATGCAAATGATCACAGACAAAAGAAGTGGCAGTGTTGATGTGCAGAGAAGGACCATAATGGGAATAAATTATGGCGTTGTGTGTTTTTTTTTTTTTTTAAGTCAAAATGCCTTTGTGCAGGGCTGGTGTTTTTAAATGGCAGGTGTGTCTAAAGCATTGATAGATGAAAGGTGAGGACATGGGTGAGTAGGCTTCAGAGGTACAACAGGGAGGGGAAGAACATCGCCGATTAGGCCTTCGGGTTCAGGCTTCATTTTCTTCTTTCTTCTCTCTGTCCCTCGCTGACAGGCTGAGTGGTGAAGATGAGACATGGGTTCATCACGCTTTGTGTGGCCTTGAGGGTTTATTTTTTTTCTTTTTCTTTTTTTTTTTCTCCACACATAGGATTGCGATTGTGGTTGCGTTGCCATCTTAAGCTGCTGTTTTACAGCGCGGCTATTTTTCTCTTATGGCAGTGACCTAGTTGAATGTGAGCTCTTTTGCCTCCATTAGTATCCATATGTCATGTGTTTGTTTTTTAACCAAATAATTTAAAGCAGATCATGCTGATGATCGCTGAAGACAGGCGATGTCATGTGTCTGCCTCAGGGTTATATGTTATTTGACAGAGGCGTATTTCTAGATTGTGTCCAGAGCTTGTTCCATTGATTATTATTTTTCTCCCTCTCAAAAAAAGACTAATGAGCCCACAGAATTCCGCCAGAAAGGTTAATACAATATTGAAATGTCAGGAGATTAATGATATTGTTCTTTCTTCCTATGGTCCTTTAAAGGAGGGTGACAAATGTCTTGCCCTTTTCACTCCAATCCTCCCTATTTGTGATCTCCCTCTCTCTCATTTCTTTTTTATTCTTCCTTCATACTTCCTTTGTCTGCTCCTGGTTTTCCTCCAGTGGTCATGGTCTCCAGATGCCGAGCGTTGATCCTTGCCACTCCTCAGAAATGCTGTGGGAGACAGGCTGTGCTGAGCAGTTGTCTGTAAATGAGCAACATTGATCAATCTTCATTAGGAAGTGACAAGACTTCAACGCAACATGTTTCCCTTTCGTCGAGAGCGGAACCCTTTATGCACCTAGACCATCAAACTCCATGTTGCGACTTCTCAGCTTGGCAGCAGAAAAGGGAAACACTTCTGTCATCCTTTCGAAAGACACATTTCAGTGGACGTCCAATGTGTGTGCTCAACACCTGTATCTTGACTCCTCCTTTGTTCTTGGAGCACCCTGGCATTTAACCAGCTCAGCATAATTGGTGTGATTTCCCTGTCTTGCTATATATTTTAAACCAACTGTATAATTACAGTGAATTCAAGCCTTTATGTGAGAAAATATTTCCTCCATACTTTGGCGCACAAAATGACTCACCACCTCACAGGAAAGGGGAAATCACCTGTTTTGTCATCTCATTTTTCATATGCTGTTGTTAAACGTACATGAACATTGATCATAATGCATCACAATGACTTGTGTGAAAAACAACTTTTTCTACACCCACTGGCCACTTTCTTAGGCTCACCTGTCAAACTGTTTAAGACAAACTTCTAATCAGCAAATTACATGACAGCAACTCAGTGCATTTAGACATGCAGACATGGTCAAGATGATCTGCTGTAGTTGAAAACAGGCTTCAGAATGGTGAAGAAAGGTGATTGAAGTGACTGAACGTGGCATGGTTTTTGGTTCCTGACGGGCCGGTCTGAGTATCTCAGAAACTGCTTATGTACTGGGGTTTTTGCCCACAGCCATCTCTAGGGTTTACATAGAGGGCTCCAAAACAAATGGAAATATCCAGTGAGCGACAGTTCTGTGGGTAGAAATCCTTGTTGATGCTGCTTATTGATGGTTCCAGCTGATGGAAAGACATCAGTAACTCAAATAACCAGTTGTTACAACCGAGGTCTGCAGAAGAACATCTCTGAATGCACAACACGTCCAACCTTGAGATAGTTGGTCTACAGCAGCAGAGGACCACACCGGGTGCCACTCCTGTCAGCTAAGAACAGGAAACTGAGGCTACAATTCACACAGGCTCACCAAAATTGAACAATAGAAGATTAGAAAAATGATGTCTGGTCTGATGAGTCTTCATTTCTGCTGCAATATTCAGATTTTAGGGTCAGAATTTGGTATCAACAGCTTAAAAGTATGGATCCATCCTGCCTTGTAAAAATGGTTCAGTACCAATTGAGAATGGTTACAACACCACAGCCTACATGAGTATTGTTGCTGGCCATGTCCATCCCTCTATGACCACAGTGTACCATCTTCTGATGGCTACTTCCAGCAGGATAACACGCAGTGTCATTAAGCTGGAATTATCTCAGACTGGTTTTTTGAAAATGACAATGACTTCACTGTCCTCTAATGGCCTACACAGTCACCTGTACCTTGATGACTCTATTCCATGAATGGGGCAATTCTGTTGAGACAGTTCTGATGAGAAAAGCAGGTCCAATCCAGTGTTCGCAAGGTGCAGCTAATAAAGTGGCTGGTGAGTGTACTTCATTGTTACAGATTAGCCAATTATATTTGCAGCTTTTTACACAATCCCTGATTTGGTGGTAACGCTGACACAAAGAGAAGAAGGAGTGAGCTGATATCTTCTGGGTTCTTCAGGCAGAGCCTTAGCTGATTCTTCCTCACTGCAGTAATTGCATCAATGAAAAGGAAGGCCGCTTCTGGCAGGCAAACATGGGTCGTCATTACTCTGCGTGAAGCTGCATGCTCTAAGGTAGGTCATTACTGCAGGCTGTCAATATCTAATCTATGATCCATGATAGAGCCTAAACATAAAACCTCTCAGGGTCATGTGATCATTTAGTATCTTCACTGGAAAAGTTCAAGCAATTACGAGGACACCATATCTTCGAACTTTATCAGGTGATTTTTCTAACATGTCTGGATGTGATCTTAACAGTTGCAGCCCCTGGAAAAAATGAAGTCATAATCGCTTCATCTTTACTCCTCAATGTTCTTGGCATCACTGCTTTGATATCGTCATTTGCAGAGTTGTCATTGGCCAGCCCATTGTCTGGTTCCCTCTCATTTCCTCTTCTCATCCATCCTGCAGCAGACAGTCACTATCTCCCCATTTTCCTATATGTGACCAAATCACTCCACCATCCCATGGGGAAACAATTCTCCAATAACTTCCAACTCCATCACGAAGTCCTGCATTAACCATGAAGCTGGTTTGCCAAGTCAGAAGGTTTCATTCATTTTATCAGACCTGCCAGATTGTTTGAATAATTGCTATTCTACAGTGTGGCTTTCTCCTTTATTACTCTGAATTTAATCTAGTCATGGCTTGGCTCTGAGGTTGCAGCAGTGTTTATGTTTAATACACAGGTAATTCACTGCAGGCATAGAGAACAAAAACTCAGTCATTATGATGTGATAATGATGACAGTTGTTTGAGTTCAGTGTTGACTATGCAGCAGCTTTCTTCTACATTCAAATCTTGTTTCATTCTTTTCTTAATTTGTTGTCTCATTCCTGCGGGATTGATATTCGAATACAACTTTGCCAGCCATTTTGGAGGTAATTTGACAATAACCTTGACTCTTTCCTAATTTTTACCTTACTGCTTCTTCCATTTGACCCGCCTCACCTTTTCATCTCTCCATCAATGTCACTGAGGCTCTAACTTCCCAGCAACTGTCGTTTTTCCTTGTAAAATATTTCCGACAGCCAATTTATATGGTGGCAGAGCGCATCTATCTCCTTGAAGGCTGGGAAGTGTTGCTCTCCCCACAATTCGCTTCCCTGATTCTGCTTACAGGCATACCTGCAGCCATGGGCTCTGTGTGGCTCCGTCTGAGCATATTTGCCACATGAGAGTTTACTTTGTGTCTGGCAGATGGGAAGGAAGTTGTGTAAAACTGGAGGAGTGTCACCAAATCTTCAAACATCAGTGTGACAGGCCTCAGCAAGAAGGAGGGCTCAAAGGTACTGATGCTAAATGAACGATTTGAAGGAAATGACAAGAAAAAAATGCCTAAAACTATTCCATTAAAAAAAAAAAGAGTTTACAGTTTGGTATGTCAAAAATGTAAATATGTATGTATTACTAAGGAGGGATCTAGGCATGCATCCATGCAGCATGTGAAATTCGAATAGATTTCTTTAAAAATTCTCTAAACATTTACCAAACCCTCAAAGAGATTGAATTCTGGTTTAGAAAGTTCTGGTCAAAGTCACATTTACAACCCATACATACCTCCAGGTTTAGTAAATTAGTAACCATTGCAGAAAAAAAAAAAAAAAAGATACTACAGTTATGGGTGATGAGGAGTGAATCTACGTCAGAGTTTTCTGATTTAAATAAATAAAAATCTGAGCATGAAATAAAACATTCAGTAGAATAAAGTTTTAAAATGTTGAGAATGTCAACAATTTACAAGATTAACCTTTGTGCTATCTTAGATGACCCCACCCTTACATTGACGTGTTTTTCCTACCAATACAAAGGTGGATACATTTGGAAAGATTTCATGTAATCCATGGACACCAGTGAAGACCACAAATCATTGAAGAAAAAAGTTTCAACACACTGTCTAGTGGGTCTAGATGACCCAACTCCCAACGTTAAAGTGCCAAGGATAGCACAAGGGATAAACTTGTATATTTCCGAATAATGACGATTGACTTTTTTTTTTTTTAAACAATGATTGACTTTTTTTTGTCAGTAAGACAGATTGGTTGTAAAAGCTCCAAAACTTTGAACAGCCTTATCTAACTTGATCTTAAAGCATTACATGTGCCATTGTATGATTCAGACCCTTTTAACTTGACATTTCCTTGAATTCTAATCTCTATTAAGCACAAAGTACCCAGTAAATGTGACCCAAAGTTCTCTTGCATTATCGCTATGCTACAGTATCACCACCAGCACCAGCGGCCTTGACTTTCTTGCTGTGTGTTTTCTGTGAGTTCACGCATGAGACATGTGCAGTCAGTGGAAACAGAAAAGTGCAGTGAGCTTGTGCTGCAGAAATAAAAGGCAAAACAAGATCAAGTGAAGTGGAGCAGCCAGTAACTGCTGGATTATAGCCTTCTTAACTATGCAAATGAAGCTTTTTTTATACAGTCTTCAGTCTTTGTAGCTTTAACACATCTTCTTAAAGCACTGACACTAAATTTGATGAACTGATGTTCTCTCTATATCCTCTTAATCAGTCATGTAATGAGCTGCACTGGTACCACTGTTTGGATTAATTATACATCAACCCAATTAGACACAGTACATCCAAACTGCAGCTTTATCTGATTATCAGACCAATGAAAAAATCTGAATGTCTCTACTTAATACATTTAAGCATTATTCTTCTCAAACAACTGTTTTATCATTGAGGACACTAAACTAAAGACAAATAATGTAACATTTATTTTCGTTTTTAGAAAAAAGTAACTTCCTTTACGTATTGCATTACGTGTTAAGTGTTGCATTTTTCTAATTTGTATTTGTAATTAGGGTATGCAGCCTCCAGACATCCAACAGATTATCTGGCCCTTCTGTATTACTTAAGAAGTGGACCATGAAAGTAATTGGTGTGTGGAGAACATTTGCGTCTAAGCTTCATGAGATTTTTAAACATATGAGACGATGTCCACAAAGCTATTAAAACAAAGCTCCTGCTGGCATTTTGCCATGGCTAAAAGGTCCAGTAGCCAGCTGAAAGGTGAAAAACACCATTAGAAGCCTACAGCCAACTATAATTTGGCTTTGTTTTAGCTGCTTTTGAAGGGTGTTTTTTTTTTTTTTTTTTTCTCTAACACTTTTTTACAAGTATAATTCTTCAAAATTGCACTACAGTCATCTTTGAATCTGTTTTGAAAGTTTTCTCAGTGGTCTTTTAATTATGATTATTCTTTTTTTAGGCAAAGTATAAAGACGTGCCCTTTTCAAGGAAATAGTTTCAGTAGAATGACAATGGTTCATTAGAAATTCACTGCTAAGCTGTCCCTCCCTTACCATCATGCATCTGTTTACACACTCTCCTACAGCCCCTCACAACCCCAACCTAACAAAAGTGGCGATCAATATGAGAGCAATCCAGCCATTCACTTTTGATTCAGATGCCAGTTTGGACGAGGAAAACAAAGACACACTTGGATCCAGTCGTCAACAAGCAGATGCATCAGAATGGAGCAGAGCAGGGAGCTTGTGAGTTGCCGTTGTAGCTTCTACATCACACCTACAAGCTTTATCTCACTGTATTTTTTCGTCTGCTCCTGTTTCACAATGATTTGAATAAAGAAATGATCAGAAATGCAATTTTGAGCTTATTTTTTCTTAAAATATGTCCTCCCTCATGAGAAAAAGGTCACTAGAACATGTTAGAAAACCCAAAACTACAATTTTTATTAGAAAAAATATTACAAATTAAGTTAAAAACTTCTCAAAGCATAGTCTTACTTTCAAAGAGAATAGAAGTTTTTATGCTCATCTATCCAAAGAAATATGAGTCAATGAACAAATTACATGATTGAAAACAAATTCATTAGCAGAAAATGCCAGATGGCAAACAAATCTTGAGCAGTTCACAACCAGGGGTTCAGTACAAATGTCAAAACCAGACAAGTGTGACCCAAAAGCAGAGATTGGATTTATCCGCAGGCTGTGGGAGCTTCCTGCTGATAAATGGAGTTTTATCATTTGTGCAGAATTCTGGTCAGTATCCCTGCCTGAATACTGAAAAGGACTATTGTTTGGCTGGGGAATGAAATGAGTGGGAGAGCTGATGCATTGAGGAGGATGAGTAGATGTTGTGCCAACATCAGAATGACTGCAGGTTGTATTTAGTACAGTAGTGAAATCATATATTATAGAACATAATTATCTGTGATATATGTTGTTTTCCATTCATAAATTTACACAGTATTACATTTCCCTGTCAGTTTTAAGTAGTACAATGACATTGTTGAGCTCACTCACCCCAGGCACATTCATTAAAGGAGCACAGATTCCCATTTCAAGAAGATGATCAATTTAGCTTAATGACCTAAATGACCAACTGGTGGGAATTATTACCATCAAAGGGTTAATTAATTAAAACATTTCTGCTTAAATTGAATTAAATTGACATTGACTCTTAAACAAAAAATCCACAAAAGTTTTAGCAAAAATGTCTACATGTATCTCTATACTGTAGTGTGTGTCCCTTTCCCACAGATGCTGAACTGCAATCTGGCTTAGGTTCCTTTTTATAATTATAATATATAATATATATTATCCTACCTGGTTTTACAAACCATATGGCACACCTAAAATCCTCAAACTTTTTTTTTCTTCTTTTTTTTTAAACAGAAAATCCACCTTCCTGTAAGCCTTAATTCCCGTCGTGTTTACTGACCCCCAATTGATTTTCTGTGGTACACCACGCTCAAAAATCTGTAAACATGTTTTAGTACGACTTTGGTAAACTGAAAGGCCGCACTGCTTGATTGATGGAATAAAATACTGTGCTTAAACTGTTTGTCAATGAGTTTAATAAAGTCTGACTCATCTGGCTGTTTAGTTTGGCTTAATGTGCCTAATGCTGTGAAAAGTTACAAACATTTTATTTTTCTTTAACTACAGAGGCACAACCACATGTGCCTCCAGAGCACCTGATTATAGACCTCTGCTTTGGGCCATAACACCAAACAGCTTACAGCAACACACTTAGAAACAGAAGAACGCTCCCCAAAAGTCTTAATTCCCTACACAAGATCCCTCACAAAATTCCCTTATCCAGCCAATAACTGAACCCCATAACCCCTGTTGTAACAGTAAAATATATCTAACACAAGAGCCTTTCAGCTCTCATCTGTTTGCTCAGCTGTTGGACAGGACAAGTAAAAAAAAATTAAAATAACCGAACCCCATAAGTCTGAACCCCCAACAACAGCTTAAATGAGAGAACCCACAGCCAACATGCTTCCCTGCCTGGTGCGTTCACTAAGCTCCAGAACACATAACACTCAGAGGAACCCCAGCAGATACCCAGTCTAACTTAGTCTGCAACACTTCATAATTGATGCTTATTTGTATGTGTGTGCATTTAAAAAAAAATATTCACTATAGCTCACTGTTATAAATTTCTTATAGTACAAACTGGGGGAGGAATAAATGTGTTAATCAATAGTTTCCATGGCATCAGGTAGCATGGGAGTTGTTTTGTATGTTGGGGGAACACTGTTTTGTGTTTGCGTGTATCTGCTCATCTTTATGGTTGCAGAGTTTATACCTCCATTTATGTCTGCAGTGCCTGCATGAACGGCCAGGTTGAACTTTGACATTCTGGCTAAATGCTGGCTTACCCGTTGCTATGCCGCACCTCTCACCAATCCACAGAGCAGCAATGAGTGGTGCATCACATTGGAAGTAATGACTTTTCCGAGCGAAGGAGAAACATTGTCATTTTGTGTCTGAAGGGAGCTATTAGACTGCATTAGTTAGAGCTCAGTGATCTTCAAAAAACTCATGTTTTCAGCGGCGAGCTTTTGCTCAGACTCTTTAAAAACCGGATGGGTTTGTCCGTCTTCATGTTGTGAGTCTGTGGCACCAACAGCCCATCAATAAACAGCCCCAGTCAAATGCCGAACACAAGCAGGGAATGTTTTGACACTCAAAGACAATGCTCTGCACACCCACATGAACGGCTGGCCATCCAAACATGGTAAAACACCTGACAGCATAAATTACTGGGCGTAAAAAGGTTGAGGCACCGTACGTGTATCAAGCCTCGGCTGCTGTCAGGAGCAGGAGGCTGGGGAACAAAGGAAACCACAGGAGCAGAGAAAGAGGAAGGATAGTTTTGAGAGGAGGAAAGAAGCAACACATTTGGAAAAAGGAAATGGACTGGATGAGACAATAGCCAGAAAATAGGCAAAAACATAAATCCTTTGAGTCTGTCATATCTTATAAGGATAGTATGGTAAGAGGAAGCAAAAGTAGCCTTAAGTCCTGCTGTTTTACAGCATGACACATAACCTCTAGCAAAATTCACTAAGTTCATGGAGGAAATGCATGATGAAGGATCTGTCTGCTTGCCTCAGCCATTGTTAGACTCAGTTGAGTATCATTTATGATAATAGGAGCACCTGGTGCTGAAGAAAAGCCTCAGCAGAGCGGGAGCTGGAATACCACCGCCTTAGCATCTCAGCTTTACAAAGAAAATCAAAATAGCTGCATCTTCCTCTGCATCTATCCCCATTCCTTTACCCCCTCCTCTCTTTTTTTCCTCCCCTCCTTTTCTCTGCCGCTTTTAACATGCCTCCATCTCCTCGTGTTAATTTGCTGCTTCAGTGACACGCATCATTGGGGGAGTCATTTCTAATAACCCCGCCAGCCCCCATACAAGTGCCTTTGAGTCATGCACTGACATGTCATTCAAATTATTAAGCATAATGGTGACAATGATGCATTTTCTAAACCCTCGCTTCCTTCCTGACACGACTGCAGTGAGCTCAACACAGCAAGCCAACCCTCCAATAATTTCCCTCCCCCTTCCCACTCCTCAGATGAACCCCATCTCATCTTTTTTTTGAGGAAGAGCACGTACTGAGTTGCTGGGGTGAGTCATTTCATTTCCCCGAGTCGTTTGGCACAACAAAAAAACTATTTTTATTTCCAATGGATCTCAGCCTATGACTCCTCCTCAAAGTCTTATCACATGTCATGATACAGGGCTCCTCCTCTGACAGAGATTCAAGGTAAGAGGGCTTGGAGTTTTCTTTGCCTTCTTTTTCCTGACCTGAGTCAAAGACGAGATATTATTCATTCATACGGGGCCGACGGGGATGATGTGAGGCTGACATTTTCTCTCTGCTGCTCTGTTGTTGCAGATCCAACGCGGAGGAATTGTCAGAGACAAACATCTGCTGTTGTCTCCCTCAGCTGCAGCTCGGTGCAACACACCCAGGCAGCTCGAGAAGTTAACAGAGCCGCAAGGATTTCTGCTCTTTTTTCTCATTTGCAAACTTTCAAGCAGATGCAACACATGTGAGCCAGATGGCAAAGCACAAACCATCCCATACTAAAAGGTTTAAGACCATTTCCATTGTGGTTTTAAAAACGGTGCGACAAATGTCCATGCAGCACATGTGGCGCGCTGGAACACGCTGACTCACAAGAGAGATGCTACCAGTCTGTGGGAGAAACAGGCTTTTCTTTGTTTTTATTTGTTTTCTAATTACAAATACTGCCTTGACTGGCTAGATGATGTCAAGTGCTGTGGAATAAAAAAGAACGCAGAAAGCAGATGCTTTGGTAATAAAGACAATTAAACCAGCATCTGCACCATCTGCTATTGTCCGTGACCAAAGTAATGAGTGGAAAACTGAGTCTAAGAGGAATACTGAGGAGGTGCAAGGTTGCACAAACATCTTTCGACTTGATGGAAATGCTTTAAGGCATGCAGGCTATAATACGCATGAAAATGACCCTTAAAGCAGTTTGGTAAATTAGCTGGAAGAACTTGTGACAAATTCGGTTGAAGTACCACTCCAATCATCATTTGATCTATTTAAAAAACAAAACAAAAAAAAGCCTGTGTCATTTTCTAGGACATAGTGGCAAAATACTCCTGCCGCTCTGCAGAAACTAAGTTGTGGGTGGGACTGTTCAAGGAAGGGTATACCATCATCCTATTTGCTCTCCCGCTAGCTTACAGCCCCTCACACCCCCCTCTAATATTAGCGGTGCAACAAAAATGGGGAGCAACATTGGAGCTATCCAGCTGTACAGTTTTGAGCGAGATCCCAGCTCAGATGAGGAAAACAAAGATTGTCTTGTGGCCTACTGATCACAAACACGCTTTTTTTTCCAAACTGCATTTTTTTTATCTGCTCCTTTCACCACGATCTGAATAAGGAAATACTTAGAAATGCAGGTTCAATTTTAATTTTCTTTGTATAAATTCTCAATCCTGAGAATAATGCTACGAGGACATGTTAAAAACACAATTTTCATTAGAGTTGGTCTTTACAAAATCTCAATTTTTAACAATCTCCTGAATCTTTTTCTCTTTTGCTTTCTCTTCTGCTGTATGGTAGAAGATAAGTGGAGGGACAGCGTGCGTGACCTTACCTATCTGGGGGAGTGATTAACAGCTTATGCTTCAGAGAGTGGTGACATTCAAGCTCAGCCTCCACAGTGGACACATCATCACATCAACAGCAGGAGAAGCATAAAGATTACCAACAATTTAAATGTTTTCTTTTGATTTTCAGTGCACATATTACATTTATTCTAAAGCTTACCCTGAGTAAAATCAGTCTTTCGCTCTCCAACAGCACTGAAAAGAGAACCTTGATGAAATTAAAAGTGATGATCTCTTGTGTGAGTTGTCTGCAAACACTTGTGACGGAGAAACTTTTTCTCTTGTGTTCAGGGTTGGTTTGCGGTGAGCAGGGATAAGCTATCGTTTGTGTGTTTTATTCATATTGCCGCCCAGCTTCATTCAGCCACAGATAAAAACCTGTCCTTGGTTCTTCTTTTCTTTCATTCCTAATAAAGGAGAACGTGGGTTGAAAAATGTCAAACAGCAAGGAAGCAAACTATCAGTTTGTATCAATCGTGAATTTAAATTGTATTGTATAATCCATCCTCAGATATGTTAAATTCACCCTTTAATTAACAGGGGTTCCACAATGTTTTGGGGTGTCTCCCACTGTGTTTGTTAACATACATCATTAATCAAGGGGGGTTCCATTAAGCAGGTCACGCAGGATCATGCTAGACAATTAGACTCTGATTAAGAGATTGTTCATCAAAGCATCCCACTAGCAGCCAGTCTAAAGCTGATAGGCAAAAGAATAGGCTCCTAAGCATTGCAGCACCCATGTGACAAACGTCAGGTGCATGAAGTCAAATATCGTCTGCCAACACATACACAACAATATTCAAGTTATCAAAGTAAAATAACACACGATTTCTTTTCAACAGCTTTTAGCTTCTCTGGATGCCATTACAATACATGACAACCAAGTTCTGCTCTTTCAGCTGTCAGAGTTTTCTCCCTTTTCTCCTCTTTTGAATAAAAATCATCGC
The DNA here is from genome assembly GCA_023969325.1 of Oryzias curvinotus. Lineage (NCBI taxonomy): Eukaryota > Metazoa > Chordata > Actinopteri > Beloniformes > Adrianichthyidae > Oryzias > Oryzias curvinotus. Next base: position 12,915,716 of record CM043718.1, on the reverse strand, counting down.
TCAGCTTTCACGAACGTCTCTGCTCTCAGCCGGCATGAATAGCCCCTTTTTGAAAAGACGAGGTGAAATGCAACGCCCCCCCTCCCACTCAATAGCTAACTGAACCACAGATCTCAAGGAGAGCAGAGAAGTAAAGGGAACGGAATGATGATGAATGTGAAAAGATGAGAGTGAGAGGAAAATTGAGCCAGAAGAGTTGCAAAGGAAGGATAACCTCAGGGTTAGAACAGAAACAACTCAGAAAGTCTGTACATTCGTCTGTCAGCGAGCCACACGTAGCAAGCAAACTTGAAAGAAGTTGAACAATCGGAAAATAATTTGAAACTTTCAGCATAATTACAAATACTTCTGCTGTTGTAGATTTCCATTAGTTTGATTGCTAGTTAGGATTATTTAAGCAAGAACTAGCAATCAGCAGATTAAAAAGCAAGTAAAAGCCACATAAAACAGAGAAGTGGTCCCCCGGTGGGTGCAAATCATCTGTGCCACATTACAGCTGTTGGCTGATTAGGACTGTGGTTTGGGAGTGATGAGTGATTGAACCATGCTGGTCTATTTTAGCACGGGTCCATTGTAAGGAAAGCTCTGCAGATGTTCTAACAAGTGAAACAGATATAGCTACGTCTAGTACTTTGTCTTCACCTGTCAGAGCTAATTCAGTTTAGGCCACATACATGTGCAATGTGATGTATAGTCCTATATAAATATCTTACTGTGGCATTCAGTGTTTCCTGATTAAAGACCCCCTCCAATAAAAATTGTGTTTTTAACGGGTTCTTGTGGCATTTTTTTCACAATGGCGGATATGTGCAAAGAAAATTGAGAGTAAAACTGCATTTTTGAGTAGTTTTTGCTAGTGGGAGAAAGTATAAACAGAGGAATGATGGGAAAAGAGTCAAGGCTTACTCCACGGCAACTGTCCCTTCCACGACTCAGAGGCAAATTTTCAATGAACTCCTGCCGCTCTGCAGAAGCCATGTCCTAGAAAACAACAGTCTTTTTTTTAACCTTAAAACAGCATAATCATTTTTAGAAGACGCTTTTACAATAGATCAAAATATGATTGAAGTGGGACTTTAAAAGCAAAAGGCTTCTTGAACTTGGAGTTCAGAAAGTGTTTGTTTTAACTGGTTGGTGCTCTGATGAGCATTGGCATGCTGGGAAATAGTTTTCTTCCAAGTTGATCATAAATTTACAATAAGAAATAGCCTCTCTGACCCTTGTGCTATCCTATGAGGTCAAGATGACCATTGATGTGTTCTCCCTACCATAAAAAAAGGTGACAAAGGTGGATAAAGGTGGAGAGGATTTCATGTTATCCTTGGACACCAGTGAAGATCACAAATCATTGAAGAGAAAATGTTTTAGTGCACTGTCTTGTGGGGTCTAGATGACCCAACTCCCAGTGTTAAAGTGCCTAGGATAGCACAAGGGTTAAAGAAAGCAGCATTTTTAGTAAATACAGGGAGGATGAAGGATGCAATGAGAGAGAACTTTGGTGTTTTATATTTAGCGTGACAATGTCTCCATTATCCCTCGTGCTATCCTATGACCCCACCTTTACATTGACGTGTTCTCCCTACCATGACAAAGGTGGATAAAGGTGAAGAGGATTTCATGTAATCCATGAACACCAGTGAAGATGACAAATCATTAAAGAAAAATTGTTCAGCGCACTGTCTAGTGGGTCTAGATGACCCCACTCCCAAGTGCCTAGGATGGCACAAGGGTTAAAGAGTGTATGAAAGGGATTGACTCTTCCATAAAACCCATTAACTCCAGTTTATTTGTGGATTTAAGACAAAAACTGTAATGAAATGGTCAAACTGTGAAATTTCACATAATTTTATTTATTTATTTATTTAAAAAAAAAAAAAAAGAAAGAAACCTCACGTTATTAATGCAGCACACATTCCAAATGCAATTAAATTAATGTATGAAAATAGTGTAAAACTCCCCTGGTCCGCACCAGTTCTAAGTCAGCTGCTAGGTGCCGGCCTCTTAACAGCTTCACCACCATGGAGCTGTAAGAGAACAGGCGGAGGAGCTTCTGCAGCTAGAGAGCGAATGGGACGCGTTCCTGCAGAGCGTGGGTTAAAATAAAGTTTGAAAGTTTGAACTAACATCTAAATATTTATTCAGCTGGAAGAGTGATTATATAAATGCAGTTGGAAAAGAGCTTATTTGTGATGTGGAAAATAAAATGGTTGACCTACAAGCCTCTTCCTTTGCTCTGCAAAAATGATCAATACAAGCTTCTTTACGCAATAGCACCTCAGCTAAAAGAACTGCTGTGTTAATATTAACAACTGTAACAGTAATAAAACAATCTGAAATTTGTATTTGAGATCTTTTTAGTTATAATGGCTGTTCACTTCTGCCCCCCTCCCACACCCCCATATAAAATGTTCTAGCTTCGCCACTGATTCAGCTGAATATTGAGTTTGGGTAAGAAAAAGAAGGGATGAAAAAAAATGTTAAGGCTGCAAGTTGAAGGTGTCAAACTGTGCCTGCAGAAGTTGTATTTATTTGTTTATTTATTTTTTGCATAAATCTAGCTGTACTGAAGAATAAGCAGAAAAAACGGAAATTGACAAACTGGAAAGTGGAAACTGTTGCATCAGATGAGAAATCGGCTGATAGGAAACAAACTTATTTACCAACTATTGTCATCATACTCATTAGCTGTGATCATCAGCGCGACTTACAGCTAATAAATAACAGAGAAACACTAATACAACAGCTACCGCTGTGACATGAAGGCAGAGAATTGTTAGAGCTCTCAGTGGAGTTTTGCAGTATGAGAAATGTGTTTGTTTGTATTTAAAGAAATGGATGTTTCCAACTAAAAAACAAGTCAGTGAAGGCACAACTATTATCTTTTAGTATCATTTTAGTAATTATTGATATACCATCAAAAATTGAACTTCTCTCAAATTTCTTCTCCAACTTTATTTTTTAGCTGTGAAAATCGGTTTCAGCACCCCTGTACTACATGATTTTGGATAACGTTGGCTGATTTTAAGAAATGTTTTACATAATAGATGGCTTCAGCTTTACTATTTCAACCTTGGGAAAAGTGACGTCATGGCCCTGTGAGGATAAATGCACAGATTTTGTTTGTCTTTTTGTTACGACTATTGACTGTATAGGACAATTGGACTGAGTGACCCTTCGCGTTCCAAATAGGAAGTAAAGAAGAAGAAGAAGAAGAAGAAGAAAGTCCCATAGACGTCTATTGAGAAATACAGTATTCCCCTGGGTTAGGGACCAGAGACACCCGCGAATATGGAAAACCACCCTACCCACACCCGTATGCACCCGCGGCCAAAGAATGTCTGTCACCTCATCAAAAACACTTCTGAAACATTTCTGATGCTTTGTAAAACACTTATTAAAGAACACTGGAATTTTTCTCAGTATAAGGAGTTTAAAAAAAATGTTAGTTAGAGCAAAAGACTGTACTGTGGCATACTTTATAACGCACATTAGGAGTGTCTCTCTGTCACTCTGTGCCTTAAAACCAGGAGCCCTTGCTTCTTCCTTCATCAGTTAAGTGCAAGAGGTCCTGCAGAGTGATTTGAGCATTGGGCATGGTGCGACAGTACTGAAGGGTAACAAATTCTGGCATTGTCATGCACAGACAATTATCTAGTCTACGTTTTCCTCTTTTGGCTGATCTCTTTTAAAGTTACCATAGTGAGTTATCCGCCTGGTTCATAACAACCTCCTTCACTACATCTAGAAAACCTCCTTTGGTCTTCCTTAAGGCTTCTTTCCTGTTGGCTCCAACCTCAGCACTCTTTCATCAACACAACCTCTGTCTCTCCTCTCCACCTTCTCAGACATTTGCAAACCGACTTCATTTATCTCCATAACATCTCACATGAACTATTCCTCTCAAGTATTATCTTCTGATCCTATGATTCCTTAAGAAAACCTCAACAGCTGCAGCTCTGTTACCCCCAACACCGTCTATTTGTAGCGTAATCCAGGTGTAAGCGCCATTTATGTGACAAATTTATAGTTTATTGGCAGCAATGTTATAATTTTAATTTAAAGAACAATTTGCTTTTATTTTGAAGTCAGTAACTTCCGTTCTAAGACAGGAAATGTTTGGTTTGTATGATGCAATGTGCTGCTGGGGAATTTTTAAATAAATGAGTGGAAGGCGGAGCCATACGGTTGTTTTAGTTGGTAAGGATGGCATCGTCGACACCTATACAGAGCCTTCCAAACGAGTAGACAGTCTCTTGTCGTTCATTGGTTTGTTTTGGATTCAAGATTAAAAAGAGAGAAACATGAAAGTTCATTGAAGAAGAAAGTTAAACAAAGAAAACTTTACACCAGAGTTTGTTTATTTATTTTTCAATCTCTTGAAAATTACGTTCAGGCCGTTTCTGTTTTTCTACTAACCCAAACCAATGTGCTGTGTCTGTGTTGATCCAGAGACATCAGTATTAAAGCTACAGAATGTTAACAATTTCAATTCAAATTAGGTTTTCATTTCCTTTTTGATATCTAAGCTAAACTTTATGTACTCTAAACTGCGTTTGTACCATTGACTGGATGTGTGAATTGGACCGAGTGAGTGTGGCGTCACCAACAGAAAATCACCTGCTTCTGGTTCCAACGTGAAGTCAGTTCAGTGTCCATTATTTCATGATACGGCTGTCACCTTGTCGGAACCAGAAATCGACAGTAAGCAGTGTTTTTCCAAGTCGATCTGAATCTACATTTCTATGGCAACCACTCTCTCTAATCAGAAGTGAGCATGTTAGAAAACCACCAGGGGAGAGGTATCGTTCAGTCCAGTTCGCATATACAGTCAATTATTTAAAACATTCTTCAGATTTATTCAGAAAATAATTCTGGATCTGCTAGCAGCACCAAAACAAGTGCAAAGTTTATACTGGTACAAATTCTTTAAGAATATATTCTACTTCAAAGTATGTCACTGTCAGAAAATATGTTATGTACAAACCAGCCCTACGTTTATGTGATATTTTACATTTGCCATACAACCATATAGTCCCCAGATGATATTTTGCTGCCCATCTGGGGATCTGGATGTTGAGGATCACTGCTTTTTAGTATAGACTTTTTTAGAGCTTATGTGCAGCTCAACACGCTTCTCAGCAGGGTTATTGAAAGTGTTGCATCTCCGCTGATAGGAATAATCTTGAATATTTTGCCATCTGGTACAAAGATGCAACCAATCGTGCAATATCTGTTCTTGACGCTCAGACATTTTTACACGGGTGTTCTTTAAAATACAAAAACGGTAAAATTATTCGACTGATTGGAAGCATCAGGATGATCATTTAATAAAATACCAGCTGCACTGATGGCGCAAACACAAAGCTCAATATATGGAAAGTGCAGGTCAATAACAGTATGTTTTTATCCAAACAGCTGGAAAATTGCACGTCTTCAGAAGTCATTTATCACATGTGGAGCCGGGATGGAAGACAGACAGAGCGAAGGGAGAGGAATGAAATTCAAATTTTTGCCGTTTGTCCCACACAGCTGCGGTAACTGTTTGACGTGTGTGATGAATGGTGTTGCCTCGGTGCTGCTGCCCTCTCACCTCAACTCGTTGTCACCGGTCCAGAGATGAAGGGGAGAAGAAAAGCAAGAGGAAAAAAACATCCTGCAGCACAAGCAGTAGATGTTTCCTTTCATCAGCTTACAAACACAGATATGTGCGAGCTCACCCCTCCAACTCCCCCAGCACAAACACACTGCTGCACACAGCAGAGCACACACATTCAAATGCACACTCACCTCTGTTATCAAACCCTGATAGCTTGAATCCTATCCGCAGTCAGTGTTTGCTGACCAAGCTTATTTCTTTTTGCCAGGCTAACCAGTTTTTGCTTCCACAGACCTTCACTGAACTGCTTTCTGCAGAAACACAGCCAAGTGGAAGTACTTTTTTTTTTTTCTAGGACAGCACAAATGAACAGGTATGCCACTGTAAAGTGGATGTTTGGGGGTAGTTCAGGTGGAGAAAGAAATGAAGGAGGAGGATGACATACCGGTAAGCAGCTGGAAATAAAAGATGAAGCTGGTTGGGGGGGAAAGTTGCTTCGTTGGCAAAGAGCAGAGCTGTCATTACTTGTGGCACAGGAGGCAGAGAAAGAAGTGAAAACCAGCGGCAGACGACTCCCCGTCTGCACCAGTGGGTTTGTTTAAAGGGGTTCAGATAAATCAGTGAATCTCTTCATAAGTATCACTGCGAAAAAAAAGTACAGAATTTCTTAAAAAGAACAGCAACAAATAGGAAAGGATTTTTCACTTACAATGCACAAAACACATATATTATCAATACAAGGTATTACATTTAAGCATATTTGAGTCGTTATATATTTACACTTTACGTATAAAAACTGTGATACAGCAGAAACAGTTTCTTCAAAAAGTGCTTTAACCCTTTATTACCAATAATATATCATATTTCATATGATATTTGGCTGCACGGTGGCGCAGTGGTTAGCGCTCTTGCCTCACAGGCCCCTGGTTCAAGTCCCGGCTGGGGGACCTAAAACAGAACTTCAATGGGGAACCTTTCTGCGTGAAGTTTGCATGTTCTCCCCGTGTATGCGTGGGTTCTCTCTGGGCACTCCGGCTTCCTCCCACCGTCCAAAAACATGCTTCATAGGTTAATTGGTCACTCCAAATCGTCCAGAAGTGTGAATGTGAGACTGCATGGGTGTGTGATATGTGTAACCCTGCGACAGACAGTCCTGCCTTCACCCATAAGTGGCCGGGATTGGCTCCGGCAGCCCCGTGACCCTGAAAAGGACAAATGGAAGAAAATGAATGAATGAATCATATTTGATACATGTATTTCTGAGACATCCTATCTCATTAGTATGATTCCCAATAGTATGAACCTGCTCCATGTTTTCTGCCCTGTAGTTCATCATCATTCCACCAGAGGCAGTAGAAGGGCTTTTTCTGTTCATTTTAAAATTGCTGTTTCCATGAAACCTCAAAAACTTTTTTGGTGGGAAAGGTTTGGCTAATTTTCAAAACTTTGTGTGACAATAGCTCATCTATCCGTTTCTTAACCCTTGTGCTATCCTAAGCATTTTAACATTGGGAGTTGGGTCATCTAGACCCACTAGACAGCGCGCTAAACCTTTTTTCTTCAATGATTTGTGATCTTCACTGGTGTCCATGGGTTACATGAAATCTTTCCACCTTCATCTACCTTTGTCTTGGGGAGAACACGTCAATGTAAGGGTGGGGTCATCTAAGATAGCACAAGGGTTAAAAACTGCTCGTTGTATTAAGATAATTCAAAAAAACTTGATAGTGAATTCTTTATAATACATTTACACCATGTTAAAACTGTGTGGATCAAATTTGATACAGGGGTGATTTTTAAGGTGATTTTTCTACCTTTAACACTCATGTTAATATTTTTGCTTCTCAAGCTAACATTGTTATGAGCAATTCATTTACCGCATCACCCAATGTACCATTCTTAATTAAGACTATCCATATCTAATAAAAAAAATACGTTGCAATTATTTTTGTGGATTTCATCCAAGGGTTGAGATTCAAGCATCAGGCACGGTGCTTCAGTCTGGCAGCAGTGCAATTTTGGTGTCACAGCTTATTGAGAGTTAAAAAATGCGAACTTAAGAATGTAAAGAAAGATGCGTCCTGTCAACAAATCAGGGACTCTGCTTTGGCCCGTGACGTGTTGATGACTAGATCAGCGGGTGGAGTCCAAAACTACCATGGAAGAGAATCTGATTGTTCTACTCCTGAGCTTTTTACTATTTGTATTTTTTTCCACTGACACAACAATAAAAAGATCAACTAATTGAAGTCTTACTTTTAGTTTTTCCCTCCCAGGACTAATGCTGATAGCAAGTTGTCAATCACAGCTCCTGTGGATAGTGAACCTGCATGTACTGAATAATCTTGTGAACTGTTTTTGTAGAGCTCTTCAAGATAAATAATCCTTATCTCTCAACATAATCTGTGTTTTTCATGCACTGTAAATAAGATATGCAGTCAATGCTCCTATGTAGCAATAAGGCTAAAAACTTTTGAAAATGATGAAATATTAAAATATTTCTGTGACTCTCTCATGTAACAGTTGACAGTTATTGTATATGTTTTGGTGGATGTTTCTTTTAAAAGTGCAAGGTCCTTTAAGCTTGTTTAGTTATTTTTTTTTTGTTTTTTTTTGCTTTACTTTGTGTAAAGTTTTGTGGTATTTTAGCCTGAATTCTAGAAGTTGAAGGAAAGCTGCCGACCTGTGATTTAGGAGCTTTCCATTTGAAGCAGCTCCTCTAAAAGGATCAGGTATGGATTGCTTTGTCAGAAAACACCAGAAAACACCTAGCTGAGTCTGAAACTCTTTGAAGACATAAATAAAGCTTACGAGAGTGCATGAGAGAAACAAATAGTTCTCTGTGAATCAGAGGCTGTGGAGATGCTTTGTACAACAAGCAGGAAAACATTGTGCGTGTGACAGTTTCTTCTGATCTTTAAGATTGACGAAAAGCATCAGTTTTCCAGCCCAGAGAAACAAATTAAGGTCGTCATCCATTTTTGAAAAATATTTTATTAGAGATTGATCCAGGTACAAGGAAATTAAAGCATTGGTTTTATTTTACAAGTAGAGAGACTGCAAAAGATTTTTTTCTTTTCTAGATTCACTCTTTTTGACATGGACATGCATCTAAGTACAGAAGTTGGTGCACAAAAGAATAAAAGGAGCATGTACTGTATTGTAGAAATGGTATTTGATGTGGGGTGTTGCCTCACCCTGAGCTGTACAGAAAAAAAAAAAAATCACCCGACAACTTTCTCTTTTTGTCTTTTTAATCCTCTTTTATAGCAAAAATGCAACATACAGATAGGCTACAAAGAACCAACAATATTGAAAAAATGAACAAAAGAGGGTAAAGCACTTTCATCCTTTTAAAAAGACGATTTCTTTGTCTTCACAAGCAAACTGAACGTTCGTACTCCTTGTGTGGAAAAGTCTCTTTAGCTCTGACATGAAGAGCAGTGCAGTGAACATGCAAGACGAAGAGTGACTCGGACGGCCGCTGACCCGGTTCTCCAACCACGCCGGGAGCACGTCTCCTTATGGCCTCGCTGCTTGGCTCCAACATCAAACTTTACAAGGAACGGAAAAACACATTTTATATCTCACAAATCTTTATGCATATTTCACAATATACCTTTATTATCTTTTTAATAAATACAAAACGACACTGTGATTTCAAAAGAAAACAATGGGTATTAAAGAGACGTTAGAAATAGCAATCTTAATTTGGCTTGTTCTCTTACTGACATCTTGTCCAAAGATGGATCAACCAGCACATTAAGTCCACAGCAGAAAGAAAAAAAAGGGAAACGACAGAAATCTGACATGAGTGGGAGGTTTGCAGTGATGACACTGGAATGGCATCATCAAGTGGAGATGTATATGGATATTTATACACATATATACATACATGAACACCGCCAGAATGTAAAATAACCTGAGATACTCTCTGCACCTCATTTCCAGAACACTGGCCACTAGGTGGATGGTTAAAAAAATAAAAATGGCAAAACAACAGTACAACAGCATCTGATGGCCTTTAGCTTCCCACCCCATTTATCAACATTAGTAGTACAAAAAGAAGAAAAACAAAAGACAAACAGTCATTGAACCACAAAAATCCTGAACATTACAATTTAAAACATTGTTATAAGCAGCGTTTTGGAGTCCATAAAAGGCGTACGAAGACAGAAGCTTCTCAAAAGAGGGACGTTTACCAAAAAAAGGAGACAAAAATGAAAAATCAGAGTGAACATTTTTAACACGGCTGATGATCAGTGTATTTTGTGGCAGTCAGGCAGTAAGAAAGTGTTCTGCTCCACGCTGTGTCTGCAGACAGGGAGGCAGTGGAAGCCTCGGGATGAGGCCTTTCTCCGTCACCACCTCCACTCGAAAAGCTGCATCGTGTTCGTCATAACTCTCACTCATCCTTCTTTCTGACATGAGACTGTGCTAATAGTTTCAATATCTGAGGCAACAACTTCTACGGCAACTCTGATAAATCACACAGACAGCTCTCAGCTGGTTTGAACAGGGCCAAGTTTTGTTCCTTCCTGGGGAATATTAGAAGAAAAAAAATCCATCAAACAAAACTAAGTGCTTCATAAAGCAATGGCTGGAACTAAAACATATAAAAATAAAACATGTAAACAATCAGCATCGCTCCATCGCTGATTTTAGAGGGTCTAGATTTGTTGTTGCAAGTAAGAATAATAACTATTATTTAGGAGATGTTTGTATGCTTTAAGGCCTTAACAGGAACGCAGATCTGCCCTGACTGGAGCGCTCGTATGAATGTTTTCTTGAACATTTGCTGCTTCACTGAACAAACTAAAAAGAAAAAAAAAATCCCTCAAAGTATTTCTAAATCATTGCAGGCTTACTGCTTCTGTTTTTGGGGGAACGGGAACTCAAGACATAAATAAACCCCGGCAACACTGAACCCTTCCTCCCCGTCCTCTGATCTCGTGTCTGCACTTCACACCCTCAGGGACCTTGTTTTATCTGAACCGTGGAAACCAGCACCTCACTTGTGGCTGTCGGAACCAAGCGTTTCTCTTTAATATCTCTCTGTACATTAGTATATAATCTACTCTTTACTTTACAGTACAGAAACTCCTCTTCACATATTCTTCCGGTTCTTCATGTCAGCAGGAGCTATGTTTTTGTGCTTATCACCAAAATTTGCAGTGCAAAAAGAATCATTAAAAAATACTAATAATGATAATAAAAATAATAATAATAATAATTAAAAGTGACTATCAACAAACTCAGGATTATAAAACAATAATCTTTTTTGGCACAAAAGCCACTCAATTCACATATAATACAAACAACCAGAAAAAACTCAAATGTTTCTGGTAATGGAAATAAAAAGCTCAAACTCAATCAGGTTTGCATAGCAATGCAACAAGTCAAAGAAAATATTTACAGGAAATAAAAATTCCCTTTTCTCCAAATAAACCTGTTTTCAGATGTTTTGTTTGTTTTTTAACTTGCATTTTTTTTTAACAAAAAGAACATTACAGTAGGTGGAAAATATTGTTTTGGGGACAAAACCATAGTGACATGTCAGTATCTTTACATCACATTTACAGTTCTGTGACACTGCTTCTGTCTGTGGTTCCCTCTGAGAACTCACAGGTGAGGACAAAGTCCAGCAGCTCTGCTTCACACCCGGAAAAACACTCTGTGGAGAGAAGAGCAGTAAAAGAAAAAAAAAAGCGGTCAGTTAAACATGGAGGACAGAGTTAACCAAAGTCCAGCTTTTTTTACTCACATAACTCTCCCGTGTACTGTCCTTGCCCGTTGGTTCCTAGGAATTCTGCGTGCTCCGAGGCGGTCCACTGCTGTGGTTGCCGTGGGCCCTCGGTCTTGCGTGGCCCAGTCGAGCCCTTGGAGGAAGCTGTACCAGAAGAACTGTGGCCCCCAGGGGAGGGGAATGATGGCTTACTGTATGGCAAGCATCCATCCTCTGAAAAAAAAACAAGAAGTAACCAAACCGAAGGCTGACTTGATTGATAACCAACATCTGTTGTGTGCGGAAAGCAATCCTCGTCCTCCTGACACCTGTACACTGGCTTTGCCAAAGAGCAGCAGAAAGAGAACCTTTGGGCTTTTAGCATTCAGCCTTATGAGGGGGTTAATTCAACATCAGAGGGACCAGAGGATGGTGCGGTCCCCCTCCCGCTGCATATCAGCACAACACTGACCCTCAGCAGGTTATATCTTTGCGTGAAACCTCATCAAACTGCTCCCCACTGGTGTGCTAATGACTGAAATCGAGGCTGAGCCAGACTCAAATGAAGTGTACTGTACATTACTGAGCAGACACACAGATGGGAGTCACCTGCACCACAGATCTTTGTATAAAGATGCTGACTGCGGGACCTTCCTTTGTTTCACAGAGTAAACGAGACAGTAAAGCGCATCTCGCACCACATGCACGGTGCTAACACGCACACACGCACACAAACACTCAAGCACACAGATGGGGCGCAGAGTGGCCGTTGTTTGTGTGAGAAAGCGATTAGAGTGCATTTCAGTTGCTGAGGCCTCCTGCCTCATTTGGAGCGGAGCAGGCCGATACTGGCAACAGTTACAGGGGCAATGAGGAGGCTGAGCGAGGGCTTGGGAGGGGGGTGCATTCTGGAACACAGGGGAAGTGGCAGACGGTCCAATCTGTTCATGAGAGGCCAGACTCAAAGCAGCAGGAAAGCTTGATTCAACTCTAAAACTTCGAGAGAAAATGACGTGAGTGCAGCTGCACCCCTTTGTTTCTTTTTTAAATAAATATGATCTAAAAATACTTCTCTTCCACTCGACTCTGCTAATGACCAAATGAAGCCCACTTTAGGAAAACGCTGTATAAAAGGTAGAAGAACTATTTGATCTGAATAGAATCAGAAGATGTTAATTTTTTAGAAATTGAGATTAAATTATAAACAACCTCTGGCATGTAACCATATTTTCCGCACTATAAGCCGCACTCAAAAGCCTTAATTAAAAAAAAAATTTAATATAAAAAAATAGTGTGCCATATAATCCGGAGTGCCTTATATGTATCAAGTCTGGTTGTGTTTACCTATGTTGCGGCGATTTTGAGGGCTACGCAGCGCTCTGTCAAAATGTCAGTTTGTCTTTTATTTAGTTTTTTACATATAATGTGAACATGTTAACGTGGCTAATATGTAGTAGCGTCAGACTGTGTTTTTTTTTTATCCGTTACTAACAAGGTTGGGAGTCAAAGTCACAGTAACGTTTGTTTTAGTGGCATGGGTCTGTTTTTTACATGTTACAAACAAGTTGGTAGTTACAGGTTTTGTGAATACGTTAACGTAATGTGCAGTGGTGTCGGACTGTATTTTTTATTTTTTACTAACACGGTTAGCAGCTTGCAGTGCTAAAATATCTACCAGAAGTCTCTGTGAAAAACCAGTGTGCATCGAGTACTGAGTAGATTGGCAAAAAAAGACCACAATGCATTGCGTTTAAATAATTTTTGTGAAAAAAATTATTTAGATTTATGTTTCTTATGAACCATCCATGTTACCATCATTAGAATTTAGTGGATTCATGAATAGTTTTCATAACATGTTCGTATTGATGTATTAATAAGGTTTTTACTCCAAGGAATCTGTGACATCAAGTGCTGTTATAAAAAAACAAACAAAAAAAAATACAAAAAAAAACAAGCATTGTGTCAGAATGGCTTTTAAAGTTCACGGCAATAGTCCCACAATAGATATTTTTTTTATAGTTAGGGAGTGGGGAGGGAATTTCGATATAGACTTTCTGTGAACATAATTAATAAATCTGACTGACGTCCGGACTTATCTTTATCTTAATGTGCCTTATACTTTAGTGTCCTTTACATATCACATAAGTTTGAAAACGGACCATTCATTGACAGTGTGCCTTATAATCCAGCGTCCTTTATAAAAGGAAAAATACGGTAGTTTAAAGGTTTGCTTTATGTTGGTATACCTGAGTGGATTAAAAACAAATAAAACATAGGGCTTTATGTACTTCTAAAGTGTTCCCAAATTTTATAATATAATAGAGGCCACATGTAATTTGATCAGGATAAAAGCGCTTTTAGAACATATCAGGGACATAAACATTGTAAGCATAAACACCATAGGTTGGTTGCATGTGTTGTTCCCGCTATACCTGCTTTGTGCCCGCGTTGCCCGTCCTCCGCTCGCTCCATGGAGCCGAGTCTCTCTTGAATCTGGCGATGATGCTCCAGAGAAGTTCTCAGGTGTCTGTCCATGGAACTCTTGATGTCGTCCGGCCCACACAGGGGTCCTGACATGGGTGTGCGCTCCAGAGAAGAAGCCTTCCTGTCTGCCTGTGGTGCCATGCTGCGGGCCCCCTGAATACGGCCATGCCCCTGACTGGGAGGGGGCTCGGGGGGAGGAGGTAGGTCTTTGTTGAAACATAAACAAATATTAATTGCCAAATGATAAAAGACTTGTTAAAACATTTTTTACAGAATTATTGTGGATGACAACCCAGTGGCTGCCTCACCGTCTGCACCAGCATCTCTCCGGTGGGGTGTTGTGCCCTGATTTCGGGGTTTGCGAGTGGGCCTGGCGGCCCTCTGGTGGCCTAAACTGTGTGTGCCGACTGTGCTGCCATCTGTTGAAAATGGACTGCTGGGCCGGGGCCTGTGGGACAAGCCTTTACCTGCAAGAGGGATAAAAGACCAAAGGGCAGCTGGTTAATAGACTTTAAAGAGCCAACACCCACACTGTGGGACCCAGACTGCCACCAGGAAAGACAATCAATCATGAGGTGTAAACCTTTGAGAAAACAATGGCTTTCATTAGCAGAGAAAGAACCAATAGGAAATCAGTCGAAGCTTGCAACCATGGAATATCCACTTTTTACGCACACAACACAAGACAACCAAAGAGCAGAGATAGTAGAGTCAGAGAGTAAATGAGTTAATCAAAAAGTCAAGGAGAGACCTGCAGGAAAGCCCCATGAAGCAGATACCATGCACAACCAGTGTGCAAACTCCCCAAACAGCCGAAAGAACAAACTGACGGTACACAGGAGCAAATCAGCCAGTGGAGGAGAGCGGGAATATTTATAGAAGTGAGTAACAGCGTTCCACTGATAGACGCTCCAGTTTCCGCACACCAACCTCTCTTGCTGAGGCTAGTGCCCTCAAGGCGGTAGCCTGCCTTGTCTGCAGCAGCCACCAGGGCCTGGGAAAAGCTGCAGTGCGTAAAGATGGAGCCATCAGAGGAACTGTCCAGACTGGACCTGTGGCTGGAGAAATTACGCTCGTCCTCAGAGGCCGAGCCCCAACCATTCACCATGGACCCTGTGGAACACCGCAGGTTTCAACAGAGGTGTGTGCGTCAGTGGGAGGCTGTGTGTGGAATATTTTTTTTCATCTTAAACTCAACAGCCATGTCCTTCATGGAAATATGATCTGAGAGTCTGAACACCTGTGCTGTGATTCTACATACAGATGGATGAAAGTACCGAGTGATCTTAGAAAAGGGGAAAATATTAAGATCCTTCACTTAAATGACTCCATATTTGCTGCAGGGGATTTCTCTTCTTGAAGGAGTTCTGTTGTGTAGTCATTCTGTTCTGGCCTGCCCTCTTTCATCTGCAACACACTTAAGCTAAACACACACACACATGCAGAAGAATGCACCCAGTGGAACAGCAGGACTGTCATCAACTGTTTTTGCACCTCTTTTGAAACCGAACAATGAGAGCACCTGTGCAGAGCCACAGCAGGGCCTCAGGTGACTTCTCACTAAACAGTGAACTGAATCAAACACCTGGTGGTTTGCACAAGTTTTATTAATCCAGAGAGCACAGCCACCACTGACTGCAAACCTCAAATCATTTTTACAAAAAGACCCCTTATATTTCTACAGGTTTGAACGTGCACATGTAAATAATACATTCTAAATGAAAATATTAAAAGAATTGAAATAAATATTTTATTTTACTTCCTGCAAATCCCCCACCATGCAGTGGATTAATTCTAACTAAAAGGGGAAATAAATGACTTATTCCTCTACAAAGACTACAGTATCTCTGTGACATTTGAGATAAGCAGCTTGGATTATCTTCTAGCTATTAACAATATAGAATTATGTATAGTGTTTATTTTAAAAATGATGTCAGATTTGGGACTTTTGATTATTCTGCTGTTGTATGTCTTTGATTTAGCCTACAAGCAAATAGGCAGACCAGCAATTCCACAGCGAAGCATCACTCTGCCAATAAAAATATGCCATTTTGGCAACCAAAAACCCAGAGAACAGTCGGCTAATGTGACAGCTTTCACTGGGACTGCTTTGGCAGACTTTGCTGAAAGTGGCATGAACCCAAGCTCACACACTCTCCAGCACACAGAGAGATGTGATTGAACAGACTGGTATCAGGGAAGTGGGGAGGACTGAGGGTAAAGGTTGTTGAGACAAAGAGAGAGGGACAATATTTAGCAGCAGGATTCATTAAAGGGGTTACTGTGATTTAAAGGTGGCAGAATCCTGGGCAAAGTGGCCAGAGACTGGTTTTCCAGTGAATATGTCACACACAAAAAAAAAGAAAAAAAGCTTTACAGTCTTGCCTGCTAGATGGCATTTCTCTTTGAAATTCAATGTAAGACTTTTACAGGTGCACAGACAAATTCTGAAAGTGGTTCATGCATGCAGACACAATGGGAAATCCCCCTGACAGTTTTCCAACTTCCCCATCTGTGCGTCTCCTCTTCTCCAGAGGAGGCTTTCTAAGTCGATGGATTGCACCTCCACCAGCACAGGTTGCACCAGCTTTCCATTCCTATTGCAGGCAAATGCTCTAAGATTAATGAAGACTTCCATAAAATATAGACTTGCATAAGGTTGTGTATCCATTTAAGACAGCCCATTATTACAACTCCAACTGCAGCATGGAGCAGTAGCTGCTTCGAGCCCTCCATCTTTACTTGCTATTTTCTTTGAAATTCGTATTTTAAGAGGTTTCTCTTGGAAAAAGAAAGATAGCAATTCCACTGGGTCCAATCCTCCCACAAAGAATAGAGCAGATAATGAAGTATAGGCAGTGCCAGCTAAAGCACTGAAGCTTCCAAGTCCTCCGGCTCAACGAAGAAGCACAGCCTCAGCAGATCACATTTACAATGACTCTTCCGCAGTTACACCAGCTTTCAACAGCACAACCTCTGGAGCACTTCTATTCTAAGAAACATCATTCCAAACAAACCCAGATAATTGTAATGTAGTTTGAAAAAAAAAAGCCCATCAAGTTTTCTTATCATTGGTTGAATTCATTTTGGAGGCTCACGACCAAAAAAAGTTATATATTAGTTATATATATATATATATATATATATATATATATATATATATATATATATATATATATATATATATATGGTAATGCTATCAAATCTTTGAATCAGAGCAGTGGTTATGCTCTCTAAAAATCCTCGGCTTACAGGTTTCATTCTCTGCACTCTGACAGAGCAAGGATGGTAAACACTAGATGGTTGTGAAATGGGGGGGGTATAAAACTCATGCTGGCTCTCTCCTGCCACTAAAACTGATTTACACCAAAGCGAAACGTAATCTGCATGTCGTTAAACGGGGAAATCATTCCCCCTGACGAACAGGCGTCTATCTGCAGTCAGAGGATGGAACCTGGGCCCTCATGAGCCCGCTAGGGCTTTATGGGAGGGTAATCGCCCAAAACAGCTTTGCAGCTTTAACATCTATATGTTACCAGAATTATATAAAGCCAAGTAATTCCTACATTTTTTCCAACAGGCAAGAAAGATCTTTGTAAATGTGTAACATTAAGATTCTGGAAAGACACTGCTGGTTAAAAGCGCCCTGTGCGACAAAGGCATCAGTAAGAACATTTGATTTATTTGCCTTTGCTGCAACATTTAGAAAACAGACATATTTTCACATTATTGAAACACTGACAAATCCATCAAACCACTCTTGTCAAGACTTTTGCTCCTTCCCTCACGTATTTGTGTAGCCTCAAAATGGTGGCCGCAATAAATCTTGGCATATTTCCCCATCTTTCCCCTCCTCCCCGGCTAACCCTGAAGATGGGTCCATGTCTGTGCTGTCAAACGATAGGGTGAGAAGCAGACTTGCAGAGAGATAAAAAGGAATGGTGCTGTCTGCGTAGCAATACAGTGGAGGAGAGATGCAGAAGATTAGGGCTCAGTTTATGCCTTATATTCCTATAAATACATCAGTGGTAGCAAGTGTCAGCGCCACCAAATCCCCTGTTCCATCATCCCCGGGCAAACTACACTTTAAAGCTGCCACTGACAGAGTCCACTCATTTCTTTTGCTCTTTCTTAAACGGATCAGCTCCTTTTTTTTTTTGTTTTTTTTGTTTTCTGCTGCCTACCTGCATTTTCTTGGCGAGCATCTGAGAAGCACACAATCAAAAATAACAGCTTTTTCTCCAAACCTTTTCCAGACAAACGCCATGAATTAGTCAGAAACGATTTTTCAACTCATAGATGGTAACTCCTTGTCGGTACGAGAGCAGCAGTCCTGAACCCGGCACCGCCGCTGCAATGTCATGCCCTTCATATGTCTCTCCGACAGACGGCCATAAAAGTTTTCAGTGAGTTGTAAAAATGGAAATGGTACCTCTGGTCTGGAATAGAAAATGCCGCACGTGAAATTTACTTCAAATCTCCTTGGGAGGATGCGGGCGGGGTTGAGTCCAGAGCCGTGTGCCAGTAAAATCACAGCTATTCTCCCCTGCTTGCCTTGCCTCTCCTTCCTCTTAATTTCCCCTCTCAGTCGCCTGTTTAAAATTCATGGACTTTCTTATCGCTTTTTTAGAAATGATGATTATAATTCCCCAGAGTCTGTCAAAAATGCCCCAAAAAAACGTGACTGAGGAACATTTCCTGAGCAAATTGAGGAACACGAGGGACATCTGATGTGCAATAATCCCAGTACTACAAAACAAGGTGAGACCCAGAGATGTTGATTCAGAAGTTTTTTTCTAAAATAAATTAATCTCTCAAGCATTTTAAACCCTACAAGACCCACTTCATCAAATATTTGACAAGAATACTTTTTTGTTTTTAATTGGGATGTTTTTTAAACCCTTCGATGAAATCCACACACACAAAAAAATTGCAATAGCATTTTTTTTTATTAGATTATCAATTATGAAAAATTGACTGGGTAAGTTTTTGCACAAAACATTGTTAGTTTAAGATGCAATCATTTTGACATGAGTACCTAATTTACCCACTATCTCAAAATTGAAACACATTTTTAACATGGTTTGACAAAATTATAAAGAATTAGTCATCAACAAATTGTGCATTCTTTCAATACAGCATGTGAACAATCTATAGTTTTCTTACTATAAATTTTTGAAAAATTAGCTAAACCTTTTCCGCCTAAATTGTTTTTGAGATTTCATGGAAGCAGCCATTTTGAAATGAGTAAAAAAAAAAAAAAAAACTCTTCAACTGCCTCTAGTGGAATGACGGTGAACTACAGACCAAATAGCATGGACCACTTTTTATACAGTATAATGGGTTTTTAAGGAAAGGTTTGATTGTGTAAGAGTCTCTAATGAGAAAAGAGTCTCAGAAATGTGTGCATTACAAATGATTTAAGTGGTTATATAGGATTTAAGTATTTTTCCATCACCTTTTAGCTACAGTAGTAACTTTTCCCTTTGCAAAAGGACATATTTATTCTGACATTTCAACAGAGGATATTAAAGTGTTAAAAAAACAGTTTAAAGTTTGCGGCAGCACCAAGATGAAACCGAAGTTGGCCTTGTTCATCTAAGTGAATCATTTTGTATATTAAGTTCTTAATAGATATTCTTTTCTTTGTCACATTCTGGCATTTGAACATACTTAATCCAGCAATCAGACACTTTTAAAACCTTCAGAAAAAAGACATAAAGTTAAAGAATTTTCAAGGTTTTCAACTGCATAAACTAAATCTATTGATAGATAAAGACAAAAGGTAAATGCTGAGGGTCTTACCTGTTAAAGAGCTGTCCAGGTTGTCCATACTAGATCCTGGTGTGTGCTCGATGCCACGGTGATGCCTGGCTCCGTACCCCTCATCCTCCTCATCTTCCTCCTCATCCAAATCCTCATCAGGCAGATCGGTCTCCAAGTCTGAAACCATTGTGCTCGACACGTAGCCTACTGGAGGAGCTGGAGCATGGGGAGGAAGAGAGCCTCCCTGAATGTGCCTGACAAGAACAAAAAAGGGAAAAATTTGCAAATGTGGAGGCAGCAAATATGAAAGAAGTTTAATTTGTTAGTTTAGCATCTTGGGAAAAAATTATGTGTTGGAATATGTGGAGTGGGAAAGATTTTGACAATTTGGCTAATTCTAAAGTGCTGCTAACACAATGACATGCTAATTGTTGCTAAGGATGGCTCACAGACATGCTCTCCAGGGCTGTCGACACCCGGCTGTCACCTCAGTGGCAGCAGGCTTCTCTGGCAGCCCAGTTTGATAGAGGAGTGCAAAGTCTTTGACGTAGTTTGCAGTGGGAATTGGTTGTAATTACTGGCCCTCTGGTGCTGTCAGAGATGCTCTCAAGCCAACATAGTCATTACTCTGTAACACGACATCTCCTTCCTGACAAGAAGACCCCCCCCCCTCCCCCAACCACCACTACCTACTTCACTATTATGAATGAATGCCAGTCTCTCATTCTCTCTGCGTCGCTGACAGAATGAAGCATGGCCTTCATCTGACTTGCATGAGCACAACAACAATGGAATGTGGATTGTATGTGTGTAGAGGGAGTAAACAACCATGGGTACGAAATTGTGTCTCTTAGAGTGAACAAAATACAGTGCTTTCCTAAGTGGTAGCATGGGCCCATTAAAATTGAATGATTAATGGGTTTATCTCTGCTGCACACACAGTATATGTGAGGAATTCGGCTGAGCAAAATCCAGCAAAAAGAAAAAGAGGATGTAAGCATCATCTGACAACAACGCAAGAATATAAAGTACACACTGAACCTATGCATGGTTCAATTTACCATGTCTGTTTAGCAATGTCCAGTTGGTAAGCTCTGGTCAGCTCTTCCAAATGAGCCTGCAGCATTGGCTGCATCTCGTCCCGGGGTGACGGGGTAAGGGTGGCGGTGGACTGCTGTCCGAATGACACCGCAGCTGGGGAGGAGGCCACCCCCCGGATGGGTGGAGTGGGGACCCTCTCCTCCTCTTCTTCCAGCTCATCTTCCATGCCCTGGTGAAGGTACGTCTGCACAGGCATGGCTGTTCCCCAGCTGTCACTGTCGTACCTGAAGTCAGGGCACAGACTTTGATTATGGAGGTTAATGGAAGCCATTCAGAGCTCCATATTGGGAGCAGTATATATTAGTTGACACTATAAATGTAAGCACACACATTTACACACTCACACAATTATAAAAAAATTTAGCATAGATAATGCACACAGGTTATTCTATGAAAAGCTTTCCTTATTATTAAAAACAGGAAAACAAACAAGTGTGTGGCACATTTAATATGTACAGAGGTAAACTAACAATTGAGAGTAAATCAAAAACTACAGTGAGACTCTTGTGACCTTGTCAAACTTTTATTAGAATTTAGTAAATGACAGTTCTGAGTTAAATTATAGAGGCTGTCAGGCTCCACTCGCTCAGAGCTGCGCTTATATATTCTGAAATAATATGAGTCATAAAGAAAATGTTCATTAAAGAAATTTGTCGGTGCACACTTCATAGGACATAACTGTTTTAATCTGCTGCCATTAAGAGCAGTCTCAGATTTACAGTGCAAGGGACTTTTCATTTGCCAGATAGCCTATTAAAGCAGACGACTCTCCCAGACTGAAAATGGGAGTGAGGACATGACGCCTAACACAAAACCCATACAGTTCCTTAGAATGAGCTAAATAAATACATAAAATGTGTCTTCAAACCACACAAACATTTTAGACATTTACATTTCCCTATTTTTTAAAGCAAAGGGGTTGCTGACCAGGAGTGGTTTTGATATGAGCTCTGTTAAACCAAAATTCTAGAATCTTGACTAATTATTAAAAATCTATCTTACCTAAATAAACCTGGGTTCGAACAAATGATGGTAGACCTACCCTCCTCCATCATGGTGCTCATTGGGATAAAAGTCCATCTCAGTGCCAGGCAGAGGGTGAACCGGGGGAGGGGGCAGGGGGACGTTGGCCCAGTTGGACCCATTGGCTTTAGCAGATTTAGAGGCTGCTTTAGTTTTCTTCTTCTTGCCTCCCTTCCCACCTAGAGAAAGAAAATGATTCATTCAGGAGACATGGTCACTGCAAATCAGATTGTATCAGAAAATCAATTAAAATCTAATGCACAAGTGGGATAGCATTGCAAATTGCAGTCACTGCTTTTGCCACGTGACAAATGTGTATCATAAAGAAACTCGATTTTGTGCAAACATTACTGCTTAAATTACAACTCCATTTGCACTTCATTTCAACAGCAAAGCCACGCACAGTTCCAAACATGTAATTTCAATGGGCTCTTGCCTGTCACCACTTTCATAGAAAACCTCAAGGTTTCTTGATGAAAAGCATGCTTCTATTGATTGATTGGCTGAAAAGCCTCAAATCTCCATAGAAACAGTGGAGAACGGCACTAAACGCGGCTGAGGGAGACCTTTGAGCTCCACCCATCCCTCAGCGTGCCCTTTCACATTGGGCTTTGGGTCCCACAATGAAATATCTCACTTCACAGCATCATTATAATGAATGGCTTGTGTAGTCTCAGTGTGTCCCTAATGGAATTCACTGAGAGTCTATTACTACTTTCATTTCTTTTATTACACCAGAGAACCGCTAACCCCATCTATTTCCACTCATAACCCTCCAACACCAGATTCTCCTCTGTCACATCCATCTTTATAAATCTGCCAGTCAGGTCAATACTAAGTTTTATATGATTCGGTCACACTGGAAGAAACCTTCTTTTATTTTTAACTTTAAGACATTTGACTTTAATCTCAAATCTGGTTTTAGTTCAAGTGAAGAGCAAAAACACATTTCTAAACCATAAACTGTCCTGATTGTGAAATACATTAGATTAGTGTCAGATTATCCAGTTTATCACACAATGGTCTGTTTTTACTTAAATATTAATGCAGATTCATAGAAGAAAAGCAGTTTCTGATGTTGCTTGCACTTGCTAAACCATAAAATGACATACTTGGGAAGTTGTGGTTCCACTTCCAGTTTTTTATTTGTTATTGATTAAAACATTAACTCCAAAAACTAAAAACATTTCAGTCAGACAACTCATGCAGTAAAGAATATTTATTCCATATTTCTTTTAGTTTGGCATAAGGCTCCGTTCAGATGCATAAAACAAAGCTCTTCATAGAATACTTTGGGTATTAAACTACTCCTAACGGAGCTCACAGGTGGAAGCCGGGGAGGAGGGTGGGGTGACGAACGCAGAGCTCGCGGAAATGGAGAAACGGATTGAACCGCACCTGGAACTTCAGTAGGAAGCTGAACAGGTGAGTTGATTAGACTGAACCGCCCGCAGGGAGGAGTGACCGGGTAAACGCACTGCTCGAGCTGCCTGTCCGAAATACTCCCAGGGTCGTTCACTCTATTGCACTTCAGACACAGAATATGTTGGACCTGCACACATGCTGCATTTTGTTTCTTCATTTTACTTTCTCTAACATTTTTAGGGTTTAGATGAAATAATACAACAAAAAAGGTTTGCAAGGTTTGAAATTTGCTTTGAAAATGTCTTTATATTTAACTGTTTAACATTGAAATTTTGAATGAACATTTTCAAAATTAGATTTTGTTTAAAACTTATGTTTTACTTTTATTTCTTTTATAAATAACACATCATGTCAAGAACTAATTGCAAATTAAGTTTATTTAATGCATCCTGTCTTAGTCTTTTCTGGAGTGCCCAAAAGGACCCTATACTGCACCCACTGCAAATTTTGACGTAACATAAAAGTAATTTGACTTACATAAATTGGTTTGATCCTAAGAAATTAGTGGAATAATCCAGGTATACTGTGATTGTTTTTTTTAACTATTAGTTGGTAACAAAATAAGAAACTCTTAGCAGTATTTTCTTGAAAATCTGACAGTGTTGCTGAAAAAACTTTTATTCCTCCTGCAGGATTTTTTAAATAATTCAAAATATGAACCTGGTATAGAAGCTTGGTAGAAAATAAATAATGCTGGAGTGGAGAGTAGAAACAGTGCAAAATTAATAAAGAATGGAAGTAATAAAAGAAACAACTGCAAGCCCAAGGCAGGTAGCACCAGAGCCTAGGTATAGTCTGACAGTAATTGGGTTTTCTAATCGCGCCTATGGGCGACCCTTGACTTTTACTAATAAATGGTGAGCTGACGTGATTATTCAATCATTCTTAGTCCCACAACACAAGACCAGGCATCAATATTGTAAATGAGCCTCTTCAAGGGAAAGATGGTCTGGCATTGCAATTGCAAGAGCTCAACCGAAACATAAAAAAATGTACAGAGCCTGTGGCCAGGAGTTGTACAGGAATTACAGCCAAACTCTTGTCCTTCCACAAAACCGGACTTCTGTTCAAAGAAGGTCCAGGGCTAAACTTAGATTCAGCTTTGAGTATTTATACCTAAGGTTTGGACACTCCCAGGTTATAACTGTGTGGCTGCGAAACCTTGAGCTTGCTTTGTTTTTACTGGGTGCCTCAGTGCTGAGGGGGAAAGCCGCAGAGCAAGGATTCTGGTGGACTGCATAGTCGAACATAATGCATGAAGAACAAAGTATAGTAACACAGATAGAGAATGTTTCAATGCTAAAATTTAAATAATGTGCACTTATTAAAACATAATCTGCTTTTACCAGGCCTTAGATTTGGGTAGAAATGGCATAGCATGCAAATGTGTTTTTTATCAAACAATTAAAATAAAAAAAATAAAAAAACAGCAACTACAGTAAACTCTGTATTACTCAATAATTATTTTTCTTGAAGCACTATTACGCAGAAATTTGTGATAAATATAGAATTATCCATCAATGTTATGTGATCTTTGAAATGTATTTATACGAATGCAACTTTTCTACTTTGATCCAAAGTTCTACTTATGTTTGAACACTGCACTTCAGCTGGATTGAGGTCTAGACATGAAATATCTTTTTGCTAAGTTCTTTTGTCATTTTAAACCATTCTAAATGTTGATTTCTTATTATTCTTTAGATTTTTTATTTCTTTTGTGAGCCACGTTAAGGCAAGCTCTAAAGAAGTCACCATGCAGTTACGTCCAAATTGAAACACATTTGAAATGAAAGTAAGTTTACTAAAAGGCAGTCTGTCGCTCAAGCAACTTAGTCACTATTTACACTAATATATATTGGTTCACATTGGTTTGCAACAAAAAAAAATATTTCAAGTTGGCAAAAATGCTCAGCTCAATAACAACTCTAAGTGGGAATGTTCCAACCTATAAGTCTTGCCTACTTGTCTGTTTTCAAAAAGTTCCTTGGTGTCACATCAAACAAAAACGGGCAATATTCTAGAAGTGTTTTTTGACCCTGGGCCCCACAGCACTATGTCCTGCATTTTTCAATCCCACCCTACTTAAACGTGCCAGACTTTAATGACGATCGGTGTAGGTTTGATGACCTGACTTGGGGGTGTTTTGAACAGAGTTGCATTAAAAACATCCAGGACAGAGTGCTTTGAGGAACAAAGTTGAGAAACACTGCTATAGAATACATAGTGTCACGCGATCACATCTTTCATTTTGTCGTTAAACTCTAAGGTAAAAGTTGACCTCGTATTGGATTTTAGATACCTCTTGCGATTTAAACAAGATTGTTGGTCATTTAAGGTGCAAAGTTCAAAGGGATGCATCCACAAAAGCAACACCAAATTAAAATCTCTCCATCATCAAGCTTCACATGTGGGTTGCTCCACTGACTGAATGTAAGAACAGGACAAAGTGACCCGTCCTCCAGGAAGTGCCTGCTGGGTCCAAGAAGCCAAAATCCTGTACTTCTATAGAGAAATACAGTAAACAGCTATTATTCATTATTATTAAAAGCCATTCTTGCTCTGCTACCTGTTTTTAACATTCCTAAAAATCCTAGTTTTTAAATATCTTTTCTGTGGTGCAGGTTATTCAAGTTATAAAATGACCAATCAGATGCCTCAATAAAAGTAGGTGGTCTCACACTAAACATCAGAAATGTTTGAATGACAGATTTTGTGGAGCAGAGTGGACTTTCAACAAGGTCACTTCTAAAAGGGTGAGAATAGTTGCCATGGAAATGTTGACCCATTCTGCCATGTCTCCAACACAGCGGTATGGGTACTGTGAAAAAAGGGTGATGGAATTGACTTAGTTTTGT
This sequence comes from Oryzias curvinotus, assembly GCA_023969325.1. Lineage (NCBI taxonomy): Eukaryota > Metazoa > Chordata > Actinopteri > Beloniformes > Adrianichthyidae > Oryzias > Oryzias curvinotus. The sequence goes on along the minus strand of CM043718.1, from coordinate 12,889,741 downwards.
TGGAGCCGAGCGTGAGCCATTTTCTATGGGTGACGTCACACATGTAGCTGCATGTGTTTGTCTAAACATTTCAACTTTTATTCTTTTTACTTCTTTAACTTTTATATCATTTTTTCAACAGGTTATAAAGTTTAGAAGTTACATTTCTCAGATGTTATTTGCCATTTAGCCTTTATGAATTTTTCCAAATTTTCAAAAAAAAAAAAAAAATAAAAAAAAAACTTCAAAGGAGGCTTTAGTTTTGCCTAAAAAATGTAGACATCTACATTTTCTACATATGATGTACCAGTTGATGTTTTCTTTAATATTTTCACATATACAGTTCAGAGTTGAAACAGTTTTTTCTTATAGATGCATACATTTAGAAATCAGAAATTTCTTAAATATGAGGTAGGAGGCAACATAAAAAAATGACTGCAGTAGCACAACAGGTCACACAAAATCATGGTTGTTACAAGACACCATCGCTTGAGAGGCAGGCTGGGTGAGAGTGTGGGGGAGTGTGGAGTATTCGGGGTCTCTAACTGCTACAGAAAACACCAGTTACCTCCTCTCCTCAACGCCAAGAAAGATTTTAATGAGCACCTTTCTGTCCCCAGTGGAGATTCCTGCTGTCATGAAAGTTGCTCTATTTCTGCTCCTTTTCATCCCGCTTTTCTCCTTCAGACCTTATTCATTATTCCTTCCCTCTCCTTCGAGAGCAAGAAAGGCAGTAGAACTTGCACTCCCCATCTTTCAAATCCTGAGTTTACTTTGGTTGAAGTCTGTTTCAAGTCTTAGCCTGTTCTGATTCATATTTCCATTGCAGTTGCAAGTTCCAGCACACTGTATATGTTTCATTAAATAATTCAGTTTGGTTGCGTCATTACATCTAAAAGAAACTTCTTTTTCAGTCTCATATTATAACTAGTTATGTATAATCCCATAAAAAAAGCCTATAAAATATTTTTTTGCTTTTACATCATACTGTATACAGTTTGCTTCTAATTTTTACCTCTATTTTTGCTAAAAAAAATGTTCCTGATTAGTTTTTTTCAGTAAAAATCTTTGCAAAAAATATTTTACCTTAACCTAAAATCTCAGAATTATTAATCAAATATTTAAAAGGGATTTTTAAAGGAAACATATTTCTGGTCATGTTTTTCTTGGATTATCAACTAAAAAGGAAACTTTCTAAGCATGTCTGGCTACCAAGCATGTAAGTTACCACGAATGTACAAACATTATTGAGCGATTTAAAACGTCAAGTGGAAAAAATTTACCAATCCTCTCACTTTATGTGTTTAAAATGTGCGAAAACCGTTTTTTTCTTTAAATTATGTTGTAAAATACACCCTTTGTTCTACACTCTGTAGTAGGAAACAGTTAAAGATTTTATTTTTCCCCATTACTGTGCCTCCTCATCTCATGAAATAGTAACGGCGTGTGTCAAGCATGGCTGCAGCCCTCAGTAACCTGCATGTCTATTGGAGGAATCTGCCTGTGAGGCATGGCCACTACCCATCCTTCTCTTCAGCCTACGGTGTGCCACAGCATTGAATTAGAGACCAGTTAAGGCAGTGGCTTGTAACAAGATAAAAGAGAAAAGTGGAAGGGAAGCAGGCGCTGAGCTGCCTTGGTGTCCTATAAATGACATTGTAATTCTCTGAACATGGGTTTTAGTGTAGCCGGCCACCATTAGGGGACAAGGGAAAAAGGGAGGTATTTTTGCCACTTTACCCAGTCAAGCATCTCTAATGGTGTGTGTGTGTGTGTGTAAATGTGTGTGTGTAGTCCACTCTGTCTGAAAGACTCCCTCTGCCCCTACTCGTGTCTGCTCACTCTAACAGCCAGAAACAAAGCCATCAGAAGGCTCTGCAGTGGTGGCAGAAGCCCAGCTTTGGCTCTTACACCCGTAGTCTATGAGGAGATTGTGAAACTGTGTCTTTATGCTTCAACAGGCTGTCATCTGCTATCTTATATCACAAAACGACAACATGCAGTAGGAAGAGAGGTAAAAAGACCCAATCCAACCAGGAAAATGTAATGCTGCATATATGCCAGATTAACAGGAAGAAAACAGGGGCAATTGAGTAGAAGCCTTTTTAATGAGGGGGGAGGAATGTGTTTATAAAAATGTGCACATGCAAATAACAGATAAATAAAGAAATTAAGGCCTCAATCAATCATGAAATTGGGTTGGGGAGCAAAGTGTCCCACTCTGCTTTATTCTCCGCTGCATAAACCAACCTGAGAGACTGCCGCTTCGCTCTGAGCTGTTGTGAGAGCTGGTGGTGCTGAAATCTTGTGATTGGTTGTGTGGTATTCTATGAGACAATCCTTCGGCCAATCGGTAGTCAGGAATGAAAAGGAGGGCTACAGTGGAGGTTAAAGGGCAAAAATTACAGTGGAATCAGGTGACAGGCAGTAAGCACATGCAGGCATGCGATTAAAGCATCAAGCAAGCAGGATAAATTCAGGATTCAGACATAAGAAATGATCACTATCTAACAGTTTATTTTAATAGATAAGCAATCAAAAGATAATAAACTGGTCAGACTTTTATTCGGATGATTTGAATTAGCGGTCATTATGTTTTTCTAATTCCCAAAACTGATCAATGAGGCAGCAGAACAGATTACTTTAACATTTTCTCCCCTTTAGTGAGATATAATCACTTCTGATCATCAGTTTATGAAGATTTGGCTCATGAGGGGACCAAGTGTAAAGTATAATTTTCCTTTTTTCGACTGTTGGCTGATGAGATCATAAATATGTATTAGACTACAGCGACACTGCATGAAATTTGAGTCATCTTAAAAAAAAAAAAAAAATCCACCCTAAATCAGTAATTAATTTGGATCAATGTCTCCAGTGTTAGCAAAGATAAAATAGATTAGCAATTAGTCTAAAACTGAGGGAGGAATGGGGATATGATGAGGAGCCAGCAGGAAATGGATGGATGACTTAACTCTACCACCTCTTCATGGGATATTTACTCAGGCTTAAAGAGCAGCTAAAATGATGACTGCTGGTGGAAAAAAGCATTATTTTTAAGACAGCCAAGCCGCACCACAGCGGAGTTAAGAAAGTCTTGGTGGAAAAGTTTGTACATCAAAAGGCTGTTTCTTAGCAACAGAACAACCATATGATCTACTTTACATTATAATGAGGAGCTCTGCGGTAAAATGCTGCATGATAAACATATAACCATATTATGTTAAAAAGTTGCTGACAGTCCCAAACATAAGAAAAGCAATTTTGCCGTCTTACTGTTGTTGCAGGAACTCTTGTCAACAAGGGAGGAGTTCTTGTCAACCAGGGAGTAGCCCAGGTTGGCCATTTCCTGCTTGGCCTGCAGTGAGGTCTTCCACTGGGCCTCGGGAAGATCCACAGCCAGCTCGTGGATGCTGCTGGAGTGGAGAATCTGAGTGGTGGCATATGGAGTGGCTTGAGATGTTTGACCAGGACTGTTGTAGCTGGCTTTGGTGGTAAAATCAATACTGCTGTAGATGGCTCCATCGGAAAGCATGGTGCCTGTCTTTTCCCCCTGTCCATTGGGGAGATCTGAAAGACGAAGAGGAAAGGAAAGTAACGAGATATTCAAAGAATATTTTTTGGCTTCAAAACTCGAAGGACTAAGTAAAAAAAGAAAATCAAATGTCTTCTCAATAACAATGGATGACAGATAAGTAATGTTTGTCTTGCAATACAGTCTTACAATTTTAAAGACACCTTTTCACTTTCTTTTATCTCAAGTGATAGTTTTTATTTTTAATACATATTAACACAATTGTGCTTTTTTTTAGGGTTAAATGTTTATTTAATCTATTTCTTTATAGTTTTACTGTTGATTTACAATTGAATTTCTTTCTCCTTGTATTTTTCAAAACATAAAGACCATATTTTAGATTCAACAATTGACATCACTGCCGTCACTTATCGGTCAGCTCTGGTCTTTCTACAAGATACAACTTTCCAAATTCTTAGGGAAACAAGAGGATGAGTGACCCAACGACAATCAAGAGTGGACAAGGTGCATGCTCACAGGACCCAATGGTTTTTATTTGATCTATCTGAGAACAATGTTTTGTTATTATTGTCATCCGGGCCTAAAAATGACCTCAGCTAACTCTGGCTTTTCCAAAAATAGCCAAAATGGGGATAAGCACCCTGAATGTTGGAAAACACTTATGAAGCCCCCCTTAAGGTTTGATAGCATCAAGTCAGTTAAGCCTCATTTCCACTGAGCGGTCCGGTCTGGTTTAGAATGGTCCAGTCAATTCAGGTGAGCATTTCCACTCAAAGTTGTACATGCAGAGAAGATTGCGGGCAGTGAAGAGGAATGAAGAAATCCCAAGAAATCTTGGTGGTTTATTTTGTCGTAATGACTGTCAGCCAATTATTGGGCTTCAACAGTAGCTCCGCCCTAACTGGTCCATTCTTTTGCTATGGAAGTACAACCAACGAGGGCCCTGAAATAGTGCAGTTCGGTCCGGCTTAATGGGTCCATTTTATGGTGGAAACGCTCAAAATACCGGACTGGACCGCTCAGTGGAAACAAAGCTTTAGAGTTCTGTCCCTGTTTGAAGTATTAAACAAAATCCTTTGTTATCATAGTTTTCTTGGGGTTTTACATCTGAAAGCAGAAGCCAAAAGGTTTGGAACAAAACTCTACATATTGTGATTCCTGCTGTGAAGTTTGACTATTTAACATTGGAACAATGAGGATCTGAAATGCTAGAATAACAAGCCAAACAGATGTTACCTACAAAACGAACCTGCCTCAAACTGGAAGTTAAAGTTTTGCCATTTTGTATCAATGAGCATGGTCTCATAAAATTCTGGACTTTAAAGAGACATCACTTTGTTCATAATAAATATAAAATGAAGTTTTAAATCTTTCTAGGACAACTTTGTGAGCAAGGTGCTCTGCTTTCTTCATCTTCTGGATCTCTGAATGGCCTCCCTTTTCTGCTTGTGCGCATAAAGCGTAAGGCATCTGCTCTGCATGTGTGTGTGCTGACTGTGAGAGAGCAGCACATGGTTTGCGTGCCTACTGAAGGGGAAATGATGTAAAGCCATGGCGGAAGTGTCCACATCTGTGCCAGTAGAGCTGCGCCTGTCCTTCACGACTGGCTGCTCAAGACCATCCTTTCAAACACCCACCCTCTGCTCCGCTGCCTGCTGCCCGACTTGCATTCTCATGCTCTGACGTATGGGCTGTGACACCATGCAGGACTCTCTGCCATCACTCAGTATGAAGACAGCATAGTCTTTGCTGTTATCGCTGGGAAAGCCTTCTGACGTGACATATAAATATCTGTCTGCACACACGTGAAATACGCATATATGCTAATATTCTATATGCTCATGTGCACATGACAAACAACAGGAGCTGAAAGGAATACAAGACCATCATCAGTCACCTGGTATGGTCACCTCCTCTGAGCAACTAAAACATGACGAGAGGACTCACCTCCTCGACTAAAGTTACTCAAGTCATTTGGCCCCCCGGAATTGCTGTTGACAGGCAGGCTGGTTGTTGGCCAAGAGTCCGCTAACCAGGGGTAGCCTGGGTCACTGGCATTCAGCAGGCCCGGCCGGCTGCAACAAGGAAATGACAAAGCTGGCTGTGAAATGACATTATTACAAAACCCTTTCTTTACATTATAATAGCTTTTGCTAAACTTTGGCTAATTTAACTGGATAGAAATACAAGAGAATAAAGCAACTGAAAACAAGCATCTGCTTAAATGTCACTGTGCTCTGTGCATGCGTGTAAGAGATAAGCTTTCTCTTTTGAAGTAAGAGAGACACTTGTGAGGCAGAAAAAAATACATATGGATGTTTTTCTTCTCTTGCAAAAATGCAATTCCTGCTGGTAAATGCAGGTCTTTGTTTCTTCTTTTCTCCTGCTGTGCATTTGTCACATTCACTTAATAATGTGTGCTGAACAAACTGTAGACTCTGGTGCATGCGTCTGCTATCTGCAAACATGTATATGATGCATCCTTCATTAACATCTAGTGCCCTGTGCTGTGTTTGCCCATTAACCCCTTGTGGAGATGTCTGAAAAATCTTTATATGGCGGTGAATCAAACCACAGGCATGGCCCCACCATGATGCTGGTGGAAGTGCCTGCAGGTGGGAGCGGGCACCTTTGTTTAACAGGTGTTGTTTCCTTTTCTGAGCTTGCAGAACCATATAAGCAGCCATGAAGACTTTAAGCTGTCATGGGTGACTGCTGGGGGGGGGCAAAAGGGACCCTTTACTGTACAATGTTGTATGAGGCTCATTGCCATGAGTGACCCAGAACAAATCGAATGAGAGTCGAGGGGGCAGTTACACAGCTTTGTTTGTGTTTGTTCATTAACATGGCATTTGCCAGCGAATAATAATACGTGTGTGAACAAGAGTCCCTTGTTTATCTCAGGAGGTGAGGGGCCCAATAAGCTCCTTCTGCTACTACTACTACTACTTTAAAAACTGCTCTTTCCTACCATGCTGTCTGATGTAGATTAGAAAGTGGGCTCCAGCAGGTTGATGGGCTGGCTCTGAGGGACTAGGACGGAGTCAAGCCCCGAGGACAAGGGCAGGTAATGGGTGTGCTACAGCCATTCTCTGCTCCAGCTACTGGGTCTAATGAGAAGAGCTGTTCCACAGAGGGAGGAGTCCAAATGAACTGGCAGGCCAAGAGCCCTTGCTGCGGTTTCTGAATGCCAAAACAGGCCCTCGGGGGAGCAAAGTCATTCATATTGATGGCTGTGCATCAGACACATGCACTTTTATGGGGTAATACATCTCCCAATGTCCTTGTACCTCTGATTTTGGCAGCCGCGGTGCACCACAGCCATCACTCTCTTTTGCCATACCATATTTCCCTATTTTCCCTTTATTTTTTTCTTTGCCCCGCACAGCCCCTCCTCCTCTTTCATCCTTGTCTTCTGTGTGTGTGTGTTTTTTTCCTGTCAGCTGTCAGGCTGAAAGTTTCAAACTGAAAAATATGAAGATTCCTTCTCTTTTGTAAACTCCAGCATGTCGAAGCCAAAAATGCAGCGTCTGAGGTAAAAGAGCATGACTTTGGTTCATCGCTGGTTATATTTGCCTTTTGTTTTCCAGCAAGTCATCCCCCCGCTCACATGAAAAGACTATTTGAGAGACAAGGGCCTGACAGCAGAAATGGGTGCATCGTCCTTGCATCTATCAGACAAAAGTACTTCTGCTACATAAAATTATAATAAAACTGAATTTTATTGAGGAAATTTGCTAAATATATGTGTGTGGGAGAACAAGGCTAGGGTGGGGGCAAGGCTAACAAACATTAATCTTTCAATCTTTTTTAAAAGCATTTCCCTTTTGTAAAAGCATTCAGAGCGTTTTTTTTTAAAATATGATTATGCCATTTTCAGGCAAAATCAAGCTATATTATATTTATATTCCTCCATAATTAAAATAATAATGACACAATAACATGTTACAAACACCACGAAAAAAACACAGGTTTCATTGGAGTGGGTCTTTAATCCTCGTCCAAGCTAGTATACACAGGAATCTTGGAAGATAAGAATCTGATTTGGAATGTTTTTTTTCTTCCGTTGAGCATTTCAGTTACTTGCGATGAGAAAGACAGAAGCCATAAATTCTAAAGGAAGATGCCCGAGTGAAACTCCCATAAATAAGCCAAGTGAGAAATTATTTCCAAACCAAACTCATAAATCTAGTGTTTATGGCTCCATGCACTGGTAAATTGAACTCGAAATAAAGGTCTTAACATTAGCTAACATCAAGATCAATGGAAAACACAGATTACTTCATAGATTAACAAAAAAAAAAAAAAATGGGATGCTGGGATGCAGAAGAATTTCAGTTTAAGTCACATGTGCCCTCTGCAATGTTCAAGGCAGTCTCCATGCCTGTTTTGCTTATACATTGATCTGTGTTGAGATAGGAAGCTATTACTTCCTGCTAATTACCATCCATATTGTCCATATTGGCAGGTGGATAAGGAATGAATCTTTATCAGATTTTATCAATTTCAATTGAGCAGCCAAAGTCAAATTGTCCAGGTCTACAATGTCCAGCCTATTCATCTTTCATGATTCATTTATTTTGAAATCGATTAAATGTAATTGTTCAGTCAGAGCAATTTAGTAGTAGCCAATAAAAACCGAAAACAGATGCGGCTTCATTTGCCATTGTCTAATTAATGCGATAAACATTTTTGAGCAACCGAGGAGCACATTTTTGCAAGATATTCCCATATTCTCCCTCCCAGGGCTGGAGGGGAAATCGGCAACATCTGGAATATGATGGCACTGGAGTGACTAATGGATCAGGGGCCTGTCCCGCAGCTCAAAGCTTCATCCCATTCGTCTGTTGTGAAAATATGGAGAGTTGCCGCTGCTGACGAAAGATTTGACAAATACGGAGCAGCGAAAATGCAGACATTTGAAATTCCACTTGGTGGACTGAAAATCAGAACCAGTTATGTGGAAAATTAAAGGAAAAAACACAGTAGCAGAAGGTAGATGAGAAATGGGATGGAGACCAGCATGGCTAATTCATTAAGAGATTGCTGGCACCTCAGAGCTGAACAGGAAAAATGTGTCCATTGTTGCATTCAGTTATATGCATGGGAGATGCTATAAAGATGTTGCCACATGACTGCTGCACAAACTCATTCCCAAATGCCCCAAAAGATGGACAGATCACATTTAGCCGTGGTATCTTACTGGGTCTTGGTGCTTTTGCCTATTAAGGTGCCCTGAGCAATGGATGGACAGAGATTCTGACTCTCAAGGGACTTTCTTGAATACCCACAAAGACTGAGTAACTGGTGTCATTGAGATGTGCCTGATTCACTGTAGTCCATCTGCTTTCACTAACATCCACTGAAATGGAGCGGGCTGTATGGAGGTGCAAGGGGGTGCCTCAGTGCGCGCACACACCTCTCCCCTGGGTAATTATTTTTACATTATTACATGTGCTTTAGATCCAAGCCGCCCACAGAAGGTGACAGGCAAATTTATCACTCCAGAGGGCTTCGGGGTTGCCTGTAGCCAGCAGCAGAAGATAAATGACAAAATAAAAGCACTCTCTGCTTAAATTGTTTCTGTTAATTCTGTTGAAGAGATTTATGAGTTCATCTATCGATGCATAAATGAAGATGTGGTGGAAATATATATTTGCATGTCTGTTTGCATGGCAAGCGCATTACAGACACTGGCATTCAACAGCAATATCAGTCATTTATCAGTGTTAGAATCATAAGCACAGGAAGAGGTTTTACAAGTTGGAAATGAAAATAAGCAACAAGGAGAAGCTTTTATTTTGTAGGGGATAGTGATATTTCTGGCACTCACCTTCCATTGCTCATCAGGCCACCGTCGACTCTCTGGAACGTCACTAAATTTATAAAAGAAAAAGAGAAATACCAAAAATATTACTTTAAAAAAAATAAACATTGCGGTTTGGTTTTCGATGTCGTTTAATCTAGAGACCCTTTAAGTTTGGGATTGTCAATGCTACAAAATATAACGTCATCCATTTCATAGTTGTTTGTTGATGGATTCACTTTTACGTCAAAATTTCTCACTGCATCCAATGTCTTTGAGGGCCTTTTTTTTAAGGCATGAGGAGGATTGTATATTGCTTTGATTTGCATAAGTGGAGATGTCATGTGTTCCTCAAGGACAAGACGCCTGATGAGAAGGAAAGCTCATTTCATCTTTCTGATTCTGCTGCTGAGTTATTATCAGATTTGTGATTAAATTTCAGCCAAGAAATGATTAGACAAGGCAGAAGGGCTCATTAATCATTTTGAGTTTTCTACCTACAAGTATGCAGGCTGAAGTTACTGGTCTTTAGCCTGACAGGTCTCCCCAGAAACTGTGCATGTGGTCTTTTTCATTACAAAGGTGTAATGATATATATATATATATATATATATATATATATATATATATATATATATATATATATATATATATATATATATATATATATATATATATATATATACATACATATATAAAAGGGCAGCTCTTTTTTAGCAGCTTGTAAAACCTTAATGATAAGCATCAGGAATCCATTTCATCTCTGGTGTGTTGAAAATGCAGAAGAAAGATCAGAGAACTACAGGGGATTGAAGGAATTACAGAAAATACAGGAAGAGTTTGGGAAATCACCTCATTCCAAAGAGCTAAAACAATTTACTTCACAGATGGAGATTACAGAGAGCAGGAGGATGAACAGTCCCTCCGAATTTTTTTCTGTTTCATTCAAGTCCACAACAAGTCTAGGCGGGGGGGGGGGGGGGGTTATGGTTACAAGGGTGACGTAGCATCAGTCAGAGGAAACTCCCGCTACAAGTTTTAAGAACATGACAAAGACAGCTTTGATTTTTACTTTCATGAACGATAGTGCAGCTATAGGCCCTGTATGAGGCTTTGACAATGTTCTAGGTATATTAGAAAAAAATTGGCCTATGAGAACTTTTTTTTCCATCTTAGAGAGCTATATCTCTTTTTGTAGTCTCAGCACCAAAAGAATATTTGAGAATACTCTGTTGTCTGAGTGAGGACTGAGGGAAGAAGCAGGCGGAGGCGAGCGCAGGCTACGCCGAGGGAAGGCCTCTGAAGTCTCTATCTGCGCTCAGGCACATTTCTGGACGGCTGCGGAACACTTTTGTGTTTGCCAGAGTGACACGGCTGAGCTGTGCTTCTAGCCTCCGTCTCCAAGATAAGCACTTTCTCCAATATGAATACAGATTAATCCCCTTTAATAAGCATCGGCGGAAGGGTGGGGGCTGGAGGGGTGTAATCAGCATATAAAAATTCCATCAAATCTAATTCTTGCTGGCAGTGTGCCTCAACAGTGTTGTGATTTACCTCTTCTGTACTGACAGCTTTAGGAGGCTTAGACAGGACACTCAATACATCAACGTGTTGTCAATACAGAGAAGAGCAGTGGTGTAAAACTTTTCAGCAGCACTCTGACTCATGTTCAATATAGATCACTTCACTCTAACTGCATAATCTATGCTGTAGCCAACCTTAAAATGTGGGGGCAGTCAAAAAACTAAGAAATTACTCTCCTGTCTAGATTCTACTGGCTGCGAAAACTTTAAAATAAGATTTAAAAAGGCTGAACTGAAGTGGATTGTGTGGAAAAGGGATTTACAGACACATATAGATTAGTAATTTAATCTGTTATTTTTAAGGGAAGACTCAGAGAGAAAATATGTAGAGCTCTAGGGGGTGTAGGGAGTGTAGATCTAAAGTAGTTCTAACCCCTTGACGCTTACCGGTATACCAATCAAGAAATCTGTGTCCTTTTCTAGGACATAGTTCCTGCAGAGAACCAGTAGTTCATTAGAAATTCGTCTCTGAGTTGTGGGTGGGACTGTTGGCCCAGATTAAGCCTGCCCCATTCCCATCAGCCATTTGTTTGCACGTTCTCCTGCTAGTTGCCTCCAATATTGGAGTTATCCAGTTGTACACTTTTAAGCCACATGTCAGATCTAGTGGTCTGCAAGCTTGTGGCTTGCCGTAGTGACTTGTACGTTACACTTGCAAGCTTTTTCCGACGGCTTTTTTGCATCTAGAAAAATGCAAGGAGAAACACAATTTTCATTTGAGTGGGTCTTTAATTTAGCATCTACCTGAAAGCAAAAACATAAGTGATTTTCTTTCTTTCTTTTTCTTCTTTTCTTTTTCATAGCTAGAAAAAAAAAATTGGCGTCAAGGGGTTAAATTAATCTTTATTTTTGTTTTATGATACTGAAATGTTATTGTAGCTCAGTTTTAAAATGGGATTATCTGTGTACCTTGATGTTCCTTAACCTTCAATTAAAGAATACATTAAAAAGTATCACTTTGTTAAAATCTATATCTACCGTAGCCAGACTTAAAGAAAATAAAACAAAGCTGACCCAACAGAGTAGAAAAGTGCTACACAGCACACAAACTAAGAGGAAAAGACCACATAAACAGCAGAATAGAAATTAAAATGTACTTAGATAAAGTGAATTTTGCAAAGCAAACTGATATAGTTTTAAGAAGTGAAATAAAATGGACTGTCTTGCCCTGAATCTAAAAATTGATGGAAAAGAAGGATGATACTTCTGTTAAGTGAGCGAAACCAAGCAAACACAAACACAAAACAACATGGAAAATGGCTGGAGACCGGGCAGGGGGGTTGTATGCACTGCATGGACCAGGTCATTGATGATACCCACTTTTTTAGTCTGGAAACTTTTCATGTTAAACAGCCATGACCGTATATCTAAAAGTCCAAGCTTGTGTATTAAAAGCGGACGGAGATGAAGCGGCTTTTAGGTGGGGGTGAGGAGACGGGACAAATGAACAGTACCTGCAGGGGTGAAGGTGAAGGACTGAACTGCAAAACAAGAAGACAGAGAAGTTGTGCGTTAAAAGCCTGCAGAGGTAAGCGGTGCTTTAGGGGTTTCTGCACGCCTGGGATGGTGCTAAGCTGAAAGGTGGGTCAGGGATATGAAACCCCAGTGATGCCCAGTGTGCAGAGCAAAAGCCAGGAAAGCAGCCAGCTCAGAGGTGCGGAGGCGGTGGCACAAACAAAACAAAAACATGTAGACATATACATGTAACAAATGACAATGAAAAAAATAAATAAAGCAGCAGCTTCTGACAATAAACCGACCTCTTGTATTCATGAAAAAACATAAGCAAACATGTTGTCAGGAATATGTTTCCCTAATCTCTTCTGTTTGATCGGAAAGGCAAAAATATGAAAATACCAGAATGCACACAACACTGCTGTCAGCTCATTACCATTTCAGCTCTGTAATGAAACCTTGTGAATCTGGTGGTTCATTTGCTTGCTGTACTGACTAGGGGTCACTTAGAAGGGTGTAGGGTTCAGTGTGTGGGTGGAGAGGTGGACAAACTCCAGCTACAGTGTCCAGCAGCAAGTCCAGTCTGCCTACTCAGCTTCGTCACTCTACTGTATTCTCAAAACACGGTGGGTGGATTTGACAAAAGCTGCAGCTGTCTCAGAATGAACCAGGCTAACATCTGATTCCCTGTTGAGATGCAACATGACGTTCCCTGTTGAATGAATATTTTATTAATTGCGCTAACCTGCGTAGTTGCTCAGACCCTTTCTCTTCTTCCTCCTCCAGTACAGCCAGATGCTGAAACCCATAAGGATGACCCAGCAGGCACCTCCGATACCAGCAATAAATGCAGGCTGTTTCACCACGTCAGTGATCTGCTCTGTGATGCTGTTGTTCCGGTTCCCATGAATAATCACTTCCTGGAATTCTTTCCCTGAAGGCACAACAAGACAACAGAAATAAAGTGATGTGTGGGAGACGGTTAAAGGAGAAAAACAAGAATTATTAATGTCACTGGGTATCCTTTGATTCTTCAAGGTCAAAATCTAACATATTTACTTGTACAATACCAAAGGGCTTGGACACATTGCACATTTGCAAACATGAATTAAAAAGGCTTTAAAGGAGATACTTTTGTTTATGTTTATCTTTCTTTTGTGATAATATATTAGTACATACTAGTATTTTTATTTTATGTTTTCTGTGCCCTTGCATGTGACTGATCTCCCTCCAACCTTCCAAATGACTTTTTTTTTTATTTGGCACATTTCTATTAGAAACTATTTAATTTAATTTCTGATGTCAGGAAAATTTGGTTTGTGATCAACCAAGCAGGTTACATGAACAAATCAGGATCAATCATCCATGGTGAAATGTGCCTACAAGAACTAACAAAGGGTTTCATACATTTACAAGTAGCTTACTATAAATTTTGGCCTGACAGAACCACCAAATTTTTTTCCCTTTCATAAAGACGTTTTACCTGGCAACAGTGGATGCAGTTTGTTCTTTTCTTTTTTTGACAAAACTTAAGTTGTCTAGCATTTGTTCTTGATAATATTTCATCGAGGACAGCCTTTGGTTTAAATATTTTCCCTGCTAAGCTACTTTTAAAACAACTGAGTGTTTTTACTGGCTAGTTTTCTGCTGACAAACATCTGTGTGTTTGTACTCTCTTTGTTTGTAGAAACCTGTACATCCATATGTAATGAAGGTGTTGGGGGGATTACTTAAGAACAAAATAAACACAGATATCTCAACAGCGATAAGTAACAGGAAGTGAAATGGATTTGCTTGAAGCTGCAGAGCATCTCTCTTTGTATCTTTGTCTGATTGCAAACCTCACCATAATGTTTGGTTTTCTTTGAATGGTGATGCTCATTGGTATGACCTCTGAACAGTAAGCCAATGAAAAAAACAGTACACAGTGAGAGGTTGGGTTGGGTTCAAAGTAGAGATGAGATGAGATATGGCATCACTTTGTTAACTGTAATAATCACAACTATGGAAAGACAGGAAGATACACAACCAGAGCAACATGGATCACTTTAATAGATAAATAACCTTTTTGATCCAAAGCTAAAAATGGACATACACACGACTTACACACGACTTACAATAAAACTGTCTGATGCAACCTCTTTAAAGATCTAAGCCGATGAAAATAGTGAGTTTGGTGTATTTAACATGTTTTTGTGTTTTTCTTCTCATGATAGAGGACGTGTAAAAAGACAATTATTTTAATTTTGTTGTGAATCAGGAGCAGATGATAAAAGGACATTAGAAAAAGCTTTTAGCTTGCCATAGTAGGTTCATGTTGTAGATTCATGCACGTCATTTTCTTCGTCTGAGCTGGCATGCAGCTTAAAACTGTACGGCTAGAAAACTCCAATACTGCTCGCCATTTTTGTTGAATGTGTGAGTGGCTGCAAGCTAGCGGAAGAGAATGTAAACAGCAGGATGTCGGAAGTGGGGGTGGGCTTACTCTGTGCCAACAGACCCACCCACAACCCAGGCGCATTTCTAATGAACTCCTCTCTGCAGAAACTATGTCCTAGAAAATGACACCGCATTTTTATAACTGCAAAATTGTAATTAAAATACTACTGGGAACACTTTTACAGTAGAGAACTGGAGTGGGTTTTTGAAGAAGGTAGGTATAAGACCTTTCAGCCAGCAGTGAAACATAAAGTGGGCATTGCAAAAACACAAAGCCTGAAAGCTTATGATAAAATCCCTGGTGATGCAGCTGTTTGCTTTGCTCAGCCTCTAGTTCACTTCTCTGCTGGTCTAACACACCTTGTGGAATAACAGAGGAGTGCAATAGTCTGTATTGATCTCTGATCTGATCACACTTCAGCATCTCTAAGACATAAAGCTCCAATAAAAGTACATGCTTTGGTTCCCAAACATTTCAGGAAAAACAAAGACATCAAAGATGAATCAAAAATGACATGCACACATGTAAACAATTGCTTTTGATCTATGTTCTGTTCAACACAAAAATATTACAACTTTTAAAATGTTGCAACATTTATATATATAAACAAAGATAACATATTAGAAGCTTGTGCTGTTCTCTCAGAGATGGATTATGTGAGTGACACAGGGGAAATAAGAACACGCTGCAGGCTAAGCCATCCGTTATGGTTCAAATCAGGCAAAATCTATCACAGCTCCATATAAATCATTTCCAGTCAGGCGTTGCTTTAGAAAAAGTGTTTATTCCACGTTATCCAACTGTTGATTTCCTAGATTTTCCTGTGATCACTTCCCACAACACTAAAATACTTTTTTTTTTTTGTATTATTTGATTTCATTTTGTAAAGACTTGAACAAGCAAATAGCAAATGCATAAATGTCAGCAAATCTTATTTTTTTTTGTTTTTTTTTTATACATAAGTCTTACCAATGACAATTGGTTGAGGTTCACTCTTGACTCCAACTCCTGCACTTGTACTGGCAGCCACTTCCACATGATACACCACTCCCACCTGCAGCCCACCCACCACCACGGAGCGTATGGCTGCATCTACAGTCTTATTTACATGGAATCGTGTCTCATTCCCGAGACACCAGATCTGAGCAAAAGGGAAAGAAAAGCAGATAGAGGTGCTCTTGATCGTGTTTAGCTTAATAAAATCTATCTCAAAATTAATACTGGCTCTTTGTATCAAACCTTGTACTCTTGAATGATGCCATTCTGGTGGTCTGGTGGAGGAGGGTCCCAAGAGATGCTAATAGAAGTGCTGTTCTGGTTTCCCACAGTCAGGACTGTAACCTGTTGAGGAGGAGCACTCGGAGCTGAAAGAAAAAGTACAATACAACCAGGGTTTAGAGCTCAGTAAACAATTGGGTCATCATTTATTAATTTTTATTATACAATATGTTTTTCTGTTAAGAAAGGTGCAAAATACTAAATTAAATTGGTAAGGAATGATACCTATAAGGGATGGAACAAATGACGGTAAGATATCAAGATAAAAAAAACTGTACATCTACCCAGCCATCACATGTCTTTGACATTTCACTATGATTTAATATATCATCCTCTACTTTGTCTCTACTCTGGCTTTGTAGATTCGCACTGAGGATACTAGTATTGATTTACGGAGTGATGGGCTGGCACAGTCAAGCGCCTTCAGTCGTGCTAAGACTCAGACATTGGTCAGTTTGGTACACAGGTCAACAGGCTTACACAGAGGAAGAGCAGACACTAAGGAAATATGAAAAAATACATTTTAGAGGGAAACGGGTTGTCAGTAAACATATTGATTGAGTCTATCGATCAGCTGGATGAAACTAAAGCCAGTCCAGGTGTGGATTTAGGGATACTTTTGTGGGAGGCATATCTATGTGAATTGGCTCTATCCACAGGCATCCAGGGAAAGGTAGAAACAAGACAAGTCCAATGTTTCCCAAACTTCTGTTGTTATTCTGATGGCAACAATCTTCTGATCCTTAATGGAGTAAGAGAAAATATAAGTAACAGCTTGACCAACTGGAAGTAAGGTTTTAAAAATAATGTTTTCTCATTTCCGCAGAGTCTGGCAGTGGCACGGCACCACAGCAGAATACTGACAGGTCAATTACTCCTGGGCTGCATCCCCCTACCCTTACCTCCATCCAAAATGGCACGTGTCACCCCGTAAATCTGTGCTCATCCCTCAGTGCAATTGGCCACACCAACCCCCAGAGAGCCAGAAGGCCCTGGCATGGGGGAAGATGAATGGGTTAAGTGATCAGTCCAACACCTTGGCCAGATTGGAAACAATTCGCCAAGAGAGCATCTGATCAGCCATCATAATCAGGGCTTTCCAGTGATGCATTGCATCAGGGAGATGGTTTTGTGCATAGAAGCCATCAGAGACAAAGTCGTTCAAAGTTAATGTTATGAATGATTTAGCAGCTTATTATCATGCATATTTGTGCTAAACAACACACATTTGTCATTAGGGGCCTCTGAGGCTGGGCTAATAGGGCCATTAGCAAACTGATGCATGGGAGGCTGAAATGTGACCCCCTGTCTTGTATGCGCGTGGCATGCTGTGCTGAACGATGACGGAATGTAAACACATCATATCATTACAGAAAAATAGCCAATGGCCAATGACAAGAAATTGGTGGCTTGGGATCCCCTTAGAGATTGATGTAGACAATTAGTCCATAAATGAACATTTCAGCAAACATCACTAATCTCTTTCTCCCCAAATAAGCATTATCATGCACAAAAAAATGACCCACCAGAGCTATTTCTTAGATTTGTTTGGCATTTGCGGAATGATGGCTAAACTTCATTTAATAGCCAAAACATGATTGTCCATATGGGGATAAAGAGAATATGTTAGGATGATAGGTGAATGGATGGTCAGAGCGCTGAACATGCTCTATGGTTCACTCAGGGGATTTTTTGATCGTGTTACTTAATAGACAACCCTAATTTTAATCACCCCTTGAACTAGATTTCACTATCCATCTCCCCATCCCCCACAGTACTCTCAAGGTCTCTGAAGAGTCCAGCAAAGTGTCTTTTTAGCTAAGACCTCTACTCCAGCGGGGTTATAAAATAAAAGGAAAGTGGATGAGAATTTGCAGTCAGAAGACAGGTGTGTGTGTGTGTGTGTGTGTGATATCAGTGCTAGTAATAGCAGGGACGTGTAGCTTTGGAGCCCTAAGGGAGAAGAGGTGTGTTGTCATGTATAAGTTCACTTTATAAGTGTCTGTGTGCTGTAATGTGATGGTAGTTCCACTCCTGTGGCTGGCCTGCATAAACTAGCTGGCCACAGGAGATACGACCCCCTGGGAAAAGGAAAATAAATGAGCCTGTCAGCTCAACAGGATGTGAACTGTCTCCAATACATGGTCGCCTGAGTATACTAAGGAAAGACAGGCTTTGTCTCAAAGAGTCTCCATTTGTCTTTTCCTGTAGTTGTGTGGATGTACTAAGTTACATCTGACAGGAACTAATAATTTAATTCAGTTTCTTTCACTGAAAGACTGAAGAATTGCTGAGTGATACAACTGTTGTTCTGACATAGGCAAAAAAAGCAAGTTTATTCAATAGCAGATGTGTGGGATTTGGAGCCACATTGCACTATGGCCTTGAAAAACTTTTAATAACCCTTTAACACCAGAGATGGCACAGGCAACACCTGAATAACACCATCTTTGACATACTGTAACTCCTTGACTGTTCAGCAGATCAACGTGAATAAGCACATTTCTCATACATGGAAATGGAACTTTTCACAGCACTTTTACGGCATTATGCAACACTTCACGTTAGTAATGTGTTGCATAACGGCGCAAAATCAGAATCAGCTGATTTACATCGATTGCATAAGCACATGCATATCAGTTCAAGGCTGCTTTTCTCTGATCCAGATTCTGCCATAATTTTGTGGACTGCATGGTTAACGGCAGTCAAATAATGTAAACACTGGAGCTAAAGCTCTGGTTGAGGTTTTGGCTGACAGACCACCAGGATGTGTTTGTATGTGTTGTCCAATCAGAGTTCTTTTTGGCTGGTGGGTAATATAGTGAATGAAAGAGCATCAACAACATGAAGGTCTGAGAGAAAATCAGAGGCATACAGTTACTTATAGCTCTTAATATCTGTTTTCTTGTTATTAGAGGGCAACAGTGCGAGATACAAAAGAAAAAGGGGGGATATCTTCAGCAGTTTGGCCAAATTTGAATAGAATATTTTTTCTGTTGCTTTTTCTTAGATAATCTATGAATTGAGGGAAGAGTTTCCATCTCACCTTCCTCAAAGGTGCGTGACGTTCTGGATTCACTGTCCATGCCTTGAAACTCGTTGAAGTAAGGGCGCACCTTGATCTCATAAACAATTCCTTTCCTAAGTGATGAAAGTTTAACACTGCGCTCGGAAGGGATCTTTACATCCTGGGTTTGCCACGGTCCTGGGGAAGGCAGTCCTGATGTTTGCCTGTAGAGAACTCTGTAACCCTGTATAAACTGCGATTGCCGATCCACCTGAGAATGAACACAAAGACAGAATTACAGCCATATTTTATAGCCGGTCCAGGATATTGGTTGAAACTGCATTAAGATTACTGCTGGATAACACACATTTTCCTGCACAGTGCTTTACAAGACTGCATACTTGACACTTTAGAAGCTGTTACTAGTTTAATGGGGCTTTTATCCCCAAACAATGCCACACTTTGCTCAATTAACACCCTAATATACCTCATACCTTCAACTCTGAGCCTATCATTCTGCACCCTCCATTAAAAAAAATCTCCATAATGCCACCACACAGGACACATGCATGTCTTGCATGTGTGATAAATTCAAAATTATTGACACCTTAAAGCAGGTCTTAGTGCTTTTGGAATGGTTTGTTACTATGAGAATGTCATGCAGCAACATATAAAGACACTCTAGGGAATACACCCAGGAGGCAATGTCTGCAGACACGTCCCATAGGAGGAAAAAAAGGGAGGAGACAGAATTTACAATGTGCACTTTGGAATCCACAAAAGGCTCTTCCTTCAAAACTTGGGCTATTCAGTAAAACAGAAAACACTGAATTTATGCAGAGGAAGAGCAAGCATATAACTCACTGTAATGGCTTGTTAACAGTGGAGTAAGTGAGTACAGCTTTCATGCGGGATATTAAGCAGCTGTTTTTCACCAGTGTGGTCTGAGTAAATCAGCAAAATGGATTCCTCGGTTGGTGGGGTGACTTATATTAATGGAATGATTTGGGAATCTGAAGCAGTCCCTTTGTTTACTAAAATGGCCCTTGATTGATTAGGGAACCACTTTTTAGTTGGCTGTATGCAGCAATCAAAAGGTTATGGCCTAGCATTAAATTAGTTGCTAGGCCCTATAGTGTGACTTACTACAGGGGTCAATAAACATGTCAACAGGAAAACTGCTAACGTGGTCCATTCGAAAATATAAACTGGCACCATTCTTGCAACACAGTGGTTCACAGTACCATAATCAAAAAAGAATCAGCACATGTAATGAATAAGCACCGCAGTCTTGAGTGATGGGAATTGGCTTTTTGTTCTCATTAAATAGAAACTACACTGTATCTATTTTCATGTTTCTGAAAGGGCTCCTAAATCAAGAACTAGCTGTTCTCACTGTTTATAAAAAGATAAATTCCCCTCACAGCAGCTGGAAAAACTGCAATCCCAACAACATGCATAAATTTTAATTACACTTTCATGTGAGCAGCCTTTGTTTTAATAGGAAAGCAGATAAAGATATAAATGGAAATTGATGAACAACCAGGTGTGTGACATTTCTTTTGATGTTCACTGTGGTTAAGGAAATCATTTTCTTGCCATTTGATGTTTGGTTACTTTTAAGTCATCAATTACCGTATTTCAAAGCTGAACTCATAGGAAACAACCTGAACTAAAAATTCCTGGCATAAAACAAATCGTCGCCTCTAGGAGCAGCTTCAAAGAGGCATCTTTATTGGCATCTTTACTATGACTTTATGGCAGGAAAAACCAGAAGAACAAAGAATGAAAAAAAAAAAATTCCGGAAAGAAAGCATCAAAAGATGAACAAGCCAAAAATTATTAACTTGATATTGTGTTGTCAAAAAAGCAGGATGCACTTACTGTCCAAGTGACCTGAATGGTTGTGGGACTTAACACAACTGGGTTATGCAACCGAACTATGACCTCGCCAAGCTCCTTCTGAACATGCCGGTGGTCCACACCCTGAGCTGGAGGGCTTATATCTGTGAGACAACAAAGATTGCACAATCAGGAAATGATACAAAGACGACACATACTAGGTATTTGTAACCTATTTAAAAAAAATAGCAATTACGTCTGCTTTAATTTAATCTCTCCTACCTAAGTACCTGACACCTTTTGATTTTTGAAATTTCAGCACTTCTGGGTGTTCTTACTGATCAATCAGACTAATAAATGAGCTTTGAAAGTACAGCTATGAGACACGTTGTGCTGATGTACTGAGACTGCTTTACAGATCTTTTTTTTTTTTTTTTTTTTTATCATGAATGTAATAATGTAATTCTTGCACCAAAAAGTAAGTGATTAGGATTACAGGTCTGTCATGACAGGTCAACACTTAGATTTATTTCCATGAAACAATATTTTACCAGAACAAGCACACAGACTTAAAATTGGAGAGAGGAAGGAAAAAATAAACAATTTATCGCCTTAAGCTTTTATCGTCTGAGGTGTTAGCAAATTTACTTCTTTAAAAGATTTTTGTAGCTTTTATATAAGATAATAACTTAAATAACAGTGAAATGAAGAATCACGGATTCTTCATTTTACTGCTTAGTAAAGCAGAGTGTTCACTACTGCATTCAGTTCTAATATGATTTGCAGATGGTCACATTCTCCAGCTAAGATGATTAAAATTGCAGGAACAGCATTAACTTTGTTAGACCTTCCAAAAGTAGACATGCTTACTTTACATAATTGTCTAAGTGCATCTGTAATGAGCTAAGCTGGGCTCATGAATCCAACCTTTGCATCATTCTGAATATTTCCAGTTATTGGCTGTAGATTGCTGAGCACCACACATTTAGGTGGAACGACAGCTTTGACATGATGTTCTAAGTGATGCGGAGAAAAAGAAAGCAAAGATAGCATTATTTAAATACCTTGTGTTCTGACAGGATCAGAAATGGGACTTGGATCACTCAGGCCATGGACATTGACTGCTCGGACCATAAATAGGTAGATGGTGTTGGGACGGAGACTTTTTACTGTAAACTGTGTGGTTTTGAGATGGTCTGCCACTGTTTGCCAGCTGTTACTCACTGATTGGCTGTAACAAAAGGAAAAAAAAAGGTGTTTTGGCATTCATGGTTGCTGTATTTATAGCAAATCAATGCAATGTGATAGTGGAAAGGCCAACCTGAACGCTTCAATGACATAGGAGGTGACTGGAGACTCTCCAGCCGTTCCAGACTGCCAAGACAAGGACACACTGTTCCTTGTGACATCAATGACCTGAGGTTTAGATGGCGGCCCAGGAAGTTTATCCTCATCGGTGCTCTTACTGGTTATTACTGAACCTGGGTCTGAAAAATGAACAGACAAATCAGAATATTGTTAGTTGTTTCAGAAAAATTCCAAATGCTATTCAACCCAAATTATTGGAAGGGTTGTAAAGACGAATTGAATAATGACTAAAATATGTTTCAATCACAAAAACAAACATTTTATTCAAAACAGAACATAGATAACCAAACAGGTTCATTTTATACACGATGCCTACTGCTGGTCTTGTATTACATAATGTAATAGAAATTCAGTCTTATTCCTCCTTGATATAAATGTTCCACTGTGGAGGAGTATGTGGTTGTCCTTGGAATATTTTTGTCTAATTATGCACCAAATGCTTGATGAAAGGACGGGACTGCAGACAGGCTGATTCTTGTCTTCTAGAATGAAGTCATACTGTTGTGACACTTAAACACACAAGGTTTTTCCTGAAACGTTTTTAAAGAGAAGCAAATGTTGCTCGAAAACCTTTTTACATCTAATTATGTGTAGCTCCTTTCTTAACATGTAGGTTGCTTTTACCAAACACACTTAAACACCACTGAACTATTAGAGGTTCTGGCTTTTTAAATGACAACACGATGAAATGTTTCTCCTTTTATTTATTTTTTTCACCAAAGGACATCAGGTTTGTAGTGAACAACAAAGCTGTCAAGTTTGGACTTGTTTGAAAACAGCACATTTTCCCCGTTTAGAACTATTTAAACTTGTTTTGGCATCTGGGAAGTTACAAAGCTTCTGGAACGTGTTCAAATGTGATTTAATTTTTTATGATAGATCTTACATTGGCATCTGCAGACAGCAATGTTTGACAGGTTATATTTGTGGCAGTACTTCTGGACCTGTTCAGTGATTTTGCTGAGACAATTATACAAAAAGTGATGCAATGTTGCCACAAGATCTAAGCACTAAAAGTATCGAGCAAAAGCTTAAGATATGTCCAATGTTCACAGAGATTTCTCCAGTTTCTCTGAATCTTTTGATGATGTTGAACAGCATAAGGGATCAGATTTTCAACACTTTATTTACCAAACTTTTACACTGAGATACATTTTTAAACAGTGGCTGTCAATACACATCCAGGTTGATTCCATCACAGTAGTAGGTTTAAAAGTTGTCATCTGGACTAGATTTTTAAAGTTGAAAACGTTTCACCTCTTATCCAAAAGGCTTTATCAATTCTCATGTGATCTAGAAGTCTTTTGTTTTGGATCCTAATGTACCTTAAGAAATGGCTCAACGTCTTGAGATTTGACCTACCTTTCACTTCCAAGAAAGCACTCCATGATGTCTCCCCACTTGAACTAGTAGCAACACATGTGTAGACCCCAGAGTCAGAAAGCTGCCATAAAGAAAGAGTAAGCACAAATAAGAAGCAGCAGCATCAGCATTGATCATCAACATAGAACCACACTTTTAGTGAAAGTGCCACTTTAGTTACACATCTACCTACTCCATGTGGTTTTTATTATAGATATAACACTAAAAATGTCATGGGAAGGCTTGACATGGATGCCTTCTGCTGGGCAAACTGTATCATTTGTGAAAGCCTCAAAGTGCTGACGCTAATTTTCAAATGAATTCCATTTTCTACTCACCACCCTCCCATCAATTTCCCACTCCCTCCCCTTATTTCCCCACTGCATTGCCCACCACAGAAAGCCAGGCTAATTAATTTAAGGTGGGCTGATAGAACCCCTGGACCGATGACAGCTGGCTTGTCTCTCCATCTCTCTGAGGAACTTTGGTTGTTTGTTGGTTTTTGTCCCTGCGCCTTTTTTCCATTTATTAAATAACATGTCAGTGGTCGGCAACTTTGTCAAGCGTAATAGGTATTCCACAGAGGCCTCTGATGGGGTAAAGGAAGATGTGAGTCTTTTTAAATTTAATCTACTCTAAATGTGCACGTGGTTACACATGTGTGTATACACCAATGATGGAGTATACATTCTCTCCTATGGCTGGGGTCCATCCACCCATTTACAGCTGAGTCCAGCTGGAGCTCCCACATTGCTAAGTAATACCATTGTACAAAAATGTAATATCCCTACTGACTATTCCTTTCCTAAGGCAATGTTTTTCTTGCATGATTTTAAAAGCCTTCAATCTAACATGCAAAAAAAAATGTCCAGATAATCGTCAAATCAGGTTGAGAAATACAGTGATAATAAAAATACAAAAGCTTTACTGTAAGTAGACATGCTACCTTAGTCTTGCTTAGGTAAATAACTAAGGGTTGTTACCTTGATGTTTTTGATCTGCAAGCTGCCCGGCGCCTGCAGGGACATGCGAGGGTCCTTTCCCAGAAGACTGAACCCATCCTTCAGCCAGCTGATGGACGGGATGGGCTCCCCTGATGCCTGACACTTCAGTAAGGCCACGCTGTCCACCCCGAGTGTCTGATTGGATGGGCCTTGACGAATAATAGGTGGGGGTCTGTCTGCGAGCACTTAGACAAAAAAAGAAAAAGAAAAAAAGAGAAAAGTAATGGGGACTGTTTTTAGAGACAAATGTCTTTAAGATTGATATCCTACAATAAAAAATACTAAATGAGTATTTAAAACATGAAAGACACAAAGGCTGGATGTGGGTATCTGTCATAAAGTTGGCTATTTCTCTAAATGTCTGGTAACTTTGCCAAAGAACAAGAATATCATGTATTCCAGAACTCAGTTAAAGAACAGCTGAGTAATGTGTTCTAGTTTCTCTGTTGTGGCTGAGGGACAGTTTCCTGTAGGTTTCTGGGCAGCCTTATTTTTACAGGCTGCACTCAACTCTGCGGTACACTTAGGGGGTAAAACTCATGACCAAAGAACTCAGTGTGATGAGGATAAATGTTTAACTATATCTCCAATAAAAGGTGACTGAATTACTAAACGTTACCAAAACTATAATTTCTTTTACATTAAAAGAAAAGTAGGGAAGCGGCTTTTACATTTCATTTCAGTTCAGCTTCCATACTTTGATCATTTCCATTTATAGAAGTGCAGAAAAAGCCTTTGGGTTTTTCCCGTGAAGCACTGGGTAAGACAAAGGTGGTCTTCTAGAGATTTAGCACTCCAGCACATAGACAGTTTATAATTTAAACTTGAATAATGTGGAGTCCCCCTGGCATCACAGAACCTACATTAATTAGAAAGTATGGATTAATGATGTCAGACCTGTGGGGGCTAATTACCTAGTCTACCACAGTAACCTTTCAACACATTATTACATCCCTGCTTTCAACCCTATTTTCTCTTCCACATTTACATCTGACCAAATGAAGAAACTCCAGGTAATTTATTTTTGAGGTGATATGGTCACCCCTTGCTTAGGGGTTCATCTAAAACATTAGTGAAAAACTGTAAAGATGCCAGTTTTACCCTCTGTAATGAGAAAAATGCGGCTTATTAGTGGACTTATCTGTTTTAGTCCATGTCCGCATACATGAATCAAAAGAGAAAAAAAGTATTTCAAGTTTAAAGGACCTGCCTTTTAGCTGGGAACTCACTGAAATTTGCCAAAAGACTTGGGAACTAATAAATTCACCAAGATTTAAAAACCCACTCCAATACAAATTGTGTTTTCAGTGTTTTTAATGGGTTTTCATGGCATTTCAGATGATGGGAACATTTATAAAGAAAATTAAGCTTATTCAATTTCTGATTCAAATAGTTGTGGATCAGGACAAAGATGAGACAAAAAAATGCCTATTGAAAAAGTGTGTATTTGCCATGTAGAAAACACAATGGGCAGGCAAGAGGCTCCCTTATCTCCTTTATTCTGATGGATCAACTTGTAGATGACTAGATCCATGCACGTCTTCATTTTTCTTGTGGTTAAATCAATGTTGCTCGCCATTTTTGCTGCACCAGTAATGTTGGGTTAGGTTGTTAGGGGCTGTAAGATAGCAGGAGTGTTTCAACAGATAGCTCACATTTATGGGTGAGGAGAGGGGGGACGTTGCTTCACACCTACGATCCCGCCCCTACCCAGAGGCGAATTTCTTATAAACAACTGCTGTTTTGCAGAAACTATGTCCTAGAAAACATCACAAGGTTTTTTATTATTACTAAAAACTGCAAAACCATAATTAAAAGACCACTAGTAACGCTTTTACAATAGATCAAAAGATCATCGAAGTGGGTTTTTAAAGTTTTTATTCTCACCCAATTATAAAACACGAATTGGTGAATACATGGATGTTTCATCTTAGATTTTTTGAAACAATATCTTAAATCTCATACATCACATTTTTAAGTGATACGCCACTATAAGGCAAACTACTTTTACCAAAAGCGAGTGCAATGCCAAAGATATGTGCTTTACCAAAGAATTTGATGCATCTGATACATGCCTTCATGTCATTTAGGGGTGACAAAGGGAGGACGCAGAGCTAGACTTGGCCTTGTGTCTCTAGATCAGGAATTTCTCATTACAGATCTCCTTGAACCTCAGTCTGCTGGCGGGACTTGGAGCTGTAAATCACACATGGACTGTAGCAGGTGTGGCCATGACCTTACCCAGACCCTCCCTAACTGCATCCTACTATCACTCATTCCGTCTTCAACCCGTGAGGCACCCTTCATGCTTGCGCGTCATTCAGAACAGCCTGCTAAGTGCAAAAACCCTGACACAATCTGAGCCTGATAAAAAATACAAATAAAAGTTAAGAACATTACACGAAGAGAACAGTGACATTTCAATAAAATCATTATAGCTAAACATTCTTGTTAAATAGACAATTTATGTAATTGTTTTTACTAGTGATAGGAAATATATATATACACAGACACACACACACACAGACACACAGAAGGGGTTCCTGCGGCGATTTTAATCTTTGTGCTAGCAGGTACTTCAGCAGACATATGGGTAACTGTCCATCTTGGCATCACCACAGCCAAGCAGATTAGATGCTTCCACACTTAGGAAGACAGCATAATTCATTCCACAGGAAGCTATTGTCACCCCTCTCTCTCTGTCTCTTTCACTTGCTCGCCGCCCTCACACACATACTTCTCCTTCGTCCAAATGCTTGCCATTAAACTTGAAAGAATTCAAGGACAATCCTTTATTTCCTTTACAAAGAGAGAATACGTTTTAATTAAATTCTTCCAGATAGAAAAAAAAAAAAATCTGAAGAACAACGTGCAAAAAAACAGAGATGAAGGTCATGGAGGTACTGACATTTTTAAGTGAAAGCTGTACAGACAAAAACAAAAATTTCTATCGAAGGCCAGCTTCTTACTAAACGTTAAAGCAAGAAAGATGCCACCTCTAAACCGTCAAATGAAATGAGATGTCTAAAATTCCTGTTCGCACAGTCTGGCTGTTGGCCCAACCGTTTCATTGTGTTTGCAGGGATGTTTGGGTGTTATCTAATGTGCAGCAGTGAGCAGAGTTAGAAGACATGTTAGTTTTCCCTCACCATCTGTGACCTCCAGCTGAGCCTTGGCAAGGATGCTGCCTGCAACGGTCAGGGCCTGGCAAATGTAGTAACCAGCATCTGACCGCTGCACTGAAGTGATGGTGAGCTCTCCGCTGGGCGACACTGAGAAGCGACTGTTGGGCTGGTTGGGAAACAGCAAATTCTGCAGGAAGTGGAACAAACAGCTAATTAATGAGAACAAGGAACAAGTGCAACCAGGACAAATCACAAAATCACACACCCACACACTTCCACCAAACTCACACACTCACTATGCACACTCCCAAACAAGTAAATTAGACTGGAACAGCCGCAGTATGAGCAATTTCATCTATCACTTGGTTAACCAACCTGACAAACTGCAAACAATGAACACTCTTTTTGATTTGTGCTTCACACACTTCCCTGTACGAGGGCGATAAAATGTGCTGGGTGTTTGCTCTTGTGGGCTCTATGACATCTGTCCTCTCAGTTTTAGATTCATGCCTTTGTTTTTAATCTTCATGTTTACATCTGTTGACATTTATACACATAAAGGAAGAGCCAACTTATCTTGAATTAAGTCAATTTTGTTCCTGGAGGGGAGGCTCTTTTTAATCAATGCCTTTTCTTAGGTTTCTCTGTGGTAAAATATAGTTGTATGAAACAGATGGCCTCTGCAAATTAAAACACTTAAACATTTTGACTTTGTGGTTCTCAAATGACAGAAAAACACTATTTTTTTTTGCTCTTTATGAGTTTAAATTTTACTTCCAAACAAATACTGTCTCTTCTTACAATTAAGATAAAGTTGTGCCTGCATAACTGTTTTTAAAAGTATACTTTTAGTAACAATATAACACATAAAGTAGCTATTAGCTATCAACAGTGGTGACTTTTTATGCTCTAGGGCACATGAATGTTTGTGTGAACACGTAAGCACCGCAATTCTCTGTTTGAAGAAAACTGTGTCATAATTTTGGGCTGCAGGCAACAGATGGGTGTATGTGTTTCAACCTAGCCAGAGCTGAGTAATATCTCTGGCTCATCTACAAGCCCCAACAGGCTGCTAATTGGCACCGTTGTTGAGCATTATGAGGACATCCAGGTATTTGACGGAGGTTATCTGTTAAGTGATGGATAAGATTGTTCTTATCAGTTTGGGGTCAAAGAAAACCGATTAACACTTTTCCAGGTGTGCTGCTGTTTAACAGCTCCTGAGAACAAAGGTGTATCCGTGTCTGTAGTGAAGATATCGATAGGAGATAGTATTTTAAGTGTGGGTTTGTTGAACATACAGGAAACATAATTTATGCAGACTGTTTGTTGACAGTACCAAGGATTCAACACTGCCTTCTGAAAACACGTTCACACCAGGTATGTGACGCATGTTCAAAAACTCATTCTTGAACGTGGATTTACATGGTGTTCACATTGGACTGTCGCTAATATTGCTAGCGCTTGTTCGTTGACCTACACTTAGAAGAGGCTTGGTGCCAAATGTTAAAGCGATCCAAATCTCATAAATCCTCCTCCAGGTTTTTTCTTTCACAGCTCTGTTCTGGTATAAGGTAGACTTGGTGCCATATCATTTCAGCCGAGCACAAACCGCAAAAATTAATTTCTCCTCCATAATCAATTTTCAAATGTTTTGTCACATCTATGATTTAAAGGAGATGCCATCCATTCGTCACTACCAAATCAGAGTCCTCGATTGGTGTGTGTAGCGAGGTGTAAATGTGAGTTTTGAACGTGGAATCACAAAACGCCTATTTATGTGCATTTATGTAGACTTTCCATTGGAAGTGGCTGAACAGTGGGTATGAACATAGCTTTAGGAAGCACACTGTAAAAGCAAATATATATAAATTTAAAAAAAAAAATTCTGTCTATACCTGACTCCCCTCCTTTTGCCAGAAGACAGCAGGTTGTGGATTTCCTTTGGCTTCACATGGAAATGTGGCATTACGGTCCTGTGCCACAATTTGGTCTCTTGGGCGAATGACAAACTGAGGTGGAGCTAAAATTACAGAAACCAAGAGACATGGTCATATGGTGAGAGGTGCAGAAAGCAACAACAGTTGAGGGCTAAAGATCTTCAAGCAAAAGCAGGCAATATATCACATGGTCAAATCAAGATGGGAGTGTTTCATAGAGCTTCCATGCAGTTTTCTTTATCATAGGGACGATCATAGTAACCACACAGTTCATTCATCTAGATTAAGCCCGAGATGAATGAATGACAGCCACAGAGGCACACGAGGTAGTGCCCAAGTCACAATGGTAAAAAGATCTGAGAGAATACATTTCCAAACATACACAGCTGATTGAGTCTGACTTTCCATATGTAGAATTGACTCCACATGGGAGCTCTTCTCATATAAAAGTCAGTATGTGGTGAGTTTGGAGGACCTGATCAAAGCTTTAAAAGAAGTGATAGACAGAAGGCCATTTCTATGGGTCTCACATGTCAAGCTAACACCCCGACTAAAAAGAGAAAAAGCTCAGAAACTGCTGTACAGATTTTACCGTGGATATTCTCGACATCATCAACAGCCTGACCAATTGTCACAGACTCAGCTGCAGCAGAAAGTTCTAACATGACTGATGTTAGAAGTTGGGTAATAAAGATTACAGCTTTGAGTCTTTTGTATTGACTGTTTCTTTCTACGGAATTTAACACACAATTGTCCTTGAACATTTTAGCTGCTTTAATTGTACCCAAAGCAAATGATTTGTTAAAAGGTTAGACTGAGTAGACTTCAATAAGAAAACATCTTGATTTGCACTTGTAATATACTAATTTAACTAAAGTTTGACTTTTTGTTTGAAGACTTCTTCATACAAACAAAATGCTATAGGAAAATCCGGCAAGATTTAAGGTGGATACACTAGAATCCACAAAAACCAAGAACTTTTTATCAGATTATCCTGCCACTTATTACATTAGGCTTCAAAAAATACAAATCCATTAAAAAAATGTGTGCACAAGACTTAAAATGAACAAAAATTTAATCAATTGGTAATGTTATACTGGCTTTGTCTGTCTTGCATCCAAAGAATACAAACTGAAGTAATTATTTCACAACCCACATACTGGGGGGAACGATAATTAGTTTAGCAACCTTTGTTTTTTTTTTCCCCTGTGTTTGTCTCTGGACATCATGTTGCCAAGTATTGTGTTTGCTAAAATAGGACACCAACTGTTTCTTACAGGAGGAACAGTGACTCATTTACAATCTAAGAACTAAATCTACACCTGTGTAAATGCAAGTTTTGTATTATAAATAAAAAAAAATGTTGTCTTTTGAATAAGAATTTGTAGAGACGTTGAAAATTCAGTGCCAAAAAAAATGTCAATTGTTGCAGTGCAGTAAGTTGCAGCATCTCTGTTTCTTTTGATTTCCGCGTAAGTCCGGCGTCCGTAGATAAGCCAGCTGGTTCCAGTAAGACCAAACTCTTCCCATTTGGCTGGCTCCTTCGTGTAATCCCTTTTTGGGGGTGTGTGTTTGTCAAAGACACACACAGTTGGGTATGGTACAGATGGCAACAGATTTACAGCCTCCCCGTTTGGCCTTCTGCAGCTTGAATATCTCGCAGCTCTTATAAGGCTGGGCCTGATACCCAGCTCCTAAATCATGCTCTGGCAAGGACACTGTTTACTCCTTTTTCATTCTCGACTCTGCTTCATTCCATACACCACCTTACTAAGAATATTGTTTCACACTTTACGGAATGGCTGCTATTATTGGGCTGCCAAGCTCTCTACCTCCACACATTGTCTTTATTAACTTATGTGCAAAATGTGAAAAAAAAAAAAACAAATCCAGCAGTAGGGAATCAGTTTACTCGTAGAGTACATTTACTACATGGCATGCTGTCAAAAAGGCCACAGTTATACATAAGTATGTAGGTTTATGACTTTTATTTGGCAGAAATTGTGTTTTGAAAACTTATTTTTAATAGCTAGAACCATGCTTCCTGCAACCAAAACCCATGTTTGCAGCTCTCAAAAATGATTAGTAAGGGCACTGTAGTTGGTGTGAACTCAAATATGTGCAGAAAGTCCCACTGAGGAACATAGATAAACAGTTTCTGTCAAATCTACTTTAGGTCAGTGTGTGACGGTTTCATAGCTTGGCTCTGCTGGACTAACTCACACTTGGTCTGCTTCAATTCAGAGACCCTTAATGACACATGAGCAGCCCTTTTCCTATCCACTCCTACAGGAACACATGATTATTGGCCCATATTTAATTCATAGCAAGCCACATCTGGCTGGTTTGGAAAGTGCTCAACATATGACAGCAGTCACGTCAGGGTGAAAAGTACAAATGGACAAAGAGACAGAGATCCATTCAGCACTGGCAGTCACAAACATTTCCTCCTCCTTTAAAAACCCGTGTTCAATCATATTTTATTCAAAAGTTGACAGCAATTACTGTCTCTTCCCACAGGCAAACTGAATGTGTAATTTCCTCCATCTTCCAGGAAGTTGACAGTTTGACAATCACTGAACAGCTACTGCTGTTTTGGCAACTGAAGAGGCAGCGTCTATTTTATTTATTTATTTTTAATTCTACTGCTCCGGCTTGTCTTGAAAAACACTTCTAATATTCTCTTCCTTTCCATTCTTCATCACACTGCATGCTTATTTATGCTGCATTCTATTGTCTCCAGCATAAAAGACATACATCTCCTGGATGTCAACTGTGTCAATGTGATAATTTAAGAAAATGTAATTTAGATTTACCAATATGGAAATATATTGAGACTCCCATCTTTGCATGGCATAGCTCTATAGGGAAGCAGCTTACCTATAATGAGGTCTGTGCTTTGTTTTGCAAATATTACAACATCTTTAAATCATATCAATGAACTAGATATTTGAAGCTTTAACGATTGACCTTAAGCAGTGAGACTGAAAACAAGTCAAGTTTCTGTGATTCAATAATAGCAGAGTTGAATTCTCGAAATGCTAACATCTCCTGTTCCAGATGAAGTTTATTTCACTTTTGACATTTCCTTTAAAGTGTGGGTGACATGGCCTATTTTAATAAGCCAAAATATAGTAAATAGTCTCTATTTCATGTTGCGATTGTTTTTAATATTTTTCGAAAAAGAATAAATAGCGAAAAACGCGATATAAACAACGAGGACGGCCGCCGGCTTCACGCATTCCGCCGAATTCGCGCCGCCCTGTTTGTGACGTAACGAAAGGCAGACAACATGGCTAGCACCGATAGCGAAGCACAGAGTGATGCTACCGTCTTCCAGCCAAGACCACTTAAGTTTGTTTTTTTTAATCGTCTTCTCACAACTGAGGTCGTGACCACGCTCAATAATGACGATGCCCGCATTATTGATCGCAAACTCTTCAGATTTGTTTGTGAAAGTTTAGCGTGTGTCTGCCAGTTTTGGTCTCTAGGGGATCCGTCACGCTGACCATGTGGTACAGACAGAGCCAATCAGAGCCGTCGACCCATCCGAAAGCAACTAAAACGTCCCGTCATTGGTCAATTAGGCCGGGTAGACGAGAGATAGCCGCGACCATAGAGGAAGCGATCCGCAGAGAAATATAGAAAATAAAGCTAAAATTCGCTGATTTCAGACAATTTTTTCATCCGGAAAGCGATTTGTCCATAGAGATCAGGTCTTTATTTCCAGGAAAGTACGTTCGGTTTGCTCGAGGGCTTCGGTTTCGCCCTCGTGCGTTGAACTTGTTTTGTCCATTGTTTCAGCAGCGTTTCTTGTTTTGGGAATTTATACACAGATACACTTTCACTAGATGTATTGCTACATCCAGCTGCCACAGAACGACTTGGCATGTTGATGATTAACAGAGAATTAACGAATTAACGATGATTAACGAGAGAAACGAAGACTACCTGCTTTGTTTACCTGCTGTCCGAAGCGGAACTACGGAAGTCAATGCCTTTCGTGACGTCACAGGTCATATCGGGGTCACTTCCAGCCTGCGTTCTTAGCGGCAAATTCAAATCTCTGATTCCTTCGAAAGATGTCTATTGTTCATATGCTTCGGATTTTTTTCGACGGGAACTATTGGTATCAATAGAATCCGCGTTTAAAGGGCTTTTTTATTTGACAAAGTTGTTCAAAGCATGGCATCCACACTTTAAAGTCCCACTCCAATCATATTTTGATATTGTAAAAGCTTTTAGTAGTCTTTTATTTATGATTATGTTTTTTAGCTAAAATAAAAAATAAAAAAACGTGTTTTCTAGAACATAGTTTCTGCAGAGCAGCAGTCGTTCATTGGTGATTTGCATCTGAGTTATAAGCGGAAATGTTGGCGCCTTCTCCCATTTCCCATCATCCATCTGTACATAAAACACTCATACATGGATTTAGTCTACAAGTGGATGCATCTGAAATGAGCAGAGAGAGAGCTTTTGACTCAGACCATAGTAGCTTCAATGTCACACCTTCAAGCTTTTTCCAACTGCATTTTTTTGTCTACTCCTGATTCACAACGATTTGAATAAAGAAACACTCAGAAACACAATTGTAATATTCATTTTCTTTCTATATGCCCTACATCAGGAGGAAAATGCCACAAGAACAGGTTGCAAAATACCAAAAACATTATTTTAATTGGATTGGATTAAAAAAAAAAGCTTTTCACTGCAACTAGATAGGTGGGGGGGGGGGTAGCAGGATGATCAACCTGTTTGTAAGCTGGTGGTTTTTATTTAAAGTCTAAGCTTCAGCTGATTTATGGCATGAAAGGGGCATACGTGCTGCTATTTGAACAAGACTTTTGAAATAACTTCCAGTGAATACAGCAAAAAAAAAAAAAAATCAACAAATAAACTTTTATAGATAAAA
The DNA here is from genome assembly GCA_023969325.1 of Oryzias curvinotus. Lineage (NCBI taxonomy): Eukaryota > Metazoa > Chordata > Actinopteri > Beloniformes > Adrianichthyidae > Oryzias > Oryzias curvinotus. Next base: position 12,855,108 of record CM043718.1, on the reverse strand, counting down.
TAGATCTTTGTTACTGAACTTTGTTTTTGGAGCCTCACTAAGTTCAAGAAAGCCTTATTGTTTGCAATATCTGCATTGACCTTGGTCTCAGACTTTATGAAATTGCTGCAAACATGCATCAGTTGATTAGGTTACCTCTTAATAATGGATGTACATGACTAAACCTATACAAAAACAAAAATCATTTCAAATGTTTGAGTTAGTCACAGTCAGATGTGTCAAAAGGAAGCAAACTTAGTCAGGCAGCCAAATGCAGAGATGGGTGGGTGAAAAGGGAGAGAGCATGCAAAATGGGATCAAATCAGAGGGATGGGTACTTACCAACAGGGCGAGCTGGAGACACAACACAGGTGGAGTGGAAACAAAAACAAACAAAATAAGACACGAACGAATAAAACAAAAGAAGAACACAACAGACATAATCAAATAAGACCAAAATAAATCAAAATCAGAGTGAATGACATGTTGAGCCGGGGCCGACACACTTCTAGCACAGTTTAAGTGCGACAAGGATGAGCCAATAGCTTTTGTCCACTGGACAGTTTGCAGATTAATGGAAAGCATCTGTTTCTCAGAGCTTTGAATGGTCAACGGAGTCTGGTGTAAACAAGAACTTGTGGTTTCCAGATGCACTACGAATTCCCCTTTGGGTAATAAATTTGGCTCCTCTGGGGACTTAAATGCTACTGGTTCATCCATGTCTGCATTAGTGAAATCTGCAATTCTATGGGGTGGTGTGTGCGCTGCAACAGCAAGGCAAAGATGTGTTTACTGCAACTGCAGATGGACAGAGCAAAGAAAGAGAAGAGGGCCAAGCCCTCTTAATTCAGGCTGCTTGCTCTAAAGAAAAATCTATTTTTCCAAAGACCTCAAAAAGAAAACTCAGAAGAACTGGAAAATGTGGAGATCCTTTAGAATTTCCCTGTGGCTTCACTCTTAAAATCTTGCTATAATCTAGCCTCCAGAAAGGTAAAAGGTTTATACATCCTGGGCCTTGTTGTACCTCCTGAACCTCTGCATTGGTCTAAATCGCTCCACAGAGACTGTAAACCCTTGGGTGTAATGGGAAGACGACTGGCTGGAATAGGGTAAATTATATTCAGAATGTTTTTATTAACCTTTGAAACCCCAGGTGTGGTGCAGACGGTGTGCACCAGTAATCTGTGAAATGGCTTTGCTGACTGGATGGTTACAGTAGAAGCGGAGGGAGAGGAGTGATAGTGTGTCGATGCTGCTCTTGGAAATGTAAATAATTAAATAGATTCATAGACTGTCGACATTTCTACTGGCTGCTGGAGCCTGAAAACTGCAACAAAATTAAAATAACAAAAGCAAGAGCAAACCGAATTTTTTAACTTTGTATTAGTATACAGGAGCCAACTATTCCATGACTTCTATATATCACATTGCGGAAAAAAAACAACAACACGAGAAACCACCAAACAAATAAGATTTCATACCTCTGACTGTAAGACTGGCAGCGGCTTCCAGCTTGCCAACACGGTTTTCTGCTACACAAGTGAACGTGCCTTCATCACTAACGGAAGCCTTCTTCACCCTCAGCACATAGTCGTCCTTGTCATACTTGATCTCGTATCTGGAAACAAGAAGGAAACATTAGAAGAAGAGTTTCTCTCATAAGCTTCTGGGGCTTGATGTATAATTAAAAAGTGATTCACCGTTCACAGATAGAAAAAAAAAGAAAAAACTCCAAGCCCATTCATTATTCATTAATCTGTATGTGTATGTCTACAGCGCAAACAGATTTATGACTGTGAATACTGTCTGGAGCTCCATTTGAACTGAGACATCATGATTAAAGTAGAATAATGTCTCAAACTGTTCCTCTTTATTTGCACCTGTGAATGCATGACCCTTTACAAGTGTCTCATGTTAGTTTTGTTTCGTGTTTCAGTGTGTCACTGAAACAGATTCTGGTTTTAGAGGATGTAAGCACTGCGTGAGTGATGCTGTGTAAGAGCGGTCTGTCCAGCCTAAGAACCCTCTGCTGTCTGACCCAGTCAAGGAATACAAGATTGAGATAAAAAGGACTGCTGTACTAAGGCTTAAAACAAGATTCCCCTTTTGAAGACTGTACTGATTGTTAGATTGCAGACAAATAAAAAGGAATACAGATGAGTTTCTTTATTTGTAGACACTAAAAATATCCTAAAATGTATTACTGGGAGGCTAAAAGTCAAAAAATCCTTGTAAAAGGCTTTGAGGGGAAAAACGAAAACTTGATACTATAACTCTTGTTACAGCACATTTTCATGTACCATAAAAAAAAAAAAAAAAAAAAAAAAAAAAAAATCTGCCATCAACATCTGCCTGAAGTGACACAAACCAAGTCTTCCAAAAATAAATAAGTTGCTATGTGACTATCCAAAAAAAGAAAAACTTACTCTGAGCAACAGTGCACTGCTTTTGTGTGTTTTAATAGGATTTGGATTACAATGGATCTGAATAAAGCACACGCTAATCTCTGCCTCAGTTTTCTAAATATTTACTTTTATCACATTAAACCTTTGAAATAATCTTTTTTTTAATGCTATTTGTGGATAATAAAAAGAATAAAATAGTTTATAATGGATAAAGCCTAGAACAATTGGATATCATAACACACTATGATTTAGAGTAATACTTTCTGAAGTGACTGTGGGGAAACAGTCAGCTATGGTCCATTTCCTTCAGAGTGAGAAAAACCCCTCCGCTGAACTATCAGCTGCACAAATGGCTGTTTGCCACTGGCAGCTCCAAAACAAATTTATCCTGTCTATCCATGTCTTTTTTTTCCTTTTCTTTTTAGCTGTTATGACATTTTCTGAAAAAAAAAAAAAAAATTGTTGAAAGGTAATTTTACTGCAGCACATTCCTCAGCTATGACTGCCAGTTCCACCCCTCCACACAGGCACTTAAAAAAACATAATGATTATAAGAGTGACTCATGACTGAACGCTTTTTCTACCGAAAGGAGACGTACAGCACAGGTAATGGTGAAGGGAGCAGATAAAGGCTTTATTGTTGAATCCAGGTGAGTTGCAACTAAGGGAATGGGGCAACCACATCGTCAAATAAAAAAAAAACAAGCATCTTTAAGAAGAATTAATCCAAACCATGCCCCCTTACCATACAGGTAATAATGTCTTGTGTTTTTAGAAATAAACTTGAAAAAGGTATGCACACATTTATCCTGTAGAAGGTCAAAAGTGCATTCTAGCATAATCTGAAGCTAAATTCACATACCCTTGTCAATGTGCTTGCAAGTGATCATTTCCACTAAAAAGTCTGCATGTTTCAGGCTTCCGCGTTCAAAACTATCCTGGCATGTGTCGATACTACAGTTTCGCCGACCATTTTCGGACTCTACTCAAAAAAACGCACAGCAAATGACCATGTGTTAATAGCAGCCAGGCTTAACTTTGACCAATTAGGGACTTGGAATTGATAGTGACAAATAGAAACTTCATGGAAATGCCAACCGTTTGAAAATGGATCATGAGGAAGAAATTAGTAATTGTGGTCTGTCTTTTATATATTTTAATAAATATGTGAAAGACTAGCCCTGGAGCAAGATTTGTGAGATTTGCACTGCTTTGACATTTTAGTTACAGCTGTAGGTGGTGGACATGCACTAGAATCGGGTAGTGACAGTCCAGTGTGAACATTGAGACCTAAATGCCCGTCCCATGCCTGTTGTGAATGTAGCATCACATCTATGGAAGTACTTTTTAAACATACAGAAATTGTAAGTCTAAGTCTAAGACTTCTTACTACTTTGCAACAACAAACTATTTTTTAAAATGGAGTATCTTTTTTATCCTTACAGAGTGGCATTCCAGTGCCTGAAAGAAGTGTGCACACTGATTTTTATGACTGACCCTACTCTATATGTATTTATGGGGCCTTCTCTTTCAGGGAAAAACTGTGTCTAGAGGATTGTTTGGTCCAAATCTGAAGTATCAGAAGTTTTTTGCATGTATCTCAGCGCTGATTGCAACATTCTTTGAGGGAAAAAAAAGTAAATGGAGATGAAGACTGCAAATCAACAAAATCTGACCTTTCAAGACCAAAATTTAGCACATGCAGCAAATAACAGTACAGACAAAATTTAGTTTTGATTACAATTTAAGGTCAGGATCTTTGGGTAATCTTTTTTTAACTGTCTCAGCTGAATCTAATATTCTTCTTCCGTTTATTCCCTTTCGGGGTCACGGGGCTACCGGACGCTATCCCGGCCACTTGTCGGCGAAGGCAGTCGGCACCCTGGACAGGTTGCCAGTCTGTCGCAGGAACCTAATACATGTACATATTTCATAACATATGACCATGGATCATTTTGCCAAGAAATGCCAATTTCAAATCTCATATGGGATTTAGCCACACCCATGTTCCAATATGCTGGTGAATATCTGCAGGTTCATACACCACAAGTTTTGATAACACTGGTCAACACTGTCATGAGTTCAGTTGCAATGCTGTAGATGGATTGATTTGTTCAGCTCTCTGGTCTTCAAGAAGCGTTTGCAGAGTGGAAAAAAGCAGGTAAATTTACACTGGACAAGTATCACATTGTTCTCCGTCTTGGTTCTATCAGGCTGGTCCATAACCTTCTGAAAGGATATGAGTGCAATCAATCCATAATCAACTTCCCATGTGGTATCGGCCTGGATGACGACATGAGTGTAAATACTTAGGGATAAGAGGAAGTTTTGGCCCCAAAGGCAGATATGCACACAATCAGGGAACAGTAGCTCTTTATTGCAACTGAACTCATGGAGAGCACTGTTCTCTATTAGAGGAGGAATGTAACTGCACAAGTAGAGGGCTGTGGAAAATACAGGAGAGCCAAGTTTACCCTACCGGACTATCTCATCATGTCAAGCAGGGATGATACGCGAAACAAAGTAGACTCTGCAGGAGATAATATGCACAAATTCTGTATGCAGAGCCTGTTTCACTCATGTGGATAGATGAGGAGTGATGGGAATGTAAGGAAATGCCAAAACAAAGAAACATTTTCCTGGGTGTCAGCTTAAATAGTTTTCAAAATGAGATGGCACAGTGAAAGGAACATTCCCTTTATATAGAATACACGCTTTAAAAGCGGGACATCTTAAACTAACTGGAAATTATTTAAGAGGATTTGTCTCAAAAGGGTCTGTCAGGAACTCAATCACCTGTGTTTGACCTTGATGCCAGTGCCAATTCATCTGTAGCAGATCGACTTATCTGCTACACCTCTGTAAATGCTCATGAACAGATCTGCTTAGTGGCATACGCTGCCAACTCTGTGTAATAGTCAGAAAAAATACATTAGCAGACTGATTCAGTTTCTCCACTTGCCAGCTGCTCAGACGGTTGCTCCCCCCCCCCCCCCCCCCCCCAAGTGAAGATGAAGTCTTCTTGTCCAGGCCACATCACCTGTAACAGGGAATCGATCACTTACCACCACTTTTCATTGTACAACAATCAAGGCCTTTATCTAGTTTCTGGCACTTATGTCTGCCAACAATCATCACTTCACTCTACATTAACCACAAGACACAATGGCAGCATTTAAACCTTAGTGATTAGGCTGGCACTTTATTTTATTTATTATTTTTGAACAGATTATTAACCATTTCTGACAATGAAAGGAACAGGATCACAGGTCCAAAAATAAATCTCTATCTCTAACCTAATGTCTTATTCACACCAGGCATTTGATGCACGTTCTTAAACCTGCTAAAGCACATTTTTGAATGCATGAATGTAGTGTTCACAATGGACAAGCAGGGAGGGGCATCTTCTTTTTGCTTTCTTTCTACTGTTTACTAGTGCAGTGTTTTTCAACCAGTGTGCCGTGGGAGATGGTCAAGTGTGTCGTGGGAAAATACCCTCATTAACTGATTTAACAACATTTTCCATCTCCAGGATATCAGCTCTTTGTTCATCCAAACAGGCCCTGATAAAACACTAAGGTGTTAGGAATATGAAAGATCGTAAAATACTTTTTTCTTTTTGTTTATTTGATTCTATTAAAGACATTTTGATAAGGATGACGATACCGCGATTTAGCCGCAGCTTCAGTGGTTTTCGGAAAATGTCCCGCCCCTTTAACTGTCTCGACCAATCATTCTTGGATTTCTCAATCACATGTCATCAGTCTGACCAATCAGGAGTGGTTAAAGTCCTCACTTCCTTGTTTAGATTCTGCTGATAAAGTCGCTCAGTTCTAACAAAAATACCAGCTAAAGCTCGTCTTTAGCGGTGTAGCTTTCCACAGAATCCGGTGTCAGACCGTGGAACAAGAGAACAAAACAATGAAGCTCAGAGACGTGAGTCTTTCTGCGTTCGGCGGATTAATGAACTACATCTCCCATGATGCATTGAAGTTAAAAATGATAGCGTGAGCGTCTCTCTGTGCGCACAACGAGTCTCTTCTCTTAACGTCTTGAAACCACAACCAACACAAATCAAACAGTTTTAAATCTTTTAACTTACCTTTAATTATATCTTTTAGAAAAAAAAAACAGCTGCAGCTTCCAGCTTTTTCTGTCACAATGATCACAAAAATGCATGTGAGATCATTGAGGGACTGTAGATCAATACAGACTAAGAGTTTCTCCTCTTTTTTTTTAAATTTTTGAATGCTGGTGTGCCGCGGGATTTTTGTCAAGGTTAAAGTGTGCCGTGGCTCAAAAAAGGTTGAAAAACACTGTACTAGTGTATGTCTGTCACCTACAGTTGGAAGAAGCTTGACGCAAAATGTCAAAGCAGTGCCATTCTCGCAATTCTTACTCCAGACTATTTCTTACACAGTTTTCTTCCTTGGTGTCATACAATTCACATCTCTGAATCCACACAAACCAGAATTATAAATTTTTCCTCCATGATCAATTTTTAAACAGTTGGCAATTGCGTAAATTAAAAGGAACACCATCCATTCGTGACTACCAAATCCAAGGCCCTGATTGGTCATAGTTCAGCCTGATTACATTTGCAATAAGTGTTCAACGGACACAAATTTTGTACGCAGAGCCTGAAAACGATGTAGAAACTTCTATAGTGATGTGTGAACGCAAAAGTTTTGAACGCGAAAGCCCAAAATGGGCATATACCTGTGTTTACACAGACTTTCATTGTCAGTGGTTGCTTGAACACGCATTGCTGAGGGCAGTGTGAACGTGGCTTGAATCTAAATAGGTTAGGAATAAAAACACAAAACTTAGTAAAATTAGAGAACGGGTTAAGGAAAGCCTTAAAGTGGATGTTTATTAATCAAATTGACAACATAAAATAGTGGCATTTTGATTATTTGTTAGTCAAATTGGTTGCAAAAAGGCTTTCTTTTTTTTTTTTTTCCCCAACACGTGCAGCTACTTTTATCCAGCACCCACTTCAAGCATTAGCCCCCTCAGATTCATAAATATCAGATGTATCCAGCAATAAATCAAGTGAACTATTGAAGACAGGAACCGTAGCTTGTCATCTTTTCATTCTGCTGACTTGCAGATTGGAGAAATCAGCAGAAGGGGATGGTCAGCATAACACAAGCTCTCCTGTCAAACTGGCTTTAACAGCTCTCTCAAACAGACTAACCCACACACCTCAAGTTTACAGAAAGACCCCCCCACACACACACACGCACACATATCCCGCAGGAATTGAGTCAGAAAGAAAGGTCTTTGTGTTGAATGTTGAATGCAAAGGCCGCAGTGTGCAGGTCAACAGGGACAAGAACCTGAATACAAAGACCAAAGAGGGTCTGATAAAGCCCAGGTGAGGGCACAAGGGTCCAGGGCAAACGAGGGGATGGCACAATTCCAAAGAGAACACGTGCTTCCCCACAGAGCCTGTATGCGCAGATAGATAATGTCCAGAATAACCTGTTAAATAATTCCTTCACTGTGTGGAATACGCACCAAGATCATGTTTTGGTCAGCATTATTTTTTTATTCTATTTTCTACTTTAGCCTTATTACAGGTGAACATTAATACCACACTTGAGTCGGCAGAAATTATGACAATATTTTAAACTTATGCAAAAACAAGGTGGTTGGGAAACCAATACGCCTTCATTCTAACTTCATTTTTAAAACGAGTGGTTGGGTGATTTTCCATTTTACATGCAATGGTCAGTGATTTTATTTACACACAGTAAAACAAGATGGTTTTACTCTTCCACTACTATTGTAATACTTAAAACCACATTTACTGTTGTTAAATATCCAGAACTTAGCATTTCTTATAGGAGACACATTTGTGTTTGTTGGGTTTGTTTAGTCCCAAACATTCAAAAAAAATTTCACATAAATATGTGGAATTTTTTTTGAATGTTTTTTCCATGTTGATGTTGATTATGACCTATATGAGGTAACCCCTGCCTAATTACAGTCAGTTTTTGTGAATAGTTTAAGATCCCTAAATTTAAAGTCATGAACATTTCTGTTGCCATTTTATCCCAATAATTGATATGTTATATCATATTATTGTAATACCTTGAAACTAAACTTTACTACGGTAATTTAGTTTAAAGTCCCACTCCAATCACATTTTGATGTATTGTAGAAGCATTCCCATGTGTTTTTTTTTTTTTTTTTTAAATTCATCATTATGCTGTTTTTAGCCATTTTTTTCCTAAAAAGAGTCGTTTTTCTAGGACAGAGTTTCGGGAGTTCTTTACATATTCTACTCCGATTTGTGCTTGGGACTGTTGGGGAGGAGTAACCCTCATTGCCCATTGTTCATCTGTTTACACTTTCTACCACTATTTAGAGCCCCTTACACCCCAATGCAATATCGGAGCTATCCAGCCATACAGTTTTTAGCTACATACCAGCTCTGACGAGGAAAACAAAGACGTACATAGATCCAATCATCTGCAACTGGATGCATCAGAATGGAGCAGAGCAGAGCAGACACCTTCTGGGTTGCAATTGAAGGTTCTAAGTTATGATAAATTTAGAGTTGCCAATCAACCTATGAAGCATGTTTTTGGACGGTGGGAGGAAGCCGGAGATCCCGGAGAAAACCCACGCATACATGGGGAGAACATGCAAACTCCACACAGAAAGGTCCCCCATTGATGTTGTTTTTTTATGTCCTCCAGCCGGGACTTGAACCGGAGGCCTTCTTGCTGTGAGGCAAGAGCGCTAACCACTGCACCACCGTGCAGCCCTAAATTAGCAAAGTTATTATTACATTTTTGTACTAAATAGGCGTGATGGCTAAAATCTCAAAGCAGATTGTTTGCTGATTCAAATTTGACTTTATTTTGACATACTTTGAGCAAATGAAACCTCAAACAACCAAGCAACATTATTGTCTGAGTCCACTAATTGAAAGCATTCCTGTTCTGTCTCTATCTTTTCCTCTATCCCGTAGAGACCCTCGCCACTGCCATCTTGCTGCTTCCTGTCTCCAATGTATGTGCCAGTGTTGGTGTGTGTTTGCCTGTGAGGCAGCTGGAGACTCTAGGCATATTAACAACCTATTTACTCAGCTGAGGCTCCATTTTCATTTTTGCCAATAAAAAAATTCTCCATATAAAAGTTCACAGAGAGACCTGGGTATGAAAAAGAACCAGCAAAGACAAGTTAAAACAGTGTTAAAAATAGCCACCATGGTAAAAATCTTCTTTTTTTTTTTTTTTTAACCGGTTACCATATTAAGGACATTGTGACCTTTTTAGAAAAGTAGAAAACAAAGACCACTTCCCACTGCATTCAGGACTCTTTAAACCTCTTCCGGCTTTTATTCTGACAAGGTTGCAGAAGCCCAAAGTGGGACATCATTGGCACTTATTGTATTTATTTTGTCCATGCCAGTTATCAAACTCATGTTTTGATGTTTTAAAGTCTTCTGCCAAGTGAGAGAAACTGATCCTTTTTCATGTTCACAAGACAATTACAAGAAGCAGCTTCCTATATGAGGAATTGTCTTTTTGAGCAAAAACAAAGCCTATAAAAATCTCAGAGTAAAATATAGTTCAAATATTTATATTTGTTTGTACATCAAAGGGAAACTAGAACTATTTATTTCCAACAATGTTAACAAGGGTTCTTAGATCTTTTCATTAGGCTCAATGCAATAATTATCATTTTTTCCCACTCGCAGCATCTTTCAGCAGATATGGAACTGAATAAGGCCAGACTTTAAAGCACCGTTACAGTTAGCAAGGACATGGTGCATGACACTCATCCAGCTCTGTAATAAATCTGTTAATTAGTGTACAAAATGAACTCTTTTTTTTACAGCCAACTCAATATCAAAGACTTCAGTCAAATACTTGTATGTGCTTGCTTTGGCGCAGCGCTCGTATCTCGCTGCCCAGTAAACTGAATCCTTATCAGACACAAACAACCCGCCTACGCTCGGCTTTGCAGCTAGCCTTGGGAGATGTCAGGTCCACTGAGTGTATGTTTTATGAGGTGATCCAAGCAGCGTGCGACCAGCCTGCTGGCTGGAGACAGAACACTCGCCTCTTTGAAGTCAATGACACCACTGCTGACCGCGAGTCAAGTGACTCATAGTGAAGCATTAGGTTGACACAAACAGGGAGCAGTAACAGCAGTATCGCTATGTTATCAGCAGCCAGCGAGGCATGCTGTATCTGGCTTTGGCGCATATCTTCCTCCTCAAATTACAGACTTGTGCGGCTTCTCTCTTACGTCAGTTTCTGTTTCTGCACTTGTGACCGAATGCGCTTGTCATGTCTGTGAGAACATGCAGACTGAATGAGGTTAAATGTTCAGGGAGGTGGTGACGATCTAGCAGGTTTTGGAGGTGTCTGAGGCAGCTGCACCTGTGGACAAACACTTAAGGATCATGTCAATGGAATACTCTGTCTCATCGGATTTTGAGTCATTCTATCTTTGTTTTCATCCCTCTGATTATCAGCCTGGCACGTTTTCATCCTCTTTCCTTGTGTGGATATTAGTCAGCTTTAGATGTCTGTCTCAGAGTTTGTTTTTCTGCTTTTAAGCCCATTTACTGACGCAACAAATCATCTATCAGTTTTGTACAGTAATTGTCTTCCCCCACCATCTACACCTTCTGTGATCTGGAGGTAAGACCTATTTCCTACAAAGACTGACACAAACTTACATCAGTATCTTTCTGACCCTTGTCCCACAATGCTTAACACAGAGAGGCATAAGATGGCTCAGTCCGTTTCGAGGTTTATTTGTTTCTTAGGAAATTCACGTGAAAGCACAAACCTCCCTCGAGGAACATCAACATCATCTTTCCTCCAGCGAACATTGGGTTGGGGGTCTCCTTGCACCTGGCAGCGGAACTCCACCATTTCCTCCTCCAGGACCACCTGGTTGATCGGCCTTCTAATGAAGGTCGGTCGCTCTGCAGGATGGAGAAGTATACACTTTCATCCTGCTATTTATTAGATTCTGCTCATTCCAAATCGCCAGTGTTCTGTAGATTTTCATTTTGCAATCCAAATAACTTTATAGCAATTAAGAAGTCGGGTTGTTGCAATTAGAATGTACAGTAGCTCCATGTGCAAATTGACGGAATCGAAAATCAGCAGATTTTCCAACAATAGTTATCATTTTAGGCCTGCATTGATTGCATTAAGTTCACACATGTTTCATTAATTAGAAAAGTGATGCATACCAAACACAGTCAGCTGAGCAGTTTCACTTTCTCGCTCTCCAACCATATTGGTACCCACACAGATGTACATGCCAGCATCAGTCTTTTTGGTGTTGGAGATCATGAGCTTCCCTCCACGAATCTTAAAGGAAAAACAGTATTCAAGATTTTAATTTTTTAACATTTTCCCCACTTTCCAGTTGTACACTCTGAAATCAGGTTGGTTAAAGTCAAGTACTGTTTTACAATAATTTAATCACACATATGCATATTTAGTAGAGTGCAATGCTGGCTATTTTTTTGGGAACCTATTTATCAACCCTTGTTATTTAAAAAAAATCTGCTTTTTGAATGATGATGAAATACGACAGGAACAGGTTCTAACTTCATGAGAAACAAAAAAATCTACAAAAATGGTATGAAAGTCAAATTACCTTGTAAAGATATGTCTCAGTAGAAAAAGTTAGGGGTTACTTGACTCAAAATTATGGTAGGGCTGACACGATCAGTTTTTTTAAGGTTTTAGACACTTTTTTACAAACATTTGCTCCTTTACCCTAAAAAAAAATGGTTATAAAAACAAGGGGTGTGATGATTAATTAACCTTATTGATGAATAAAATTTCAAATCCTACGATCCAACCAATCTGAGGCAAGTTATTAATCGAATTGACCTATACCATTATTGTATGTAGTAGTTTCAAAACAAAACAAAAAAAGATTATAATCTATACTGGAAAATACCGTTTGGATTGAGGCATGGTAGGTTTGTTTTACTATAACGTAAAAACCACCAGTGCATCACAGCGGACATGTGCTGACAGCAAAAAATGATCAAGGCGTCATTACAGTCAAATGTGTAGAAACATTGATTATTTTGCTGTGGAAAAACAACAGTGGGCTGAACCTTAAGAAAATAAAATGTGAATGGGTTTCCCATCAATTCTTGTTTACTTGTTTGTTTGTACAAAAATTCAATTTACAATTGATTATCTTTTAAGAAATCACAATCAATCTGCAAAACTTCAGCTTAACAGTTCAGAACCCAGATATTTATCTCTGAGTCACAATGGATGAAGTTTTGGCTAAAGATGTTCTGGATCGATTTTTGGTCAGTGAATTGGATTGTTCAAAATGAACCAAAATCGACTATAAATTGTATCATCAATGACAAGTTATGATATGAATTAAGTTGTAACATGAATCATTAAACCCCTAAGAAATACTAAAGCTTGTGTTAAAAAAATTCAAGGTTTCTCTTTAAAATATGCCTTGGCAGCACTCACAGTGATTCTGTCATCCTTGTCGTCAATTCGCACTTTGTCCTTCTTCCAGTAGATGGTGGGTTCAGGATGGCCTCTAGGAGGAACGCATTCCAGAATGGCTGGCTCTGCTGCTGCCACCACCACGTCAATGGGATTTTGTCTGAAATCGTCTCGCAGCACTGAGGACAGAAAAAGGGAGTTGTTTTAAGAGTAGTACTGTAAAACATAGATAAAGACATGTTTTAGGGTTTGAACGATTGTTTTTCATGACAACTGGTAAAGAATAAAATTGTGTGAAGTGAGTAATGGCACCATTTATGTAGGCTGTTTGAATGTAATGTGCAAGTAAGGTGAAAGCTAATTGGAGCTAATGGAGGTCCCTGTGGAGATAGAAGAACAAACAGAGTCAGAATGCCCTGAAGCCTGGTGTCACTCACTTGTGAGAGCTCACAGGGTTACAACACTGGGTGGCATGTACGCACACACTCTGACGTACAACCAGATGCAGGCTAACAAACAAAAACCAGCAGGTGGCCTGATGAACAACTGCGCCTCCTTGTATCTAATCACCCTCAGGTAGGCCTTTCATCACAGAGATAACCTCTCACCCTGTGCGGTGTTCGGAGAAACACACAACACCGTCTCATTATCGAACAAGGAGAGCTCCTGTCACACGGACACACGCCGGTGAGCACACACACGCAAATGCAAATGCAAAATCACATCAAGCCGGCAAACTGCCAGTAAGAAATTTAATCCTGAGTCAATTCCAGGGCGAGAAATGACTTTCATACCAATGAGGACACTTAGAAAATGCCACATGTAGCCAACAAAGGGCTTAACGGTTTAGTTTGGAGCTCGCACACACTCTCCTGCTGGGTGTGCTCAAACTGATTTTTCTCCATTAAATCTATAATAAATCTAATCTTTGTAGCACTTTTAAGAAATGCTCAGTCCAGCTGTGTGTCCATCAATGACATAGCAAAGAATCCTGTGATGGTTAGAAAGGGCTGAGCTTGTTTTAAGGTGCTTAAGGGGGCTAAATTAAGGGCAACACCACAGGTTCTTATGTAAATTCCATGTAGAGACAAAAGTCGGGAGGACTGGGATTATGGGAGGGGATAACTGGTCCCTGCGCTCCTAGCTTCTCTCATCTTTTCATTCACTCTTCCTACCCTCTCCACAGACAGCCGCAGATCCATTGTCTCCTTATTTATTTATTTAGACCAAGAGGCTGCAGAGTGGAGGAAGGGAGGAAGCTTTCAACCCAATTATCCTGGGGATGCACAGGGCACAGAGTGGGACTTTGTGTGACATGAATTCAAATGAAACCTTTACACTGGAGTAATGGAAGAGAATACAGAAGAGGTGGAGATAGAGGTTTTTCCTCTCTAATGCAGGCCTGCCCCCTAATCTAAAGAGCTGAGGTAATTAGCCAGCTTCAGCCTGCCGGACCCCCAAGGCAGTTGGAGCACATCAGGCACCTCCGCTGGGCTGTGCGTATTTGCATTACAAACGGAGGTCCTGTGGTCTAAAATCATAGCCTGGTTTGGACCAAACACAGCCTGTTGTTTTCAGGATCATGTTAGCTTTAATTGCAGCTTTCCGTTTGTGGGTGATGGCACCCGCGGGATTCAATCAGAATCGCTAAGTGTTGAATCAGAGCAGTGACAAAAACAAAACACATGAGGTGTGTCATTGTGGTTCTCGTGCCACACTGTCTAATCTAATTTAAGGCTGAACACAGTGGTCTCCGTGACTTACAATCTAAATGAATACACCTAGAAACATAAAGACAAAAAAACAAATGAGTCAACCAGAGCCTCAGTGTGCCTCAACCAAAATCAAACACCTGTTAACAAACAACCGAAAAAAAAAATCTCAACAGCCAATGGGAGATTAGGGCTTGTAAAGCCGATAACACCCACCAGATAGAAAGTAAATGAGTGTTGGAGCCAATGCAGACACACTCTACATCAGCACCTAATCTAACAAGTATGCCAGAGTTATGAAGGTCACGATGGCCCCGCAGGTGAAGCACAAACATATCTCATTTACGTTTGCATTGCTCCAGTAACAGTGTGAGCATGCATCTCTTCCAAAGCGCTGTGGTTGCCTGAAGGCACCTCCCTGAGTGACTCGATGCTGGAAATCATAAGGCAAGTAAAAGCTTTTATATTAGCATCATAACACAAGCGTGTGTGTTTTCTCTTTCATCACTTAGCTTACATGAGAGGCATCTGATGTGGGGTTTCGCTTGAATACGATTTGCTGTCAGAACATGAACTGTGGCTCCGGCTTTGAGGCCCTGCAGGCATTCAGACCCTCATTGCCCAACAAACAAAAAGTAATTGACTTTCCGTGTCCATGAAATATCCAGCTTCTTCTTTCGCAGAAAGGCATCTTACCTCCCATGGAGTTACAGCAGGCTCAAAACCGTGCTGTCTTGCGTACTTGCTTATTAATATTTATATATTTTTACATATCCACCCCCTCTGCTACAAGTCCTGCATCTGTCAATCCAGCTGCAGGGTAAAAAGAAACCTGTGTCTGAGAAATATGAATATGCCTCTGAAACCTATTTATTTATTCCCTAAATATCAGTGGAGTAAATGAAGGAGCATCAGGAGGCGAGCAGAGCATGAAAAAATATGCAGTTGTTTCAGCTGGCTCTGTTTCAACACTTCAGATTTTAAGGAAAGGGAATGAAGCTGCAAGCTGTGAAACAACCCAGGGGTTGAGAGTGGAGTTCTTTGCCAAAACAGAAACAAAAAAAGGGATTCCATGGTTACTTTTTAATTAGGTTGTTCACAGTTAGCCTGTATGTGTGAGGTATGGAATACAGAAAATATAGCCAAACACATGCCAGCACAAAGGTGCATGCATCAAAGCAGAGAAGTGGCTATCTCATAAGAGAGGAGGAATGATATTTGTTATCTTTCGTCGCCCTTTCCTTCAAATCGTAGATATTTCTCACTAAAGGGTGACACTGCTTGTCGGAAAGATTAGTGCTGAGGCTTCACTGAGGCGTCCGGCCTGCATACCGAGATAGCTGCTGACAAACATATTCACCTACAGAAGCACACCTTGCTTTGGTAAGCTGCTCCCGTTGCCACAACAGCACACACGTCTGAAAGCAATTTCTGACATTTGCATCACTTTGATAGATGCTCGCCACAAACACCCATAAAACACTGACACGACTAAACTTGACATATTGCATTTTTCAAGGCTGCAAGGGTTTGAACCTTTTTGTAACACACCCAGTGTGGCTTTTTCTGAGTGTGATGGGGTTTTTTTTTGTTGTTTTTTTCTCCATGCTTCCTGCAAAACAAAAACCCTTTTTCTTGAATGGACTTTTTTTTTTTAGGTCAGAGGCTAAGAAAGCAAAAAAGAGTGAAACATTCAGCAGCTTAGGGCCGTGTTCCATCACCTTACACACAAAATATAATAAACCGTGCATGCACAGACTGGAAGGGTAGCAGAGAAGTTGCTTCGAGCTATAATATCCTTTCATTCAAGTGCGTTTTGCCCTTTACCCAACAAACTGCTATTATATTGGCACCATTTTCATTTCCACCCTTAGAGAAGAGAGACAATATACTGTATGTGTCACTTGACAAACCACTCCAAACCTGTGTGTTCCACCATTAATGTCTCGTGTTACTGCTTTTGCTGAAGGCAAGAGAGGATAAAGCTCAGCTGTACAATAGTGACAGCAGATATGCCTTATTTGTCTAGATGCAAGCTTTTCCGCCTGCTATTACTGAATGATTGCCCTCCCATCGGCCGAAGCTAACCTCTGCCCCTTATCCAGATGTAGAAATTACCCCCTCAGCAGGTAGGCAGGCAGCAGCGTCACACTGATCCCCCCACATTCCCTCTCAGAGGGGTTGCAGGTCAGACCAGAGAAACAGCTGCAAAAATATGTCCATCTGGCAGTGCCCAAGGCTGTACCTCCTCTGAGAGCAGCAAAGAGCTGAAGAGAGAGGCTCATCCTGCCATCATTAGCGCAATTCATCCTCACCATCATCAAGGGTCATTCCTTGTCTATCTTTTTCCCTCCATCTTCTCAGTTAATCATTATTTTCCAAGCCCACAGCATCGTCCCGCGCGTTACGCTAAGCCCCCTCCACTCACTTCCACTTGATTGTTAGAGCTGTGTTTGCCCTGACTGCAGATGAGCTTCAGCTGATGAAGCCACGCAGCGCACACGCACCACAAGGCATCCTCCACAAACCGTGCCCGAGCTTGATATGATCTCCACCGCCGCTCGCACTATCTGTGCATCCCGAGACAACGGATTGTAAATAACACCGTCACTTTTACGGATAGGGTAAAGGAAATATGGAAAATAGTGAAAGTTAAGAGAATCATATGGCTGGCATTGATATAAAGGTAAGTGATGGTGGTCTCGCAGGTGGTAATATATGAAATGTGCATCTTAAATGGCTCCTCAGAGGGAACAAAGTAAAAATATGAGGCTTTATTATTTTGGTGAAAAACAGGAGGAAAAAGGAAGTTAGACATAAGGCACTCAACAGGGGATGAAGAGGGGGGGCCTAATCAAGGTCAAACTGAAGAGTTGGAGAAAAATACAAAAATTTGAATTAATAGGACTGAAATGAAATGCATTTTATGAGTCATTGTTCATACTGTGCCTCCACTGTTGATTAAATAGATACAACTAAACAAACCTCTATATTTAGAAAGCAGTTAATGCTCTTTTTTTTTTTAAACAGCGCCCTTAATTTGACCTAACAAGCTGTAGATCAGCACAGTAATGACAGTGGGAGCGTGGCAAACCACTCTGTGGGTCGAGGATGAAATGTATGCTGTTGCTACTGAGAAACAATACTATTGACTCTTAATGAACAGCTTTTCTAGCTCCCCTTTAGCACACGCATACTGTACAGAAGACTCACATTAACACACACAAATGCAAATCAATTTAGCCTAATACGTGCTTTATGGTAATGTATAGCTCATTAAAACTCTATTTAAAAAGTCATTAAAATTTACTTGAAGAAGGAATGGCGTCATTACAGTAATACAGTGAAAAGCAAAGAAAAAGACAAGTAAGGACAAGGAGAAGAAAGACGACAGAGAGCGACGCTTCCTAATCACTTAATTGTGTCTAAAATGGAATGCATTTGCATAATAAACGATGACGTGTCTCTATCCTCCTTTGCATCTTTCTTCAATCTCACGGCTAACTGTAATTAACAAACAGCACAATCGAATATTTATGTAGCCTGAGAATTTTTTGGTGACGACTCAAGGCTTCTCCTGTTGTCTTGTTTACGGTCATGAATGTGCTCTGGGCGCCTGGCAGCTGCAGACGGGCGCTGAAACTGGAGCTGGCTGATACTAATGAACAATGTGCACATGGGCCTTTGTGGCGGCTCTGATAAGACCCGATTCTTGGGCGTACACTTCACAGCCGGAAGGGGGAGTAAGACGTAAAGGGGGGGGGGGGGGGGTTGCAGATGAGAGCCGTATTGATTTTCTGCCAATTCCACCACTGAGGCTGCATGAACAGAGACAGTGAGGCATCATGATGGGGAAGGTGGATCTGCTTCCTATATCAGGTGAATGAGGAGTGGAACCACATTTGGAAGAGGAGAAGGAAGTAATATACTCAGTGAACCATCAGTTGTTAGTGTGTTTTTGTCTCTTCCAGCATCAGTCTTATCTAAACTAGGCAGATAACAGTAAGGAGGGTGTTTAAGTCTGACTGCAAGGGACATGGAGCTAAAATGGTGCACTGGAGATAATTCATCAATTTTGAAAGAAAAATGCAGAAGCCCTCTTAATCTCTTAGACGCATTCTTTTTTTTTAGGGTTGTAGTTTCTATTTTATTAAACCAAACTTTTTTTCGATATACTAAAATCAGAACTTCTCCAATGGTACTAAATAGTTGGATGAAGATGGTTTATTTACTGTTTTCTGTTTACTCTCAAACAGTGCTAAATGCAAAGGAATTTCTAATGTAGTCATTTAGAAATGACAGAAGTGGAAAGGCCAGTTGTAGCTTGTAACTTGTCAGTTTAAAGCTACGTTCACAGCGCCCTCAGCTATGCACGCTCAAGCAACCACGTTTAATATAAAGTCTTCGTAAATGTGCGTTTCGGGCTTCTGCATTCAAAACGTTCGCAGGTTTCTGCTACTGTTTTTGGGCTCCATGTATAAAACGCTCATCCACTGAACACTTGTTGCAGGGTAAACCAGGCTAAACTTTAACCAATTAGAGACTTGGATTTGGTAGTGATGTATGGATGGCATCCCTTTTCATTCACAGAAGTGCCAACTGTTTGAAAATGGATCATGGAAGAGAACCTAACATTTTGTGGTTTGTGCCCGGCTGGAATTTAATGACACCAAGTTTTTCAGATGTCGGAATAGAGCTATGAAAGAAAAAGCCTAAAGCAAGATTTGCCAGATTTGTACCACTTCAACATTTGCACCAAGCCTCTTCCAACTGTAGGTGGTGGACATATGCTAGGAAACAGTAGAAAAATAAAAAGAAGAAGTTGTTTCTCCCTGCTGAGTTAAACTCAAGTGCAAGAATCCACGTTTAGCATCACTTGCCCGTTGCGAACGTAGCATACAAGTGCTGGATCCAGCTACAAAAACACTGTTTGGGCTGTTTGTGTGTGTCCTGGCCTCATGACATTGAGGAAGTGTCCTTCCGCAGGGAAATATAATCCTCAGGATGCTGCTCAAGTGTGTCAGTGCTTTCTTCCAGACTTCCCCCAGAGGGTGCACAAATGTACACTCAAGCATGCACACAGAAGCAGAGATTTTATATCCATGTGGCATAATCACAAAGGCATCTCTGGTAAAAATTAAACCTCTATAGCCAATTTCTGCACTCCACTGAGCAAATCTTTATATAATCTTTAACAGCTTCACTTCCTTTTTTTATGTGTCAGCCTGTTTGCGGCAGATTCCTCTGTGTCTGTTTTATTGTTTTGCTCTATAATTGGATTGGCAGTAACAGAGAACAGTCAGTCTTTAGGAGCCTGTAAAGGGTGCCACTCTGCAATGGAGGCCCTGTTTTAATTAAGCTCTCGGTTGGAGCTGAGCGGTTATTTTCTACAGTCGGTCTGATGAGCCCCACGTGCAGGTGGGTTTCACATGTGCCTGCAGGACGAGTAGTGGAAGGAAAAGGAAAGGACGTCACACTAAAGTTCAAACCGCAAGAAAAGACAAAATATTACAAGCATTCAGAGTGCCTGTGCATGTGTGTGTGTGCCATCGCTGTCTCAGTGTGCTCATTATGACAGAGCCCCACCCATCAGTGGTGTGCAGTTGAGTGTGTTGGTGCAGATACAGAGCTGGACCCTGCAGCGAGTGTGTACAAATAAGAATCTGAATACAAAAAAAAAAAACATCATAGATCTCTCACACATAGCTGCAGTAAATTCTGCACAATCCCCACGGTAATGTTGCATGAATTTGAATGTGAGGCTGATGCTGCAGGCAACCCTGTATGTAGCAAATGATTAGAAGGCTATTTTCACTGCCATGCCTTGCCATGCCCTCTCTTCAATCGTCCTAATGGCCTCTTCAGATCATCTGTCCTTCAATCAATACTGCCTGAAAGGAAGAATCCCACACCTAAGGACACTTTGTTCCCCACTGCAGATGAGAGGTGACATATTTCTCATAGCAAGCATCACCCAGTGGTTCCGGAATAAAACTTCACAGAGAACTTTGAACTTCTTCTGATGTCTATCAAATGTTTAAATCTGACCAGTTTCTGGTTTAAAATGCTGGAGGCAGAACCTCCAGTTCAGTCCTCTCAGTCCTCACAGAATGATACAATTAAAAGCAGATACTGCTTGGCACACAGACGCTTTTGCTATCAGCTCCATGTCTTTATTCTTTATAGTTTGTGTAAACTTTTTATGACTGCAGGTAAAAACACAATTTACTATAAAGTTAAACAGTTTCTTCAAAGACTCCCTTCCGAACCATTATTTCACAGATACACCCCACTTTATGTGTGTCTGCTGAGGCGAGAACGAATGTGACACATAACATCTAAATAGTGTAAATAAATTGCAGCAGTGCTTCTGCCTGCTCAGCAAGTCACTGCTACATTAGGCCCACCTAAGTACCACAATCTAATAGACACGCACGTTGTCATTTGAAGTGGATTTGCAGTTTGTCAGGCTGTATTGGCAGCATTTGGCTGGTACATGGCCGAACAGCTCACCAACAGCACTGATAACATTCTGATCACTCTGTAAGTCACTGAGAAGGCAGCGATTGCACTCATGCAGATGCTTATGCCGTTGCTCATTAAAGGAAAAACAAAAAGCTATAAGACATGAAACCTTAAAGTAAGAGTCATAACATTACCATTTTGTGTGAGATTATCATTTTAAACTATAAGACCATGCTAAGAAGCTTGAATATTATTTTATAGAGGCATTTAAACAAACAAACAAAAATTAAAGACCCACTCTGTTAGAAATTGTATTTTTGGTCTTTTCTTGTGTATTCTTGTGGCATTTTTCTCATGATGAAGGACCAAGATTAAGAAAATTAAGCTTAAAATATTTCTTCTGATTATTTATTAATTAAAATCTTTGTGAATCAGGGGCAGACACAATATTGCAAAAG
Organism: Oryzias curvinotus; assembly: GCA_023969325.1. Taxonomy (NCBI): domain Eukaryota; kingdom Metazoa; phylum Chordata; class Actinopteri; order Beloniformes; family Adrianichthyidae; genus Oryzias; species Oryzias curvinotus. The sequence goes on along the minus strand of CM043718.1, from coordinate 12,833,614 downwards.
GGCATATTTTTAATGTAGAAGATACTGAATGTATATATACAATGGGCGCAACACGAGCTCCCTGCTCCGTTTCAACCTGATGCATCCATTTGTAGGCACATAGATCCATGTATGTCTTTATTTACCTAGTCTGATCTGGTATCTGGCTCAAAACTGTACGACTGGATAGCTCCAATATTGCTCGCCATTTAGTTTGGACTGATAATGTTAGGTTGGGGGTCTGAGGGGCTGTAAAGATAGTGGTAGAGTGTGTAAACAGAGAGCTCTCAGCAACGGGGAGAGGAAGGAGGCGGGGTTGCTCTGCAGGGGTGTTCCCACCCACAACTCAGAGGGCAAATTTCTAATGAACTACTGCTGCTCTGCAGCAACTTTGTCCTATAAAAGGACACAGGTTTTTTTTACATTTTGGCTAAAAACGGCATAGTAAGTGTGTCTTTAATTACAGTGTTTATTCTACATACTGATTGAATTCAATAGCAATATCTTGAAACACGTAATTGTCTTAGATCCTGTAATCAGCTTCCTCCCTTGGCTTTGTGGCCGGCTACACCTGAGTGTCAGGCTTATGTAACTGGCGTGCTAATGTGGGAAATTTAATTCATTTCAGGGCAGGGTATAAAATCTGGGATAGTCATTCAGGTAATCTGGCCTGTTGAAGCCATTAGCCTGTATGTAATAAAGCTTGTATGTGCCTGTGTGCATGTGCAGGGGTGTGCGTGTGTCAATTCATGCCTTTATTATCATGCAAATGGAAAACAATCTGAAACAGACCACTGGCTGCCGTGCCTCAGGATCAGTGCAGAGCACTGTGTCTAAACCATTTCTGTTCTGGCCCCTGCCTTCCCCCTTTTTTCTGAAATCTCTCCATTTCTCTCCCCCTGGTTTATCCCTCCTCTTCAATTTTCACAGGCACTGCATCAAAAAGCTAGCTGAAATAGAAATGTTTCATACTGCGTTGGTCCTATCAGCAAGCTCTAGATGTAATGCTAATTATTTAAGCGAAGAAAGATGGCTAATGAAGCAACTTTTAATCTAAAGCTTTTTGGAGTTCTGTCAACAGTATTGACTTCGCTGCAGATGTATAAGATATCGTTGGAGGGCACCAGTGACCTACATAGCAAGGACAAGACAGCAGCTCAACGGCAGCGCAACACAGTGATCCCACAAGTCTCCAGGGCAAAGATTCTGCAGTGGAGACAGAACAGTGAAGAGATACTGCATGTGTGTCTGTGTGTGCATGAGCTAACATTCCCACTTCCACCCACGCAGCGTCCTTTATCATTACAGTCCCCAGTTTTCATACGACCCAGTAGAAAACTCCAGCACACCAATCCCCCTCTCCCAATTACCACTTGCTGCAGGGCAACACACAATCAATAAAGATTCACCTGGCAATTGGCTAATAATTCAATGAGGTAGACCTACTGAGCCAGAACTGCTTAAGAGAGAAGGTGGGTCATGGGGGCTGTTACTATAGCTGTAACGCTATATTTCTGTATGGAATAGAGAATGTCAACAACATTGGTGTTTCTCCAATATCATGACTCCATTATTCAGTTGATATTCATAAGATATAATGAATACTGATGAACTGAATGATTTGATGAAAAGATTTTAGGGGTGTAACAATATATTTTAAGGATTTGATTCATACCATAATTTGTGTTGCTGATACAATTCAAAATCAATATTGGTTCATTTTGAACGATCTGATTTGATCCGAGTTAATGATCTCAAACCGATTTAGGACATCTTTAGGCAAAAATGTAACCAGTGAGACCCCGGTTTTACACTGGTCCATCTGCGGTGTATCTCTGTTGCTTCTCCAGTCCTTCCCCCCTTTGCCCCCCCGGCTCCCGGAGGAGTGGTTTGTCTAGCCATTCCCTGTGATGAGTACTTCATCCTGATCATCCAAAAATTTGGCAATCAGGGCCTATGCCTCACTAAGTCCTTGTCAAATGCATGTTTTGTGTCTTAACTGATGTGTTTTTGTACTTCCAAAATTAAACTTTTGTCGTACATGGCAGAAATAGACACCAGTGTTATCTGCAGTGAGACGCAGACATGACGGAGGCAATGTAAACATTCCCGTTGCTTAATGAACATTCTACGCAATGGAACGGAGAAGGGGAAATCAGCCTTCACTCAGAGACAAATACCCTGGTACTGAACAATACAGGTGAAGTTTTCCAGATTCCTTGTACTTCTTGCAAGATGATCAAGTGTAAAGTAAATGTGTACAAACAAACAAGTAAAGTAGAATTCATTCAAATTTGTTTTCACGTTTGTAGGACTATCAATCTATTTATCAATTAAGTCGATTAATTGTTACACCCCTAAAAGAGTTAAATAACTACTTTTCCAGAACCCATTAATGCATGCCTCCTATGTAAGGGAATGCTATCAGGGTAAATACATCAAAGCAATTGGCCACATCCAAAGAACATGAGTCATAAAACTGGTTCATTTCTGAAAACCTTTCAATGTAATGCTTGGATCAAAGGTGACTGTCCGTGCCATTTATGACAGAGTGCACTTCTTCCTTTCTTTGATTAATCCTGGGTCTTTCAAAGGTCATAGTGGCATTTAAGATCACCATCATATCAAACACCAAAAGGCATAGTTTGGGAAAGCCCTTAAAATAAATGTTCATTGGACTTTTTTTTATTTTTATTTATTTATTTCTGAGGTCTGTGATTGCATATGAGAAGTGGCCGTCATATCAGCGGTGCCGGTTTACAAACATTACACAAAACAGGAGCACTCACACAAACCCACACATACATGAAGCAAGCCCCCTGTATGAACACAGACAGTCCGTCCCCCGGGTAATGAAAGAGCATTGTGAGTCTGTGGTTGTTGTAAAACCCAATTAGTGTGCGTCTGCGTGCATGGGTGTATGTGTGCGTATTTGCTTCATGTCTCAGTCAGAGCAACAGCGTTCAGAAGATCGTGGTTTGTTTGATTTTCTGCCCCCTGCTGGACACACACCATCATTAACGTGTAAAAAATATGTATCTTTTTTTAGGGGAGGTGTTAAATAAGTGTGATAATGTAAATTGGGGTAACTTGTCAGCCATATGAGATGCAGTTAGGAGAAGATCTTTCTGTTTTGCTGAGGAACATTCATAATGATTCACATAAAAACAAGGGAAATGCATGCTGTAACAGCACCAACATGCTGATTAATTATCAGTCATCATAAATAATAATTCACTTGGATCCCATATGATGCAGCGAAAATGTCTCTCCTCCATGTTACATGTAATTAAACAAAGATTACAGCTGTTTTCTTCCTACGCCCCTCACTGCTCACTTCCTCCTTATGGTTGCAGCTACGGCATAAAAGTGTGGCAGGCAGCATCACAACACACGTCTTATCCCTGTCTTCAAACAGCACCATCTCTCCCAGGCTCATGAAAGAGCAGAACAGAGTGGTGGCAATCGCACATGCCGAGCTGTGCAAGCCTCTGCTCCACTGCAGCCGCCAAAGACCTGCTTCTGTATTCTGTATTCCCTCCTAGCTCTTTGATGGCATGGATCATTGTCGAAATTCTGCCTCCTGCCAAATACACTGCAGGCATAAAAAATACTGTACAGTAAATATGATTCTGCATTCTGAGGAATCACACATGGAGACATAGCTTGGACAAATGTGAAATCCAGTTATTTATGTTTTTTGTGTGTTACAAAAGACTAAAAGATAATCTATTAATTTTTCAATTTCATTAGCATTATTGAGTTTTCAACACTACTGTAGTGAATTTTCTTCCAACATCATTGATTTTGCTTGTGCTGGAGGTGCTCCGGCTCAACAGGAGTTCAGAACGAAGTATCAATGCAGTCAAGAGACGTAAGGGGAACCAGAGAGAGGAACTGAGTGAAGTGGGTCTCCCCCCACATCACCTTTCATTTTTCAGCCTCAAGCCATGAATAACTGAATAAATGAATCTGCAGCACGACAAATGGAGGCTGTTTTATCATGAAGTATGGCCAAATATGAAGGAAGCATAACCAGCCAGAAGAAAGCATCCTCATTCTCCTTCAAAAAATGGTTGTAAAATTAGGAGCAAGGCGCTCCCCTCATGCGTGACTCTTCCTCCATTTTAGTGAAGACTTCGTTGTCCCTTTTTCTAGGAGAAAGGACACATGAACGTGTCTAAGAGTGTGCCCATATGTATGTTATTCTGATCAATAGCAGAATCACTGTTATTAAACGTACCATTAACAAAGGGTCAAAAATAAAAGCTCTTTAGAAAAGTCAATCATTTTGCAATAGTTCTGCTCTACCGGCTGCTACTGAATAAAATATGAAATTGGGGGGCAAGGAGGAGTGGGGATGGGATCTCGGTTTAAATAGCAGAGAGGTGGCATGTGAGCACTCTACACTGTAAAAAAAAATTTTGCCTTTTAGTTCTTTCAACTTATTTTTGTGCGTCAGGTCAACTAAAAAGTGGATTCAACTAGAAATATTAGGTTTTGATCCCTCCAACAAAAAAATTAGCACGGTCTACTTCAAAGTTTCATTTTAGTCAACTTGTACAATAGTGGGATGGGGTTTGCACATGCTCAGTACACTGCCCCTGCACAGTGTCCTTGGCCACCCCGTGCCTGTACAACCTCATGGCATGAGATGAAATCATAACCGTCCATTTTCGTCTCAAGTTGGACATCTGTGTGGTGGACTAAGGAGTATACCTTTCTTCAGGAAATTTTAATTTATGAGAGCACTTCAAGGAGTTGAAAGGTAAGTTCATAATTTTATTTATGATATTTGGGGATTAAATGTAAAGAGGGTGGCCGTTGGTTATGTGACATGCTGCTAGCATACTATATGAAATGGCGTTCAGGCTTCCTCGGCTCGTCTGTCTTTTTCTGTACATTAACTACAGTCTAAATTAAAGAATGGATTAAATCTGTTTTTGTTGATGCCAGTAGGAAAACAGCATTACATTATTGAATGCAGAAAATGAGTTTAGTTTTCTCCTTTTAAGCTGCTTTGCACTCTGATTCGGGACTATGAACTTCAAGGCAACGCTGGGGGGAATTTGAAAATCCGCGGTTTTTCAGACCGACCAATATTAGCGCGGTGAAAATTCTGTCGGCAGCTCCGCTCATTTCTTGAAAATCCCGCTGTTTCCTTGGACCACAAAACTACATTTTTATGTTTTTATGCTCCGATCCGCTGATGATCAGAGCCCAAATAAGCCGCTGCCCCACACGAAGACAGTGGAGCAGGGTGCGGTCCTTACGGTGGAAACAGAATCTTCTAGAAATGAGCAGAGCTGCTCGCAGACTTAAAGTGCTGATGCTGATCGGTGATTCGGTCCGAAAACTAACGCGATTTGCTTGGCAGAGGCGTCGTTTTAATTTATGTTAAATCAATAGTACAGATGCAATCTTAGTTTCTGGGGGCGATTTTTGAGGGGCATGAAGGTCTGGCGGTAAGGCCCGCCCAGAGTTCATATGAATTTTGGCTAGGTCGCCGCTGTCGCATCTTCCAATCAGGGACTCAGCTTTGGGCACGTGTCGTTTCAGTGAATCGATCAGCGGGTAGAATACGCATGATGATCCAATATGAACGTGTTTGTCCTGAACTTCCATTTTGTTAACTTGCTGGGGCCGCGAGATTACCAGAGCCCACCCCGGCTGTTGTTGGAAGAGGAGCAGCCACAGGCCCACACCCCGGACAGGTCACCATCCTCTCACACCGGCTCTCTGTCTGACGGCCAGCCAGCAGCTCGGGGAACAGCGGAGCTCGCTCCCGTTACGTCGGCAGACAAGGTGCTTTAGGGTGAGAAGGCAGTCTGCTCGGGCCTCCTGAACAAGTCAGTGATATTTTTCTTATTAATAAAAACAGTAATAAAGTTCATTTATTTATTTGTTTTTATTTTCCCCCTCCTGGATTAATGCGGGACTCTGAGCCTATACTGGGTCACAGAAACACCGCAGAAGCGGCTGTCATTCAGACACAGCTCTTGGGGCAGGAGTGAAGCTCCCAGGTACCGTGAGAATCTTTGAATGATCGTATAAATGAAGATGGACATGGAGATGCGATTTCTACTTTAACCATCTTTTTACATCTTTCTCTGTAGGCTTCCGATCGGTCAATATGTGTTTGAGCTGAGCAGGGAGGTGGGGGGTGACGAATGAGCAGGTCAGAGCGTCAAGTTCCAGCATAACAGGTGGAACTACAGGTAATAAGAAAATGACAGCAATGGCAACAATTGAAATGTTTTTTTGTTGTTGTTGTGAAAACCTAGCTGCAATTTTATTGCACCCCCCCCCCTCCACACACACATTGGTTGAATAGAAAAAAAGGCGTGATTGTTTATATATATATATATATATATATTATATATATATATATATATAAACAAAAGCAGCTTGCTAGTACTTGGAACAGCTCAGATGCTATGAACTCAACCAGAAACCTTCTGCAGACCTAGTTGTTGCAGAATCAGAAGAGCTGAACAGCTACTGCCAGCATTCTCCTTACCACCCTCAAGGTAGACTCTTGGTCTCACCCAGGGGTTTTTCTACTACATTAAAGTCTGTATTTGTAATTTTTTTTGTAATGCTTGTTTGTACAGCTTTGACATAAACATGCAGTTTTGGACATCCATTTTGGACTGGTTTGAACCAAATTTATGTCAGAGATTGTTGTAATAATTATTGTTTGTTTCTTCCCTCCCTCAAGGAACAACTTCCAACAGTCTTGGAGAGGATAGAGAATATCACCTAGAAGTCGAGAAGAAGCCAGACTGTAATGTAATTGATTCATTGATGGGCCAGACCTTTGCGCTTCACAGAAAGGTATAAGTTAAGAACCAGCCACTTGTGACTGAGATTTAAAGCAGATGGCCAGCTTTGTTTTCAGAAACACAGAAATCCATGTCTTCCTCTGTCATTGCAATTAAAATAATTTTATACTACCAACTTTTGTCAGTATTGATAAAATACATACATACATAGGCAAGTTTAGTATTTTTGACTTATATCTCTATTTGCAGTATGTTGAAATGTCTGGTTTGCTATGCAATGCAAGGCCTCATTATGCAATTAAATATTGTCACTTTTATATCTATTTAACATATTATGTATTTGTCCAAGAATAAGCAAACTGTTCTGCATGTGAAATGTTTTGTTTTGTGTTTAATCCATAAAGATTGGTGCTGAGTTTACATGTCCTGGATCTCCTAACCTTCTAAAGTCCTTCCTGACTGGATTTGACCAGTATTCGCCAAGTTTGATCAGCCAGTATGAAACACATAAGCAACGGAGGACAATCCTGTGACACGACACCAAGCTCCAGTCTTCTTGATTCTGTAGTAAGTGAATAGTAAACAAAACTGAACTGTTTGGTATTATAATCTGTTTATAAATATACCGATTTTTGTGAACATTGCATCATCTGTTTGTAATCAGCGGTGTCAAACTTGGGGTCTCAAGGACTGACATCCTGCATGTTTTCGAGATCTCTTTGCTCAATCTTTTCATGATTACCTGGTCAGGTCTGTCCAACCAATTTGAAGCATGATGTGAAAAGGGTTGGGCTGGAATGGAGGGCCCTCTTTCTAAGTTTTTTTTTTTTCCTCCTTTCCTGCTTCTAATTGACTTATATACTGGATAAATACTGGATCATTGCGGATGAGTCATTATTTGGGAAATAAAATAAATAAAGTAATAAAGTAAAATAACGGATAATAATTATATAATAACGAAAAATCCCCCCCCGACGATATCATCATCCATCCCGATGGTTGACTGCAAACATCGTCAACTGCCAATTTAAGGGACATCGCCCAACCCTAATCCATTCATATTTACATGTGAGAATACTTTGTGTCTTATCTCTTGTGCTATCCCAGGCACTTTAACATTGGGAGTGGGGTCATCTAGACCCACTAGACAGAGCTCTGAACCTTTTTTCTTCAATGATTTGTGATCTTCACTGGTGTCCATGGATTACATGAAATCCTCTCCACCTTTGTCCACCTTTGTCATTGTAGGGAGAACATGTCAATGTAATGGTGGGGTCATCTAAGATAGCACAAGGGTTACATAGTCACATATTCTTTGCAAATTGGCTGCTGGAAATACTCTAGCATCCATACATTTGGTTTTCTATGGGCTGTGATCAAAATGTACAATTTTGTCTAACTATATGGCTTAAACTTCCTGGATCTTTTTTTTCTTTCAACTAGGGCCAACATTCCATATTCATTTGGCCACTATCTTTTATGTGTTGGTGATGTCAAAAATGCTTGAAGTCATTGTAATGTTTATGAATGTAGGGCTCTAAAGTCCAAATGTCTGTTTTGGTGTTTTTACAGAAGTCCATCCAGTACAGGGGATCCACTGAACTTCTTGCATTTCCACTCATCTTGAAAGAGGGTACCTCAAACTTCATAAAGTTCTTAGAGGTATGTTTGAAACACACCCAGTATGATGTAAAACAGTAAAAATTTAAAGGATGCTCCTTCAAAAGGACCCTTATGTAGTGGTGTGAAGATTATATCAGATTTATTAATGTCATGGTCTTATGTACGATGAAATTAAAAAAATCTCTCTGGTCAGTGCATCATTCATTCAATCTCTTAAATATAAACTAAAATGCATAATGAATACAAAAGCTATACAACATGGTATACTTTGAGACAATCACACAAACAGACTCTGTTTTGCTCTGTTATTACTTGACTGATTGAAAGTGCATTTCATCGTGTATTTTGATCGGCAGTTTCCTCTATGTGTCTTGGTGGCTATCTTTAACCCCTGCAGATCAAAGGCTGATGCACAATGGCGAGAAGAAATAATAAAACATTTAGAGGGAGAGGACTTTACAGAACTTTACAATTAGCAGATAAGATATTTTTAAATGCTAGGGGTATGTAAACTCATTTTATGTTCCTTTTTACATCAGGCTGATTCTGCAGAGGATACTGTCAGTAATGAAAGGAGTGTGTGTTGGCCCTAACCACCACAGAGCAAAATGATGAGATGACAACCAGTCAACCAGTTTGAATGTTGCTGTAATCCTGGAGGAGTGCATCCGTTTTGCGTGAGTTGCGAGATGTAATGACTTTGCAGTGCTGATGGAACTACTTCTCTGCCTCAAAACTGAAGTACACCTTCAAGTTCATCCAGAAGGTAATCATGGACAATGTTGTACCGTGTCTCTGCTCGGGTTTGTGGACCGGGACAAACTGGTTCAGTGGACAATGTAGAGACGTTCTTCAAAACAAAGCAGCTGTTAAAATTTTTTTTTTAGCGCTGTACAGTAAACACATTTTAAGGAATTGACATTTGTGAACTGTTTAAATGCCCTGTTTATAGAAAGATACAAAAAAATTATATACAAAAATGGCTGTATTATTTCAGTCAGACCTGTTTCTAGCAAATTTGCAAGATGTTAGAAGAAATGTGAACTTTGAAGGACTGTTGTCACTGTACACCCCACACAGTGACATGTTGAAAAACAAATTATTTTATTTTTTTAAGTCATTAATTTAAACAGTTGAGTTGCTGTGTTTGTAATGCCATGCCAACTGCTTTTACTGTTTGTGATGCCACTTTAAACACTAACAAATGCAAGAAACATGGCTTTTTTCAAAAGGATGATTAAACTGTTTTAGTAAAATTATAACTTTTGAAATAAATTTTTTCACAATTTATTGAGATTGTCTTTAATCCAAAGGTATGTTGTTTTCATAGTGGATTTAATATGGTATTTCTTATTGCTTTGTGTTAAACTTTAACTCCGACCGACTTCTGCATTTAAGACGCAGACTTGTCCTGAAAAAAAATTCAAGTTGGTCCAACTTAAAATAATTTGTAACCTGGCTGCCTCAAAATTTTAATTTAAGATAGCAAAATATTTGTAGTTATTTAAACTCAATGATAGTTTTTCCAACTTAAAAGTTCAAGTTCAAATAACTTATTGATTTGTTGTGCGTACTTAATTTTCTAGTTGAAAAAAACATATAGTTTGTAGTTTCAACAACACAAATTAAGTAATCACAACTCAATTTTATATCTGGCTAACACATTTTTTTAAGTTGTTGGAATTTAGTTGTAAGTTGACATTACTTAAGAAATTAGTTAGACTTAATCAGAAAGTTAGTTGAGAATACTTGACTTCCTTTGTTGATGTAATAAAAATATTTGTTTATTTAACTTAAAAAAAACATTTCCTTAAACAAAGCAAAAAGTGATTTAAACTTGATCTTTTAAGTTTGGGAAACAAATCGATAGGTTGAAGTTACTTGAAATAATTTGCTAGCATTAATCAAAATCTTAAGGCAGCCAGGTTACAAATTATTTTAAGTTGAGTCAACTTGGGATTTTTTACAGTGTACTGTGGAAAGGGACCCCTGACCTCACCATGCCACAGTGACAACCAGCACTTATCTCTATCCACAGGAGTCTAATCCCACCAGGTAATTGTTTCATGTTTTACATTAATATGGCTCTGCTGCAACAGGCTGCTAACAAACATGCAACAAACAGGCCGTATCTCTCTGCGGCCATGTCAGGGAGGAACCTGTGCCGTCTGCCTGAAAAACCTGTCATTAGCACAAATAATTGACAGTCGCTCTGCTGCCCTGCACAGATGATTGGAGCCGATCAAATCATTCGAGAAATAAACACAGCGGTCTAAAATGGCCCTTTCAAACTCATCGGCTGATTACCATAATCGCTTTGTAGCTGACAATACTTTGCGAGCGTATGTGCTGTTAATGTCACCAATTATGCTGTCCTAATGTAAATGAAGTACCAGAGTGCCACACTCATCTAAAGCAAGATTCAAAACAAACAAACCCAGCCTTCATCAGATTTAATCCCTTTGGAATTTTGACCAAGCAATTAAGAAGGAAGACGTGACTCCAGCTTCTACCAGTGTAGAAAATAGAAATGAAAAAAAGCTTGTCGGCTAATTTACTGAGGTAATTCCAGTGTGAAAATTGATTAATTCCAAGTTAACAGTGAATGCTTTCCTGACAAGCAATGGCTTTTCTACTCCACACCATCACAGATTTCCTTTCAGAGTGTGCCTTGCTGTAGATCACTCACTCGCCTAACTGTCAGGCAAAAAAATTAAAGGGTCAGCAACAGAGGACGCGCTGCTCCACATGAAATAAAAGTACAAAAAATATCAAGGCAAGGCAAGTTTATTTGTATAGCACAATTCATACACAAAGTAATTCAAGGTGCTTCACAAAACAGAAAAATGCATTAAAAACACAATACATCATAGAAATAATCAACGTAAAATGTACTTCAAAAAAATAAAAAATAAAAAAAAAAATAGAAAATTGATTTAAAAATAAAGGAAGGAAAGGACAGAAAAGTGCAGATAGGACCTTTCAGTCACATACACGGCTTAAACAGAAATGTTTTAAGTCTAGATTTGAACATGAACACAGAAGAGGCCTGTCTTACGACTTCAGGGAGGCTGTTCCAGATTTTAGCTGCAGAATATTGAAACGCTGATTCCCCTTGTTTAGTTCTGACTCTGGAAATCAACAGGAATATAAGTGGCTTTGGAGCTGTCAAGAATGGTACATGAAATTCTGCATAGACATCTGATAAAGGACATCAGAGAAGTTTCGTCTATACTATGGCTGCCACAATTCTCAAATTAAAACAGTACCGTGTATTACACCTTTAAACTAAATCATAGAGAAAGTGCATCATTGCATCCCTACTGCATGCATTTAGGTCTACATTTTCAAATGTCAAAAACACTGTGCTGAATCCAAGAAGAAATTATTGCTTTAATATATTACACCAGGCTTATTATAGGCCAACTGAAAGGTTTTTCTTCATTGTTACTTACTTTACTTACCGGTACTATGAAAGAAAACCCAAAAATGGAGGTTTGAACCAAATCCTGAAGAAAGTGCATTGTTGCATCTTTAGTTTATACAGTATTTCTCAACAGTTTTCTGTGTTGTGTTACTTGTTTTCTTTATCCATAAAGGCTGAGATGGTATCTGTAAGGACATAATCCTCAAGCAATTATCTTCAAAGCCTTTGCCTATAGAACAGAAGTGACCAAGTTAAAAAGTTAATCCTGTCACCTTATTGGGAGGCCCTTTTCTTAAGATATCACAGTGGCCAAAAAAGCAATATCCCCTTTTTTGCATTTAAAATTATGCAGCAAATTTTTATTAGAAAAAAAATCTGTTCTTGTGGGAGGCAACTTAGTTACTATATGGCTTGCATTCTTATAAGTCAAGTCAATTTTAACTACATTAAATCCTGCCCATGTGCACAACCACACTTAAGATTGTTTCCTTTTTTTTTTCTTTTAGTTCCTCTATTATTGTTTCTCTCGATTATTAATGCACACATCCATCTCCCCATCTATCCCCGTTTCTTGATGAGTTAATTTCTCTCCCATTGCTCGTTTTCTGAGCGACCCTGTTGGCCCAGGAGAATCTCCTAATAGGCTCCTTGTGCCCATCAGGATTGATCAGTCCACAGCTCCCTGTCAGACGCAATCAATACGTCATTCCTTCAGCAACATGGCTCTGCTCATTTGCCGCTTTTTCCTTCCCTGGAACCCTTTACTTTCATTTTACTATTATTTCTTACGACAGATCAATACAGGCCCACTGTAAGCCACAATTAGAGGAACACCTAATCCCCTTGTTGACTTGATCTCCTTGACAACTGCAAGCGAATGAAACACAAATGATAATGAAATTTAATGGGATTCTATGGAAATTAAATCACTTAAATGATAAAGAGAAAATAGCTACCAAGAGTTATGAAGAAATCAATACTATATATGCTCATATACACATGTCTTTGTTTATACCCGTTTGCACTGACAGGTTTTGAAGAATAAAAGCAAAAATAAAATCCTATAACACAGTAAGCGTGTTTGAATGTTCAGACGGAAAAGCATAGAAAGACATTTACATTCTCCACGCGTACACTCACATTTACAGGCTCCAATCCAGATGAGATAAAGTGATTGCACACCTGACTGAACACAGTCTGATTTACATCTCTGCTTTCATCAAATTAACTGAATCCCTGCAGAAGATTACATTTCTAATATCTTGCACTCACAATGACATATGCTATAGACGTATCCTCTTATTACAAACACATGCCTAATTTAGCTAATTTTTGGGTGGATGTCACAAATGATAGGTTTAATATGTCTATTTTTGATAAATCTATTTTCTAATGTTGCAACATTTTCAAAAAAGAGGTCAAAACTGACGGAGCAGAAAAGCTTTCTGCAGTGTCATCACATTAACAGCTGGTTTATGGGGAGACTGAACAAGAAAAAAAAAAAATGCGATCATTAAATCTTAGATTTAGCACGCCTATGAGGTTTGGCCCGGATTTGAGAACAGGCGTGGATCTAAGTAGTGCTGGTGATGAGAGCAGATCTGTCGGCTCCGTTCAAGAAGTGTGCAGGGTAGCGGTGTGGAACTGCACGAGTAATTAGTGAATCAGGCCCCGGAGCCGTCTGTGAAGTCCAGCCTTTGAAGGAAGGAGCTCAGACCGATCGTGGCCCTTCTGATGTATGTTTGTGAATCTTTTAAGGGATGGAGAGCTGCTAATGAGGCCTCATCTATTACCATTTGAGATGTAATTAGCGTTGTTGCAGAAATGGAGCTGGGCCAAGCAAGAGTGGCTCAATCTGGGCTCTGTGTGTGTCTCTGTGTCCCACAAGGAAGCAACAGCAGGAGGATGAAGTGAGCAAGTGGAGGGATACTCCCTGGAGAGGAGACAGGGCCTCAGCAGCTTTGACATGTAGGGTAACCAGACGCACAGCCACCATACTGCAGCACAAAGCAACAAAGCTGGCAGCAGAAAAGTCTTTGCTGGTGAAGAAAGGGGCCTCTAAACCAAACATATGCACATGTTCCTCCACCTTAATTAATCTGTTGAAGTTATCTGCCATTATTTACTTACAAAAAATGTGCCTAAAGCAAAACTGAATTAAACCACTAAACAATTTGCACTGAGAAATAATTCAGCTTGTTCAGGGTGTCTGTCTTTTCACATTTCCTCCATAGTGCTCCTTGACCACCTACATGCCCGAGAGTGCTGTGCCAGTGTGAGGGCTGACAGATTAACTGGAAGTGGTGGCCAATCTTCAACTCATGGGTCACAGCACGGCCAAGTTAGGTGCCCTGTTAACTGTTTCAGTCAACCTTTCACCCCTCAGGGTTAAGTTGCCTCAGACCCTAATGTTTGACTGGGCAACGAGGGTCACGACTGTTTTCACTGAACATCAGCAGTGATTTAGTGCAAGTTAATGAGCTATTAGTCTTTGTCATGACTCACTCAACAAACGTACTGCAAGGACAAGGAATACATTGCATGTTGGGGGCACCTGTAATGCACGTCTTTGTTTTAAAACTGTTTGAGTAAACCCACAACTGACCACTTGACAAAACAGCATGATTTAGAGTCACTGAAGGCGGATTTTCAATGCCGCATTCATGTATCCTGAGAGAAGTGGTGTCAGAAGAATGGAAAGGAGCAGCACCCTTCACCAAAAAACAGTAACCTGTGCCAAAACCAACTGAGTGTTTTGTCTGCTTTCCTATCTGAATCTCCCCTCACAACGCCTGGTAAACAAAAGCACAAGGCAGAGCAGCTCACATTAGTATGCAACACAGAGACAGTGAATCAATGGAGTCTGGAGGACTTTCCACTTTCTCTCTGTCACAATCCTGCCTTTAATGACCACAAACCAGGGTTTGTCCACTCCACTTGTGGCCACGCACTAAATTATCAGTCGTGAATCCAAACAACCTTTATGGGCCGGCACAAATGAGAGCGGTTAAATCTACAAGGACAACAAGATTTTATATAAACTATCACGGGACTCACTAAAAGCAAAACTGAAAGAAGGCAATGGCTTTTTCCAAATGTATATGGCTTCCTGTTCTCCCTGGATATTTTTAATCTGTTTGATCAAATTTTATGATGGGACAGAAATTATCCAAGAGACAAAAAAGAGCAAAAAAGATACGTTGAATACGTAAGATTGGCTTGAAATAAACAGGTAAACAAAGAGAAAAACTGACAGGCAAAAAAAAAATCTTTAAAACATTTAAGCCCAACTGGAGAAGATGCTGAAGGATGACTTACAATGACGATCAAAGGAAAGCAGAGAAATCTTAAAGCTAAAAAAAAAAGAAAAAAATACCAACTTCCCTAAGCACTTTGAGGTGTTCTATAGCAAGAAAAGTTCTCTATAATAAAATTGAAATTAAATTTGAATTTCCTTCCCTAAGAATCGAAAACATACACAAAAATTTGTATTTTTTTTGTGTAAATAAATAAATCAAGTACCAACTGATAGTAAGTGCCAAAGATGAGAAAATACATGACATGAAGACCACGTTGTTGATCCTTTACAGATCACTCAGAGAAGATGATCTAAAGGTAAAACCTTGAATTCCTAAAAAATGTGTAGATCTCAAAATAAGGACCATATAAATATATATAGTTTTGCCTGTGACTTTCAAACAAGGTACCTCGTGAGCACTTAAGATACCTTTGCTGTCAACGAAACAATTCTCTATGGATGAAAAAATAAAGTTAAATGCAACATCACTCAGACTGCAATTTAAGTGATTAACTTTGGACAATTCTATTTGAAGGGTTGACACCAAAAATCTTTAGGAAAAAAAAAAACAAGCTCCACCTGTCAGATTGAATAGGCATGTGACTCTAAGTATGTTGTTCTTAACTCTAGCTTTACCATTGCTTTTTGTAAAGAATGTGTACGAAGGTGACTGTGCTGCAGACTAAGTGTCACTATGTGTCAAACAAAATGGTGCAAAATGGGCCTTTGCTAAGGGAACCAAAGGACAAGACCAGTTACTATCCTTGAGTGTCAACAATGACGGTACAGTTCTCTGATATTGGAATAGATTCAAAGTCTGAGTGGCTGACGTCCAAGCAACCCCAATAATGGAACATAACATCAACCACATATACGAACATTGGCAAATAACACAGAAGAGGATTCAATGACAGCTAAATTAAAGCAAATTGTTTTAACAAGAATCTGGCTTTCATCCAAGTTTAGTTAAAACCTCTGTGAAAAAAGGTCTTCAGCTGGGAAGCCCTCTATGCTCCAGTGCACTACAGCCAGACTAAACTCACTGAAATCCAGTTCTGAGCTTTCACCCCAATTCCCATTCCTCATTGCCATGATAAAAACATAACTGCTTCATCCTAATAGCATGCCATTCTACTGACCATCGGGTGGTTCTCAAGGTAAGGGCTGATGAGAATATACATGGACCTCTCAGAAAAAGTTAAGAGGAGTGAGTGAGACAGGGGGCCCCTTTGGGGCTCAGCAGGCTTCTACTGTTATAGCGTCTGATGAAGATAAATGAACAACCCCAATATGGTCTCCCCGTGGCAGGCTATCATCTACAGGAAAACGTGGTTTGGGATGGCTGAATGGATGAGGGACGTGTAGCTTAATTGGAGACCGCCAGGGTTGGAGATGGGCCGGGAGGGGCTCTCCCCTGACTGAGTGGCTTGAATGTCAATCCATCCTGACCAAAGGTCAGAGATCAAGTGATCTGCCGGGGGAGAGGTAGCAAGCAATGCATCTTCTGTTTGTCACACTCAAAAAAAGGAGTGAAGAGATATGATTGTATTCAAACAGCAGGTAAAAATCTAATAAAAAAATATATATATATATATAGACTTATAGCTGAAAGTTTGGATCAATGCTACTTTTCATAGCTTGCTAAAACAAAACAACTGTAGAGTTTAACAATTCCTTTACCTACTTCTGAAAATGACTAAACAAGTAGTTGCTTAAATGTTGTCATTGATTGTATACTACTAATAGTTTGGCACCTTTATCTCCCAGAATATGATATACCAATTTAAGTGTAGCATTCTTTTGATCCGGGACAGATTCAGATCTAACCTGAAAAAAAAATGCCATCATTCTTTTTGACTTTGTTCTTTTTGAAAACGTATGCTATATGGTTGTCTAAATTCTTAAAACAGTAGGCTCTACACAAAACTTTTCTTTAGATTTAATAGAATTGCCTTTTACAGCAACATTTTTTAACATTCACTGTTGTATATTATATCTATGTATTGGTTTTTGTTGTGTGTCTTATGAGTTGCAGGACATTTCTTTTTTGTGTGAAATGCACAACAAAAACAAACTTGGAATTTGAAAGGTATGCTGTAAAAGTGTTTTTAGATAATGGACAGGTGGGTTGATGGTTGGATGGATGGATGGATGGAGAAATGAATGAATAGTTGGATGGATGGATGCTGCAAACATTTTGATTATGGTAGGACTAATTTTAGTGTTGTGTTCAAGTCTTAAATGTTGAAAGATTTGGCTCCAGATAAAAAAGCTCATTTTGTTAAAATAATTATTTACTTTGATTGTGGCTAAATATTGCAAAATTCAAACTATTGTTTGTTGCCTGCTGACAATTCAGCCTAGCCAACATGCAAAACCAAAACTAAAAGAAAACTGTTTCACTGAGTAAATTTACAACCAATAAATACTGCGGGAGCAAACAGAGTAAAGGTTCAGAGTTCTAAATCAACATTTTATACTCACTTACATTCTTCCAGTTAGTTCTATGGTTTACATGCATGTTTACTCAAGCAAACAAACCCGGCTGAAGTGAATTTGACCTAAACTCACTGCATTTGCAGGGAGCTGGCCAGACAGTCGGACATCCATCTTCCTTTCAGTTAAAAACCCATTTCCATCCAAGAGAATCTTTTAGTGGGTTTGGATGTATTATTATTTTCAGAGAATAATGCACAGCTTGGCCTTAATGGACTGGGCTTTAACAGACTGACAATAATCCTATGGAGAGGAATGTCAACATGTTTCTTCATACTGCAATATTGAAGTGACAACAAAAGCTGACATGAATGTGAATGGCTGCAGAGTCCAGACAGCCACTGGAGAGTTTCCACCCATATCTATTCAGACAGAAAACTCGAGTGTTACTATGTTTGTAGGGCTTTTACCAGTGACTGACATGGCTAATCACACCAGTCACTGATTGGAGAAGAAAGAGAAAGAGGTAACAATTGGGGGAATCCATGTGAGAAATGACTTAAAACCCTGTTATTTGCTACCAAGGCAACAGATGGAAACACATTTATTGTTGGGTCTAACTACGGACAAACATAATGGGTGGCCAAGACCATCTATGTCAAGAATTACAAAGCCATAGTATGCAACCCCTGATGATGCACATACTTCTTTTCCACTGTTTAAGCCAAGGTTTGGTATTTTTAATACATCTCTAAGATGTACAAAATAATGACTAAAACTGTTGCTTACCAAAAACAATAAAAAAAATAATTTGTAAATTGATACATCGGCAGTGATTGCAATAAGCATGGCCTAAATATTGAAAAGATGCTCCTCTAAAAAGAGGTGTAAAGCAGAGCCGCATTCACTTTGAAAACAAAGAAACAAAAGGAAAATGGCATGGACCACAAAACCATGTGAATCCAATAGGCTTCAGGGGTTTTATCTGGTAGCACCATGTGGAAATGATAATGACCATCTTGGATCCAAAAGAACAACCATTCATCTTAACCCTGCTCTGCCTCGCAAAACTCATAATCCTCGTCACACCCATGACCCACCAAGAGACAGACAGCAGAAAAAAATAAAAGGATACTCTCAAGGCGAGGGATAAGACAAAACAGAACCCATGTCTCCAGGCTGTCTTTAGACTCGGCATGATTATTTAACAGTGTCTGGAAAACTCTCCATATGTTGGTTTAATTCCTTCTTTTACCACATTTTCACCTTTACTCTTTAAGATTATGTCACTCCCCTGGACCGTTGCTTTCTTTTCACTCTTTACTAGTCCTTTATTTAGGCTAATATCCTTTCCCGAGTGACGAATCATTTTATTCAGCCTCCTCCTTTTACTCCCTTGCTCTGAAGTAACACAAGTATCAGGTCTATAATATTCTCTTTAAAAGTCCTCCATCCATCATAAAAAGAATTCTTGGCCACAGTATCCTGTTCTCAAACTGTCCTCCTCTTCAGTCCAGCCTCCCTTTCTTCCTCCTTCCTCCCTTAAACCAGCCATCAAGATGAACGATTGTGAAGGTTAGATGGGTCCATTTTCGACCCCTTGCCCTCCCTCCCCACTTGCCCCAGGTGACATTACTAAATACTGCTGTCACAAGGGGAGTGAATACTCTCTCCATTTATTTTGGAGCGCTCTCTTTCTGTTGTTTTGGATTTCCTGGCAGCTTATATGTGATTCAGTCTAAAAAGCTGATTCTGCTTAAATCATCATGGAGTATTTTGTTTGTCTCAAAATCAAGCAGCATATATATATATATATATATATATATATATATATATATATATATATATATATATATATATATATATATATGTGTGTACATATTAATTCTCTGTCTCAACAATAAGACAGAGAAGACCTTTATTTGCCCTCTGCAAAGCAAATTTGAGTAAATATACAAGACTTTAGATAAAGAAGGAGTTAACAGAGATTGATATTTAAAAAAAAAACTGTCATTTGAACAAATCTTTGCCAGTCTGGTGTTCTTTATTGACTGAGTGAGCTGACAGCCTCTGGAGTCACAGTTCAGTGAGTAAGGCTCTGTTCATTTCAAACAAAAAAAACACAATCACCTCAAAATGCCTCGTTCAGGCATCTAAAATATCAAAGAGGTCAGCATGCGTGGCTCAAATTGTCAGAGCATCAGCAAATAGAAAAGTTGGATAGAAAAAGACATTCATAGCGTATCATGCAAACAAAAAAGTGGGATAACAATGACCTAAAAATCTAAATGGACAGAGGTGTTATAAACTGCACAGCAAATTTGATGACGCATCAGAGGGAAAAATAAAAGGTAAGTGAGTCAATGGATGAGTAAGTGAATAATTAAAGGAGAGAAGACTGTGGTGGCCAACATTTGAGAAGTTTTGTGTGTGCAGATAGACAGCTAAACTTCAACCATTTACAACAATTACTCTGGCTGCGTTCTGTGTCAGAGAGTTAGTTCAAGACCTACTTCGGTAAAAATTGTGTTTTGGGTGTTTTTAATATGTTCTTGTAGCATTTTCTCCACAATATAAATACATGTAAGATTTGAATTGCATTGCTGAGTATTTCTTTATTCAATTTGAGTGAATCAGGAGCAGCCAAAAAATTGCAGTTGGAAAAAGCTTAGCAGGGATGTAGGTGCTACGGTCGGCTTCCTGCTTCACTCCATTCAAATGCATTTACTTGCAGACAAATATATCCATTTATGTCTTTGTTTTCCTCGTCCGAGCTGGTATCTGGCTCAAATCTTTATGGCTGGATAGTTCCAATATTGCTCACCATTACTGCTGTACCAGTAATGTTAAGTTGGGGTTGTTAGGGGTTGTATTCTAGCGGGAGAGAGTGTAAACAGATGGATGACAGGAAATGAGGCCAGGCTTACTCCGCCCCAACAGTTTTGCCCACGATTCAGAGGTACATTTCTGATGAACTACTTCAATTCTGCAGAAACTACGTTCTGATTTTGCCAAAAAAAACCCTCCAAAATCATAATTAAAAGACCATTGGGAACATTTTTCAAAAGATCAAAAGATGATCGGAGTGGGACTTTAAGCAATGGGCAAGCGCTGGATCAGTAGCCTGGGAGATGTGGTGAACCACTGGTGAGGGAAACAGAGGTGATAGTCCCTGGTTTTTTTACCTGAAGTCCCTTCCCATGGAGATGGCATTTACCCGTTTACACTGATGACTTAAACTTAGAAATGGAGCAGAGGAGGATGGTTGAGCAGCACAGACTCTGCTTCACTTCCTCCCTTTGAGCCCTTCTGTCAGACACACACATCAACACTTGCCTGACTCAATCCTTTGCCACCATAAATGCCCGCCTGTCTGCTCTCTGGCCCCATATGAATCCAAGCCCACTTAGTCTACTCCCAACTGTGCTGGAGTAACCCAATAATGCTGTGTGTACTTAAACAGCAAAGTTGGCAGGTCTCCGCCTGACCCAAACTCCTCTCAGTGCCAACAAAAACACAGAGCCCTGTTTCAACAGTCCTACATCAGACTCCTTCTGAGAGCCGCTGCTTAAACAAACACTCCTAACAGCGAAGCTCCCTGTGATGCATCATTAAAGAAGGAAGACTAAAAGAGAATTGATGCTTGTGCCTCTTTCGGTGCATTATTAGGCGATACCACATGATTAACTAAACTCTGATCATGTCCTTTTGTAAGAATTCTTGCCTACTGAAGTTTCTCGCTAGCTATGCAGCTCTAGCCTAATGAAGAGTAATAATATTCTGGCTGAAATGTGGTGCGAAGATGAAAGCTGATTGCCCCTTCTGGTAATAGGGTTACCATGAACTCATTAAGGGAGGAAAGCAATCGCAAAGCAATAACACTCTCAAAGTGCCATAAGAGGAGGAATTCAGCACTTTCTTTTTGACAATTCATCAGAAGTGAAGCCCGGCCTATTAGCTGAATGAGAGCCTAGGGCCAAGTAAACATCTCACACTCTACATAGTCTGTTTGATGGGTAAACAGTCTTTTATGTTTTTACTTCCACACACTGACATTCTATGTGCACAAGAAGAAAAGTCAGAGGGATAAGTTTAGTTAACCATTGCAGAAGTGTGGCAATTCAATGTTTGTTCACTTTGCTGATTTCTCTGTTTTCCTATCACTTTACATGTTACACTCAACATAACATTGAAGTCTTCTGTGTCAGTGGGGGAAGCTGGTCCACCTTTTAGGTCAGGGGATGATTTGTCTAATGCTACTTTCACAACAGGCTCAGAAACATGCGTTCAAGAAACAGCTTCCAATCAAAAGTCTATGTAAATATGTGTGTTTCCAAATCTATCGCTTTCACGTGTCACTATGTAAGTTGTTTTGTCTGTTTTTGGGCTCTATGTGTGGCAGTTGAAGATGCATTAAAAATCGATCCAGTTCAACTTTGACCAATCAGGGATTCGGATTTTGGAGTGACGCAAGTGTGGCATCTTTTCAAAACAAGGAGTTAAAAACCGGTTAAAATTGATGATGAAAGAGAAATGAATAACCACGGGTTGTGCCCAGCCAGAAATACAGTATATGACATCAAGTCTTTCATATATCAGAATAGACCTGTAAAAGGAAAAGTTTGGAGTAAGATTCAAAAGGTTTGCCCAACTTCAACATTTTTGCACTGATCCTCTTCCAACGGTGAGTACATGCGCTATCAGGTAGTAGAGGTAAGATCGGGCCTAAAAAATCCGGCCCGACCCGACACAGGCCCGCGGGCATTAAAGCCGAACTCGGACCGAACCCGACCAATTAACTTGATTTGCAGGACCGAGCCCGAAGCAAACCCGAAATTTCAATTTAACCCATAGGATTTTTGGCAGAAAAAAATCGCCAGATTTCTTTAAGGTAAAATAATCTATATATTTTTATGATCATGAAAGTTATGGTCTTTCAAACAGAGAGTGGTCGCTGCAGCCGCGCGCGTATAAGCTGCTGTTGTGGCATAGAGTTCAGCTGGAAGCTCTGCGCAAAGGTTCCTCCCTCCATGACAAATGCATTTGATCAACGAAATAACGCTGGAACACAGAATAAGAGGCCAGACAGAGAGAGTGACAGAGAGATCTGGATGATCAGCACTCGCTTCATTACGCGGGAAATGCTGCAGGCGCAGCGGTGCGCGTTTGCCTTTTCAGTTTCCCTGTCTGAAGTTTATCCTTGACTTCCTGCTGCTCCATATCGGGGATCCCTAAACAAAATAGATGCGGACTTGGGGAGGGAAGATTACGTTCACGACACGCTCGCAGAGCTGCGGGTGGCCGGCGCCCCCCTCGTTCTGCCAGTTGCTGGACCACAGTGTATGTCAATCAACGGTGGGCTGGTGACTGGTGGGAGGGGGCGGGGTCTACCTGTGTGTGTGTGTGGGTGTGTGAGTTAGGGGAACGTTCTCCCTCTGAGTTAGAAGAAGCTGGCTGTGCCTTTCGGTTCGTGCGGTAACCGTTCTGACGTACAGGATTAATAAAGAGCTGTTTCACAACCGCCACCTAAGGAGCTTCTTTGCAGCCATTACAATATATTTATTAAAAAGGTCAGCGAGAGAGAAGCCCGGCCCGAACCGACCCGAACGTAATGACTGTCATTTAGAACCCGACCCGACCCGAAATTCGGGTCAGGTCGGGTTCTGACTCGGGCTCGGGCCTAAGATCTTACCTCTATCAGGTAGTGACAGACCTGAGAGAAAACCCTTGTTCAGTGTGCACTACACATGCCCAGTGAGCTTCAGTATAAAAAAAAAAATAAATAAAATCCCTCAACTAAGGTCTGCACTTACTCTAGAAGCTATGTCACCAGGGTTTTTACAGAAAAGCTTCTCATCCCGATTTATTTTTTAAACAACTCCAACAGGAAGCTTTGAAAGACTCGAAAAAATAAAAAAAAACATTTACCTCTAATTGGCAAAGGCAACAATATCAGGAATGTTACCTCCTTAGTCTCATGTGTCAGCATACCACAAGACTAAGCCTGCGGCTTTTAGCAAAAAGAGTTCATGCAGGGGGGATGCTTAAATAAGCCACATGTCTTATTCCAAGATCTCCACCTGACAGTGTTTGTTACCTGGCTGTGCTGCTTGATGGGTCTTGGTTAAAAAAAAAAAAAAAAAAACAATCTCTCCCAATCTTTGTGCATTTTTTATGCATTGAATTAAGACTAAATGAAAGCCTAAATTGGACAAACAACATTCAGGAGGTTTTCTAATTTTATTCCAACATAAGAAAACTTATATTCAAACAATAATGGTAAATGACTTTTGAATTGATTTGACACATCTACTTCTGAGAAAGAAAAAGCATTTTAAGTGATAAGGAATGTGAATTTAAAGAGGAGAACAATAGAATTCAAGGTTTATAGGCATGACTTATTAGTTAGTTCCAACTAACACATAAAAGTGTTTAAATGTACCACTCCAATGGGAACAGTGTGTTTCATCATACAAGTATCCGGTGTATAAAGGCAAACTTAAAAGAAATAAAAAGATACGTAAAGCATTTTTAGACAAAAAAAAGGTA
The DNA here is from genome assembly GCA_023969325.1 of Oryzias curvinotus. NCBI lineage: Eukaryota > Metazoa > Chordata > Actinopteri > Beloniformes > Adrianichthyidae > Oryzias > Oryzias curvinotus. Next base: position 12,809,517 of record CM043718.1, on the reverse strand, counting down.
TTTCTGGCTGACATATTTATGTTTTCCTAATGCAGCTCTCTGTTCGCCGACAAATCCACCGTGAAAAGACAGAGACAACTATTAAAGTTGTTGTCCAGACTACCGAGTTTGCTTTTTCCCATAATTGAAAACATCACAGATGAAGCATGTCATCTTTATGGATGGTCATTTCCTCCCTCTTTATCTTCCTCACTCTGCTTGTGTCATCAAGTGTCTCAGCAAACAGTCTCCACAGACTTTTTTTTTTTTTTATTGCGCTCGGCTTCAAGCTGTTTTGTTGAAGTTGTATTGTTATTAGTCTACTCAATGATGGATTTTAAACCATCATATGTGTGTGGGTTTTTGGATCTGCTTAAGATATTAAAGTGTACATCCTGCAAGCACTGTTGCAACTCACGGAAAGCCAGGTTCTCATAATTTAAACCTTCACTGGGTCACAAATGCGTCTGCACTGCTCAGCTGGATCACTATATTGCTTTACTTTTATCAGTAAACTGTCAGCATGTAAGAAGTTCTGAATACAAGCACTTCCTTAAACTTCACTGTTTCCTTCTGATAAAAAGCACTTAACCTAAAGTACTAGTCTGCAATAATGAAACACAGCAAGTATAAACAAAGTTTGGCGTAGCCCTCAAGACTTTTGTTCTTCATCTGCAGCTTTTGCCTGTAAACTGCAAAGAAAGTTGTTTTTGTGAGTGTGTTTTTTGTTTTTTGTACTTTATTTTGCATTTGCTTTGTTTCATCCAGATTTTGTTTTTGCACAAACTTTTTCTTTTTTTTCACATAAAAATACATAATCTTATTTTCTAGTGCATCTTTAAACTTTAAAAACAAGATTGAATTGTTCTGATCGTTTATTGACCTCTAACCTACAGGGTTTGTCTACAGTAAGTGCCTCTTGTAGTTCATTTTGGATGTATGAAGATGCCAGGAATGTGTTTATTTGTTGCACATGTATTCTCTTTTCAGAAAAAGAACAAAAAAAGGAAAACATGTCAATATGAATTTATCATAAAAACACATTTTTATTTCTATTCCAATTATTTGTCTCTAACATTTAAACCCTATCCAAACAAAAAACCTCAGAGTAATAAAAGATACCCTCAATTCCAATGTAACTGTAGTTCAACAAGATGAGGCCCATCTGGATTACCTCACTTCCCTTCTCCTCTAACAGTGACCCTGAGGAGATAACACCAACCTCAGAGGAATGCAGGTCATAGTTATGAAAGGGAGACATGGTCAACAATGAGACAGAGAAGAACTTTATTTGCCCTCTGCAAAATAAATTGAAGTAAATGTAACTGTAGGAAAGGTGGAATGAAGCCAAAGTAGGTTATTACGGAAAAACATAGAGTTTATCCATAAACAATCAGCTGAAATTATTTTGTGTAGTGATGTGTGCTTTATGGCTGCAGAGTGGTTTATATGTCTGAGTTTGTGGCCTTCTTGGGACCATGAATAGGATGAACCAGCTGTGGAGTGGGACGGTGGGTATGCAAGGAAGGCGGGACTTCTCTCACATCTCTGCACAAAGTCTCATGAGGGCTCGTCTAACTCCTCAGCTGCTGTGCACTCTGGGAGGCCATCTGGTGCCGAGCAACTCAGAGGAAGGAAAGCATGCAACTGGCTTTAGTGCTTTCACTCTCACACACACACACACACATGCAAGCGCACATGCAAGATAACCTCACACTCCATCCGCTTCAATTTCTCCAATGCTGTTTTAATTTAAACCAATTAGGCTGATTTTGTGGATTTTATTTTCTCTTCAGCATTCCTTTTTCGCTCCCTCAACGCTCACCAGGATCCCAACTGGGCTAAAACACACACACAGCCGGGTCCTTAGAACAAATATTAACTGTCAGCTTAAGAGGACGGAGTAGAATCCTCGTTTAAGTGTGTCATTTGGGGCATGAAAACATATGCCAAAAATCCTGTTAAAGGCATTAGTTCAAGATGTAGGGATTGCATTTCTAGGGATTTTACTAGCTGTCACTCTAACTGTGTCTCAATCAGTTAATTAGTTGTATTTTTGATGTCTGTATCGCATGTAAAACATAGGTTTTTCAATTAGACAAAATATCAGTACTATAGTATGTTATACTCACCTACAGAGGGCAAGATGTCAGGAGGAAACCAAAACAGACGGGAGTGTCAGGATCAGACATGAAAAAGAAAGAAAAGAATCCATTACTGTGAGGTACAAAATGAAGTGATATACACATTTCAGGTAAGTCTATAAGGAAGCAAACATGACCCACATTTATTGTTGGAGGCTGCTATCACTTTCCTTACCGCACATCTATATGTTGTCTATTCTCAACACAACACTCTCGCTCCTCCCCATCCTCCCAGCTTTCTTTCTAACATCTGCTAATCCCCAGACCTCTGACCCCAAGAAATTTACTCCCTCAACCTTGACCATTTTCTTTCTTTTTTCTCCCTTTATGCCTGATGGTTCACCATTATCATTCCATTGTTTGAGGCCAAGAAAAACAATTTAAATTCCCGTGAACTGACATTCTGTTGCAGGCCAAAGGCAGTGGGGGTATTGGGATGAATGGCTGTCGGCTGTTCAGTCCATGGACTGATGGTCTGGCTGGGAAGGTTTTTTGCTAAGCATTATCAAAAGCTAAGTACAGTAAGTTGCCTTTAGCGTGACAGAAATTCACTATTCAACTCATATTTAATGGTTGTCAAAGACATCGGCCACACTCCCAGTACACATTTGTGGCAATTACATTATTTAATACCAACAGGCAGGCGGCATTAACATATGAATAGTTCCAGCAAGATACTTACATGTGGTGTGTAGGTTTTGCTCTGACTAGAGGCAAAAAAAATGTGGAAAGGATTGAGGATTTTTTTAGGCTAATTTGAATAGTTAATAGTTTGACACTCAAAATCATTCACACAATTGTTTCTCAAATTTCCTTTTTTTTGGTTTTTTTTTTTATTGTTCAGAAAGTTGAACCCACAATCAAAAGTTTAGGGAATAAAATAGGCATAATTGTGCACATTAAGGACATAATTATATAGTCATTAGCAGTGCCTATAGCCAAAGGAACAAAATACATAACGTAATAATTAAAACTGGTATAAAACACAATGAGTTTTAATACTTCCTACAAGTACGACTGATGGGACATAGAAATTGTTAACCTGATACAAATTAATTACAAGTATTAACCCACAAATGTAAAAGTTTTTTAGAAATGTACTCTCAACACCACCCAGCGCTTTGCTAACATTAGCAAGACAAAGGTTTAGAGACATTTTATAACTTTAGGTAAATTCATATTGTATATTGCCCCTGCTGTGATAAAGGTGTGTGCATTACTCTGCACAGCAAGTGAATAATAAAGGGAAACAAAGAACACCCAAACAATGCATTTCTATCCGTGCATTTCATAGATCTACCATAGCACAAACTGTCAACCAAAGTTAAATGTGGTGGTAGGAATGGAAAAAAAAAAAAAAAAAAACTATGGTGGATTGGTGAGGAAATTGCCAAGAGGACACTAACCTAATCTTTGTGAGGTCAGAATGGTAAGCGCTTAGAAAAGCTCAGTCATTCCTAAGTAAGGGTAGCCAATCAATTGCAATAGCCCCCAAGGCAGTCACCATCCCAGGACCACAGGAAAGTGGCGTCTTTCTGCCTCCCACTGCCTTGAAGAAGGCAGCTCAAGTGTGAGGCTTTGCTCAGTTAATTGCTAAAGATATGACCCTAAGTGCTTTGTGGGAGGGTTTTTAGGGGGCAGTTGGGGTTGAGGAGATGTTCTCTAGCCTATAAACTAGGGATTGGTCACAGAATAGAAAGGTTTTTCTGCACATAATCCTGAGGGACTAAGAAGATATGATCCCCTCCATTAGCCCCATAGAAGCAGTGGATTCAGTGTTACTGATGCACATGTACCTGTGTCTCTGAAATTCCTGGAATTAAAAGGAGAAGAAAACACATCTCATTAAACAGTTGGATAATCACCTAAACCAGTTTTTTATTTTTATTTTTTTTTAGAAAATGTCCCTATTTTTATTTACAGAAACAGAAACTTATCAAAGAAGTATTTTAAGGATCCCATGTCATATGCATAGAACTTTGACATTTATCAGGCATTGGTGTGGCCTGCAAACCGCCCACAAATTGTAAAAGACAAATTAAACAAAACTAGGAAATGACAGACTTTAAAAGGATTTTTTATGACATTCTCTTGATTAACGTTTTTTTTTTTTAATTTTTTTTGCCATTTTCCTCATTTTTCATAAACCAATGAACCATCATTATAAGCAGATTTATTTGGGAAACAACATAACGGTAGCCTCATAATGACTTCTTTTTTTTTACTGTTATTTCTGAACTACTGGTCTGTTTCAGTTATTAAAGGGCTTGGGGGAAGGACCACAGAGGAGCAACTCTGATCTGCTTGTGGCTTTTGGAAAAAGTCTTTGGTCCCAGGCTTTGACTCAATTTAAAAGCTGCCTTTTTTTCATCTTTCCACTCATTTCTTTGGAACAACTGGAGATGGACTTTTTGGACTTTTTTATTTTATTAACTCCAAGTTGAGAAAATTTATGAAAACTGTACTCTCAAAAAAAATTTAAAAAAAAATTTCTTAAAAAAAAGAAATACATAAAAAGAGTAAAGAATTGAGATGATGACCAGAACACCCAGAAATGCTGTGCCCTTTCCATGATTGTGCATACAACTGTCATGTTTTTCATGCTAATGCAACATTAACACCAATGGCTATATAGATGTCAGAGGTGAGAGCCTGAATAAAAGGATAAAAGTGACTAAAATGCTAGTCCGACAATCCTAATGGATTGATCTGAGCAAGAACTGGGAGTGACTCACAGAGGCTGCTAAGCAAGAAATAACAGAATAAACCAACTTTATTGTAATTAACACCTTTATAACTGTGATTACTGTAAAAAATGAAAGATAAAATATCAAAATGAACTCTGACTTAGAGTTGCATTATATTGTCCATATGTAACAGCGGTCTTATTATTCCAAAGATTTCAAAGAGTCCGTGTTTGGTTTCACAGATTTTCCTGACTTTCACTCACCATAAAGATGTCGTGCAGTTTGCTTCTGTGGCGATAAACCTGAACTTCCATGGTTAAGTGGTAGTCTTTGCTAAAGCCATTCAATTAACTCCTCAGCCTCCAACGCCCCCAACAGGATGTGCAGCTTTCACATCAACAAGGGATGAAACCTCACCATGTAGTCACAGTGGGCACAATTACAGACAACTACATGCTCGCCTGCCTTCTCGGCCACACCCACGCCAGCTCAAAGGGTCATTACCTCTTACCCTTACCATCAGGAAGCGTGGCCAAGTGCAGTAATGCCAATATGCATTGAAATCAAGGCCATGTGTTTCACTTGAAAAGGGGCATAGAAAAAACTCGAGCAGATTTGCAAGTAGAGCCAAACAGACAGGAAGGAAAGAGCGGTTACAGGATGTCAGAATACATCTGCACAGTAAATATAAAATTCTACACGGCAAACACCAGAGAATATTAAAGGAAGCCAAACTGCCTATAAATGTCTTAAAACAATGTTTGGGAAAAGGAAAAGCTATCCATTACGTTCTGTTTTTTTTTCTTCTTTTTTTTTCTTGCTTTTGCCATTTTATTTAGCCGAAGTCTGTTTTTGGCGGCAAAGAAAACTTCCAGCTGTGTCTGGTGCCACCATATGCATGAAAAAGAGGGCCATCAAAGAACATATTTCTTTCATTCCAGGCAATTTCCCTAATCCCTGATGAGCCGCGGGGGAGAAGGAAACATTGTGGATTTGGGTTAGCAGGTGGTGGAGAAGGATTTGGTGGGTAGTGCTTCAGTGTACATGTATGCACAAAAGTTTATTTGAATACATTTGCATTGAAAGTATCTTCCTTTCGGTGAACAAACCTTTTTTATTACTTAAATGTTGTTTTTTTCTAGAGTAAGTATGCCCATTTTTATTTGCACAACAGACAAGGTTTGGTGTTTCCAAAAGAAAGCAGAATGGAAAGTGGTGAAGTAGTTCCAAAGGATTAGTTTGTCCAATAATCTGCTAATCGCTGATAAACTCCCTCTAATGCTACATCCATACCAAGCATGTGATGTGCGTTTAAGAACCCGCTCTTAGCATTAGTGTTCACACTGGACTGTCCCTACTTGATACTAGCACATGAACTCACAGTTGGAAGAGGCTTGGTGCAAATTGTCGAAGCAGTGCACATCTCACTCCAGGACTTTCTTTCACATCTCTCTTCTTTCTTCGGACTTAGTCTCATATAATTCTGTCCGGGCACAAACCGCAATTATTCACTTCTCTTCTATGATCACTTTTCAAACGGTTGGCACTTTCTTGAAATAAAAAGGTTGGTACCCAAATGTCACTACCAAATCAGAGTACCTTCTGGTCAAAGTTTAATTGGTTTTATTGTTAATGCGCGTTCAATGGCCGTGCGTTGTGTGTACAGCCTGAAAAAGGACTTAAGTACTTGCGTAGTGACGTGTGAATGCGGAAGACCAAAACCTGCATTTATGAAGACTTTTCATTGGAAGTGGTGGCTTGAACGTGCTTTGCCGATGCCAGTTAAAACATCCTCATAAGTCAAAATAGTTTCAAAGAAAAGGGGGGAGGTATGTGCCTTTATAGCTAAACTAACATTTCAATCCTAACAATGAGTAACGTTGCCTCTACTTGAAGCAGGATTGCCACTGTTTCTGTAAGCTCAGAGGTAGGTGATGGTCCACTGAGTATTAGCTTTTCTCTCATATTTCAGTACAGGACAAAGCAGTAAGTCCAATTTCCTCATGTCACCACCAGGCAGCTCCTGACAGCTCTGAGATGTGTACAGCAATAACGAGGAGCAGCAGCAGCCCACAGTGTCAGCATTTTCCTCCCAGCACTCAGACAAACCTTCAGGCCATGGGGGGGTTGCGAGGATGGAAAAATGGGTGTCAAGAGATTGAGTCTCATGATTAAATTGTGTTTTTTCAGAGGATTTGCACAAGCAGGCTTCTGCATTTCTTTCATTGTTTATGTTCACTAAGTCAATTACTGAAGCCTTTCTTTGGGGTCTTCCTTTCTTATGATAAAACCTTCGCATTAAGTTTTTCTGACTACAAAACCTTTGTCACAGAAAGGCTCTCCAGCTGGGAGTCAAGCCTCAGGGATGGTTTTGGAAAATAATTCAGAAACTTTTTCACTTATATTTGGAGAAATATTAAATGACCACAATGGGGACCTTGCAGTTCTTCAGTGACTTTCCAAATTATTTTTTTTACTTATTTCAGGACTGAAAAAGAATATGTTTTAAAACCCTATCTGAATTTCAGATAAAGAAATAACTATCAGGATGAAGTTAGTTTGGTAAGTTGAACTGCAAAATTTACAAAAAAAAAAGAAAACTAAAGAATGAGAATTTACCATTTATGCTAACTACACATAGTGTCAATGCAAATGGGATTTTTGAAGAAACCTGCTCCTGTGCTCCACAACTGGAACTCCATGTAAAAGGGAGTTTCCATTACATTTTGGCTCCTCTTCTTTTTGGCATCAACAGTAAGCAGAGGGAGGAGAGAACGGAGCACAAAAAAGAAGAACTGAGATGTCACTGGCTTACGTCCAAGTCTCCTATTCCTCATTTTATCTGAACCCTGCCCTCACACTTTGATTGGCTGCCTGCCAGAGAAGCAGTTTTATTATTCCATGTTTTCCTAAATTCTCAGTTTATGTTATTCCTCCTGTGTTCTCTTCAGTTCATGTCTTTTGCATTTCCTAAAGCACTTTTCTAATCTATTTTAAGTCATATGAATTGAGTGGGTATGAATATAGCATGAACCTCTGCATTTTTAGGGATGTGTATGACTATTAAGGTAGTTAAAACTCTACATAAGGCATTTTTTCTTCATTTAACAGAGATGTTAAATTTTCGACATGGGAAGGTTAAATAAATGGCAACCTTTTTGATGGATTGGTTCAATTTCCCGCTGCCTCAGTTCTCACTACTGCATGAGGAGGATAGCACATTGGTGGGACAGCTGAGCAGCTGGGAGTACTTAAGGAGCACTTCTTTTTTCTCTCAATGCCAGTTTGCTCTTTACATCTACCAAAAAGAAAGCCAATGATTTATGCAAACAAATTTGCAAATGAGCATGCACCACTTGTACATGCCACACCACAAACCTGCTGATGAAAGAGACAAAAAGGAGCAGTGCAAGCCACACTTCTGCACCAGGCTTGACTGAAAGACGTACTGTGAATATTCATCTCTAGGGGAGGCTGCAAAACTCACATGTATAATGCTATTCTTTACTAAAACCAACTTAAGATGGAAGCAATAAGCAGCGTAGCTTAAAGTTTTGAATAGCATTATAGTAGTCATATGTATAACCAAAATATTAAATTTTAAAATGCCTACTATTTTAAGGTGCATATGGGATCATAAATAAGTAGGCTGAATGACAAACAGTCCTTTTTTTTTAATGTTTTTTTCTGCAAACATGTTTCAACATACAGCCTCCCGAATGAAAGCAGAAATCATTGGGGGGGAAAAAAAGTCTGGTTGGTTTAGGGTGGGGTGTCAAGAATATCAGTTTTATTCTTTCCCCAAGGGTCCAGATACATGGAAGCAGTGAGGAAGAAGAGCAGGTGCATGGGAATTCTAAATCATTGCATATGTATGATACTCAGATATAAACAGCAAGGAATGACTTAAGGAAAAAAAAAATATTCAGCTGGGACAGGATATGAAAGATGGGAAGGAAAGGGAAAAGAAACCTTTCCGACTTTAGCTCGAGCTACATCAACCAGTCTGGCTCTTGAGCTTAGTGAAGATTTTCCAAAAACAAGCTTCAAGGTAGAGTGTGCCCCAGTCTTTGGGAGTTGTCCCCAGTCAACAGTGGAACTAATGTGCTTGAAGAAGACATATAATGGCGCCTGGAAGTATCAAAGGCCTGCCCTTGGAAAGGCCAACTCCAGCAGGGACCCCCTCGGCAACAACATGGTGAGACAACAAGATAAGGGGGTCCCCCTGAATTTAGATCACAGTGTAGCCACACAGTTGACACAATGGGCTGCAATCATGACAAGAGCCAAAAATAAAACTACAAAGGCTCCTGGATAAGATCGTTGCATGCCAATGTATTGTTTTTCCTGTTTGGAAGTGCTCTGACTGACATATATGTCTCTATGATTTAACGATAATGTGTGTCTTCTTAATAGCTTTTATGTACGTACACCTGCAAAATTGAGAAAGGATGGCTGAAGTGCACAATATATCAAGAGATGTATTGTAAAATTAAGCTAGATAAAAACTGTGAAAGCAGAAGAACATGTCTCTTCCTTTTCTTTCGGCAGTTTAATAACCTTTTAAATCATGTTTGACATTTTTAAGTTAACACAGCGGGGATTCTGGCAATATCCTGAGCTCCGATATTAAAACCAGTGACTGGCGGTAATCTCATTGCTTTGTTTGATGACTTGCAATATGACACCAACCCCCCTCTTCTTCAGCCAACAGAGCTTCTTGTCTTCCCCTTGGGCACCATCCGCTCTTGCCCAGATCTGCCCTCGCCTTGACACCAGTTGCTAATAGTGCTGCTGTCAATGAAGGCCTGTAGCAACAGAAGAACATTAGCAGCCTTCTGTTGAGTGCCTTTTGGACCCCATGGCCCAAACGGACATAACAGGCCTCGTCTTTTCTTCTGGATTGCACCATATATGGCTTGGGTACACAGAACTAAAGGATAGAGTTCATTTTCTTATCTTTTTTTACAAAAATGTCAAACCTGAACATCTGTGTTCAACACTCAATTTCTCTTGTGCTGAAAGTGGCATCATCTTTTATTTATTGCAGCTCTTGATGAAGGTTAAATCAAATTAAATTGTCAACACCTGGTGAAGGGAGAGAAACTGTGAGGAGTGCAAGCTGCTTGCTGCTAGAGTGCAAGGGCAAACATCAGACTCCAAATCAGGTGAGTTCGTCTAAACGTAAGCAGGGACAGACGAAGGAAAATGAGAAGAGGCAAAGAGGCAACACAACAGGCTCATTAATTAGTGAAGCACAAATGTCTTCATAATGAGGCCTAATCACCTGAGCATGGCAGCGACCATACGGTTACGACCATGCTGCCATCCTGTTTGATTGGCCCATGGCGAGAAGGGTTCAACTGGGGAGGGACAGTAGGGCAGAGAAGATGAGATAAGAAAGGGGAGGCTGGCAACACAAAACAGACAAACAGGTATATGTGCCTGAAATGTGTGTGGCAGCAGCAGGTCTGTGTTATGTATGCTGCAAGTCTCTAGAGACATAGTTAGGTGTTATACCTCGGATTAGAAGCTGGTCTAATTGGCCTACTGGGCAACACGCAAAGAGCTGAGAGCACTGCTGCTGTGACAGCAATTTCCTCAGCAAATAAATAATAATCTAGTCTTCCTTCAACACTGTTTTAAGACTTCTGTTATTAACACCAAGTCTGCACAGCTAAAACGACATTTATTGATTTCATTATAATTAGCATACATAGAACCTGCAGCATCACCGGGTGGGGTAGATAGATGCCCTATGATAGATGCTACAAGACACTATGCAGTTTTTGTTTATTAGAAAATAAGGAGTAAATGTTAATTTTCATTAAGAAAATGACATTATTATTAATAGTGGTCATCGGGAGTTTGCTGTCTGATGCTATGTTCACACCAGCCTTGGCAATTCTTGTTCAAGCGACCACTTCAAACGAAAAGTCTATGCAATCAAAACTCTTGTGTTCATAAATTGCTACGCAAGTTTTTAAGTCTGTTTTCAGATTTTACGTACAAAATGCGCATCCATTGAACACATGTTGAAAGCTAAAACACTTGAGATTTAGAATAATCAGCGACTTGAGGGTTTGATAGCATTCTTTTATCGTTCATGGCAGTCCCAACCACCTGAAAAGTAATCATGGAGGTGAAATTAATAAATTGTGCTCAGATGGAATTATACGACACCAAGAAAAAACCCGGAGGATAATTTGTTAGATTTGCACCGCTTTGACATTTTGCAATAAGCCTCTTCCAACTGTAGCTATATGTGCTAGTATCAGGTAGCAACAGTCCAGTCAGTGTGAACACGGTATGCTAAAAGCATGTTCAAGAATCACGTTCTTGAATGTGCGTCACATGCCCACATGTGTATGGAGCCTCACAAGTACAATATTCATGTGTGTTGTCAAAGGGGGTCTCTACTGATTGTGCACAGAGGTGGGACAGCAAAAGTCCTGCAAAAGTGCCAGTTTTGTCCATCCCTAAAAAGTGGATGGGGTAGGAATAAGACCACAGGGACTTAGTGTGCTCCCCTTATCCCGGGCACTGAAACCTCTCATCACTGTAGTCCGATAGCTAAGCTTTAAAGAGAACATCCCCACTCCATGCCACTTACTCCTTTTCGGATTATGTGAGCCAAGGACCAAAAGCCAGATGCATGGAAAACAAGGAGGGTCAAAGCATTATGTCATCAGAGAAAAGCTGCTATGCACAGACAGAAGCTGTGTCCCACAGCATCCCCCTTGGTGAAGAGGCATGCTGAGGTCTGGATTGGATGGGTTCAAATTATACTCAAGAGCTCGCAGCTTAGTTAGAGGGAGGATTAAAATCTACTTCACTTCAAGAGTTTTGAAGCTGAAATATCCACAGGAAGAGACCATAGGACACAGGCATGCACACACAAATACTTTAGTGATCCTCAGTAAAACCAATGTGGACCCAGCTGCAATATGTCAATCACTGTAAAACTAAAACCATTTTGCAAACCCACTAAAACCAAGAAAGTATATCTCAGGATTTCTGCAGAGCCTGGTGTATGCCTTAAAAATAAAAATGAATGATGACGCTGCTTTAAAGATACCTTAGAGAAAATCACATCCTATTTTATAATTTAAACAACAACTTAAAACTCAAGTTGAATCATTTTTATAACAGGACAGGAATCGGCGAAGGTGGTGAAAGATAAACAACATAAGCTGCACGCTCTCTGCTGGAGTTCAAATGAAAGACCAATCTCAGCGGAGTGGCTGATAGGGGTTTAAACACTGAGCAGCAAAGCCTGGTAAACATCTTTGGCTTTTTTGCTAATCAGCCCCTGCTGTGCTCTACCTCCTCCTCTTTCTGTCTCAAAGGACTTACCACTGCCTGGGCCACCATATTGTCATTAAAGACCATGGCATAACAAGGGAGCACAGGAAACCCCAAAGCCACATCTCAAGAGACCCAACTGCTCCACGGAGGACTGCATTCAGTTGAAGTCACAGCACTGCTCAGACAGAGCACCAAACAAACAACAGGATGATAGACTACTGAGCAGACAGACGTGTGCATATTAATTACCCACACTTTCAAAAATAGAACAGAAAAAAATGCTTTTCATCATTTTTAAGGAGTGTTTTTCAGCTGAGACAATGCTAACAGATCAGTATTCTATGAGCATCTTTTTTAACATCTCAAACTAAATTCTCTGCCTTATTTTTTTTTTTTTAAACAAAGCTCAAAGCCTTTGGTTTCAACAAAACAACCATTCCTGCAGGCTGTTTAACTGAGCTGACTTCAGTTTAATTGATTCCAAGTTGAAAAGTCTGTTAAATAGGGATTTAAGAAGCAGCAGCAAGGAGCTTCAATCTGCCTTGAACTATCAGTAGGATCTCTCTCCAGTGTATACTAAAAAAAAAAAACTAAAGGCTGCGCCGTAAGACGAGGAGGACTATAATCATCTCCTGCATATGTGTGATGTGCAACAGTGGGAAGATGGAACTGCAGCAGTGTCTGGGTGGTCGAAAGGGAGGGGGAGTGAATGATACATGGAGGATGAATTCAAACGAGGGGGCTTTTCTGCAGACTAAAAGCACCCGAGTGTCTCCGGCAGATGGACTATTGTCTGTTGAGTCCTGGGGACTAGGTGCAAAGAGCTTTGCTTATCAACAGACTGGTCTATTTTTTTTTTTTTTTCTACTATATATTTTATAGTTCCCCTTAGATGTCGCTTTGTTTTGTTCTTTTATCTTTTGTTTTTGAATTGAGCTAGTAAAAGTATTTTCCAATTCTCATTTTCTGGAAGCTGGAAACAAGAAGAGAATGCACAGTGCCAATCTGGACACCTTTGACCCAAGACTCAGTTTAACGCCCATAACATAAACTGCCAGTCAACCAATAAAGTAGAGAGGAAAACTCCTTATGGTATGGTGCTGGTTTCCCATGGAACCTATAATTCTTAGTAGCTTAGATGTAGCAAAAAGAGAAAATATTGAAAGTTCCGCTCCAAATTGACAAAGTAACATCAAGCAATTACTGCACATTTTATCTCCTAAACATATTTTATTAAAATCCCATCCTTTTGTCACATCCCAATGGCATTGCATTTACATGTGATGACTGTCCACCACAAATGAGTCCCGTCACCTTCTACTGGGCACAAGAAACCAGTAATTATCATGGTAAAAAAAGGAATAGATACAGAATATTTGACTTGCCTTTCACCTTTCCATAAAAATAGGTAAATGGTATGAAAGCCATCTTGGTAGAGGTAAAATTTAAAGTTCCCAGTATGCAAACTCATCACATGACACATCGCTGGAAAGCCCAGGATGTCCTCTACAGTGTAGAGTAGGATTTGGAAAGGTATCTCTTAATTCCTTAGAATTATACAGGTAAACAAAACGTCCATTATATAGGACATAAATGACTGGGCCGGGTCTCAGGAGGTTAAGATAACTAAGCTGTGCAGCAACACACATTAAGCCGCAAGTAGGGATGGATATAAGGAATGATCAAACAGGATGTACTTGTAAAATTGGCATTCCAGTCCTTAAAGTACCACTCGAATAATCTTTTGAGCTCTTTTCAAAGTGTTCCCAGTGGTCTTTTAATTATGGTTATGATGTTTTCAGTCAAAAAAAAAAACAACGCATAGTTTTGTGGGACATAGCTTTTGCAGAGCAGGAGTAGTAAATCAGAAATTCACATCTGAGTGGCAGGTGGGACTGTTGGCACAGATTAAGCCTGCCTTTATTTCCCATCATCCCTTTGTTGACTCGCTCTTCTGCGGGTCTACAGATCCTCACAAACCCAACCTAACATTAGCTGTGCAACAAAAATGACGAGCAATATCAAAGCTATCCAGCCTAACAATTTTGAGCCAGAACCCTAGCTCAGAAGGACGTACATGGATCTATTTGTCTACAAGGGAATCCATCAGAATGGAGTGGAGTAGGGAGCTTGTGACCCTTCTGATTAGAGCGATTAGGTTCAACATGCCTCCTCTGTGGAGTCTTGTCTTAAAATCCATTTTCATTCTATGGCTTTTAACATCACGTCGTGAGTTGTGTGGTTCTCTGTGTTTTTATCTTTTTTTGTTTCATTGTATTGTTGTGTTTTCCTTTTTTCTTATTTTGTTTACTAATTTTTGATACGTTTTAGTCTCTGTACAGCCCTTTGCAAACTGTTTGTTTGGGAAATGTGCTTCATGAATAAAATGGATTGGATTGGATGCATCACAACTACAAGCTTTTTCAAATGGTCTTCTTTTGTCTGCTTCACAACAATTTGAATACATAAATACTCAGAAAAGCTATTTTGATATTAATTTTCTTTATATATGAAAGAGAACATGTTAAAAACACAAAAAAAACATGATTTCAATTGGAGTGGGCCTTTTTTTAACCTCTCATCCAAATATTGCAGCAAAAAGACAATTTCATTAAACTAGAAAAAACTTTTCATAATGTTACTGCTGAGCCTAAACATTGGTATCAGGTGGCCTTCAAGTGATTCTTTTATCTTAGCTGTTAACCTGTAAACGTTGTGTGTGCGTTTTCATACCCTCTTTCAGTCCAATTTCCGTTAGAGCGTTATGGAGAAATCTTCAGCCATATGGTAACATTTGTCTGCCTTATGCGGTTTTGGGTGTTCCACTGTTAGAGTCATTAATTACATCACTGTTCTAAAGGCAAGTACATACACCATGATCATTCATCAGGATCTCTCACCGCAAACATTTCCAGGAACACCATTGGTACTTTAGGATGTCCGTCAACGGCCCAAACCCCAGAGTCGAAGTTTCTAAAACTGAACCAAACTAAGCTGTATTTTGACATGACTTTGGTGGGTAAACCCTCTGAAGACCCCACACCGGTCGCAAAAAAGAGAAGAAAAAGAAAACATCTTTGAGATTTCTGAATGAAAAGGATGGTTCAAGGATGTATAAGGTGGGAGGTATGAATACTTACTCAAGGCCTGCCTAAGACATCCTCAAACAAACTGAGAGCAGTTCAAGAAAAAGCAAAGCAGAGAAATAAACTAAAAGAAATTGTCTGGCATCATTTATGAGTTCCTATAAAGGCTGCAGCTAATTATAGTGTTTTGGTCTTAT
Source organism: Oryzias curvinotus (assembly GCA_023969325.1). Lineage (NCBI taxonomy): Eukaryota > Metazoa > Chordata > Actinopteri > Beloniformes > Adrianichthyidae > Oryzias > Oryzias curvinotus. The sequence continues at coordinate 12,794,116 of CM043718.1, read as the reverse complement.
AAATTACAGATTGTGGAGCTCCCATTATAATTAGAGCCATGGAGGCTGGGCCTGGGTTTGGTCGGAGGTGGAGAGAAACTAGGAGGCAGGGTTGCTGGATAAGGCCACCTCAACTGATGTGGTAAAGCCAGGCGGAGAACATTTCCTTGAACAGGGCTGTGCCTCCTGCATGTGGCAACACTGGGCTGCTTTCTGCAAAAAGCTTTCAAACCTCAAACTAAGACCACCACAGGGACTTCTATACTGTATTATGTATGCTGCGATAATTGGCAATCCATGAAAACTGCACACATAATTTTGTTTGCAGACTTCATGAACTCTCGAACCAAAAATGTCGGTGAAATCCAAGGCAGAGCGAAGCATATTTTAGGCCATCGATTGTCGTTTTTGCAGCTCAGTGAGGCAGATCCAGGCAGGCAGGAATACAGTGGGGTGCTAAAGAGGGTTAATCCTGGTCATCCACTTGCACTCATTAGATGAATTATTATTGGCCTCAGCAAAGCCGTTCTGCAAAGCGAGAGGACACAGAGCAGAGCAGTGTGTCATGGGAGGTCTCCAAACAGCCAGTACATGCCTGGAGGATGTTGCCAATGTCAGAGGTCAAGTCAATGGCTTGCATTAATGCACTATTTATTGTCAACTTTGTCATTAAAGGTATTAGGGAGAGTTTTGACCATTCAGAGATTATCACTGACAACAAAGGAAAAGCTAAATATTAACCGAAAAAAAGTACAGATAAAATGGTAATCACTTGACTTCAAAGTAAGTCCATTTTTCTTTACGTTTGTGCAAGTAGTGTGTAGTTTAGCTCAGTGAAAGAAGGCGTTTATCCTCACAAAGAAAAAACTGAGAGGTCAGTCTAGCCTTTTCCTGATTTGAACACGTTAATCTTGAACGCCTCAGGTGGGGAAATAGGTGTGATTTTTACACCAACACCCAACACTAATGCAGAGCTGAGAACCTGAGAAAGCCCTCTGGTGCAGGTTGAGTGAAAGAAAGAATTTAAGTTAACTCAAATAACCTTTTTTATTCAATTTCTTATGATCAATTAAAAAATTAGGATTTCCATAATGGAAAAAGTATGTATCGTCTGCATCTCTTTGTAATTAATAAACAATTATTAGTAATTACTGATCAGTTATTAGATGTCACTTCAGATTCTTCTTTCTTTTCGGGTCTGAAGGTGTTCTAGTTTTACACTTTTAAAATTAGATCCCAAATCAATGAGCAGCATAATTTATGAGACGTGAGACATCAGGATGACACTGTGTGCCCAAGTAAAAGCCATCATCCACTGCAGTCTAACACCTACCCCCCTTAAGCAGGACAAAGACACCTATTTTTTTTCATTCCACATCATTATTATACAAAGGAATTCAAGAAGGATGCTGTGAATTACCGATGAGGACAGTTTCACTGAAGACAGATGCCAGCCTCTATCACCTATAGGTCCCCCTCTTTTTGCACACTGCAACCCCCACCCCTATTCCTTACCAATTCTTTACCGTGGCCTTAGGCTACAGGCAGGCCTTCTCTCATTAGGGGTGCTGACAGGACCTGTCCTCAGCCTGATCCCTCATCATTAGAGCATGTAAATCTCCCTGTCACACATACAGGTACATATGGACCCACATATGTTGTAGACATACCAACTTGGAGGGGGGGTCTTAGATGATCCCAACATAGAAATTTGAGCCACTAACCTAGTATAAACCCACCCAGGAAGAAAGCTTAGGTTAAAGCGTATCTACAACATAAATATGGAGACATTTATAACAGGAAGCAAATTATAAGCTAGCTCAGCTTAATCCTGTGCTGTATTGTTGATTCAAGTGCTGAAGAAAGCGTGCTATTCTCCGATGACAAATGTCCTTTTTGTACATACATACTGTGGATAATGGAAAATAATCAAATAAGAATAAACACGAAAACCCACACAGACAACAGAGAAGACTACATGTAAAGAGAGGCAACCGAGACAAAAGCAGAGAATCCGCAGGGCAAGCATGCGGTGGGTCCCACTTGAATTTGTGCATCAGGGCTGCATGTATAATTCAGACTAGCTGGATCCTCTCCTTTCCTTTCCTCCAGCCATGTAAACGACCCAGACACTGCATATGGAGACATGGATGGAGGAAGGGAGGAGGAGTGGAGGAAGTATGAGAAATGGAGACATGTAAGCAAAAAAAAAAAATGGAAACAAGAACAGGAGTAGAAATGAGATGCTGCAGGCGGGAGAAAAAGAAATATAAGAGAACGAGGAGGGCAAAGGAGGTAGTAGACATGCATGAGCAAAGTTGATAAAACAACGAAGTGGAGTGCACTGCATAAAACTCTTCAACATACAGTCGCTTTTCTTTGAGTACACAACAACATACCAAGACTGGCTGGAAGCCTGATGCTTTTGTTCTGAAGGAGCTTTAAAAAAAAAGCTTCAAAAGGGTGGATATGCAGGCACATTTTCAGGTATTTATTCAAAAGGCCTTAACGGGTTTAGGTGAACCTTGCGTCTGCATTGAGTCTTCGTTTTATTGTGTTTTTTACCTTTGTGAAACTGAATGAATGCAAAACAACTACAGAGAACTACTGCTACAATATTGGAGAAACATTAAAGACCCAATCCAATTAAAAATGGTGTTTTTAACATATTCTTGTGGGATTTTTGTGGGACACATATAAAGACAATTATGCTTGATATAGCATTTCTGATTAGTTCTTTATTTAAATCGTGGTGAATCAGGAGCAGATGAAAAAATGCTAATGGAAAAGCTTGTAGCTGTTCTCTAGAACCTACAATGGCAAGCCACAGCCTCCCCACTCTTCTCCATTGTGATGCATGCACTTGTAGACGATTAGATCCATGTATGCCTTCATTTCCCTGGTCTGAGATGGCACATTTCTAATGAACTGCTAGCAGTTTGCCAAACAAATATGACACAGGTTTTTTGATTTTGCCAAAAAGTAATTAATAAAAGACAACTGGGAACGTTTTTAAAACAGACCAAAAGATGAAGATAAAAGGCCAGGAATTTGAAATTGATGAGTGTCTCTATGTTATTGGCTCCAACCATCCTCCAGCCGCACATTTATTTTTGAGAGGAGAACTTTTAGTGCACAGACGAGATTTAGCTCAGTGGGCTAGTGGTAAAGTGTCCGCCCTGAGACTAAGCGTTTGTGGGTTCCGCAGACCGGTCATACTATAAATTAAAAATAGGATCAAATGTCTCCCTGCTTGACACTTAGAACATAATGGTTCATCGCATACCTGCAATGCTCTGTGACTGCAGCTCACTGCTCCCCGCGGTATGGGTAAAATAAGGAGGACAAATTTGACACGCTGAGGTGTGTGACTAAGTTTTTTGTTTTGGAGTCCAGATGCCAACTGATATGAGTTAAAATGGCACAATCCTGCTACTGGCTGATTCCAATTTGAATGAGATGTCAGTTTCATTTTCAGCGACCTGACAAACAAGGTTAACAAGTACTTCATGGTCTCTCTTTAGTACTACATCTATAGTGTTGAAACATTATTGGAACAGCAGCATCTATTATAATTTCTAAATTGTGTAGAAAAAAAGTAAATAAATTCTGTTTGTAAATGTAGAGTTATTATTTCATATTTGTCCAACTTTGTTATTCCACTGTTCTGCACTGTTTATTCAACTTAAAACATCTTTGTTTTCCGTCCATTTTCTTAACCTGCTTTAGCTCTTTCAGGGTCACAGGGCTGGCAGAGTCTAGCCTGGCTACTGTTGGGCAAAGATGGGGTACTTCCTGGACAGTTTGCCAGCCTGTCACAGGGCCACACACTCACAGTCACACCTACGGACATTCTGGAGTAGTCAATCAACCAATAAAGGGTGTTTTGGACAGTGGGAGAAGTGCCCAGAGAAAACCCACGCATGCACAGAGAGAACATGCAAACTCCACATAGAAAAGTCTCAGCTGGGACTTGAAGCAACTCACTGTGAAGCGAGAACACTAACCACTGGGTCATCGTGCATTCCAGATCTGTATTTTGAAAGTTATGTTTTCCTTTTATTATAAGAAGGCATTGCATTTGAAATTGTGTTTTTGCTTTCCCAAATGATGAAAACAAGTCTCCTGTGAAAACAGGGATATTTTCTGTTTTTTCTGTTCTAGACCAAAAAAAAAAACCAAACAAAAAAAGCGCAGGAATTGATATCAGCACAACTATTTTTAACATGTACATCTGAATGGTACAATTGTAATTTGTGCATTTTTTAATAAAATGAATCTTTAAATTATCTATGGCCGTCACAGTTTAAACATAAGCACAGAAAAGAGGACATCTTGCTCAGCAGTCTCCAATAAAAAAAAGCTCACATGAAAATTATATCCAAAAGGTTTTTCTTCCAGAACTAATATTAAATGGCTAAATAGGCTTAAGAACATTACTTACCTGAATGATGGGAGGGCCATTAGAACAGCATCATCGGGTAGGAATTACAGGAGGCAGAGAGGAGAGCAAAAAAAAGAAAAAAAGAAGCCCATTAGATAAAGCTTTCAGTACTTTATATCTGCATTAAGACACATACAGCTATTTAAGTCATGTGAAAATGTTTCAACAAAGAATACAGTGTAAAAATGATCAACGTAGATTCTCTCAATTTTTAAAATGTTTTGGTGAGAATATTATTTTTGCTTTTACTAACTAAAACATGCCTAAAATGGGTTTGCCAAATGCCAGGGAACATATAGTACTAATAATCATCTTAGTAGTAATACTATTGGAACAATATCGGGCCTATATTGAAAAAAAGAAAACACAAAGAACAGAAACACTTTAACTATATCACATGAGGGGCAATCCTGAGGAGACCTAAAAAAAAAAAGAAGGAATCTGAAAAAAAAAAAAAAAATCATTCATGCAAATGCACTCCAGGTGCAACTTAGAGCAGAGCTGTGAGGGGTTGCTGCCATTTTTAGTGTTAATTGTTATTCATGATGCTTGGCCTAAGCGGAGAGTTAAGCTGAAGGTTTTTGAAGCACTGCATCATGTTGGAAATTATTGACCACTGCTTCTGGGGGTACAGGTCCATGGAGAGATGACGGTCAGGGTAGAAAAGACTGAGTGTGTGTGTGTGGTGGTGGTGGAGCAAAAGGAATATGAAATTGCTTTTGGTTGAATAGAATTTCCTGTTTCATAGCTAACATTGTTCTACTTGCCATTGGTTTACAAAAAGACACAAGTGTTTATCTGCATTTATGAGGGAGAACTCTATTAGAAAAGCATCATATGTGTGTTTTGATGCTACCGTGGTTTTCTATGAGAGTCTATTTACTTTAAAGAGCAGAAAAAACTGTGGCTTCAGGTTGCATGCTTCTAATGAAGCAAGTGTGCATAGACACACAAATGGGGTGATGAAAATACATTTGTAAGCCTGCATGGTGCAAATTGAAGGCATGAGGTCATGTGTCCAAGGCTGGGTGCTGAGAGGTGCTGAGAGATTGAGACAGCTAAGCTACTCTCCTGGTTTGCTCACACACTCCCACATGTGTACAGACTCTGTCAACGGGCCTGTCGCAGATGAGGGGACCTGACAGTCACTCACCATGGAGACTACTAAACAGCGATAACAGCACTGTCTGCATATTCTCAAAGAATCTCAAAGAATTGACTGGGCCTCCTTGGATGTCATGAACATTTGTTTTTCCTTTGCTCAGGAAAGCAGGAAAGGACAGCAAGACTGACTGATGGATCCAGAGGGTCAAGTGGACGGTGTTTGAGGAGACCAGGAGAAACAGGCAACTGGGTAGGCAGACACATTGACCTTTTCCCCAACTACAAAATGACCTCATACAAATGAAACTGAGTTTGTGACAGTGAGAAAACATGAGCAGAATCAGAATCAATGAACAGATAAATAAATGCAAAGCTCTGCTTCATGGTTACATGACAGCAGCCCCAGCATATTGTTAACAACTGAGCAAATATAAATATAGGCATAGTGGCAGACAAAGTTCCACTCTAATCATCTGTTGATCTATTGCAAAATTGTTCCCATTGGTCTTTTCATTTTGATTAGCTATGCAGTTTTTAACCAAATAAAAATAAAAAAACAGTCATTTTCAAGGATGTAGTTTTTACAGAGCGTGCAAAGTTTATCAGAAATCAGCCTTTAACACTGCGCGGAGTAAGGCTACTTTCATTTCCCATCATACCCCTGTATACACTCTTTCCTGCTAGCTTACAATCCCTCACAACCCCAACTTAACATAATGAGCAAAAATGGCGAGCAATATTGGAGCTATCTAGCCGTAGAGTTTTCAGCCAGATGTCAGGAAAACAAAGACATACATGGATCTATTTGTCTGCAAGTGGATGCATTGGAATGGAGTAGAGAAGGGAGCTTTTGGTCCGCCAGCTGTAGCAGCTGCATCATAGCTAAGCTTTTTCCAATAGCATTTGTTTTATATGCTCCTGATTTACAGTGATTTTAATAAGGAAATACTCAAAAATGCAGATTTAATCTTTATTTTATTTATATATGCCCTTTATCGTGAGAAAAATACTACAAAAACATGTTATAAACACCAAAACATGTTTTTAATGGAGTAGGTCTTAAAAGTAAATCAAAGTTAAGCTAAAGAAATAGAAGTATCAGCAGACATGCCTTGTTCCGATTTTAAAATTTAGCATACAAAAATCTGTTTAACAGAAATTTTGGGCTTCAGTTAACAAACATGCCAGACATGTTCTAGACTTCACTGTCAAACGCTTTTATGCTTTCCATTCTTTGGGAGTGCTGTTTCACAGTCTATGTCTCTTTGTACGCTATCCTTGCTCTCGCTCTGTCTGTGTGCCTCACCGCTGGGTTTTTCCTTTGACAGAAGAGCAGCCAGGCAGAATTTATCCGTCTGAGATCAAAAGGGAGGAAGAAAAAAAAAAAGCCAAGAGGGGTAATCTGAGGAAAGATTGCATATCCAGGCGTGAACCCCAAGACGAGCTCACGGGTCAACAGAATTGTAGCATTCACCCTACAATTTGCTTTAATTTTAAATGAAAGTGTGAAATTTAAATGTGCAAAAGACAAAAGGCAAAAGACAAAAATGGCTCCAAAAGGAGCCATTTCCTCCAAAATTTCCTCTAAGTTTAATTTGTCTACAAAAATTAATTTTCCTCCAAAAAATAACAAATAAAACAAAGATGCACATTTATTGTCTCTTGACCCAAGAAAGCCTCACTATAAAGGTAGACTGATTTCCACTAAACAGTGTGGTATTGTTTTAAACTTCCTGCTTGGACATGATCCCACAGGCCAGGTGCTCTAGAGTGGGTTCACTCTCTTCTGTAAACATTATTATACTACTACATCCTTTGGATTTAGACACACACACAATGACGCTTCTGGTCCTCAACAAAGAAGATGGAAATTAAATCAGTCATTCAGTCCAGAGGAATGCATTCACACTCAGACTGGAAAAATGTGTCCTAAGGCAACCTCTCAACAACCCAGACACCCCATCTGACCTTCTAAAAACACTGCTTTCCATTTACACCACATGACCTACCAACTTCTTATTAATCAGACTAAACAATTAATGAGTTCTTTTGAAAATGAAACCACTGCCAAAATCACTGCTAAACATAGACCTCAGAAGTTTACAGTACGTTAATCATATATTGATGTACAGCTCTGCTGCTGGATGTATAAAAAATGTTTTCAAAGATATAAGATGTGTTGCAAATAAACAAACATCAATGTACTTCTCAAGCATATCAGTAGAGTCAACATTAGTGGGCTTAGGCATCAGTCATTATCCATCCATCAACAGCCTAATGAGAATTAACACCTCAAAAATAGCTAGTGCTTTCCATAAGTTAATCAGAATTGAAAATGACTGACGGCTTTAAAGGCAGCACTAAAAATACTGAGCAGCCCACAGGCTTGACTTTGATCCCAAAGCACATAGTAATATGATTTTAACTGTTTCTGACAGCTTCTCCTGTGTCATTCAGATTCAAACAATGATTTCATCAGTCTCTCATCACATGGATCTGTCCAAAGCTATGTGGATGGAGACCCTGGACTTCTGACACTTCCTTTGCTGGCAGAAGACAAAAAGCTTCTGCTTTTTAACGTCAGCCATAGGAATGTAACGATTCACTTTAACAACAATTCAATTCATATCATAATTTGTGGTTGCCGATAAGATTTATTGCTTGTATTTTTGCAAGATAATTAAGTGTAAAATATTAAATGTGTACAAACAAGTAAACAGTTGATGTGAAATCCATTCACATTTTAGTTTAATAAAGTTGTTCCCACTGTTGTTTTTCCAAATAAAAATAATCAATTTTTAGAACATTCTACTACACTGTATGGTCACATGTCCATGCAAAATTCAGTGTTTCCATACACTGAACTGTAATGATGGCTTGATCATTTTTTGCTGTCATCACATGTGTCGTCTGCTGTGATGACAGTTGGTCATTTTTACAGTATAGTAAAACATGTTTTATGTTTTCTTTCATTCTTTCTTGGAAGTTCTACTTAAAAAGCCAATAAATGCAAAATCAAAATCAAAATTAAAAACAAACTTAGATTGACATGTGTTGCCGTCTGTATCGTAATGGAATCAAATCAGCAGGAACCAGCAAATTCCTCATCTAAAAGTCTCTGTACAGCCTTGCCAAATCTTCAGCCCAAATTCTAGTCCAGCCATCATGAAAGAAAAAATTTCACAGAGTATTTCTACCCAGGTCATTCCCTTCCAACCTCTCAGCAGCAAATCTCCTCCCTTTAGATGACACTCACATTTGGTGTCAAAGGTTTTGAACAGGAAAACAACAAAGGCTGTCCCCTTTTAAGCTTACACAACATAGAATTAGAAAGTCAGCTTCTGATGAACAGTCATTTCAGCGTAGCCTGGGGGCTGCTGTGACCTCCATCATTCTCCAGGCTGAGCACCCATCCTAAATGTATCACTAGGACTGCCGCACACTGAGGTGAAACAGCCTGTCTCTATTTTTTCATGGCTAAAGACTACAGGCTCCTTTTCCTTCAGACTTCTCTCAACCGGCACACCTCCTCCTGCTCTAAATTACTTCACCCAGCATCAGCCCAGCTCCTATTAGTCCTTTCAATCTGCCTTCCTTCAGCACGACAAGCCCTGGAGCTACAGGCGATGGTAATGATCTGTGTACAATCCACATTGGACACCCTTGCGCTTGGTTCCGCCATCAACCCTCCAACAAATATCTTCTCTTATGAGATGTGTTCCACCTCAAACCATCAGTCTGCACTCAGGATTTGTCCTCGTACGTTTGGTAGGCTTTTGCTGGGACCAGACAAGCACCAAATTGAATTGGGCTATCTTTATTTGCTGCAGGGGGTAGATGAGGGTCTTCAAGAGGCAATCCTCTAGCCCTTTCATTGTACAAGCAGACACCCATATCCATTATTGTGAGAGATGGGGGAGAGACCCTGTAAATTATACACGAACTCCACCTGGTGAACAATAGTGTATCCACTCAGCATTCAGCAATGCATCTGCATTCCTCCACAGAGCGCAAGATAAACTCTGATGATTTTCTTTCGCATCAAAGCCCAGCAGAAGTACATATAAAAGATTCATAGTTTAGGTGTTGTTGCCTTTTTTTTTTTACAATCTAGTGCAACATTGTTAATAAGTATTGGTTGACCAAAGGCTTAAAAAAGTACGATTGAGTTACCTACACAAAAATAAAATTGAATTTACCTTCAAAGGGAGGGATTTAAATGGAACATTACCGTACAGCGCCCATTTGATGAATCTTTAAAAAAGCAGAGATTATGTGAAAAACAAGTCATCTTTGTTACGGGAAACCATCCAGAGCATTACACTCAGTGAAAAATGAATGGCGATAATTAACATTCCTCTCCGGGCGTCCTTTCCATTAAACTTGCATTAATAAAAGGTCTAGATAAAGAATTGAAATATTCACTGTCACCCTCATTCTCATTTCCAGAATGAGGCCATTCTAAAGCTACCATTAGCAATTACTCTTTGTGTCTCTGGCACAATATTTTATCTTGTGTAATCCTCAAAAAGATTTGAATCATCTTAACAAACGGTTAGCATAAAGCACAAACTTAAAACAAAAAAGGCTTTAATACTTGTGATTTGCAGCAGAGTTTAGCATTTGAGGCAAGAATAAGACCAGTAAATTGTCACTTAGAGAAAATGTGAATTAGGCTTGACAAAAAACTGCATTAGAGTTTAAACCGTCTCTTTCTCAGAAGATTTGCATGTTCCTATAGAATATTCTTGGTGGAAAATATAGATTCCATTATGTAGTCTGGACCACCAAGTTAAGAACTGATGGTGACTTGCTGTTGAAATTAGATCAAATGAGATGCCTTCACTCCTCCCCTTTGCTTTGCTGGGCTATATTCCCCCTAGGTGGGTTTTCATCTAATCCTCAAACACTGTGTGCGTGCTTATCCATTAGCAGTGTGGCCTGGGGGCCTTTCTGCTGCCACTAAGCCAACAGGTACCCCCACCCACATCTCTCCACGGGGGGAGATCAAGTTAAAATTATATTGGAGAGCGAGACAACATTTCTTATTTATTGGAAATCAGTCTAGCATGAAAGAATGCTTGCAAGTAGGCCAGTGGATTACCTGACCCCATAAGTCAGTTGACAGTGGAGACCTGTAACTTTATGATCTATTCTTGAATGGGAAAGACAAAAGAGAAAATAGACATGATTTAGCCTGTTTGTGGGAAAGAAGTGATAGCATTGTTGACAATTACTAGTAAAAATGAGAAAATCAAACCAGTTCAGGGGTGTAACGATTCATTTTTAGCAATGATTGGATTTATATCATAATTTATGTATGCTGATACAATTCATATTTGACATTGGTTCATTTTCAACCATTCTATTCACTAACCTAAAATCGATCCAGGACATCTTTAGCCAAAAATTCAACTAGTGTTAATCAGAGATAAATACCTGGATACTGAACAGTGCAGGTGAAGTTTTCCAAATTCCTTGCATTTCTTGCAAGATAATCAAGTATAAAGTATATATTTGTACAAATAAATAACAAACAAGTAAACAAGAAATAATGATAAAACAGTCCAATGTTGTTTTTTCACATAAAAATAATAAAAATGGAAAATTCTAAGAACATTTAATTTCATGTCTTTTTTTAAATTCAAAGTGTTTTCACACATGGGACTGTAATGATGCCTTAATCATCTTTTGCTGCCATCGTGTGTCGTCTGCTCTGAAGGCACTCGGTTGTTTTTACATTTACTAAATTAAACCTACCGTACCATTTGGATTAAGGCACAGTAATTTTACGAAAATAAACCTACCGTTCTTCAATCCAAATGACTATTTCCCAATATTAATATAATCCATTTATTTTATTTTGAAACTATTTTATATTGGTTTAAGTCCATTTGATAAAGAACTTGCCACAGACAAATTGATCTGGTTGGATCTTAGGAATATAAATCGATTCATCGATTAAGTCGATTCATCATTACACCCCAAAACCAGTTGAATTTAACAGCACAATTGGTTAATAATAATTCAATAGCATAGTTAATATATATTTATTTTAGACTACATGGTCAGTAAGTAACATGAATCCTCACCCATTTGGCTTAGAAATGTAAACTCGTTTGTACATGTTTGACTTTATTTCATTTGTGCCACTTACATCCCACTGCTCCTCTGCCTGACATTGAATGAGAAGTACACTACATCTTCTAAAGAATTGAAAGGACCATTTTGTCAAGCTGTCTCTGCACTGAGGGCCATTGTGGATGACCTAGTGAAGGAACACAAAGACAAGAACTACTTAGCTTGACTATCCCCTTATGATAAAGAGGAGTCAAAAGACAAGTAAAATGAAGAAGGACAAAGAGACTTGAAGACCCATAATGATGAGGGAACAACGCTGAATGTTAATAAAGGAGAATGGACAAGCAAGTCAGTGAATGACCAAAGACTTACTGAATCTGTCACAGTGGAGCTTCATTTAAGAAAAAAAGTAATAAACCACTCCAGAGAGGACGTGCGCTGTCTAATTAAGAAAGGTAATCTGAGCCAGTTAAACTTTAATAATCTCCACAGAAAACATCTCAGATGTTGATTCACTGCTGCTCCAAACCCCATTGACAACAATGGCCCAAAAAAAAAAGTATTCTATAAAAAAAAGAACTTTTTCTTCCTGAATATAAAGCTACATCTTTATCCAGAAGCCTATCGCAGACAACTTCAGTGAGAAAGTCCAAGTGGTGCAAGCACAAGGACATTCTGAATGAGCGTATAACAGTGCTTCTGGCAGTGTGGATGACCTGTGGTGGTTCAACAGCACAGATAAAATACTGCAATGAGATCTCAACGTTCAGTGGGCATTCAGGAAGAAGAGGAGCCCTGGCACTCATGTAACTATGCATTATGTAAAGGCACTTATGCTGTCCTTTTTCCACTTTTCCTTTTCAAAATCTCCAGTGGTTTTTCTCCATAAGAGCCCCAAGTCTCACAGCTGGTCTGTAGACATGACTTCTGTTTGGCCTGTTTACACTGTGCCATAATAGACAATCTTTTTGTGTGCCAGTTTTTACTGCAACATTTTCTTTGTTTGCTTTTATGAACAGACAAATCATATGCAATTTGGAAAAAATCTTATTTTGCAATCACAATATTTTTTTTTCAAGAAAATTAATCATAAAATACATAAGCTGAAAACGGTTTTAGTGTGGTCTTTTGCCTTCAACGTTTGAAGTTCTTGCAAGGATCCCTTATGACTCTCCCTTGGTGAGAAACAGCCAGATGAATCCGAGGCAGGTGGCTTCATTAACCACATTCAAAGAAGCTGTAAATCATTTAAAGACAGAAACATCTTGGAGTAAAAGCCTCAGTTTGACCTGTGATTATGTCCTCTAGTTTAAATGTAAATTATTTTTATTGCCTCAGTCGTTTATTCTTCCAGTAAAATAACTTTATTTGCATGTTGTGTGTGTGCGTGTGAACTGCATGTGTGAATTATGATTTCCTGGTTTAAAAGGAGAAGAAAAAAATGCTTAACAGTACATTTCTGAGGAAAAAATGGCTCCAGGAATACTATTTTATGAAACACCTTTTGCCAATTAAATGTAAAAAAAATGCTTTTGGGTATTTTGGTTTCCAGACTCCAAGATGTGTAGCTATCAAAAGAAAGAGCTCCTTTCCTGACTACACCAGTTCATCATGCCCTGTCTCTATTTCAGCTGTTTGCAAAAATTTAATTTTGATGTCGATAGGAGCAAAGGCATTATCCACTTAGAGTTATTAATTTGGTCATTCTCTGGAGAAGCTGGGAGGAAGCTGATGCATTCACAGCACTGATCCATAGATATTCACAGACTAATTGATTTGGCTGCTGTGGATTCTCTGCTGATAAGATATTGTGTTGCTGTCGAGGTATGCATGGGTAAACAGCAGTGTGATGTTTGTTCTAATGGTTGACAGGGCAAAGATGGGGGTGGCCAAACTCCTTCTCACTTCTGACCCATAAATTTATCCCACTTTGGCACAGCCCCAAGCACAATTCAATAACAACTACTAAAATATTCAGATTGAAGCTGGCGAAAGTGGAGCACCATTATTAGTAAAAAGAATAAAATATTGGGGAAAAAAAGGCAATATCTTACTGTTTTACCCATGAAATTCTTGATATCCGTCATGCACGGATCTCCTTTGTTTAGAAGAAAATGTAAAATAGTGTTAGAATGACCTAAAAACAGTCTTTACATTTACTGTACATTTTATGTGTGTGATGGTGGGATGATCATATTGAATTTTTCATGTGCTGTCTTAGTCTTTACGCTTGGCTGTAGGTCAAATCTACAACAGCACAAACACTAATATCCTTTCAACCTCACTTTCACATCTGCACAGACACACAACTGTTTCTACACAGGCTTGATCATTCATACCCAGCTCATGCTCTTAGGTATATAGAAAAAAAACACACTTCAGTAGCAAAGCAGTATCCTCTCATCAGATGATTTCAACTCATCTTAAAATGGATTACGAGGAAAACCACTAAAGTGGATACAGATGCCTGAAAACAAATAAACTCATGAATTAGGTTGAGGGCATTTTGACAGAGAGGTAGTAGGAGCATCTAGCAGGAGGCACTTGTGAATATTTTAAAAGAAAACAAAAACGAGGCGCGTGCAAAGCGTGCTGGCAAAGATACGCCAGATGTCAGAGGATTTAATGGGGGGTAAATGGAAATCAATCCCTTTCACTGCTCAAGACACCCAACTGCAACACATTGTTTTAATGGCCCTACTGGATGACATCCGCGTAATATGTGGGGAAAAGACAGCTTCTTTGTTGACTATTATTATACCCAGTGGTTACAGGCAGAGTCAGACAGATAAATGGAGCACTTTGAGCATAATTATAAGAGTGACTATGTATAGGTTTAATGCAGATCTTTTTTATTTTAAAGACATCCCTGCATTTGGTTTGCAAAGAAGATTAAACTATTATTTTAACGATTCAGTGTTTTCCTTTGTACTTCTAAGTTGTATTCATTTGTTAGGAGTTGAAAGAGGAAACAGAAATGTTGCTGTAAAGATGTTATCTTTTTCTCAACGAAATATTACAACTACTTGACTTTTTGTGGAAAGTATGCACAGTCATGAAAGACAAAAGGTCAAAAAAAGCATTGGTGCCTATCTTAATTTCTCACTCCCAATGTCTGAATGAAGGAGTCAATGCAAAGCATTTAATGGAAGCCGACACTATGGGGAACTTCGTGTCACCAGAGACAACACAGCAAATTAGCTGATAATTAAATTTTTCTCCATTAGGGAAAGAGCGGAGTAATAACTCACACAGTAGGATTCCCCGCTTCATTAATGTCTCTATTTTTCTCAGGCAGCTGGATAAAAGAGCAAAATGAGGATGTCAACAGCTCAAAAAACACTGGACGGCATCAGTATATGGGAGGTGTCACGTTCCCATACAAGCCTAATGACAGAATGAACTGTGGGAATTTGTAAGTTGACTGTTTTGATCACAACACACAAAAGAAAGAGTGAGATTGTTGCCGGGCTGCAACATTAATTATTACAGCACTTGTTTCTTTTCAGTAGAGTGGACGGTAATTCTTGTGGACTGTCCGCATGTGTTTGTGTGTTTGACTGTGCATGAGTGTGCATGTAATCACCCAGCTGTTGAAGGGGCTTTTGCCTCCAGCTGTTAACCTGGTGATGACAGCGGTCGGTGGCCCCACCTTCATGCTCACTGATCCGAGTAATTACCTCGTCCATCTGACCCCCTCCCTTCAGACACAACACTACCACACCGCTGTGAGTGAGCTAGGTGTCACAGCAGCTGTGATGACTGTTCTGCGAGAGATTTAAGGATCATACCACCGCATGCAGCTTTGTAAAGCATTCCCTCTAAAACTATGTCTGAATGTCCTGAGAAAATCGTTACCCAATTATAAGGGGTGATGGTTTGGACCATAATAATCACGAGATCTGCATCTACTGACGGGTGAGGCTCATTAAAGAATGGTTGACAAACAGCTCATTGTCAGCTTTGGGGAAATAACTCAGTGCATCTTTGCAACCCCAATGAAATCTTTTTGTCTCCCAACAGTGATAGTGGGCAGAAAGCCACTTCTCAACACCTGACACCAGAGAAACGGGGAAAAAGAGAAGGAGAACACATGCTGAGCCAAATATATCCCATATCCGTTGCCTGTATAGCTTCCCCACAGCGGTCTCAGTGAGCAGAAACAAAAAAAAGACCCGGATGATGAGTAATTTCACAGCTGAAAGACTTTCCTTTCCGTGATTTGATATCATTTGTAAGAAAAGAATCCAAATCTCCCTGCTCTACATCTCTCCCCAGTGGGATTTAATGCATTCTGTTCATCTCATTTTCTAGAATACTAGGAGTGTGCAACAGCAGACCAATCTCAATTGGGCTAGACAGGAAAAGTAAAGGCGAGCAAATTGAGGGAAAGTCAGCAATGAAATCGAGGCAGAAGTTGAGCATCCATCCCTGTGAGCACACCGTTGGGTATATGTACAGTGTGTGATCACAAACCATGACAAGAGTCAACAAGCCTTAACCCGCATGAATATAATTAAGGCTTAACTTTCAGCAAACACCTGGATATCTGTCCCTAGCCTTTCCTGACAGAAATACATCTTGTTCTGGTATCTACATGAAAACACATTGAACTCCCACTCCAATCATGTTTACATTTATTTAAAAAGTTTTCCCGGTGCTCTTTTAATTATAATGATAATGCTGTCCTTAGCCAAAAAATAAAAATAAAAAAATAAAAACAGAACATACTCTCTGCAGAGCACCAGGAGTTCTTAGGGACCTTGCCTCTGAGCGGTGGGTGGGACTGTTGGTGCAAAGTAAGCCTGCCCCTACTTAACATCACACATCTGTTTTCATGCTCTCCCACTATCTTACAGCCTCTTACAACCCCAACCTTACATTACCTGTGCAACAAAAATTCTGAGCAATATTGGAGCTGGCCAGCCATGCAGTTTTGTCCCAGATACCAGTTTGGATGAGGAAGATTAAGACGCACATGGATCTATTTGTTTGCAAATGATTGCATCAGAATGGAGCGGAGAAGGGAGCTTGTGGCCCACTGATTGTAGCATCCGTGTTACTGCTACAAGCTTTTTCAACTGCATTTTGTTGCTGCTTCTGATTCACAGCAACTAAAATGAAGAAAAACTTAAATTTTAAGCTTAATTGTCTCATGTTCTCCATCATGAGAAAATGCCACAAAAACATGTTAAAAACACCAAAAACATAAATTTCATTGGTTGGGTATTTAAAGTAATACTCAGATCTTGAAGTACATATACGGGTATGTCCAAATGCTTTGAGAAACGTAAAGCACACATAATGCACATACACTTCACATCTACAACTACACAGTTTTTTTAGTCTATACTTAACTGGGTAACTTTGCTGTCTCCCAGTTCTAGTAGCACCAACCTCCTATATCTAACCTGGTGTGGCTGCGTCAGCTGGACTGGTCTAGAGATCAATGCTGGGGAAACAGCCTCATAATAGCCCAGATTAATGATGAAAAATTTGGTGTCATCCAGTCGGCTGGTGGATATTTATCACCGGGGAGGGGTTGCTTGCCAGTAGGAGCCTCTTAGTGCCCTACTGACCATGGAGGACAAGAGAGTAACTTTTGCTTCTGGTTACACCAGCTGGAGCCCTAATGGAGATGATCTCAAGGGTGTTGGTGGAAATGGGAATGGATACTTTTCAGTGGACACTAAAGCTGTTGCTGCTGAATTTTAAAGGGCGGCAATACAGCTGAACCTGATACTATTTGACAGTGCATATTGCAGTGTCTGCAATCAGCATCACTATAGTTTTTTTTTTTTTTTTTTTTTTTCTTTAGCCCTCTTCTAACGTTGCAAGTCAGAAAAAGGAAAAATAAATATGGAAAAAAATAACAAATAAACAATATTAGCAACATCATCGAGATATATGTAGGCCATTCCTGGGCAAGTAGAAGACAAAAAAATGTGTTTGTTTTTTGTTTGTTTAATGATAGTAAAGAGGCTGTTTCTCATAGATAAATTGTGAAAATTTCTCACATGGTTTCTAGAATTGAACTGGTATCCACTTATTCCTCTTGTTGTCTGAGGGACAAGGCTATTACAGGCCAGTCTGAGGAGTTGTAGATCTCGGGAATCCATAACTAGATGTTCCCATTAACCTTTTAACAGCCCCAAGTTACGTTGCATTGGTAAAATCTCAACAAAAGCCAACAACTATTAAGCAGCAATTCTATCGGTAGGTAATTTAAAATGTGCACATATCTATAAGTAAAGTCGTAAATCAGAACATGTAGGGCCAATTTTGTTAAAACTACATAACTGCAAATCATTTTATTAATACTTTTTTTTTATTCAAACCCTACTTTCCAATTAGTCATCAAGTGAAGGATCAATGTTCTCCAACTATTACACCTACTATGATTCTTGTTTTAAACTAACCACCATCTTTATATAACCTACTAAGTAGACAAATCATCTGTGCATGTTCAGAGCAAGTTCAGAGCAAGTTCAGGGCATCTATTATTTGTTGCATGTTTTCCCTGTCCTCCTCAAAGGTCTGCCATGAATGACCCTAAGGACTGGAGATCTGTCAGGCCTAAAAAATCTGAAGCAAATGTCACCAGTCCTTCTCCTCAGCCCGTTCTCTTTGAAAGAGGCTATAACGGTGTGGTTCCTTGCTTTGGAAGAAAAAAAATTGCACATCAAGTTGACAGCACTCTTTGCCCTATCATGCCAGTAATGTTGATTTCTGGCTTTTTAGCTTTAGTACAGCAATAAATCCCAAGAAATCATAGAAACTAACGGACATACGGCCTCTATCCAGGAATGTTGAGCATAAGCAGATATCCAGACCTGAAAGCAGGGGAGGTGGTATGATTTGGGGGGCAATTAAGTGTGTGATGCAAGCAGGAGTGCAGGTGTGTGGACCAGCGATAAGGACAGTGGTGCTGCCATTACTCATCCCCCACCAACAACAGCAAATAGACTGCCAGCAGATGACGGGTTTGCTCTGGCAGGCTCCGAAAGCTTTTCCTCTGCTGGAGAGAAAAGTGTGTGGTGGAACAGAGTGGATAAGGAATAGATAGCATAAAAAAGTACATTTCATCACACCAGTAGAGAAAAGGAAAAAATGGTTTAATGCTATATTATTAGAGCTATTAATTTGGGGAAAAAATGAGTTGATTCTCCATAATGGCTTTTCTAAAGCAATTAGGATTTATTAAGTGTTGTTGTTACACTTTCTATCAGTTTCTCCTTTATCATTTTGGCACTGAATTAAAACATACAAATACATAATTTAAAAGGTATTTCTTTGGACTAACAACAGAAAATGCTCACACCATTAGCCAATAAATCAACCATTTCAAGATATTACCTCTAAAAAGATATACCATTATCCCAAATGATTAATGAACACCAATCTAAGTTGTGACAGGTGAGGACAACTGTGATTAAACAGAGGCCTAAGAGCAGAAGGCAAACCAAGTGCAAGGAATATAAGTGGTGTAAACATGTCAAATGTTTAGTACACAAAAATAGAAAACAGGTTATTTTCATGCCAATTTTTTTGCACAAGTTTAACTTTGCACTGACTTATTTTTCTCACTTACCTACTGAAATATCAAACAGGGTAATGGTACTGTTATTCAACGATCCTTAAACATAAGACAGACATATTCTCTGCTTAATATTGGGATATTTTCACATACATTTCAGCAAAATTATATGAAAAGTACCCCAGGTGGATTTCAAGTGTGAATTGTTATTTTGCTAGCAGGTTTCCTAAAATTATGCTCAGCCCACACCAGTCTAGTCTGTCATTTCTACATAAAAGCTCACCCACAGTCAAAGTGCATCATCCGGGTCGTGGATCTTTGTGACCTCCGTCTACTGGTCAGCATATCGCTCGTTGTCTGGGTGAGTTCAGGGCCAAGAACATCCTCTGCGGCTGTCTACCCGGGCAGCCACGGTGTACGACAAGCAGATGTTTTTTTGTTTCATGTGTAGCAGCATATATATGGATGTCCAGGTTCAACCACTTGACAAGGGATTGAGATCTGTGAAGAGAGCATCTGCGCCAGGGGACCAGGGAAAAGGGCATCGCTGGGTTCTGACAAACTCATTGTCACCGATGACATTTATCGCCGCGCCCTTCAAATCTGCATGCAAGGATTTCACTCCTCAAACAAAATGACCTCGTGGGTGGCAAGGTGTCACACCAAAAGGAAGCACACTAGAAGATTTGTTCCTGCTCCTAAAAAAAAGTTGAAATGTGAAGGAGAACAGTTAAAGAATTGGAAGAACTCTATGTCTGGGTATCAAAAACCCAGGACCAGATATAGAAATTGGGTGATCGATAAAGACAAATCTTCTGAATAAATACCAAAAAAATTATAATTTAAAAATATATATGCAAGGATAGATATAATATTCAGACGACATGCATTTAAAGCAATAAAAAAAAAACAAAAAAAACAATAAAAGGCAAGGTTTTACTTAGCTGCTACCACAGTACTTTGTCTTTCTGTCGCCTGCTTGGCATCATCTCTGTTTAATTAGCTGGTAGTAATCAAATGGCGAAGGAGGGGGGAATTAGGACCCCCCCACAAAATACTGTAGGCGAAAAATAAATACTCAGGGGACACACATGCTTTACAGGGGGAAAACAAAACACAGCAATTGTTTTTTTCCCGCATTTACTTGGTGAAAGATTGAGAAGGGCGGAGGGCACACGTTTATCTAAATTAAAAGAAAAATGGTGGAGAAAAAGCAAGAGAACCAAAGTAATGGCACAAAGCACACCCTGCACAAACATGTCACGTTAAACAAAAGCACACAAAATCAAGGCATTACCTTTACTCTGGTTCTTAAAGATTAGATAAAGTTCAAAGCAAAGGTTTTATTGCTTTATGGCACATTTCTAGCTCATGACAGCCTTGTTCCTTTACTGTGATTCACTCTAAAAGTCAACACTGTATAAATCCTGTGCACATATGTGGGACTAAGAAAGACTAGCTCATATTGACTTTTCTCTATCAGCACATGTCACATTTTACAATGGCCAATAATGATATTGAAAACTATCATAACAGTATCAGTTGTCTGGAGAAGTGACTTTTGTAAAGATGGACTTTTCTAAAGAGCTGACAGTAGTGCTATTTTCACTGTTGTCAGCCACATCCATCCTTGGGATAAATACGGTCGGCTGATGTGCATTTTGGTGCAGCGGTAGCCATTTTTCATTTTAACGGGCAGATTTTTGCATCATTGACTTGACGACAACAAACAAGCACGCCCTTTATTTAGTCAGCAGTTTGAGTTTGCTAAGCGCTTTCCAGAAACAAGGGCTGCAACAATTAGTTCACATAATTGATTATGCGGACGAAGAAATCATCACCATGAATGAGGAAGATTTGTAAAGCAGATGGAACCATAAAAGAATACAAGCAATATGGTCAAACAGATTGAAAAGAGGACTGAAAAGTGAAAAAATCTTTTCAAAATGAAAAATTTCATGGAAAGCTATACTTGTAATGAACATATAAAGCTTTTTGACAGTTTAAGTCAAACCATGTTTGACTCAAAGGTAAGAAATCATTTTCATTTATTAAAACTAAAAATCTCCATTCTTTTGTTCATCTTTACAATGTATTAATAAACAGCTACATTCTGTTCTATAATCCACAAACAAAACAAAATCTGAATTTTGATATCTGAATGGAAAAATGGTGGTTCAGCTTCATTGGCAAAGCTCTCCTAAAGAGCTGGACTCTTCTTGCTTCAGTCGTACAAGACTTGATGACTGAATAAACACAGAAAATGTATTTTGTTTTGTTTGGGACAAGAAATAGGTTTACTTAAATATAACTGTTTAAAAATTGTTTTTGGATTTTGTTCATGAAATAACATTTCATTTTTTTCAGCCGTTATTTTGGACCTGGAAAAGATTTTCTCATGTCTCTCATTACCAACAAGAATTGCTGCTGTTACATGCTCCCTCTGTATGCTGACCACACACAGGCTTGTGTGGCTGCACACAACGTTGTGCTCACTTACAACCTTGACCTTTTAAAGCAGAAATAGCAGGTGAAAAGGGAGATCAAGGGCAGACACGGGATGTGGACAGTTGTGGTTGGAGAATGTGAGGTTGAATTTGAGATTAGAGTCAAGCAGAGTGGACATATAAACTTTGATCGTATTATAAGGGAGGGCAGATACTCAGATTGGAACAATGGACAAAATTACCTATGTGACCAAAAGTTAAATTAATGCAAAACTTTCAATGATTTAAAACAAAGGATATCACATTTTCTAGTGTGTAGTTTGTATAGAAATATTTTGTTCGAATTGTGTTCCTTTCGTTTCAGCCTGTATTTAGTCTTCCTGGCTTTGATGAGAGCAATTATGCTTTGAAGAGTGCTGCAGGAGTAAATTCATTACACAGTCAGCTAGCTGTGGGTGCTTTCTCAATTCTAATGTGTTTTCTCAGTTCTGTGCTCTCAGAAAAGGCCTGCAGACACATTCATAGAAAGCTCCCTGCAGATTGCCACTGCCAAAGGGTTGCAGTTTTGCAGCAACCCCCCAACTTCAACTTAGGAGTTCTACAATCCTCCATGCAACCCCAATACTGCTGAATACATGAATATGAGAGAGTATAAGTAGGAATCCACATATATTTGAACACTAGACATGCATTCTGATTCAACCGTGTTGCTTTTGGGATGATCGTAGGACTGTAGCAAAAAAAACAACTGAATTGAATCCATAAATTTGAGTTCTGGAAATATCTGTGTTTGCGGTTATGCTCTGATTCTTTGTTTTTATATCTTTCCAGACTCAAATTGCGGTGAATTTAAAATAGATGAAGTTGATTACAGTTATAAAGTGTCTATCTGTATTGCAAACATTGATAGGAGACTAATAATGGGGTCAATGACCAGACGGAACGGGACTAGTTCAAGTGTGACAACCTCCTTGCATCCTTATCGCAGAAAAACACAAGGTGATGTGGGAGATTTGCAAATGTTTGCTTGGTTGTGATGAATCTAAAGCCATCTTATCAGTTTGACCCAAAATTTAATTTGAAATGGTGTCCCCCCCCCCACTTTCCCCTGCCACTTCTTTCCACCTCAGGGTGCCTACCAATTTCAGGTTTCACAGCAGGAATTTATTAGATATTAACAATGCATACAGCGGACTAGCCTCTATATTCACCCAGCTTTTGCAAAGGTAGGGTGTTTGCAATAATACTTCACTTTAAAATGACTTTGAACTTTGATGCATTAAGTGAAACTGCATTTCCAATAAGATCCTGAGGTCACGATTTATGTGAATGTTTTACGTCAGTCTTACTTTGGCCAAAAATGTCTCCAGCCTCTTATCTCTCCCTTCTCTCAGCATGTCGGCTCGTGTGTCTGTGAGGATTCATCATGCATCCTTAGGAGTCGATCAAGGGGAAAACACCTCCCTCTTTCTCCTGCAGCTCCTCTTGCCCTCATCTAACATTAATGGCTGTTGGTTTTTTAATGAGGAAGTGGGTGTCCCTGTGCACCGTGTCCATGGAGGGCTTGCAGTGTATGGGGGTGTGGGGGGAAGGGGAAGGGAGAAGAGACAAACTGGTGCAAAACACAACCCCTGGCTGTGAAGCTCAAACGTCAGCCTAGCAGGGTGGGGCAGAGGGTGGGGGGGTAGGCACTCTCAGTAAATATTGCCATGCCCTTCTTCAGTCTTCAAAGAGAAAAACAAGCCAACCGCAGCATTCTGCCTTTTCACTCCACTCGCTGCAGTGCGAAAAAAGCTGTACTCCTCATGGTTATAGACAAGCTGGTGTGCAGCTGCTGTGTTGTGTGAAATGTAAAACATTTCGCAAGAAGCACAGAACTGGACACTTGTTTTCTATAAATCTATAAAGCTGTGTGGTCAAACTATTAGCCACAGAATTCACTGTTTGGAAAATATTTTAGACTTGTATTTATGAAACCAGAAAAAAACTATATCAAAACATGTGTTTTCTAATATTACTTCCTTTTAAAGTAATATTTAATTTACTCAGTTTATGTCACTTAATGTGTAGTGGTAGTCTTAAGACTATAGGACATAACCTGGTCATAGGACATAGTGTCTGAATAAAATAAACACTGCTATGAGTAATTCTCAACATGGTAAAACTACAACAAATACATTTTAACCCTTGTGCTATCTTGGATGACCCCACCCTTACTTTGACATGTTCTCCCTACCATGACAAAGGTGGATAAAGGTGGAAAAATTTCATGTAATCCATTGAACCAGTGAAGATCACAGAAAATTGAAAAAAAAGGTTCAGAGCACTGTCTAGTGAATCTAGATGACCCAACTCCCAACGGTAAAGTGCCTAGGATAGCACAAGGGTTAATAGACATTGCTGTGTTGTGTGAAATGTAAAACATTTCGCAAGAAGCACAGAACTGGACACTTGTTTTCTATAAATCTATAAAGCTGTGTGGTCAAACTATTAGCCACAGAATTCACTGTTTGGAAAATATTTTAGACTTGTATTTATGAAACCAGAAAAAAACTATATCAAAACATGTGTTTTCTAATATTACTTCCTTTTAAAGTAATATTTAATTTACTCAGTTTATGTCACTTAATGTGTAGTGGTAGTCTTAAGACTATAGGACATAACCTGGTCATAGGACATAGTGTCTGAATAAAATAAACACTGCTATGAGTAATTCTCAACATGGTAAAACTACAACAAATACATTTTAACCCTTGTGCTATCTTGGATGACCCCACCCTTACTTTGACATGTTCTCCCTACCATGACAAAGGTGGATAAAGGTGGAAAAATTTCATGTAATCCATTGAACCAGTGAAGATCACAGAAAATTGAAAAAAAAGGTTCAGAGCACTGTCTAGTGAATCTAGATGACCCAACTCCCAACGGTAAAGTGCCTAGGATAGCACAAGGGTTAATAGACATTGCTGTGTTGTGTGAAATGTAAAACATTTCGCAAGAAGCACAGAACTGGACACTTGTTTTCTATAAATCTATAAAGCTGTGTGGTCAAACTATTAGCCACAGAATTCACTGTTTGGAAAATATTTTAGACTTGTATTTATGAAACCAGAAAAAAACTATATCAAAACATGTGTTTTCTAATATTACTTCCTTTTAAAGTAATATTTAATTTACTCAGTTTATGTCACTTAATGTGTAGTGGTAGTCTTAAGACTATAGGACATAACCTGGTCATAGGACATAGTGTCTGAATAAAATAAACACTGCTATGAGTAATTCTCAACATGGTAAAACTACAACAAATACATTTTAACCCTTGTGCTATCTTGGATGACCCCACCCTTACTTTGACATGTTCTCCCTACCATGACAAAGGTGGATAAAGGTGGAAAAATTTCATGTAATCCATTGAACCAGTGAAGATCACAGAAAATTGAAAAAAAAGGTTCAGAGCACTGTCTAGTGAATCTAGATGACCCAACTCCCAACGGTAAAGTGCCTAGGATAGCACAAGGGTTAATAGACATTGCTGTGTTGTGTGAAATGTAAAACATTTCGCAAGAAGCACAGAACTGGACACTTGTTTTCTATAAATCTATAAAGCTGTGTGGTCAAACTATTAGCCACAGAATTCACTGTTTGGAAAATATTTTAGACTTGTATTTATGAAACCAGAAAAAAACTATATCAAAACATGTGTTTTCTAATATTACTTCCTTTTAAAGTAATATTTAATTTACTCAGTTTATGTCACTTAATGTGTAGTGGTAGTCTTAAGACTATAGGACATAACCTGGTCATAGGACATAGTGTCTGAATAAAATAAACACTGCTATGAGTAATTCTCAACATGGTAAAACTACAACAAATACATTTTAACCCTTGTGCTATCTTGGATGACCCCACCCTTACTTTGACATGTTCTCCCTACCATGACAAAGGTGGATAAAGGTGGAAAAATTTCATGTAATCCATTGAACCAGTGAAGATCACAGAAAATTGAAAAAAAAGGTTCAGAGCACTGTCTAGTGAATCTAGATGACCCAACTCCCAACGGTAAAGTGCCTAGGATAGCACAAGGGTTAATAGACATTGGTCACAGGTGTGCATGTTTTAACATTATAGTTAGTTACAACTGAAAGGAGTTACTCCTATAACTGAAATATTAATCACGTAATAATTTTTGATTGTACTGCTGAGGCCTAGAGGAGAAATAAACGCTGAATTTTGTAATGAATAATTCAAACGTGGATAGAGTTATTGATTGGTGAAGTTTGAATGCATTCAACAGTACTAGAAAGCAGTTTGAAGAACACAACAAGCGAAAAAACGGATGCGAAAGACAATTTTACATAAAAGCTTTAAGGCAGAAATGTGTGATCAGTAACAGTTAGCTTAGCTCATCCATATAAAATCCTTCCCAATCTGAGAAATCTTTGCCCACTGTCCACGCCTGTGCGGCTCTAACCACTATTGAGCACTTCACACAGACTAAATTATTACAAAAGCAGATAAAACTGCTTCTCCTCTTAAACCACATTACCAAAAAGCTCCATCTTCAATATTTACAGCCTCATAACAGTTCAGAAAATTGTCATGAAAATAATATGGCATATAGTATGTGATTTTGAGCAAATATCAATAACAAATATGTCCTAATTTCTTAAAAAAGATCATTGTAAATGTTTATTAATTACAATGGACCCTTGCTACAGAGAACCTGCACTGACTCCTATTGTCATATGACTGTATTGAAAAGCTTAAGCACTTTCTCGCAAGTGCTGAACTTGCCTGGGCTTGTTTGAACCATTGATATCAGTCTGTTACTGATTAATCCTCAGTTTTTTGCTCTAACCTCAAAAGTAAGTCTTTAGGATGGGATTTGATTTACTTCTGGACACAGTTTTAAAACATCAGTTAACCCTTTAACCTTTTAACTCTGGCACCTCCAATTGCAGTTCCTTTGTTTTATTGTAATTTTACATCAATAAGGAGGCACTGGTACTTGGGAGGCGCCATGACAAATATGACAGGATAAAACTGCAAATAGCTTTCTGTGACCTCAATTGGGTTAGGCACTACCGTACAGGAAAAACTTCCGGCTGAACAAAAAAAATATTAAAAACAGCTAAAACAACCTCAATTCAATATGTTTAAAAGTATGAGTCTAAAAAAAGGTAACCCATGGTTCAAACTGATTTTTCTCTTTACTCTAAATAATGACAATTAGTGTAAAAACAGTTTTAAACAAACTAACCACAACAATTGTTTTGTGAAAATTCTGTTTGGTAAAAATATGGGTTTGTTTTGGCTGTTTGTTCTGTCTATTAGTGGCTTGTCATGAACTCACACAAAAGACACTTGTTTGATGCATCTCTGTAGAGCTCTCAGCAATGCCCTGATACTGCACTCTGCTAGCTTCAAGAGTGGAGCACACACAAGCATATTGGCAGTGAGAGTCTAAAATGACATGCAACAAAGACTCAGAGATACTGGCAGCCAATTAAATAAAGGAAATGGCCTTCATCATTGTATGATTAATGGCCTACACCATTAGTGCATAATGTTAGCCCCTCTCCCAATTGCTACCTGTGTGAGCGTGCAGAGCATCTGTGTGTGTGTGTGGAGGAGAAAGGTTTGAGAATAGGAGGGGGTACCAGAGTCCCAAGGGTGTAGTAGCTGGAAGTATTCATCGCTCTCTCCTCCCTCTGAGTGATAATTCTGGTGTTATTCAGGCAGGAGTGGGACGGGCAGTGCTGGGCTAGTGATGAAGCACCATGGCCTTTAGAAATTCATTTCCACCCACCATTCATCTCATTCCCATTCAGAACTGGTCTACAACCCACACTCACACCCATACACATGGTGGGAGTCATTACCAAGTCACGATCCAAACTCCAAGAACAGTTTCTATCCAACATTAAAAGAAAGCTTCATAAATCCAGAACACAGCATGCAGAAGAACTTAGAACCCATTGCTTCAATTACAGGTGAAAGAATTACTGCTGAAAAAAATAGCAATTAATGTATTGTTTTTTTTTAGACTGGTGTTTGCCTCCACTGTAACAAAGCATGTGCCCAGACCAAAAGCTTTCAAGAATCTGATGTTTTTTCTGCCCAAATAAAAACCTCCAATCTGTTTTTGCTACTGTGCATCACATGCACGTGCCACTGAGACAGAGAGACAGACGGACTGGGATGAAAAAGGGGCTATGATTGATCCACCACTTCAACGGTTCTTCAAAATGAGCAAAATAGAGAATGTGCATCATTTTTATAACTAATGGCCACATTAACACGGTCGTTCTGACCTAGGCTAGTGTCAGGACATTGTTGATCGAAACATTAGTAGAGATCCTAAAAATGACTTGATATCAAATGAAGGGCATATTCACTTCCCAACATTAAACATTCTTGGATGAACAGTAACTGAAGAACAGCAGGCCCAACAACAAATGTCCTCTCTGTGGTCCCTTGACTGCCCTTCACTGACCATGTCACACCCCCAAGACAAACATACACCCCTAAAACATCTGTTCAGCAGGCAAACGTTACAACCCCCATCTGTACGCGATGTACCTTCTAACACTTAGCAGCCACACCCCCACACTATCCCTCCACTTAGTAGTCCATCCACATCAAAATGCCCCACACAGGCATTTGCACACATGGATAGACTGTGCACTGAGCACGCCTAGCCCCACTTGGCAACAGTCCCTGCCTGTCCGTCTGTGTGTTCAGCCCTTTAGCCAGCACATCAGGATATTGTTCCCCTTGGAAAGGGAGGAGGCCGGTCCTGCCAAAGCACCACAGAATTTCCATAGTGCCTCTACTGGCAGAAAAAGTGATGGGTGCCAAACTGCTGGCATTTGCCAACTGACGAGTCCTAAACTGACAATAACTAGGCCCACAACCACCATTCAGCAAAGCCTGGGAGACATTGTTAATGCATGTGTGCTAATAGGTGGAGCTACACACTAATTGCAGACTGGAACAGGATCATGTTTAATATTAGAATCGATTACGCTCCGGCTGTTGCAAGTGGAGGCAAATGAATTAAGTCAACACGTTATTTACCCGTGCACAGGACAAACAGAAAATGACAGAAGCTAGAAGGTTGACAGTCAACATGGCAGATGTTACACACATCTGTCGGCTCCCATATCTGCAGCGCTCAGTGACTCTTTTATATGAGCTTTGCCCATAATTAGTTGACTTTCTTTCTCCTCTTTGCCAAATCTTGCTGCAGTGGGCAAGACAAAGACAACTCCTCCATGGAGACCCAGCCTGATGGCAACTTCCTTGCACGGCAAGCCAGAAAGAAGCTTTTAACGGAGGCCTTTAAGCAAGGTCAGCAGCATGGGACACGTGCAGAAAGGCTCTAGAGACTGGCAGTGTAGAAAATCTACTGTCACATTAGGTACATGTAAAGAAACCATAAGGCAAGGCTTAGTATTACCAAAAAGAAAAATGTAATTGAAAAAAAAAAAAATCAGGTTCAAGGGTGATTTAAAAAGAAGTAATGATTCATTGCTTTCTCCCCCTTGGCTCCTTACTCCAAGTCTCTAATGAACATGTTGCTGACCACATTAATTTCTTATTGTTTAATTGATTTCCAAACAGCTCCCATCCATCTTCAGGCCATTCAATATCTAAGTCTTTTAATCTTTGTCTGCCCTTCATCATATTTCTGCAGCACAGGCCATTAGACAAGGGGAAAGCACTCAAACAGTGCTACTAGCCTCTTTAATTCATACGCACATGTACTTAGACTTATATACAGTACACACCATCAGTGAAAAAGTTTGATATACAAAAAAAATTTCTATATTTCCCTCTCACCATTTATTGATCCACCATGTTTCCAGTAAATATGGATCTAAACTAGAACAGCTGATGCTGGAGAGACTGAGACTCCTGTGGGGCACCAGGGAATGCCCCCAACATCTGTTTTATATTAATGATTCCTTGCACAGCTTACCAGCTACTGTAATATTTACAAGAGCGATGAGAAACCAAAGTACTTGGGATGTGCTCAGGATGTGTAGCTGTGAAGTATTAAACTAAAAGTTATCAGTACAACAATTAACACTCTCCAAGATGACTTAAATTAAACTTTAAATTCAAACAGTAAGTGATGACAATCATGGCAGTTAGTAGAAAATGCAACATATTTGTGGAACAATAAATAACTGCAAATTGGTTATAAAATGTTGTGAAACGAAAATATAGCTGTGAGAGAATCAGATGATGCTTACTTTGCTGTCCAATTAAAATGAGTATGTTTTTACTGGTTGGCTGTGTAACAACAAAGCAGCGCTGATCCAAAAACAGGGTACTGTTGCTTACTTTAATGTGAAGCAAAAAAAAAAAAAAAAGCTGCATCCTCTTTAGATGCAAGAGCGATTGTGAAAGCCCCGTCATGTATCAGCACCCTCGGACGCGCCCATTCCAGGGGCAACTGCTGCACCATGTCCCGTCCCTGACGTGCTAACATAATGAATGGCCTAGCTAATGAAGGCTTACTAATTGATTATGGAGAAAACAGAGTATTACTCACCCCATGAAGGCAGCACCAAGGGGGTGCTGAGACACTTTGTCAATGCTCTGTTTTCCCAGTCTGCCCAACCCAGGGGCTCTTTCTATCGAGCTTCTCACCAGTTTAGAGACTATAAGATGGGGATGCAGTGAATTACTTGTATAATATTTCATTATCCTCTTACATGTTTTATGACACTGTATATTGTCATTTTAACTCAGGCATCCATTTACATGAATTTAGCGAATGAACGTGTGGAACATTTTCCTGCAGGCATACACTGAGCCCAACCAGGTGTGTCCGCCAGTGATGAGACTGAAAAGGGATTTCAAGGCTTTACACACTGAGCTGTTGTTTAACGAAGCAAGCAGAAGCTGCTAAGGTGGGAGGTGTTATGTAGAGGGCCATTGTCTTTGATTAACTAATTAGTAGACATTATCAAGACTCAACCGTAGTCATTATGAGTGGGCTTTGGAGATGTGGTCCTCATTTCCCCAAAGACCTCCAACCACTGTCTCTCAGGCTCTGCCCAGTCTGCCACAGTCCAGGTCACTTATTAAATCTATAACAACTAATTTTGCTTTTTAAATGGAGCTCTAATTGACTTTCGTGTGATGAAAGCAATGTGGCTGATCCTCCTTGTATCATCTGAATCGCTGATTGAATGAATTTGTGATGCATTACTGTGTTTCTGGAGCTTGGAAGCTCACTGAGGAAGATTACAAACCGGACTGCTGATGTTCCTTTGTGTTATATGGCCATACTCATTAACATACATTAACCACTTTTCCTATATTGACAGACAAGCTCCTTCTTTTACTCCTTCTACACTGTTCAAAAAATTGAGTGGAGCTTACAAATGTCTTCTGCTAAACTATACATAAAAAAACACTAATCAGAATGGGAGTATGTATTTGTAACTTCACATAAACAGGCGTTCCAAAAGAAAAAGGGAAGAGAAGCATAGCACCAAGCACAGCCCATGTTTATGGATTTTCTAAAGACAGGCTTAAACACCATACTTCAGTGGCTTGCCATCGTCTGCTGTGCTCCGGCAAGTGGTGTCCTCACAGGCAGGGTCCAAACTATAATCAAGAAATTATCATAATTCGCTCTAATCATAAGTGAAGAAAGGCAAAATGACTGAAATTAAATTCTGGATTATTGCCTTTGACAACAGGGACATTTCAGTAACTGCTATTTTCTGTGAGTGTTTTTAATACATGTTTACTGTGTGCTTGCAATTAAAACAGTAAGTTAAGGGGAGTGCCACATGTTTACTGGGAAGCAGTGTACATATGCATGCATGCACACATTCTGGTATGGATTTATGATGCTGGTGTGTAATGAGAGAGGAAAAGGATCAGCCATGCCGGTGCTCAGTCTACCACATGGCCATGCTCCCAACACAGAGAATTAAAAAGCTCCGTCTGCAGAGGCAGTGCCATGCTGGGAGTAGAATGGAGGAAAAATAAAGGTCTGTTCAGAAAGGGTCTGCTCTGGTATAATTGAGTCCTTTGGGTAGTGGCTCCACTGATCAGAGACTTGTTACAGAAATCCAGTTTCATGCTTTCCAAACAATAAGATTTCAGAGAAGGGATTTGTAGTCCTTAGGGATCCTTTCCTAACCTTTCTCTGATGACTTTCCTGCTTCTCTCTTGGTAGTCTGGCCTTGTGTTCTCCTATTTTAAATCTGATTATTTCAACAGTGCTGACACACTTGGGTGAACAGTTTAGCCAGCGAGTGTCATTGGCATATAAACATTGTAGTAATGGTGTGTGTTCTTTTGTGTGACGTCTGTTGTTGCAAAAAATAAAAATAAAAAAAGTAGACTGTGAGACTAGGCTCTTTTGACTATTTTAGAAGAACAAGAAGAAGGTCAAAGAATCAAGAGTTGGAGTTTGGCAAATCTGACTAAGAAATGGCAGCTAACTATGTAAAGCAGCAATTATTTAAAATATTAAAAATAATCATGCATTTTCTTTCTTAAATTAGATTTTTAAACTGTAAGGGTTAGACAACATTTTTGGGGGAATTTGGCCCTATAGCAACACCATACAGTGATCTAACTCACACAGTGAAGTAAAATAATTATATACCATATTTTCCGCACTACGAGTCGCCCGGCGTATAAGTCGCAACAGCCAAAAATATGTATAATACAGAAGAGAGAAAATTCTGCATAAGTCGCACTGGAGTATAATCCGCACTTTTAGGAAACATTTAGTGAACAAAATACGGAAACAAGAATGGGTATTTCATCTAGAAAGACAAAACAAAATAACGGAATACATAACAATAATTTACTAAATAACTGTGTGTTACGGTAGTGAAGTGTGCAGATCTGTGACACAGTGAGGCGGATTTAGCTTCATGAAACGTAGGAGGAACTGAATAAGCGTCTTGTATAAAAGTGCAACATATGAACAATTATTCAGATAACCATGGCACAAACAACATGCTAACAAGTCAACTAGACTCTTTATATCACTTCAAATCACTAAATCCATTGAATTCTTTATTGTCTGTGCTGCCTCTGAGCAACTCAGCCAAGCTCAGGGTAAGACTGAGCAGCGCTTCTTCTTCTGCCTTTATGTCAGTAGCAAATACTGGTACACACACCTAAAGTGCCCTCTGGTGGTTGCTGCTTTTGAATTAAAAAAAAAAAAAAAATCACACATTAGTCGCACCCCTGGTCAAACTATGCAAAAGAAAAAAAAATAGAATAAAATAGAACAAATTAATAATGCTGTATATATGTATAAACACTCACACAAGACAAAGGGCTTGGCTTTTTAAAAGAGTGTCAAAGCTCTTCACCAGTAGGCATGTGTCCGTGTTGCTTTCCTGCCTCCTGCAGTTGCATTAAGTTCTGAAGGCTTTCCATAAACCTCCTGTGGAGCAGAAAAGGCCAGGACAAACACGGGCAGTGTGCTGGTTTTAATAGGCACTAGGCCCACTCAAGTGTGGCAGTTCATAAATTAGAGACAAGAGCAAAGAAAATAAGATGGTAGACTGAGCAAATACAGCAGACAGAGAACTGCCTGCCTACTGGGTCAGAAAGCTCTGGAAAACATGACACAAGGAGAGAGAAAAATACATGATGATAACTGAATGAAAAAGAATAAGACTTTTAAAATGGACACTTGATGCAGCTTTAAAAAAATAAGATAACATAATTGAAAAAAAAAAAAAAAAGTAAAATCTAAAAACCATTCCAACCATGGTTTGTATTCTAAAGAGGATATGCAAGGGGAGGAGGGAAGAATGGTACAGGTGCTGGTTCTCATCCACCTGATCCTTTTTCGCGCCACTTCCTTTTGTAGCTCAAAGTCGTGGGCAGAAGAGAAAAGCAGACACAAAGAACAGACAGGACTCTCTGCAGGACCCTCATTGTGCCATTGCAGTTTGCAAGCAGCGGAACAAAGCTGTCAGCTGCCTGGACACCTTGTTAGACCGCTCCCCGCAGCTCCCGCATGGCACAGGGTTGACTGCAGCCCCCCTGCTGCGGCCAGCTCATCGTTACGGTGGAGTTTCAACCACCGAGAAATACACACACAAAATGTGGGACTGGTAAGCATAAACGAGGAGAAATACAGTGCAATACAACATCAGTTATTCACAAAGTTGAGGTCCTTTTTTTTTTTGCAAATCTTTTCATAAATATTTGCTGAGACGATACAGTTCATCCTCTCTAATGAAGTCTAAAATACAATTATAAAAACTCATCTTCTCAAGGCTTAACAGTGATGTCACAACTGAATGACAACTAATTACACACTGTGCATAATGCACAGACATTAGCATTATTTTACCATGCAAATAACTGAGCTATAAAGATAAGCTGAAAAGGCAAAGGTACAGAAAGAGTAGGTTGTATTGGAGATCATATAATCTCTTTTCATTGAGTGGATTATTTCCTTTGTACTGTACAGTTAACAAAACCTGCTGGATTTAATCTATGATTTAACAATAAAAGAAGAAGAGAGGACAGGAACTACATGCAAGCTTCAATACTCAGGTCAGAAGAAAAATTCTGTCAGTCTGCTTTTACTTTTACCCCAAATATTCCAGAAGCTTTACAAAGTAGTTTTAATATTACATTAGGTATATTCCTGTCAAAGTCATCTGGAAGTAGGGTTAGTGCTTAGCTTTCTTAAACTGATCTATATAAATACGAGCATGAATTAGTTCCAGCCTCTATGTGGAATTCATGACATCTTAAGTCTCTGACCACAAAAATAAAGAAGGCCAATTTTATCTGACGCAAAACCCCCACACATGCTCATGCATGCACAAATAACATTTTGCTTTAGTACAAATTTACACCCAACTTTTTTACTTAACAACTTGTGTCATACATAATGGAGATACAACAAGTTGCCAAAACATTCATAGTGTATCAATGTTAACAAATTTCCGACAGTTTAGGTTCAAGTGCAAAGAAAAGGGGAAAAAAAGTGCAGTTGATTATTTCATTAACACACACATTAATCTTGACCTACTCTAATCCTGCTCATGCATTGGCTTTAGAGCTTCTACAAGGGCTTATTCAATAGAAGGTCGCAATGACACATGCTTGGTGTTGTCGCCTATGATGTATCAGTCTGTGCAGATGTTCTTACATCTGAATGGGCTCAGATGTAACTGTCTTTCTACTAATCGCTGTCCATCTACAACGACAGCAATTGCACCATATATTAATTAGACTACCCATACTGTGTTTTAATCTTTTTCAACCCCCAAGAATGCTTCAAAATTACAATGAAAAAAGGTCAAACCATCCAATTAGAAGATCATCAGACACGCACACTCCAAAATCATTCTCTGAACCTTTGCTGCACATCGTAAATACCTCACTGTCCAAAAAGAAGACCTTGTCTGACACGATTCAAAATGGTCAACTGATTGCATCTCTGGAAAATGGAATTCTGGGATGCATCTGTGTTGGGATGTCAGAGACGAATTGTTGTTGGGGCAGATTTGAGGTGTAATGGAACGTGAATGTGCTCAAAAGGCATAATCTCCGTAGATAGAGCACATTATCTAGTTATCATGTTATCATCAGTCCATGTATTGACCCGATGGTGACCCTAAGGTTCAGATCAATCAGGTTTCCAATCAGGACTAGATGAAGCTGCCATTGGTAGTTCATCATTCCTATGGCCAGTTTCACACAATAACCTGTTTTTTGAAAAGTCAAAACCCTTTTAGTGCACTTGTTTATTTTTTATATGGTTATAAAGAACAATGTGTTTGTTTTGCATTAGAAAACTATTAACCACAAACATAAGAAAAAGGTAGAAATAAGAAGGAAACAGAAGCGGGTGGGTCAGTGAGCTTTGAGCCTCTAATAGGGTAGGCTAAGCCAATTAGGGACAAGTGACAGCTCAGCTACATGGTCGTGACACAACTAGACCACAGAATCTCTTTGAGCTCCAGCACCCCTTAAAACAAGCCTGAGTTGGACCCCAACAACCTCTTAATATGTGGCGTATAAAAGTGGAAATAACCCTGTGGAAGCAGTGGAAACACCCAGTCTTTCAGACATAGACCACAGCCAAAGAAGAATTGGAGAGTATGCCACACAAAAGATTCTCCCCCCCTTTTCTTGTGCTTCTCTCTTGCTTCCTCTGTTGGCCAGAAGGAAGTGGTTTGCCAAGCAGATCCCTCTGCCTGCCTCCGTCATGGTCGGCCAACTCTCTTGACATCTGATGCTGTTGGGTGCTGCTGTGACGAACTGGAATTTACACTGACCTCTGCCCTGGCTCTTCAAAACTTGTGAACTCGAGACAAGCAAAAGCAAAAAAAACACGGTGGGGGGTAAGAGAAAGGAGGAGTTCGAACTGAAACAGGGGGTTGGTTCCAATGACCACCAGCAGCTGTTGTTCCTGTGTTGTCTTCCTATTGTCAGCTAATAATGGTGCAGTCATCCCAACGTACTTTGGGGGAGGGGGGAGGGGGGTGTATGCCACCAGGTTGTGGGTTGCAGAGGCTTCCGGAGGTGCAGGTCTTTTGATTAATGAGAGAGGGCGTTATGCCTCCAGCAGCGGAGCAGCACGTGCTATGCTGGTGATGACAACCAAAAGTCTTGACACAGTGTGTAGTATTGGACCTTTAAAGAGAATGTCACAACACGTCAACCGCACCAGTAACAGTGATAATAAATAGAAAAATGTAGTTCTACAGCCAAATACATTTCTGTGCAAACATAGAATTGGATTTTATTTTGAAACACAAATAGCCATTTTCCACTCGCCTGATGATAATAAAGGAACCACATCCCTTGAGATATTCTCTCCTTTATGCTCTAGTGAGCACCAAGTGTATGATCTGTGGATGGCTTTTTTGGGGGAGAAGAAGCAAGAAGTGAGGAGTGATGACTGAAGGACGTGATGGGGGTTGAGAGACACTCAGCAGGAGGTTGGGGCTGGACAGCCTTCCACACGTCTAACGGCTGCCACTCAAAAAAAAAAAAAAAAAAAAGAAAGTTAATGATGTCACACTTATGGGCCAACCATCAGCCTGCTGTGTGTGTGAGAGTAAACCTCAGCCAGAGATGGAAGCGCTGTTGTGAGGTAGTGTGGAGAGATGGTATGGGGATGAAATTTTCTAAAAGTGCCTGTCAGTCAGGCACTTGGCTTTCCTGAGATGAACATTCTCTTGTTTTCTTCCATAAGCTCTATTTCACCTTTTTATATATTCATTTATTTTTGGAATGAGTTATAAATTCTTAAAAATTAAAAAAAGTAAAAAATCTGGGAAAAAGGGAGGCATTCCGAGTAGATGGGTGTTGGAAACCAAAAGTGACAGAGAAATATAACATACTCAGGATTAGTTGTTTAAAAACATTTATCAAGACTTTTTTTCTCGTATAAAAAGGATATAGGGTAAGTAAGAGGGTTAAGCTCTAGGCTCTTTCACTCCTAAAGAAGTTTACAAAATGTTGACAACAGAGTAATGAATAAACTGACAGATGCTCATATCCCTTCCAATGTAATCGAATTGTGTTTCTTCTTCCTCTGACACAGAAATAACCCTGCCTTCCCCAGCTATGCCTCCCTTCATACATCTTCCAATAAGACTAACATAACTGTATTAGCAGTCTATGCTTGCGATACTCTCAAGACGGCCAAATGGACCTGCATGCTGTTCTGTTTTCAAGCCACGGGGTCAGATGATGGTCAATCAATGGGAGGTCACTTCCAGAGCTGGCAAAAGGTCAGTCTATCAGGAGCCAAAAGTACAACTGGCCTACTAAAAAAGAAACTAAATCATCTCCCTTAAGCTCAAAGATTCTTATACGAGCTGGATCAAACAATTCACCACTGATGAATAAGTTAAGGCATTCAGGGATCAATGAGCATCTCCCCAACACAAAATAACACCTAATTTTTCTGCACAGCAAAAATAAAAGAACATTTATGTGAAAGTCTAAATTGTCAAAAGCATTTATGTAAAACATAGGTGCTACAAAACTCTACTGTAAATTATCTTGGGCTAAACTGGCTTATCTTGGTAAATGAAGCTGTTCTTTCAGCTCTATTACAATGAAGAGTCTGGGGCTCTATTTTTCTCTTACAGTGCCATTAGGCCACCAATGGGTAAACGTCGACTGTGCCAGCTGGAAAAGAGACTGGGTGCTTGGAGCCTGCTGCAGTTTATGGATGCAGGCATGTGTGTCTGTGCCTGTGTGAGTTTAAAACATCCAAGCACTGTCTTTACATTTGTGTGTGTGCATGTGTTAGAAGGGAATCTGTGCATGAAACAGGAGAACATTAATGGTTTTTAAAGATTAGCAAAGTCATATGAGAGCACTTGTCAGTTAGTCACACACCCCTCGGTGATCACTTAGTGTCATTAGATTTCATTTCCTGTGGAATAAGAAGATCTTAGTGGATACAAGACAAATCCCTTCAATTAGAACTGTGCTTAAGATGATCCACTGCCTTTATTTCTGC
This sequence comes from Oryzias curvinotus, assembly GCA_023969325.1. Classification (NCBI taxonomy): domain Eukaryota; kingdom Metazoa; phylum Chordata; class Actinopteri; order Beloniformes; family Adrianichthyidae; genus Oryzias; species Oryzias curvinotus. Next base: position 12,756,020 of record CM043718.1, on the reverse strand, counting down.
CTCGCTGGGTGGTGTATATGTTTGCACATGGCATTAACAAGTCAGAGAAAATACATCAAGAAGATGTATTGAAGAGAAACAATACTACTTGTAACATAGGAAGTAACTTTGCTGTGACAGCAGAGACGATGACACACGCACCCATAACCATACAGCAATCCAAACACAAAGACTAAAACAGAGATAAACAAAGACAGCCCGGGTATTTTTTGTTAATAGCTTTGCCCTGTACAGTGTAAAGCACGAGGACAAAACAGCAAGAGGCACAGAGATAAGATTCTGCTTAGCATTTGAATAGAGAGTTCACATTTCTGTTCGACTGGCCTTTAGCCATAGAACTGCTTAAGTGGTCTGGGCAAGTCTGTCTGGTCTTCACTATGTGAAAGCTCATATCTGGCAGTGTGCAGTGTCTGTCAATGTCTTGTTCTGTCTGTCTGCCTGGTTAATAATCAGCCTGGCTTGCTAATCATGCTCCCAGCTGTAAAAGCAGGTGGTCACACACCACAGTTTAATTCTGCACGTTACGTCATCTTATTGGCTCTGGACGCAACACATAAAGAAGTTGGAGAGGTCACCTTTAAAAAGTATTGAAAGGTATCTAAAAGCTGAAGAACTGACTTCATATCAAATATATAAAAAATATATATAAAAAAGCACTGGGTCAAACATATAATAACCATTAATTGAAACTGAGTGGCTCTGCGGTGGAGTGGCGAACTGACCAGGCTGTACCCTGCCTTAACCCAACAGTGGTTAGGATAGGCCCCAGCATCCATGTGATCCTAAAACGGATTGAGAGATTTAGAAAATGAATGGATGAAACTGAATGGATCTACATTTAATGCACTTTTATGTGATCAAATACCTTAGAAAACAATGTCTAGTATTTATCAGGTGAAAATAGCTTTTGTGTCAGTTTTTAATGTCAGAAATCATACTTTTAAAAATAAAATATTAGATTTAAGTCACAAGCAATATAAAAATGGATTTTCAAACAATATAAAATTGGTTTAAGATTAGCAATGTATCATAAATCAAATCTAAATCAAATTGAGTTAGTAGCTGGATTGCAATACCTACATATATAACAAGTGTATTGAATAGCATCAAAGGGTCATGTTTTTCTTTGATAAAGTCTCCTAATGACAATGAAGCATTTTAACCAGTAGAAACAAAAATTCCTAAGAATGAAAAGGGGAACCCCTTATTTTTAAAGCCTACAAAGGCATCTGTCCATCCATCCATTTTCTTAACCCACTACATCCCTTTTGGGGTCACATAGTTGCCCTGTCCCAGCTTTTGTTGGGCAAAGGCGAGGTACACCCTGGACAGGTCGCCTATGTTAGCAGAAGAATTTCTGCAAACACACTAACTGGACGTAGCATGGCAGCCATCTTAAAGGGAAGCCATAAAGTGGAATGAAATCACAGCTGTGTTAAGAACTACACCTTTAAATTTTTTAAAGGTACCTCACCTCACATACTAAAAAACTTTGAGTATCACTTTCAAACAGCAGGAAAGGAAATGAGGGGGGTCGTGGAAAAGGGGAAGGGGAAAAAAAAGGGCAGATGAGAGAGGGAAGAGGGAGAGACAGCAGTATGATTGGGTTTCATCTCTGGCCTGCAGCTGTTGAGGGCTCTGCTCCCTGTTAGGTGTCTCTTACAGCAAACGTAATCCAAGCCAAACACAATATCTGTCTGTGCCAAAGACGGATCAGCAAATCATAACACATTTGGTCCCAAAGTTACCCTGATGTGACTTAGAGGATTACAAAAATGTTTGGCCTCAACTATGGTCAGTGGCTGTGTACAAAGATAAACAAAGTAAAATATTTTAAATATAAATACACAATTATTAAATAGATATGACCAAGCCATTGTGCTTGCAAAGTAATCAAACAACTATAAAATTGACCCTCAGCTTCCTCGTCAGTTTGAAGTTTGTTCTCTTTCATTTGTCCTCCCCTCCCCCAATTTCCTTCCTGTTATCACAGTTGAATTCAGAATCTAATGGAACTGAAAGGCAGCGTCTTCCACGTTAGCGAAAGGAGGAATGTTTGCACCAGAACAACAGCCAGAAAAGAAGTTTTTTCTAAGCTATTTTTGAGTCTTGTATAAATCTGTGTGCAGAACAGTCTTCATTGCCAGAGGTCCATCGGTGTGTAGTCTGACAGTTGGAGCCCAAAATAAAAACTGGCTTGAATCATGGGCTTGGCTTAAGCCTGACCTGTCCAAAAGATAGAACCGAGGAAGCGCTCTGCAATGTGCAAAGTTGTGGAAAGGCATGGGCACATATGACAGATTGCGTATTTTAAGGGTGTGTGATGAACAGCCAAATAACTGGCATTTGGACCTAGAATGTAGGTGTGGGATTCACAGCATTCCACACACCGGACGGTGAATCAATCCCAACGACATTTGATGCAAACCCACATCAGCTTGTGCCTGAACTTCAGCCCTCCTGGCTGTCACCTCCTCCCCGGCTCCATATGATGGATCACCATTTCTGGCAGTCTCAAAGGGTCACAGAGAGAGAGGGAGGTGGGTGGGAGAGGTCACTCACAACAGGGACGCATTCATTGGAAGGGAGCGCTAGGTTAAGGAATTATGGTATGACAGAGATCTGGATTGGATAGGAAAGGGCAAAAGGTCTTTGAGGGGTCAAAGGAGCTATTCCCAGCCAAATTCAATGCAGCACACCCCAGTTTACAGCCATCTACAGGCATTTAACACAGGGTCACGCTTTTGATTAATATTATTATCACTCACTTATCCCTTCGCCCCCTTGTCAACCAGTAGGGTGGTATCACACATAATTATCTAAATCCTAGAGGACAGTGGACTTGTGCAACAATTTAAGAAGTGGGTTATCAACAAACACAGGCTGAGGAAAGACTAAATAAACTGATAAAGTGCATAGGAGGAGATATCTGATAATCATCATAATGAATCAATTATTGAATAACAGAAAACACCACAAGTCTTGAATAAATATAAGCCACACATGTAAATCAATATCAAAACAAAAATCAAAGTGCAATCCAGCCATGAAAGCAAACCCCCCTCTCATTGTATAGATAATCAATAATTAGCCTTCAGACATATTTCAATAATTTAAACAGCTCAGTCTGCATCTACAACTGTCTGTCAAGAGGAGATGGAGCGGCAAGGGTGTCTTCTTGTAAAGTGCGCATGTATGATAGAGGAGCCTTTGCAGCATTGAAGAATTTACAGAGCCAATAGTGATGCAGATTTATTCTTTCAATCCCAGCAGGCCGAACACCCTTACAGCACGGATGATGAGGCGCACAGATGTGGAGGGAGGAAAAATTGAGGCAAAACCCAGGCAGACTGAGGAGACAAAGCAATAGACCTGCATTGTCAGAGAGGAGAGGCCATCAATAAATGTGTCATTATAAAGAGAGGAAAAGGGAGCGTGTGAAGGAGCGGGAGAAGGGTGTATAAAGGAAACACAACAAAACCTGGTGAGACGGGTGCTTCATCTTGCAGGGCACTAATGGACGTGAGAAGTGGCTGGTTCAGCATTCTGTGCTTGACAGCTCACTCTCTGCTGACGGGCCATGGCATCCTTAGCAAAGCACCACATACTTGTTTAATGCAGTTAGAGTACTTAAAAGTGACACAGTGGTATAAGTAGTGAAGAATAAAAGAAAAGAGGACAAAAAGACTGATAAGGAGCTGAGAAACACAGCCAAAGGTCATCTTGAACTTGGATCTTATTAAGTGCTCCATCTATTTTCCACCTCCCTGAACTTCCTCAGCACGTTGTCCATCTTTGTCCTTAGCTTTTGCTCCGTTACTCCATTACTGTTGTCATTACTCAGCAAAATGATATGTATGGTTGTGCAGCATTTCTTGTTCTTGAGCACAGTATTTATTTTGTCTGACAGATGCAACGAAGGCGATCTATGTCCCTTGTTAGAGCTCAGCAGGTTTGAATCCTCTGAGGAAAGCAAAAATGTCGTCTCAGGACATTCGGAGTGTGGGAATTTTTTAAGGTTGCGGTGACCACAGCGAACTCTTATGATGTATCTTTCCGTGATTAATGTTTAAAAAAACACATCTCCCCTTCAGAAGGGTCATCCACAGACTTTAGCTTTTGCCTTGCACCAGAGTTTGGTATTGATCTGGACAAAGCTTAAAAACTGCAAAATATGGTCAATAATAATGCCAATAGAGAAGCAAGATATGCCCACTGATGGATAAACTTCAAAGCTCGAAATTGTGCCGTGAAAACTCAAAAACCAAAGTTTACATGTTTGTTAAATTTATACTTCAACCAATCTAACTATTTACCCAGACCATTCAAATGACAATTATTCATGTAAGCAGTAAGCTTAAGCTCTGGGGCCTCCGAAAAACACGTTCAAGTCCCACTCCGGTCATCGTTTGATCTACTGTCAAAAGTATTCCTAGTGGTCTTTTAATTGATTTAGCAGTTTTTAGTCAAACTTGAATACAGCTGTGTTGTTTTTCTAAAACATAGTTTTTGCAGGGTGGCAGCAATTCATTAGAAATTTGCCTCTAAATTGTGGGCAGAACTGTTGGCGTAGAGCAACCCCACCCCTCCTTCCATACCCTGTTTCTGAGAGTTTGGAGCAAGTAGTTTGTGGTCCTCCACGCATATTTTATAAAATCCATATGATATCCAGACAGGACCGGAGAGTGATCTCTTGTATAGGTGGGTTGATGAGCATTCAGAATCAAATGATTAAGTGTTTTTGCATGAGTGTGTTATTGGTTTAACTGGAATTAGTTCTACTCAACAATTCTCAGAGCAAATAGAATCTTGATAGATTCTGGTCCACATATCTACAGTGTGCAATGTGTTAGTGTTGTTTTTTTTTTTTTTTTCTTTTTCATTAAATGTAAGGCAGAATAAAACATGCTAGGATACTTGAAATGATACAATCAATCTTCTCTTTGAAGCACACAGCAGATGGTGAAAAATAATACTGGTACTAAAGTGTTTCTCCCTCTAAATACTTGATCACCATTTTCTTCAAAAAGCAAAAGTCTCCATAGGGATGTAACAGATGTTATTATAAAAACAAGATCACTTTTCTTTAACCATCTTTTCTTTCCTAACTAAGGCATGCATCATGATGCACTGTAATGACTGCATTGTTGCAGCTTCCTTCATTACCCTTCATTATTTCTCAAGGACTTCAGTGCAGATTAATCCTCAGCCCACCGGGGTTTATGCGAGCATGTGGGCAGGTGTTTGTGTACACGTGTCTGGGATGGTATGATAGACTGTTGTTCGTGTGCTCATGTCACTCCATTTTCTAATTTCTGAACTGGAATAATGAGTCTATATTAGACTGTGAAAGGCTACACAGTGCAGCTCAGCCTCACTCCCCACCTGGCCAGCTCCTCCTGGCCTCTCCCTTTATTAGCTTTTCCTCATGCTGGACACAACGGGAACAGCTTGGTGCCCTCCTCCTCTCTTTACCACTCGCACCTTTCCCGATCCTATTTCCCTGCTAATTATCTTGTTGTACGAGTACCAAATGCTACCTAACGATTCACTTAATTGCAAAAGTGGTGCATTAGATGATATCGGAGGACCTTTTTAAAAGTCATACAATCCCATTCCCGGCAACATTTACAACAAAACCTAGACATCTGTTTCATTTCAGAGTCATTTGCATTTTTAAAGGTTAGAAACTGAGCAAAGCTGCAAGAACATGGAGTTACACCTTAGGATTTTACGTCTTATTCATCTGAACGCTCCTGCCCCTGAAAGACTGTAAACATGTAGCAGCATACAGTATGTCAAGGCCTGCATTACATTTGACATCCAATTAAAACTATACATGTTCCATTTATAGCTCATGATCATATCTGGAGCATGGTGTTTGAGCGCCACTCGTGCACCTGTAAAGATGGGGCTAATTAACATTTTCCTCGGGATCCCAGGTGTGCCTTGTCACACTTACATAAACACAGATATTCTCAGTTCAGCAATTTATTCAGCAGGAGAGGCTGCAGCTAGAGCCTCTGACACAATTTTTACAATGATTTATGAACCTGCTCATTGACCCAGTTCATTCGGAAAAGAGAAAAATGGAGCACACTCACATGTAACACTGACATATTTCTGTTCAACCCAGACAGCTTTCAGTCACTTTCTTAGGCAGATATGATCATAGACTTTTCAGATTTGGCAACTTGTGTACACATTTTCTTATGAAAAATATTTCAGAATGGTAAATAAAATGCTTTAAATATTCCTAGAAATGCAACACCATTAAATCAAAGCATGCAGGTTCATAGTACTTATGGGGAGGCTCATGCTGTTCATGTATTTCTTTGATCATTCTTTGATCATTCATGAGCAATATGTGCTCAACATCTACTTAGACACTTTAAGCTGACACAGTTGAAGGATTTAGTCTAGTAAAGACAGTAAAGACTCTTCAATCTGGCCTCTATTAATAATGCAGAGGCAACTCTCTGAGACTCATCCCCTCCCTCTTCGCCTTTACTCCACCATAGTGAAAGTGGTGGGTACTGCCCAGCTTGAGGTCCAGCATGCTGCAGTGCCCCTTCACTCACTGGACACTGAGTTCAATCTGCTTCAGAGCTCCAATTCAATTATCTCACCAGGGTCCTGCTCAACCACTCGTGAACAGAGGATGGGCCAAAGGTGTGTTCGATACCACTGAGCAAGAAAGAGAGGCAGAGGACGAAGAAGGTAGGGTGGGGGCACTAGGAGTTAAAAAAAATAGATCATAAACCCAGCTCAACGTGGTTATTTAAATGCTGCTTCTACTGGTGCGATTAGCTTTGGCTTTACAATCAGCAAACGGATGTCAGGACCTGATAAAGCTAATCACTGCAGTAAAGATTATGTGGTGGGATTTACCCCCCTCCCAACCTTTCTCCTTTAGCCCCCCTTAAAAATCTGTCTGAAATAGAGTAGGTATAAGCTGACGCAGGAGCCAAAAAAAGCTATGAGCAATGTGCATGTGTGGGTGCTCAGGTCAGCCAAGACCTTCACCACGAAACTGGCTCATCCAGTGGTGCAAAGTCTGGTTGAAACAATAACAGCTGTCTCCACAAAGTCAGTCACATAGTTATGCTCAAAATGTCTTGGTACTTGGAACTAAGTGCCAAAGATGGGGTCCTGAAAAATATCCCCAACACTGCACATTGGTACAATGTAGTCACGCAAGTCATGTCTTCCCTGCTCTAAGGTCAAGGTATGGCAGCAGTAAAGCACTGTATCCAATGCTTTGCATTGCACTTGGTGATGTATGGCTTGGGCACAGCTGTTTGGTCTCGGTTACTCATTCCATTAAGCTTTCTAAGCATTGTTCTTGACCTAAACTAAGAGCCAAATGAAGGTTGGAAGTCCGTAGTGATTAATTCTGCAGAAAGCAGGAAACCTCTGGGCATCCACTGACCCCACTGTGGAACGTTTGGACACACCAAAATAGCATACTGAATATTTTATTTAGAGTGAGAAGGAAGTCTGTTTAACATGTTAAATATATTTAAAAGACAAAAGTGAAGCAATAAAAGCGTGATGGCAAAGTAGCCATGAAGATGGGATGTAACAAAATCCGAAAATGATCATTTTGTTGCCTTTAGCAAGAAACTTGATTAGTTTAAACACCAATCCTGCAGAATGACTTCAGGACTTTCAAACTCAATATTCCTTGGATTACCTGCCATTAAATCTGCAGCAAGTCATTAAAGTCCCATGATAATGTATTACCTTAATTTGCAATCTTCTTTTCTTCATCTCAGCTTTAAAGAACGTGGCTAAGATAGATTGTATAATCAAATATTTTTACCCAAATTATACCCCTTTAACAAAATTTCAATAAGTACAAAAAAAAAAAATTAGCAAAGGTTTGTCTCATACCACCTAGAGGGATAATTTTACAACAGCAGGAAGCTGGTCTTTTCAAGTATTTTTTCAGTTTTCTTTTCTTTTTTTTTTTAAAATCTACTTTGTTCCCATTTTGTGTCAATATAGTTGGTCTTAAAATGTCAGAGCAGTTTAACATGTAAAGTCCTGTGAGCTTTAGCCATAGAAATTATAAATGCCAGTTGAATGAATTATTAAAAGAAAATGATTGAATTGAAGAGCCTCCTCAACACTGTGGTATCAGCTGCACCCAAGGTATCACCTCACAATCAGTTACTAAATCTGGTATTTGTTGGATGGGCACATTGGGTAAAGGATCACACATAAATCTTGGAGGCTTCAATGTTTAATATATGTAAAACTTCCAAAACTAAACACTTAGATTAAGTTCACCCAGATAGTTCATCTCTAGTTAGTGAATTTTTTAGCCTAATAGACATTTAGACATTTTTTTTCATGATTAACATTTATGCTTACAAACCTGGTGAGCTTCAGTTATGTTTTTTTTTTTTTTTTTTTCTGAATCTGTACCTTTCGAGAGGTTTAACCCTAATCAGCATCTCTGGTATTACCTATCACTTTCTCACCGTCATATCCTCTCCTCTGCTGGCCCCCTGACCCCTCACCTTTAAGCCATCAGAGAGGGAAATGCCTCAATTTAACCTCCCGTGCTACCATCCCATTCTACATGACAGAGAAGGTGAGAGCAGTGAAAGGGAAGACAGAGAAATTGTGCGTAAAGGGGAAAATAAAATAGTCTGGAAAAGTCATCAATTTTTCATACATTTTCATTTAGGCAGGGAGAACCCTTTGACAGCAATCAATAGATCAAGTTGCTGTCACACAGTTAGCACCTGGAGGTTGCTGGAAGGCCTTCTAGACTACAGAGCACTGGATCCGAGTCAGAAAACAAACCCACCCCCACATACATACACACACCATTTCCATTTGCCAAGTATCACAACCTATTGCAATCACTTCACAAATACATTTACAGTGCAGTCGCTTGGAAAGAAAATATGTCTGTTCTACTCAAGAAAATATCAGATGGTAAGTTGAAAATGGAGCATAACTCAGCATTTTGATAAATTGCCACTAAGATCTGGCAGTTGCCCCATGCAAAAGTCTGTTACTTTCTTGATGAGATCTTGAGAATTTCTCCATGATGTATCAATGATTAAACCTAACCACACAACCTGTGCTTATTTGGAAAAGAGAGCTTTTTACTGCAGAAAGAAAGAAAAAAAAGACCATCTAAACAACAAAATGCCACAGAGACTTTCCCTTCACACTGAGCAGCATGGAGTGTCTGGGAGCCATAGTTCGAAGCCCAGCCTAAGCCCGCTGTGGGGGGAGTAGTAGGATCATCTTCAAAGGTAATTTGATCTCCAGCTCAGGTTCTGCCTGTCACCGTCCACCAACTCAGTCCAGACAGCTTGAGCTAAATGTCCATCAGGAGCCATGTCTGTCATTCTACCCCCACTCACCTGTGGGGGACCTGTGTCTGCCAGGCCATCATGTCCTTCTCATGGGCTGACAGCAGCTTTGTGTCCAACTTAAAGGTCTGCAGACAACTTCAAACCACTTGCCCCTGAGCAAAGACTGTATAAAATTCACCATGGATGAAACCCAATTCTCTTTAAATCATTACCCTGCCCAACAGGTCACTTGCTGAACCCCAGGACATTATTAGTGTTGGCAAACAGACTGCACTGAAAGCAAGATGAGGTCAACTATAAAAACAGTGTAATTACAGCTGTCTCAAAGAAGATTTTTTCTTGTTTTCTATAATTTCCTTGAGTACATTGAGTGCAATTTTCTATTATTATTAAAAAAAAGATTGAATTGTCTTGAGCTGAGAGCAAAATAATTATTTTTCCCATCTGCAGCAAGATTGACCATTTCTCTATTCAGCTAACAACCTAAAAGTAAAATCACTTCTGCACTCCAGCAGAGAAAAGGGAGAAAACTGAGTCTTAGCTTACATGCTACTTCTAGAGATGCGTTGCGGCTGACAGCTTCTCCCAGGTAGTTCCGGGCCACGCAGACATACGATCCCTCATCCGGTTTGCTCCGTCGTCCGTGAACAATGCGAAGGAAGAATAGCGAGCCAGTAGGAAGCAGCATACGGTGTGAACGTGGGTCATCTTTGTCCGTTTCTACTCGCTCCCCATCCTTGTACCACTCCACTGTTGGGGGCGGCCGCCCCTCTGCTTTGCAGTTGAGTGTGGCGGGTTCCCCTTTGGATACAATCAAGTCTGAGGGATGCTCCACTATCCTGGGTGGGGAATCCTCTTGGCGTAGACGGGATCCTGAAAGAGGGGAAAGGATAATTGAGGAGGCAATTGGCTTTAGTTCGATTACTTTTATTAAGCTTTTATTAAGCACGCTTTCTTCATACCCCTTTATGAGTGAATAATCTATTGAGTCTGGGAAAATATTGCTCCAGTGAATGAGCTGTGAAACTTGGCTTAAGAACACTTGTTAAAAACTAAGATGAAAGACATATAGAAGGGTTTTAACATTTAGAAAATCAATATGTGCTTTGTCAAACTCAACAGAAACATTCTAGTGAAATAAAAAGAAGAATGGTGCTATAGCTAAATCACATAAAACATTCAAAAGGAAGGAAGGAAACATAAAGGAGCACTGTGCTAGCAAAACATGTCTACATTTTACCATCAGACTTGAAATTAGAAAAAAATGGCAAAAAGGACACTCAAATGCAACACTGATGACAGCGTGGGGTATGTTTGATGGCTCCCTATCATGGCTACCTAGTAGGGATGCGTATCAAATTACATACTTTTGGAGTACCAGCCAAATGGTCTGAATGCCATCATCAAAAGAATGATTTTGATTCAATAACCAATTTGGATACCAAAGGGAATCATTTGGTCAATGCGAGTGGGCTAGTGAAAATGGCGTGCTTGCTTCAGGAGATATTCAGTGCCACGAAGCTTCATTCTGTTCCTTATGTGCTTATTTTTTGTACTGTCAAAGTCAAAGTAACTTTATTGTCAAGATCTACAATGTTGACTCATACATAGAAATTGAAGTATACTGGTCTAAGAGCCCAATATACGAGCCAATGAGCCCAATGATAAGAATCAACCTAAAAGAAAAGAAAATAAAACGTTTCTAAAATCATGCGTTATGTAAAAAATTTATTTATTATACCATAATCAACATCTTAAATCATATTATTCAGGAACTGGTACTGAATTCAGGGTATCAGTATCTCAAGTTGTGTAATGATACCCAGGCCCTACTATCCATAACAGGTAAGCACTAAGATGTTTGCATTTTAACACTTAAACAACTCTGAGGCATAAAACGTCATCACCAAGACAGTGTTCAAAGAGTGCCACAGCACACAAAACATCCGTTTTTTTTCTTCTTTCAGAAGTGTTTATCTTTCGGTAAGATGCCTGTCTAAGCAAATATTAATAGTAATGGACACATGTCTAAACAGGAAAAAACTGGCTTTGTTACAGTTAACCAAGATTCTGATTAAGTCAGTATTATTCTGGAAAGATAAAAGATCCACCAATCACAACAGGGAAAACACACCAAATCAAACATCTTGTACATGCCTACCCACATGAACAGGTCCTAAAAGGACATAATTTCACTCGACTCATTTTAGACTGTAACAATGTTCTAATTTTATTAAGAAGACATTTTGTCTGTGATAATACTTTGCAGGAACCCTTGCAAGAGGCAAGGAAATTGTAAATAAAATCCCTTGTTTAAAAACTAGACTATTTAACCATTTTTGACTTCTGGCTCAACGGGAGAAGGTAATGCATTTTTCAGAACCCTGAAAATCACCAGCCCCACAGGGTAAAACCCCCAAAAAATCTAGTTTATGATTTCAGTTTGTTTAATGGGATGAAGCTTGTAAGATGGAGCATGCAAGAAACACATTAAGACACACATAACTCAGAAAAACCAAAAACCAGCCATCTGCTCTGATAATGGTGGGAGCTTACGCCTGAGCAGTGAATGGAGATACAGACAGCTAATACTTGAAGAACACAGAAAACTGTTTCATGTGCTCTAGCTTAATGCAGTTTAAAAACTGTGGTTCAGACTGGTGTTAAACACTAATTCCCTGTGGCTGAAACCGTGGACCCCACTTTTTATTAGTGCTTGCAGAGGAGCTCTGTGAGTCTGGTGGCTAAGATAATGCTCCCTGAGTCAGAGTCCTCTGTGTGTCTCTGACCGTGTCTTACTCATGGAGATAAGATGCTGTAAGCCAAATTCATTTACATCACAATGGCAGTGGGAACAATGCAGCAATCAAATAATTTTAACCTGCAGCACATGATCAAATACCCAGAGCAGGGAAAAAGGATATAAGGCCAACCGTTCATGATTGCTTTTCTTTTTAACTTTATTAAATTGCCCATCAATAACTGATTCTGCTGGCATCCAAACATTAACCAGCCAATGTTGTAGTAAGTTTAGTGGTGGACTCTTTGCCTCAAAATGTGATGTTGGAGCTATTCGTGTGGTTGAGCTGATGACTTTGACTTTCTGCAGAGTTGTGCAGTGGGTTAAAAATAAAAGTGCCACACAGGCCTTTGAACTTAAGAGTAACTTTCAAGAACTTCACAAAAAAGCAAAAATTCCAGGTCTTAATTCAGCTGGCTTTGCACATGTTCAACCACCACTTTATATTGGACCTCCCAGGGGAAACAAGGACAAGCTGTACCATGCTTGTTTGTGCTGGTGAGCGTATGGGCAAAAGAGCAGGAGTCAGCAGAAACCCACTTATCAGCTCAAAAGAAGGACTCTAAATGAGGTGTGTGGGGGTTCTGAGTAAACGTACAAGAAAACTGTCAGGAATCAGGCATCAAACAGTGCCATAATGACCATTGAACAGGGAGAAGGCCACTTCCTAATTTGGGCTAATTCCCTCTATTTCCTTGTCATTGATTAGGGATCAGCCATGTGTCTTGTGCTAACCGGGGCCACAGACAGAGGTCTGTTGAAGCTGACACCATCTTCACTGGGTTCACGATCTAATCTTGCTAGTATAATGTGGAAAACTGAAGGTTCACTCCTGGAATAAACATCTAGAGTATGCAGCTAGCACTAACATGCACAATCGCTTGCTGACAATAATCCCTGGTAACCATTATGCAGCTTTTTTCCTGTTTGACCTCTTTTGTTTTTTTTTAATTTATTTTAATAAAATTTGACTTAAAAAAATGAAGCAGTAATTAAAACAGTGACACTGATATATGGATGGCGAAGATAAAGAACAGACATGGAGTCGCCTATCTGCTTTGATGGAGTGTCGAATGCACATTTCTTCTTATCTCACTGAAGCATCTGTTTCCCCAATAATCCACAAGCCCTGTGGTGGCCTTCTACTAAGGCAAACGTGCATGCACAGCACTAAATTGTGGTGACTACATTCGATTTATATCAGTCTAATTTCTTTAAATCCAATTTGTATTCCAATCTACTGCCTTCTAATCACTTAAACCTCAAGTCTCCATCTGGTCGCCTTTTTCCAGTGGAAATGAACCCAGCAAATGTTTCTAAAAAACAGTTGTTTTTAGTGCTAGAAAAACCTTAAGGTTTCGTGAGCTGAGGGCCAGACTTCCTTTGTGTTTTTCTTGAGTTCAGATTTGTCTGGTATGAAGGTAGTAAAAGTTAAACACAGATCCATAAGATGTGGAATGTAAAGCTGCCTCATAAATCTTAATAGTGGACATTTTTAAGGCATTTCCCTTTAGTAAGTGCACAATGAAATGTTATTTTTGTACAAATTTATTGCCTAATCTATAGGTATCCCTAATGTGCCCCATCCAGTAAGATCACACATCCGCCTGTTAGAAACAAAGCCCACACAAAAGTCAAAGTCAATTTTTTTTTGTTTCCTATCGGGCACCTTTTCCCACTCTCTTTGCGGCAAATGGGCTTTCTGTTGCCCTTTTAATGCGATCATTGCTGCTGTGTAATCAAGTGCTCTCTGAGCTGAGGCGAGTGCACTTCACTGGGTCTCAGGGCACACGCTCCAATCAAAACGCTTGCATTTCCCCCTGTTTGCAATAACATCACCATCACTTTTCCCTACTGCAGCACAGTCATTCTCTCTCGGAGGCAACCGGAGAATAAGCAAACATGTAAGCAGTCAGACAGGGCTGAAATCTGAGAGGTAACCGAGCCAGAAGCAGCAACCTTTGTGCAATTTTATTTTCAAATTTTCCTCATGCAAAGTTTAAGGAGTTTTACTACAGTTACAGACATTTTACCATACAATAAAGTGTAACTTTATTTAGTATTTGACTGATGTATTTTGAACAGACTACCCACCTGGAGGTGGTATTTTGTATTATAGATGTCACATTTTTACACACATGTGCAACAGAAGGTCAGGCCTTTGATGATCTTTTTGTAATTATTTTTATTAGCTCCCCCGAGAAATTCTAGCCCACCAACCAAATCAATACCCACAGTAGTCAGAAGCAGGACATAAAAAGGAACGGCTCCCAAATGAGATATTAGTTATTCTGCTTACAGGCATGTGCTGATCACAGGTAACCAACAGCAACCTCAGAGCAAGGCAGGATGTTCCAGTCGCTGCAGTTTCATTAAGAAAGGAGAATCAAACATGAAAACCGAGATCCACGCTAATATGAATTTACACTTTATTTTTTTTTAAATAAACACAAAACCCAGCCAAAAACAGACAGCTTAACAAGAACACAAAATAAATTATAGACATATTGTACAGAGGAATAGCATCCACTTAGTTAGCTCCATCTCGATTTGTGTCTTAAGCCTTGGTTGCAACTGCCCTTATGGGTGGATATGTGCTGTCTGCAGGGGAAAAATGGGCGAATCTGTACGTGGCCGTATCAAGGTTGAAGACTGCTCGGTAAACCTGTAGATCGAAATTGTTTATGCCCATTTTTTAATAAGGACATGATGCTGGTGACAGGTCATAGCAAACACTTATACAAGACGTATGTACGGATTTTTCATTTTTTCAATGCCCCAAAATCCTGTGCACAGTGTTAAGAGTCCATTAGTGCTGCTCAAGTGATAAGTGCAAACCCCTTGCGTGCTCCTTAAACGCAACCTGGCACTTATGCTACATTCACACTGGGCTCAAAACACGTGCATTCAAACGTGTGCATATGCATGTTTTGGGATCCATGTTCAATACCTAATGTGTTCACGCCACACTGTGCAGGTTTTTAAGTCAGTTTTCGGGTTCAAGAATGTTTGGCCACTGAATATATTTGACAGTTAAACTAGTTGAACTTTGACCAATTAAGGACTTTAACTTTATAAGGGATCTATGGGTAGCGTTCCTTTAAATTCGCGGAGGTGCCTACCATTTCTAAGTAGATCTGGAGGCAGAAATTAAAAATTGTAGATTGTGCTCGGCTGGAATTATACGTCACCAAGTCTTCCATATATTTAAATACAGCTGTGAAAGAAAAAGGCTAGGGCAAGAACTGCATCCCTTTGACATTTTGCATTAAGCCTCTTCCAACTGTGAAGACGCACTAGCACCAGGTAGCGAGAGTCCAGTGTTAACACCATACGCCAAACATGCTCGGTGTGTACACACCATTAGAAATTAGGAAATTATACAGAGCGTACTTTATAGGTGTCCTATGGACACTCACACATCGCCTGCACACCCTGTGCATGCAGAATTTAAAGGGGCCTGTACTTGCACCTTACTAACGACTAGATTGTGGCCTATTGGCACTGTACAACAGCATCATCTGTACGTCATAAGTGCATGAAACTTAAGTTGCCCTTACAAATACTTCATGATACATTTACCAAATGCTTGACAATGATACAATGACCATTTTATGACGTCCCTTAAGGTGCCTACATGAGCGTCAAGGGAACAGCGAGAAACACCAACGCTCCCTTTAACATGTGGCCACATCTGGGCCAGGATGGGCCAGGATAACCCAAAAACTTCCAGCATCCATCTAGGTCAACCCCCCATAAGGGTGCATGTAATTAAGGCTTTAGTATATACAGCTTTTCGCAAACTGTATCTATGTATAATACACTTGCTCTCCATCCTCCCTTCTTCACTCAGCTTTTGGCTGACAGAAGCATATCCGTCATGCCATCTGAAGGGAAATCTAAGCGAACTGCAAGGCAAACTGAGGGTGGTGAAAGAATGATGTTAATGGTCGTTCACGCCTCAGCACTGGTCTGCCAGGACACCTTCAACCAGTTGGATCTGCACCCGAAATCCATCTTCTTTACTCCAGAGTGTCAGTGACAAGAGGACAGCATGAGTTCAAATCAACCCCAACACCAGGGTGTACTCTACCAACCACACAATCTTCACAGCCAGACAGAAGGTGAGATGAAAAGTGTTTGTAGGTGAATTTGCTTCCACTTCAACCAGTGGTGAAAATATACTTGGAGAATTTTAGGTAGTTAGCTCCCAAGCTCATACTGATGGGGTCTGTTCCACCTCAGTGCTCTGCATACTGCCACCTCCTTTCTCCTGCTTAAGATCTATACTGAGAAAGCAAACAGAGGGGTAATTCTATGAGCTCCTCTCAACCTCTCAATGCATCCATGCTTGACTCCAACAAATATCAGATAGAATTCCACTCTTGAGTGTATTTCGGGCAGTGCAAGGAGGGGGTCGTATTGACTTTGCATCTGGATATTTGCCCTCCCCCTCCTTCATACAGAAAGAAAAATATAAATAGATAACTGTGGGAAAGGGGATATCTGATTTGCTGGAAAAAAATATGATTTGCTGGAAAAAAGATGATTTGCTTTAAGTTTGTGCTTCATTTTTTAACAAACAGAACTTTTCAGGATTTTTCCATTTTTATCCAGCTATCATCGACTAAGAGTAAAGATCTGACCACATCTTTCAAAAGATTTGAGCAAAATATTGAATCAGAAAAAGTATGTTTAGAATCAGTTAAGATATCATAGTAATGTAAAAATGACGAGAATCATATTTGGCATGATTATTACATACAGTAAGGCTGCCTCTGTGGGTCTGTTAGAATGCGTGCAAAATCGTTAAACTGTGTGATGCAGATTAAATGATTCCTGACGACAGGACCACTCAGCTGCAAGTTCATCACTTTCTCTTTCCCTCTACAACCTTTTATGGACTCTGTTGTTTTTTTTTCTTCTTCTCAACACTTTATTCTCAACATGAACAGTTGTGTTACATGAATGATTCTCCATATCACCAGATATTGCGATAAAAATCACTATTTAACTATTTTTGAAGGAAACCTATGATAGTCGGGCAGATTTCTCATCGCAACTCTATGAATGTGCGTTAGATTAAATAAGCAAAAAGGTGATTTTGCTGCTCCCTGCAAGATACACCAGTTTCTCTGTTATGTGCACATGAATGTAAACACAGCTGACTCCAAAATTAGATTACGTTCAACTGTTGGCACCTCTGAACACCTTGTACTAAGGGAAGTACAAAGAAATGAATGGTATCAATTGATTCTCCCTCAAGCATTGTAATCCTTTTACCTGCATTGCTGTGTTGCCGCTGCAGATTGAACTGATGTAAAAAAAAAAAGAAGCTCTATCACTGGGGCAAAGAAGAAAACCTTCAGGTGCTTATAATACTCTGTGCTGAGAGGTGATAATTGAGGGTGTGCCATGAGTGCTGACCTTTAGTGACCACACAGCAGTCGTCTTTGCAGTCAACACCTCCAGTCACTCAAACAGTCCTCCAGTCCATGTGTGAACATGAGGAATATGAGCACACTCTACCAGGATGACGGACTAACACAACACAACACAGCAATGTAATTAAATGGCTTTTACAAAATACAGGTTTTGTTTTTCAAGGAACCACAAAGGGGGTCAAGACGAGATTTATTAAATTTCAATGCTACGGGACACTTCATCTGGTCCTGCATAGGGCTCTCGGGTTGAAGGTTTGAGCAATAATTTCTTGAAAGACTCATTCAATTCACCAAGGCCCATAAAACAACACAAACACAAAACAAGTCTTTGAAGTTATTAATAGTTTTTCCCAAGTGTTCGCTCATGTGCACTCACTACATTAAATAGTTTTAAAGCCAATTCTGTGCTGTTGGGTTCCTCAATAACAAATGGTTATAAGCAACTGCCCTGCAAAAAAAATAAAAAAAAATATAAAACCATCACCAAACTGGAAGCTCACAGAAACTGTTCAGACATTTGGGGTGTGATTGCTTTTTTCCCTATCAGCCACAACGTTTGTGACACCTGGCTGATGCTCCGTTCCACACTGAGACTTTGAGGCAAAGCAAGTCTCACCAGGAGTCATTAAACACAGTAAATCAACTCCCCATGTGTCATGGTGGCTTAGATAAAAAGTCAGTAGGTAGAAGTGTTTTTTGGGGGAGGTGGAGATGGATATGTTTTTTTTTTTTTTTTACATTTGCAAGTAAAACGAAGGATAAAAAATATTCCTAGTTCCTGGAAAAATATTCACAGTAGTAAGTCTTGCAGTCAGGTGGCAGTTTGACATCAATATATTGAGTCTGAACACAAAATAAAATTGGATGTTTAGTTGGTTACAGGAGAAACATAGTAGAACAGATATTTGGACTGAGCCTGGGATGAAGGTGGATGAATGTTTTCTTTCAGTGCAAAAAACTCTGAAAACATTACTGCAGTACTGAATCACACCTGTATGATAGGTATGGTCACATGGTCTCACTGAAAGAGCTCAGCTATTGTCCATTCAAAGCTCAGGAGAGAAATCTTTTTTAAATGTAACTCTATCCTAAACGGTTAACCTGAACAACAGCTGCTGTACATTAAATGGTAATTAGTGTATACTTATGTTGTGCTTTACTTCCTTCTCAAAAGCCCCAAAGCCTTTTATGGTCACACTTCCATTCACCCAAACACTGTTGCCAACCTATAGCCACCAGGAGCAAATGTGGGGTTCAGTGTTTTGCTCAAGGACACTGATAGATGGGCAAGCAAGGTGGGAATCATACCTGCAATCTTTCGATCAGAGGTCAACCACTCTACATCTGCACCACATCCGACACATGACTGAGAAGATAAAAACTCGTGAGAAATCCATCCATCTAATTTATGATCCTGGTGAATCCATTTTGAGGTTGCAGGGCTGCCAGAGCTTGTCCCAAGTTCCGGCTACTTTTGGACAAAGGCGGTGTACACCCTGGACAGGTCACCAGACTATTGTTGTGCCACATAATCACACACATATCCACTAGTGCTGCATGATATGAGTAAAGCTTGCAACGTGCAATTTCTGTGATTAATATCGTCAACATAGGAGCCGGGCATTTAACATAAAAAGGCTCCATCCGATTAATCAAATGTCTAAATGGCTCTATTTGATTTGTTAAACACTTCACGCTGCCATGAGATTGTTCTATCATGTGTGGAAACATTTAAGTTAACAGTTTATCAACGTTTATGCCGTCTTTTGCAATAAGCATATCCCAATGGCTGATGTTATGATAACGATAAATGTGTGATTTATTGGGCATTTATTTATACCCACACATGTTCCCACCTAAGAACAATTTAAAGCTACCAAGTGACTTATGAAGGATGTTTTAAGACAGTAGGAGGAAGCGTCCGGAGGAAGTCCACAAGAAGAAAACTTCACACAAAATCCCTCCCAGGATTCGAACCAGGGCCTTTTGTTGCCGAGAGTGCCAACTGTGCAGCCCAACATGAGACAATAATGCTGAAAGTATATTAAAGCAAGACTCGAAAATACTATTGAATAAATGTGTCCGGTGAAAACTACAGTTCCAATTTTCTTGTATTTCTCAGACCGTAGGATGCTTCTGAGTGTGCTTACAAAGTTTGGCCATGCAACCATCAGTTTAAATCCTCTAGCTGCATGCTCTGCAAGTCACTCAACCTTGACATCTTTTCTGCCTTATCTGAGGTAACCCTGACACAGGTGACATGAGGCAGATGCGAGGGCAACGGAAAACACTTTACACAAACACTTCCCAGGACAACATTTCAGAGCAGAGTGCAACATGAACACACAGATAAGACAAACATGTCATCCCTCTAAAAGGTTTAAAAGCATGCTTGTGTTCTATTCAGTCATGTTCTTCACTAAACGTGTGCATGGAAAAAGACATGTATCCCATTGATGGACAGTCGGTTTCACAAATAGTGATTGATAATTGATGGGTTTGTTTACTACAGTCAAATCATCGAGGACTAAATAAAGGTAGTTGGACTTTTTGCTGGCCTCTCACTAGTGTTTTGGAAACAACTGCTCTGGGAAAAACAGAAAATGGATTATATCCAAACCCTGTGAACTCTAACAGAAAGCACAGGTGTGTACTCTCCATGTACAGGTGTGTGAGACAGGTGAAGGCACTTAGAAATGGCTTTCACCACGAGTCAGTTTGCTCAATTTATGCAACCACTCCTCCCCCCCTAGCCTCCTAATAATATTTCACTATACAGTCCCATCACAGGTGTAGCCCCCTCCCATTCTGTGTTTGAATTCCACCCTCATTGACAGCAACAAGGACAAGATTCTTGCACCGAGATAGTGTGTGGGTACATGGGACACAGGAAGGGAGATAGGGTTGAGAAGTTCAAGAGCATAAAAATAATATAAGGAAAGATACAAGGCATCTATTTATTTGAAATGAACCAGTGTTTTTCCCTTGTTATAATCTCTTACACTTGCTTTTATTCCCCCTGAAGGCAAAACACATCAGAGCAAATTCTATTGTTCAACTCTGTAAATGATACAGTCCTGCTTGAGCGATGATGGTATCAGTTTCCATTAAATCTGCTCTCTTACAGATTTTGTTTTTCCGCAAATGTTAAAAACCTACGAGAAAATTGTGTTTTGACATGTTATTTCGTCTTTTTTTCATTATTTTTTCATCATATAAAGACAATAAAGCTTAACATTGCAATTCTAAGTATTCCTTTATTTAAATTGTAAGCCAGGAGCAGACCCAAAAATCCTATTGGAAAAGGTTTGTAGGTGTGATGTAGACTACTACAGCAAGCCTCCACTCCATTCCGATGCGTCCACTTACAAACAAATGGATCCATGTGCATCTTTGTTTTCCTTGCACGGCTGTATGGCTAGCTAGCCCCAATATTGCTTGCCACTTTTGTTGCACCGATATTGTTAGGTTGGGGTTGTGAGTGGGTATAAGCTTGTGGTAGAGTGTAAACAGAGGGATATCGGGAAGTAGGGGCGGGTTTACTCCATGCCACCAGCCCCACCCTAATCTCAGAGGCAAATTTCTAATGAACTACTGCCGCTCTGCAGAAACTATGTCCTAGAAAATGACACAGGTTCTTTGATTTTGGCTAGAAATTGCATAATCATGATTACAAGACCACTGGGAATGCTTTAACTTAGATCAAAAGATGATTGGAGTGGGAATTTAAGAGTACACCATTGCGTAATCTAAATCATTATGATGTGGTGAAAAAAGGGGCACGTCAGGTCAGAATTGGTTAAAACAGCTGCAATGGCTGCTTCCCTGAGTAATCACACTGACTGAATGAAAGCAAAGACATCTCAAATTCTACTTTGGGCTGTTCTGTAGGAGTGGAGGGACTGCTCTGATTTGGACTGGTTAGGCTACACTTATGACATACAGGAGCTGACAGGCCACATCGCTGATCAAGTTTCACTCATCATTTACATACTTCCAAACCCTCCCACTCCCCTTTTTCCTGCTCATTCACTTCCTGTTATGATAGCCGCCTCCAAGTCTTACATTGTTTTTGATGTTAATCACATTATAAGCAGCAGTGCTGAGTGCTGCAGAGGAAAACGACTTCTCTGACAGTGATGAGACCATGCGAGGCAGTGAAGAGGAGCGTCTCATACATCTCAGATGAAGCTTCACCATTATAGCAGCCCTATTCCAGCAAATGAAGCACAATTACAATAACATTCCCTAAACGGTGCCAGCTCAAGCAGAACAATCACATTTTGGTTGAGACATCACGACGACTCTTCTTACACAATGACCTCAACTCGCCTCATCGCTCACTTAGACTATTTTAATCCGAGCTTACTTTCCATTATAGGCCAGTGCTTTAAACCCCTTTCATTTAATCATACCCATCAAACAAGCTCCCCTGCTTCCGCGTCCGATGGTAATAAACATCACTGATGCCATTTTTCTTTAAAAGACTGTTTAAATACTATTTCCTCTCTTTTTTTTAATTTATGGAACTTGTTCCCTTTCTCCCTACCACTGGCTTTCCACACACACACACACAGTCCAGATTTGAGTTTCTTTTGACTCAGCATTAGTGAAACCACATGCCCAGCAGGCGGATGAAGGACCGCTCACTATGTGCCCTTTCACGTCTCTTCTGTCCCATCGACAGCTTGAAGTTGGGCCATGTTTCAGCACCCAGGATGGATGTGATGTCACCAGCCCCTACATCACCCACCAACATGTAGGAGACCTATGAATAGCAGAAGGTCAGGAGTGCATGTTCACTATGCAGAGCACGCTTTAATCCAATGTTAAACTCAGAACTGAGGAGTTTGGGATAACTGGGCAGCTTCCAGGTGTGGTATTCTTGGAAATGTTTTCCACTCCGAACCACCCTTTGCTTACAAGCCACCCTGTTTTCAGGTCACTTCATAAAACATCTCTATCTAAGCCCAGTTTCTGTCTCTGTCAGTATAATATAACCTCTTCTTTCCCCTCATTCCTGCTGCTTGTATTAATCACAGAGCACTAAACAGTGACTGACGCCATTCACAAAGCTTGGCTTTTGTTGCCTGTGCTGCCCAGTGAATACAACTTCAGGCCTTTTTTGTGTGCCAGAGCAGACTGTTAGAAGAAGCCCCTCCCTCTCAGAGGACCTTCAGATTACCTCTTAAAAAGCTGAGTGATGGGTGAGCTTTGCTGGGATGTAGGTGAAGAGCAAAGGAAAGGGGGAAGGAGGGTGACAGGCTAATGACTGGGAAGATCAACTGCCCTCGGGGAGATCTGCAATCTTTCCTTGTGGCCAGCTTGCAATGCCATCCGCCACTGCTTAGCAACTGTGGCTTTGGCTGAACAGAGAGAGAGAGACGTGAAGAAAAGTAGCAGATAAAGGAAGCAAAATCCCAGCAAAAAAAGAGACTTGATTTGCTGATTGCAGGAGGCTTCAACACTGAACTAAACTTGCAGCTGTGAAGAAGAACAAAAGCAAGGGCTGACAGGTGAAAGAAAAGAAAATATGGGACCTTACAGGCCTTTTCTTCCTAAGATAACACAATCCCTTCGTTACATACACCTAAGCAAAACAAACTACACAAAGCAAACACACACTTGAATCATCGCCCTCAAATGATGATTTAATGTCCCAGCATGCGATTTGTCAACACTGGTCTTTTCTCATGCAATGACAACAAGGCTCTTATTGTCTGCAAGCTTGGAGTGTAACAAAACTACGGAAGTAGCTCTAAAATGACAGCAAACCAGCAGTTTTGGAGAGCAAAGCACGTCAGGCAGGATTTTCATTCCACAAGTCAGAGAGGTTAGGCCCATCCCTGTTATGCTTTCTGTCCCCCCTTATCTGTCCCATTTAATGAGTGCTGCTTATGAGTCAGCGCTGTAAAGAAACTGATTCTGAAATTCCACCTTGTCACTAGGCCTGCTGTCGGTTCACCGAACCAACACTTCACACTATTATCATGCTGACTAGGCATTTGGGGGAAGACTGGCTCAGACTTTTGGGTGCAGCAGATAATTAGGGTCCATGTCATTGGTCAGTTTGACCCAAATTTTAAATGCAAATCAGAAAATAGAAATTAACAGAATGCAGCAATATGACACCGATTTAAGTAAAATCAGACTGGGTTTAAAGCTCTAAGATCCGAAGTGAAAACTTGTACCAAAAACACATTTAGTATAGTAATGAGTATTTACTTTCATTACTAACTTTTTATTTGTTTATTTTTGCACCAATTATGACATTTATAATTAACTTGTTTGGCATAAAAGCTCCATACAATAACAATATCCTTATTTGAAAAAAATGATTGTTCTATAAAAGAAATATTTAAAAAAATGCCTGAATATGCATATTTTTTGTTAAAATATGCATATTAGTTAATAGTTATAAGTGGAGAAAATGATTTAAAAAAACCCGCAGAAATCAGCGTTCTATGCATGAAGGAGCTATCTGTTGATCTTAGATGGTTATGTTTCTGAATTTATTAATTGAACAAATCATACAAATAACTCATCTGTGATCAAAATATGTAAATCTTGACTTCAATTACTACAGTTTTTAGACAGAAACTATTTCTGGTAACTTATTAGTTTATGTCACTATACTCCGGTATGAAAAAGTACAGAGAAGTATCCAATTCGAGCAAAATTATTAACTTCCATTCAATTAAAGTGAAGTTTACCGCAAAAACACGTGTCTGGCAACTTACCATCAACTTGTGAATACAGGAATCCACTAACAAGGATGAATGCTAGTGGACCCATACTAGCATATTAAAACATCCACGGCGGGCGCAGAAATTCTCCAATTCTCTGCGTGGGAGATGTTTCCAAATGACGGTCAGGTCCACTCCGCGTCTCCGGGAGTGATGGGCAAGTGCTGGACTGCCCTACTTGCTGACAAAAGCCAGTTTAAATGTCCAAAAACAGACAGGATCCATTTAACAGCAGTTCAACCCGAAGCTGCTCGGGGTGTGAACATCCAAAGCTTAAATCCAAACTCTCGCGCTTTGGAGTATTATCCCTCTTCGCGCCGCCAGCTCATCCGCAATCTGTGCTGTTTTTTCCTGATATGACCCACTGAACGAGCAAAAGCCCACCGAGTCTGAGAGGAGAGATACTCAAGTCCACGCGCGTAAAAGGGAGCGCACGAGCTCTGCACTTCTCCGCAGGTCCTGTCTTTCCTAAAGAAGCGCCTCTGGCACCTTTCAGATCTTCTGTGATTTCTCCATAGTTCAGACGACAGCTAAAGTGAGAGTCCGCCTTAAACTTCCAGCAGCGACACCAAAAGTTGCTTCTCTAAGACGAGAACCGGCTCCTGGAAAACACATAGCGTTAAAAATCATCTACTGCTACATGACATTTGTTTCTGGGTTAAAGCAGCGCGGCCGCTAGGAGCGCACGGTCTCTGCGCAACGGCACAGCCCGGCACACTGCGCGGAAACTACTAGACCTGCTGCTTCGAAACACGGGTCCGATCCCCGGGACAAAAACGAGGGGGGGGGGACTGTGGCAGTGTGAAGCGATCTGAACGCACAGGGGGAGATTGGATCTCAGTTCAAATCTCTCCAAGGCTGTGATAATAAAGACTTCTATCCCAGACGGGGACGCAGCGCAGAGCAAACCCATAAAAAACCATTTGCATGTTTACATATCATTTAGACTGCGCACAGGCTGAAGGGTGAGCGCATGAGGCCATTGTTCATTACACAATATGAGCACTAAACTCATAAAGATTAGAGGCAGTTATCTAAAAAATCCACAGATTAACTTTATTTACTGTGAAACTCTGCTAGGTGTAACATTAACACCTTCAAGCTATGAAAACGAAAACAAAAAGATGCAGAGCCAGAAGGCAGATAAGGAAATAATTAGAAAGTTAAGCGTGTAATGGAGCATCCCAGAATATGCCGCCTCCACAAATGACGAAAAATAATCCAGATTGTGGAGCTGAGACAGAGAAGATGAACAAATATGATCTGTATCAGAAATCAATGACTAACCTCATGTAGAAAACAGGACAGACATTCTCCATATTAACAATTAAGACATAAATCTTCAGTGTGAAATCTACCGGATACAGCACCTGGAGGCCGGAATTCAACTAAAATAAAGTTTTCAATCATAAAACATTATGTGGACAATACGAGTGATAATGTAAAATCACAGATGTAAATGTTTATGTTCTGAGATGGTAGGGTGGTTTGTGTGGTGGGAGCTGCCAGCAGTCCTATCCAGCCCATGGGCTCCAGCTTGACAAAGGCTGAGCTGTGAGCTCCCCCTACTGGTGTCAGATGTAACAAATGACTACTACACAGGTTGGAATAAAGAGAAATAGAGACCAGCAGATACAAATCCAGGAATAAAACTATTCTGTGAAGCAAATGTGACTTAAATACTACTGAAAACAAAATATAAATGTCTAGGTTTTGGCGAGCCTGAAAACACTAAATTAAATGTACCTGAACATGCTACACAACCTTAAGGCCCTAATGAATAATATTGGTGAACAAGGAAGATTAGACATGAAAAAACAATACATCTTACCTCATCCTGAATATCCTTTTAACATAGGTAATTTAAAAAAAAAAAGTTATTTCGTGTTTCTATTAAAGTTTTGGCGTTTAAAAATTATTTATGTGGCTCATGACCAATAAAGTTCCATCCATCCATCTTTTAAACCCTGCATTCCCATTTGAAGTCAGGGGTTTGCTGGAGCCTACCCAGACTCTGTTAGTGTTGGTGGGTTACCGACACACACACACCACAGACTATATATATATTATAATATATATAATATATATTATATTATTATATATATAATATATAATATATATTATATATATAAAAAACTCCCACTCTCACCCTCCGCGGGTGGTTTCTTTCTCCTCCAAGCGCGGTCCTCTACCAGAGGCCGGGAGCTTGGAGGGTCTGCGCTGTAGTCTTAGCTGTTCCCTAATCACTGCGCTTTTCGGGATGAAGGTCTGATGTCTTTCCGGGTATCTGTTTACCACTCCTCAAGCTTGGGGTTACGGCATATATATATACATTATACACATATTATATATATATATAGATATACTATACTATACTATATATATATATATATATATATATATATATCTAGAATCCTAGAGATATATATTATATATGATACAGACATCTATGATATATATATAGATATGACATACATACATACAGCACATATACCATACATATATATATATTATATATATATATATATATATAATATATATATATCTATTATATATATATATTATATATAATATTATTATTTATTATTATTATTTATTTATTTGGACCTACAAATACTACACTCACCTGCCACTTTATTAGGTACACCTTGCTAGTACAGAGTTGGACCTCTTTTGTCTTCAGAACTGCCTTAAACCTTGGTGGCACAGATTCAACAAGGTGCTGGAAACATTCCTCAGAGAGTTTGGTGTATATTGACATGATAGCATCACACAGTTGCTGCAGATTTGTCAGCCGTACACCCATGATGCCAATCTCTCGTTCCACACCACATCCCAAAGGTGATCTATTGGGTTGAGATCTGTTGACTGTGGAGGCCTTTTGAACTTACTGTCATGTTCAAGAAATCAGTTTGGGATTCTTCCAGTTTTATGATGCGTTATCCTGCTTGAAGTAGTAATGAGAAGAGATAGGTACAGTGTGGTCACAAAGGGATGGAAATGGTGAGCAACAATATTCAGGTAGGCTGTGGTATTGTTACCATGCTCAGTTGGTACTAAGGGGCCCAAAGTGTGCCTAGAAAATATACCCCACACCATAACACCACCACCACCAATGTTTTTCCAATCTTCTATTGTCTAACTTTAGTGAGCCTGTGTGAATTGTAGCCTTAGTTTCCTGTTCTTAGCTGACAGGAGTGGCACCCGTTGTGGTCTTCGTCTGCTGTAGTCCAACTGCCTCAAGGTTGGATGTGTTGTGCGTTCATAAATGCTCTGCTGCAGACCTCGGTTGTAACCAATGGTTAGTTGAGTTACTGTTGCCTTTCTATCAGCTGGAACCAGTCTGGTCACTCTCCTCTGACCTCTGATCAACAAGGCAATTTTGCTCACAAAGCTGCTGCTTGCTGGATATTTGCTCTTTTTCTGACCATTCTCGGGGTGAAAAACCCAGTAGATCGGCAGTTTCTAAAATACTCAGACAAGCTTATCTGACACCAACAACTATGCCACACTCTGTCACTTCAGTCACCATTCTTTCCCATTCTGATGCTCGGTTTGAACTTCAGCAGATCGTCTTGACCATGTCTACGTGCCTAATGCCATGTGATTGGCTGATAAGAAATTTGCATTAATGAACAGTTGAACAGGTGTACCTTAACAAAGTGGCCAGTAGGTGTATATTTCCACCAGAAAATATCCAAGGTAAAGTAGCAAGATTTGACAGTCACATTTTTCAGCTACCATGTTGGCTCATAACAGGCCCAGCTGTAATCTTACAGAATTGAGATTTACATGCATGGAAACCTTGAAGTGCCAGTGAAATATGTATTGTTTATTTGTTTGTGAATCTTTGTTGACATGTTTGGAGTTATAGAAGTGTGTTATTTGGTTGTATTTAATCAATAACCCCCCCCCTCCTATGTCTCACAGAATTTGTAGCGATATGTTCAAAACCTGTGGAGAATTGTCTTTCAAATGAGACCATGTTTAAGTTCATATTTTGAAGGTATAAAAAAGAATTGAGACATACATGCATTGTTCTCTCTGCATGTTTTCTTTTTGGAATAATAACTTTCTCTGGTCTTTTGTATGAAAGCAATTCTTCTTACAGCCCATTAGCCGAGTTTCTTCCCATTTGCTGGATCTTGAAAAACTTGCAGAATATGGTTCCAAAAGTAATTAAGTTGAATTTTGTCCCATGGGTGGGACCCATAGAGAAGAACAGGTTAAAATCTGGGTTGGATTACAATAAGACTTACACTGTGCATGAATGGCAGCACAAAAGTAATGCACCTATGCACATAAACGCACAGCAAAAGCATGTTTTTTTTTCACAATGGTTCATCCAAATAACTGAATTATTTTATAAAAAGAATAAGATACAAGGATGAGTGCATTCTTGCAAAAAAAAAAGATCTAACAAATCTTGACCCTTGTTCTTTTTCCCAAAATAAACACAAAACTGGCAGAAGGGAGCTCAAACGCTCTTCACTGTGTTGCATCAAAGACAGTCCAACAACAAAGTCTAAGTTTGTCCCTCAGAAGATGCCTTTGAATGATGCAAAGGCCAGCATGGCTAGAAGACTTTGGCAAAGGGAGACACTTCAAATGCTTTTAATTGTAGCTTCGACTCCTCCTAGCCTTTTCCCTGTTTGTTTACTGTGCTGCATGTTGATACTTGCCTAGTAAATGGCCTCCACGGAACAGCAGCATGTTGTAAGTTTGTTTGCTGGCTGTCATCACAGGCTGCTTTGTCAGCTGGTCAGACGCAGCGATTTGTCTTCATATTTTACATGTTTGTGAGCTGCATGCAAATGCTGTCTTCTCTGTATCTGCCCAGTGTCCTGGATTCTCCTGCAGCCCGTGCTGCCATCAACACACTTTAAGAGCCAAACCAAAATTTATTGTATCATCAGCTTTGGTGAGGGCTCAAAGCAAATGATAGAGAAAACAAAAGCGAATTGGAAAGAGGTCATTTACTAAGAAGAAAAGCCCACTTCAAACATAAACAATGGTGGCTTCATTGATGGGAAAGGAAGTAGAGTGTAATTCTCCCTCAAGCCAGGCCTTTTACTCCCAACACTCAATCACTTTATCTGTTGCAGAGCCAGCGATATTCTGCACATTTCGAAATATCAGTTCACAGTGGATTTATTTTAATTAAACTGGAGGCTGTGTTTACTCAGGACATTGCACGTTACATTAAAATGAGATGAAGAGGCTTGGCAATGGGCTGATAAGTAAGGACCAACATAATGTGTGTTTAGTTTATTATTATAGAAATGCTACAAACTGACTAGGGAAACATCGTGAAAGTTTTTATGGGATTGATAAGTTGAGGTGTTTTAAAAATTGATTGCAGTAAAGGTGTAAACATAAACAAATGAGTTTGATCTGGAAACACAGAGAGCAGAAGCAATATCCTGGAAAGCATTTATAAAAAGCATTCTTGCAAATATTTCTTCATTTGGAGACAGAAACAACGAGACAAGCAGATGCTGAAAGACATCATTTGTTTTGATCTAAACTAATCATGTCACAATTACTGTCACGTTTTGTGCATTTATGTGTTTTTGATTGTATTAAGGCTAATAATCAATTAAATGATCTCCTATTATTGTTCAAACACCTGCTCACTGCTGGATCCCAGCTGGAATCATGCATTAGGAATGTCATTTGGATGACCAGTATTCATTCAAAATGACCAAAGTGACTTAAACTTTGGCGATCAAGTTCACTGTTAGGCAGATACTGGTGTATAAAACAAATTTTATACACTTTCATAACACTTTCATACACTTTATAACTTTCATAACTTAACATTATAAGGTCCTACAACTTGGGTTTCTTATATATTTAATTAATTACACAACAAAAAAAAAAACTTTTGCAAAACAGAAAGAACAAACACGCAAATACAGAAAAGGTTTTGTAAGTGGAGCTCTTTTCTTTCAATAACAAAAACATTTCAATAGAAAGATCCCAAAACAAAAACTTTGCTATTTGTGATGCAACATTCACACTAGGCTTTGAAACGCGCGTTTAATGAAAAGTCTATGTAAAGGCACATAAATGAACGTTTTGGGCTTCCGCATTCAGAATTCTCACGTGCACATGTCACTACACAAGTTTTTTAACCTGTTTTCAGGCTTTAGGTACAAAACATTGAAAGGTAAAGTTCAACTTTTTAACCAATCAGAGAATCAGATTTAGTAGTAACATATGGGCAGCATCCTTTTCAAAACATGGAGGCACCAATCATTTGAAAATTGATCATGAAAGAGAAATGAATAATTGCGGTTTGTGCCCAGCTGGAATTATATGACACCAAGTCTGTCATATATCGGAATAGATCTGTGAAAGAAAAAAGTCTGCAGCGAGTTTTGTACTGCCTCGACATTTCACACCTCTTCCGCCTGTAAGTACATGCGCTAGGATCAGGAAGCAACAGTCCAATGTGAACACTGAATGCTAAAAGCACATTCAGCACGTTTTAGAACACACATCACATGCCTGATGTGTACGTAGCTACCTGGATTGTGTGTCACAGAAGCAAAGCAGTGTAGTTGCAGAAATCACACTGAGGTTGCAGAGTGTGCAGCAGACTAATTGCATGTATCCACGGAGCAATTTGAACAAAAAAAAACATAACTTTGAATCTTAGGCCAACAGTGACAAAACATGTAGTTTTAGCAGATAAACCTGTCTCACATGTCTGTGGTAGAAAGAAAAAAGTGTTTTTAATTGTGCGGCAGGTCATGGGTTCAGATAGCGACATTACTCACAATCGGCTCAGAAGGGTATTTGGGGAGCTCTTAGCTGGATATCTTTCATGGCTAAGTATCCCCTTACTGAGTTTGGGTCTCTGTGTGGGGAATGATTAGGAGCTGGAGGGGGGGGTGTGATGTGTAGAGGGGTGATTAATGTAGATGTCAGTAGACAACCCTCCCTCCTCTGCTCTCTCCCCAGCATCCATAATGATACCTGGGGAAGGAAGAACGGGTATCTACCTGCAGCCCAGACCCCCTCAGCAGGGCATGATTCTTCCCCATGATCCTCCTCTGTCAGCAGTCCTGTCACTGGGCTCGGATCAGGCCCTTATTAATGGGCCTCTGTGTCAAACACAGATATTAAGCTGGGCTCTGCTCCGGCTTCACCAGTAACACCCACACAGGCACACACTGGCATATTTCTGTACAATACAGTGACAAACACACGGCAGAGAGCCACACAGCATAGGCATAATTCTTTAACACATCACTGCATGTGCATTAACATCTGCTGAAATATCGCTCTCTGCTCTGCGTAGTTTTAACCGATTCATTCCAGGATGACAAAGAGTCCACACATCTATGAGATATCTCTGTTTCTTTCTTCCCTTCTGCTCTTTGATGCACTAGTTTCACATTATGCAGAAAAAGGGAACAAACCTTTCTCCATGGATGTATCGCTCAACAATGCAAAATGTCTGCCTTAGCATTGAGATAAAAACTTAGACTTAGCGAGAAATGAGCAAAGATTCAGAGCAATCTTTGTTTAGCAATGTGCTAGGATCAACTGCTGGGATTACTTTTAGCCTGATCATACTCTAAAATAACACAACCTTGAATAGAGGCCGGCATGATCCATGTGGAAAACCTGTACACTGTGATACTCCCACTGAGAGGAGGAAGAGTCCAAACGGATGAAGAGAGCACCAAAGGATAAGACACCTGAGCTCAGTGTGGAGAGGGGCTCCCATCAGCAGGACACAAAGCATGTATGTAATGCACCGCCTGCTCTTCCTCTGCATCCACTCAGAGGCACAGGAAGGGAGATACAGCAGCCATATCAAATGTTGCTAAACTGCAGACTCCTTTAAAGCTGCCGCATCTTTTCAGATTCAGTTGGGCTCCTTTGTTTCTTCTGGCTCCGCTCCCCTTATCTTCAGCAATCATGTTTAATAAATTAAAAGGCGGTTTAAAATCCGTTTTGAAGATGTGGACCCAAATGTATTCTAAAAAATCGTTTGGGGAAAAACGACATTTTTCATATTTTATGACCTGAAAATATAAAAGAAATTCTCTAAAAACTCAGTTTAAAATTTTAAATATTTTGTATTAAATATTTATGACCAAACAAACTGCAAGCAAGGAACAAAATTAGTTATTAACTGAATCAAAGACAATGTTTTTAAGGCTTTTGATGAATCCGAAGCCCATTATGTATATATATATATATATATATATATATATATATATATATATATTTGAATATATATATCTTAAAGTCATTGAATGAAAAAGACCACATATTATGCTATGGCTAGAAGACCCACTCACATAAAATCAGATTTGTGTTGTTTTTAACATGTTCTTGCGGCCTTCTTCTCATTATGAAGGACATGTATAAAGAAATGTAGCCTTCACATTGCAGTTCTAAGTACTTCTTTATTTAAATTATTGTGAATTAGGAGGAGACATAAAAGCGCAGTTTGAAAAAGGTGGTAGTTGTGATGTAGAAGCTACGGTAGTCCACAAGCTCCCTGTCCCACTCCATTCTGATGCATCCACTTGTAGACAAATATATCCATGTACGTCTTCATTTTAATCGTCGAGCTGGCATCTGGTTGAGAACTGTTCGACCGGATAGCTCCAACATTGCTCACCATTTTCGTTGCATCGGTAATGTTAGCTTAGGATTGTAAGGGGCTGTACGCTAGTGGAGAGCATGTAAACAGATGGATGTTGGGAAGGGTGTGGGCTTATTTCATGTCAATAGTCCGGCCAACAACTCTTAATAAAAGCAATTTTTTTTTATTTTCTATGTTGGCTTAAAACAGAATAGTAATAATTAAAAGACCACTGGGAACGTTTTTACAAAATATTTAAAGATGATCAGATCAGAGTGTGTCCTTAAACACACCACATAACCTTGTAAAGATGGCACTGTCTCCTTAGCCTTCAAGAAAGTGTTCTGCATTTGCTTCACTTACAAACAAAACAATACATTTATGATTGCAGACTTTGTTGACACAGTTGTCGAAAACTTGGACCTCTCCTAAATATGTTCTTCTTGTCTGCACAATTTCACAGCTGACTGAAGACAAAAGTCATGAAGCAACTGGTGTGTAGCTGTTAAAACGAAAACAGGATCTCTGGTCTCCCTCTGATAGTGAAAAATCAAAACAAAAACTCAAAAAATGGTTTCTGCAAAAACAACAACAACAAAAATTAGTCAGATAACCCATTTTAATTGCTTTATAAGATTGTTGCCTTAAAAACACATTTCAGAAATTACCTTAAGTCAAAGATATCTTCCAACAATTTCTTAAACCTGAAATGGGAATGTAAAACTGCCTTTTTTTTGTTTTACTAAATTGACATGTCAAACTGGAATCTATGGCGTAAAGGAAGTTCAGGTGCAAAACCTTCGGAAATGATCCACCTCCATCCACCCTTTTCTCCATTGTATGACAGCTTCTCCTTCTGCTCTTATTAAGTGTTCCCACATTGGTTCTTCTACTACATTCCTGTCATTTATGGAATTTTTACTGTCAAGGTGAAAAACAGCCCACTCGCAGGGTCCTGAGAGCCGCAGCTAATTAGCTGGCCTATTTTTTTTTTTCTTCTTGAACACTGCTGCTTAATCTGCCTCTGGAAACATATCACGGCTGTCATTCCACTCTTAAGGCAGGACTTGATAAGCGAGTGCTCGTCACTGTCATGACGGGACAGGGTAAACAGTTTGGTCTGGTGAGCAATGGGCAGCAGCCGCTAATGAGTGAGAGGTGAATGTTTAAACCATGAAGAGTCAGACAAGAGGAAGCGAGAGGAAGGGAAAGCTTTTGGAGTATCTATCCAGCCTGCTTATCAGCAAGGACATTGTCCTTCCTCTTTCCAGTCCTCCTCCACAAGACACACAACTTCTAGACCTCCCCCCTAGCAGATCTCTGGAATTCCCCTCTGATTGTAAATCCCTTTGCTGCGCACTATTGACCACACAATAAAAACTTGTAAGACTGGTTTACAATGTCCCAGTCTTATCTGGCTCTGTCATTCATTCCACTGCAGAAGACTGAAAGAGACACAGCTGGTGTAATAAACACTCAACATGATAAAACAAATGGGTTAATTTGAGGTCTCCACAAAACATTTTTACTGTAACATTGGTGCATTCAATGGGAGAGCTTCTTAAGTCAAGACACACATTGCCAGGGTTTATATCTACTGTACCATCAAACACCCAATTACTGATGGGTAATTTGTGGAATTTACGTTGCGCATATGGTCCACTCATTATTATCTCTATGATTAATTTGACTGAATTGATGTGTTTAATTGCTTCTGCTAATCGTGCAGTATCGTGGGGAGACATAATGTTTTGCATTGGTGTCTGCAAATCTGTAACAGTTTCCAAAACTCCATCCAGTGGAAGATTTTCTAAAGCTGGAGAAAAGATAGACTTTGGGTAAAGTAGAAAATAAAATCATGTTTACAACAGATTGGTAGAAAACTCATAAATTATTGACCATTGGCCTTGAGGGGGATTTGTTCTCCAAGTTACACGAGTTTAATATGTTCCAAAACTTGGAGATCAATACGACTTTTTTTCTATTTGATAAATAGAAAACACAGTTTGTTAAAGTGCATTTGATTTTAGTATGCATTAGCACTGCAGTCAATGTTTAAAAAGGAAAAAAATGGAAGATTTGTTTCAACAAATAAGCAGACTTTAAAAATGCAGACTTTATTTCTTTGAGAAGCCTTTTTTTCTTTTTGAGCAGTTATGAGGAAATAACAGTTTACACATCAGGTCAAGACACTCATCAGTGAAAATGCTTTTTGCAAAATATACATTCTCATCTGCTTTGATGTTGTCAAAAGGGGAAAGAATTAACAGAAAATCATGAAAGACACTGAACTGACAATTGGATTCCTCAGTTACTATTGTGCCAGACAGCTAAAAAGTGGACATATTTTTTTTTAATCAGGAAAAACACAAGATCTGAAATTTTGTTGACTTTAAAAATGTAATAATGCACCAATGGGCAAATTTGGACATCCCCAAAACATAAAATAAACAAAAAAAGATCCTTGCAAATAAATTGAGTCAGACTTTCTATGATAATGCCCATCCAGTGTGCAGATCAATCATTTGAATTGGAGCTACAAATCAATATTTGTGGACTGTGTAAATAAAGCGAACAAAACCCATCAATTCCAGAGGGGTATTCCACTCATGCAGACTGCCCCACCCCTATTTGTTGAGTGCTTTCGACAGAATCAGTGAAGGCTGAACACATCGGAGGTTCAAACTTAATTGAACCCCAAAATGGAGCCTGATTTAAAGCCTTGGGTCAGAGTGGATATCAAATGATGCACAGGAGGCTCCCCATTCCTAAGCTTGATTGAGAAACACGTGATCCCCTTTGGGGGAGTAGAAATGTCTAGATGTAAGTGCCTTCGGCCACCCCAACCACTAAAAAAGCCTCACCAATCTGAGCTGAGTGATGGTGTGACATGGTTAAAGCTGGATCATATAGTTATTGTTGCTGGACAATTATTTGAACACTCACTAAAATACGACTCTCGTACAAAAAGCTGCTGAAAAAGACTTCACCAATGAATCTTACAAAGGTATATGTTAAAAAACCCAACATCAGTGTAAGACAACTTAAAAAATACATGAAAAAATGATACATCTGCAGTTTCCTACAGATTCAGGACTCTCAGTCTGTATCCAGGCCTTCATAAAACCAAGTTTGTGCCCCCGACATTTCCCTCCCTCAGGGCCATGGCTCATTCGACTGAAACCTCACACCCTGGCCTTGCCATTTCACATTCTAATTGCTGGCTCATAAGCAAGTGCCACAGCAACAAATCCAGTTAACGACATTGGCATATTGATCACAAGCATACAGGCAGTGCTCCTGTCCCAAGGTAAGGGAGGAGGAGGACTCCTGCTTTTACAACCTGAGGCTGGCCTGCACCCAATAAAGAGCAGCTCTCTGTAACAAAATAAAAACCAATAGACGATCACTGTGATACAATTACTGTTTGGCAGCTTTGACCCGAACTGTATTTGAACAATAGACTGAAATGACAGTAAAGGTGGTGGTGAGTGGGCAGTGAGAGGAGAAAAGAAAAAAAAGAAAAAGAGGGAGGCCCTCATTACAAAGCAAGAATGGGAAACCTGTTCAATTTGCTCCATTAAAGGGAGCTGAAGAAGCACTTTTTTTGTCCCAACAGAGCTATTACAAGCCTATAGTCTAAGCACTTAAGAAGTCAGGTTTCGCACTGTGCCACAAATACTGCTGAAGCTCTGGGACATTAAGCCAAACAGGCCTGAAAGCTATGAATACAGAAAAGCTCCACAGACGCCTATAAATCTCGGATGTCATCAGCATAAAAAATGCGGTTCTGATATTCACAGTGCTATACATCTTTGTTTAACACAGTTTCACTTTATTTATGGTGCTTTTTATGCATTAAAATTACAGAAAATATTACTGAACACATTATTTTATCAATGACGGTAATACAGAAAATGGGGTCTGGTGTGAAGCAAATGGGTTTCCTGCTAAACAAAAACAAAACATATTTATCAAAAAGTGCATTTCTATACTAAAATAAAGGGGGGAAAATGCAATGCTTCATGTCTGTGCTCTAATTTATTTGCATGGCAGTGAACTGAAATAGGTGACAGAATGAGGCTAAACAGAAGCCAACAAAGAGAGATGTCTGGTTGAAGCTCACATCATCTAAGGAAATATTTTTATTCTAATCACTGTTTTGACAAAATAAACAATATCCGGCTATCATCAAAGTTAAAAGCAGTCTTCAAAAGTCTTTTTTTTCCCCACCTCTATTATCTATATTGGTGTAGTAAAAACAAAGAAATATTGGCCATTGTTAAAAAACCTGGCTCACTTTCTGATATCTTACTAAGAGAACACAAATTTTTTTCCCAGATTTATAACATGGTACAACAAAACCATATATAACTACTTTATCAAAATATCAGCTCCATAGCAAAATATCTCCAATGTTTCCTCAATATACCTGCGCCTGATCATAGACTTTATCATTGGTACCGGCAGATAGTTTTCTATTGTGTCTTTTCTTATGTCAAAAAGTAGTTGACACGTTTTAGGATTAGATGTTTCACTGTATTCCAGTAAGTTAATAGAAATAATGAAATTAAAGCAAAATATATTAGAAAACAAACAAATAAACAGCTGTGTGGTTGCTGTAAGTTGCTAGAGGCAACAGCCAATGCCCAATTGGTTGGTCATAGGCTCAATGTCTACGCTTGATGGCCAGTTTGTCCTTGGGCAAGTCACTAAACTCCAGGTTGCCTCACATCGTAATAAACCAGAAAGTCAATTTGAATGAATCCTTCAGCTAAATGCTGTGCAGCATCTGCTGTTACAGCATAAGTCTGCTACATCTGGACAAATGAAATAATGTGCTGGCTTACTTATTAACTCTGTTGTTAAAACATAAACTTAACCCTAAAGCATTTTGCTTCTAGCATAGTTGAGTAACCATGGCCTTCCTTTCTTCACATTCTGACCTCCACCCACTCACAGTCATATGCATTTCTCAATGCCTGCTGACTGCTGGCAAAGACAACAAAGAAACCAAATGATTCCATATTTGCATAGACCTTGTGGATTTGTGTGTACAGCAACAGTGCCCTGTTAAACTTCAATGTGCTGTCAGGAGTTGAAGTTGGAACATCTTTTCTTGAAGTGCAGATGAAACTAGGATAATATGACCCTTCATTCTGGCAGCTGTTTTAAAGTAAATTAATGTAAATGAGCAACTTCCTCGGATTCTCTGAATGTGTACACAGTGGTACTGCACGCTGAAACAACAGTTTTACTCAAACTATAACAGAGGTGAAAATGTTACCGTACCTATAAAGCTGAGATGAACACTTGTTCAAAGCTTTATTTTTTTTAACTGTTTAGCTTTATGTGTTTAAGCATATTTATTTGTGTTGATAGCACTTTGTATGGGAGGTTTTAGCCATGACTAAAAGAGGTCAGGACTCTAGAAAATACTCCCGAAGCCTGTTTAGACATACATCTTTCTCTTTTTTGTTATATACACATTTTTGAAAATATATTTAAAAACACAAGATTTGTGCAAATGCCAGTTGGTAATTGATGTTAATTTAGCACTTTACTTCCTTCCCAGAAGGTCCAACAGTCACAGTCCCATTCACCCATTCACACACACATTGACACAGTGATGGCGACTCTGCAGCCTTACACAGTCTATAACCATCAGAAGCAATGTGGGGTTCAATGTCTTGCCCAAGGATACTTTGACACATGGGTGGGCAAGGTGGGAAGTAAGCTTGCGATCTTCTGATCAGAGATTGACCGCTTTACTCTGCACCACAGCCACCCTAAGTTATGAGTCTTTGGACACACCAGGTGTATATTTGTATAAACCCCTTTTGTATTTGAGGCTAAAAACATTAAGCAAATGAAGGACTTTTTTAAAAGCAGGATTTTGCATAACACTGGTTTTAGAACCAGTATTACAGATGGGTTAGTTTTGTGTGTATAAATAAATAAATAAATAAAACAACAGTCTCTAGTTTGAAAGGACAGTTGATTGCAATTGCAGTACTGGTATCTTTGTGATCAGAAAGAGGACATAAGATAAAGCAAAGGAGCATGTGCAGTTCAAAAGGGACTGCAACAATTTAAACACAGTGAGTCGTTTGAGCCGAGTGTAATGATTTCTGTGAGACGGTGTCATCCAAACACCTCACAGGAAAGGGATCTGTTTTAATAAGGCTCCTTGTTCTGAAACTACCTATTGATTTTTACTGTGTGGAGTTGTGGGGCAGTGACCCACTCTGGTTCCTGGCTTCCACAAAAGCTAAATTGAGCCATTTAGAAGCCGGGTCTGTCTTTAGAGACTCCATCTCAGCTCTGACTCTCCTAGCCACTTTATTTCCATCAGGAGGAACTTTTTTCGGAGCTGTACAATTTCTCCACTGACCTGCTGCTTAGGATCCTGGCACTCACTTTGTTTTACTTCCTGCCCTTTGCCTCTGCCGAGTTTAGGTCTCAGACAGCAGTTTTATAACGATTTGTCAAAGGTGTGATCCAAACTCAGCGGCTCAATGCAAATAAATGTTAGTTTGCAAACAGGTTCGTTTGCAAGTCTATACCAACTAAGCTGTTAGGATCGCACCTTGTGTGAAAGTTTCAGTGCAGTTAGAAATCTGTCACACTTTTTGTATCTGATTGGCTGACTTGACAAACATGGCCATCTGTAGGGAAGCCAATGCAGTGGGTTGCTGATCCATTGCACTTTCTATTCAAGTGATGTCTATTCATCTCACTTAAAATTAACTTAGAGTACCTTCATATTGTTTTAAGATATTAGGTGCAATAA
This sequence comes from Oryzias curvinotus, assembly GCA_023969325.1. Classification (NCBI taxonomy): domain Eukaryota; kingdom Metazoa; phylum Chordata; class Actinopteri; order Beloniformes; family Adrianichthyidae; genus Oryzias; species Oryzias curvinotus. The sequence continues at coordinate 12,716,285 of CM043718.1, read as the reverse complement.
AGGGACCTTTATTGAGAAATTTGATCAGACAGGTTGATAGATTGGAAATGCTTATAAAAGTCTAAAACATTTTTCACCTTTATTAATGATTTATTTTCTGTGAATTCGATAAGGGGGGAAAGTTTTTTTTGTCTTTGTTGCTTTATTTTTATGTTTATGACAACTGTCAAAGAGAGTGACTTTCATTAATTCAATATGCTTGGTCTACTGCCTAACCTTGAAAATGAGTATAAGCAGGGAAAGGGACAATGAAAATTGTGTTTGTGGTGTTTTTAACATGTTCTTGCAACATTTTTTTTTCATGATGGAGGAAATATATAATAAACAAGTTATAATTATAATCATAATTAAAAGACCACTAGAAACACTTTTACACTAGATCATAAAAGATTATCAGACTGGGACTTTAGTTAGAGGTGAATATCAAAGCGTCAGTCATGTTTCATTAACGGCCACACTTATTTATTTTTATTTTTTTCCCCAAAAGGTCACAGTTTGGTGGAGCCTTATCCTGCCTAGATAAAACAAAAATGATTCAAAATCAGGGTTCAATTCACTACTATGGAAACCAAGGACCAGTCTTTTGCCTTCTGAACTTAAGCTTGTAAAACACAAAAAGTAACTGGAGTTGAGTGAAGTTCACCAAGCAACCACCGGAGATTTAACACACTCATCCATTTTCGTAACTAGCTGTATTCCTTTTGGGGTCATGGATAGCCGGACCACATTCTGGCTACTGTTGGGCGAAGGTGAGGAATGCCAGTCTGTCACACAATCACACACTCTCACACGCAAACCAAGGGACACTTAAGAGTAACCAACTAACCTATCAAGCATATTTTTGGACCGTGGGAGGAAGCTGGAGTACCCAGAGAAAACTAATGCATGCACAGGGAAAGCATGCAAACTCCACACAGAAAGGTCCCAGCCGGGATTTCTCTTTTTAAAATGGATGTTTATCTAGGTAAAAGGTTAAATCATCTGTCAGAAACTGCCATCAATTCATTATTTGCTGAAGTAAAAAAAACATTAAGTGAACATGATAAAGACATATTAATGTTAATAATACACTAACATGTACATCCAATGTTGTATGTTTATTTAGAGCTGAAAAGTTCATGTTTTTGCTAAATTTCTTTGTTGTATTTCCCATTACAACACCCTGGAGCACCCTGATCCAGAGTAACAGAAATGCAGCAGGATACCATTAAAACCCTGTTCAGAGATCACATACAAGCACATAACATACTTTCCATCTGACTGAGCTCATGCTGAAAGAGCTAAAGAGATGAAAGGAGGCAGAGAAACGGTCACACAAATCATCTGAACCAGAGATCAAACAGAAGCTGCTTCATGTCATTTCCTCAATCAAAGGAAGAAATCAAAATATTTTCCTCTTTGTGAAGGCATGAATAGACGGTGTAAGTCAGGTTGAGAGAATGTGAATGTGGTACGACCGGTCACTCAGTTACAGTTCATGTAAGAATATCAGCAGAACTGTGGAGCAGTGCTCAAAGGCAGAATGAGCAAAAAAAAAAAACCTTGATATAAAAGTAGGAGGGGAAGGGGAAAACATTCAAGGTCACCCTCACTTTTTTTTACCCTCAGGGCTGCAAAACATTTTAGTGTACAGTGCTGCAGCACATTCATAGCTCAAACCAATTTTACCAGAGGAATCAATATGGCTGAAATATTGGGCTTTTATGAGTTGCTACATTCAGCTGGGGGCCGTGTGAATGGAGTAATATGCTCGGCAAGATTAGATTTAAACAGCCTAGACGCTTAGAAATGGGGTGAAGCAAATTTACAAGGGAGGAACAGAGAGAAGAAAAAAGGCCATGATGATTATAATTATTGTTTTTATTAATATTGATCGCTACATCAATATAGTGTTGGAGTTTATGTGCATAATCTTTAATGCGAACATAATGCACACCGACTTTCAACTGTTATTTAAAAGTAGATCATTTTCTGGATGCTACCATTATGTGTTCTACAGTGTGACTGCATGATAAGTTTAACATCTAAATTCAAACCGGGACCATTAGTTCTCTGTATTAAATTTTAACAACATAATGAAAAATGAAATCATTTTGCATTTTTTAATTATTGTTCTACGCATGCGCTGCACGGTGGGGTAGTCGTTAGCACTATCGCCTTACAGTAAGAGGTCCCTGGTTTGAAACTCAGCTGAGATCCTGTTGTGTGGAGTTTGCATGTTCTCCTCAAGTATGTGGCTTCCTCTTTGAGTCCAAAAACATGGTTCATAGGTTAATTGGCATCTTTAAATTGCCCCTTGGTGTGAGAATGTGTGTGCGATTGCATGGCAATGTAACAAATTTGCGACCTTTTCAGGGTGTATCCCACCTTTGCCCAACAGCAAATGGGCTGGCTCCAGCAAGCCCTTGATTCAGTGGGTTCTAAAGATAGATGGATGGCTGTTCTACACATGGATGGCTAGAAGGCAAAAGTCCAAAATGACCTGGCCGCAGACATCAACGTCCAGGTGGCAGTCCTCCACTGGAACTAGAATTACCCCCATATCGCAAAAATAAGCACAACCCTGGGTTGGGATAAGGGTTATGTTAAGGTAAGGGTTAGGGCCAGTTGTATAATTTCTACTTCCAGCAGATGATGTCAGGTGCCTTCTTGTCTTCAGTCAGGTCCCTCTCCACTAGCCTAAAGCTACGTCACGCCGCCCTCGGCCACACTCATTCAAGCAGCCACTTCCAATGAACAGCCTATTTTAACGCGCGTAAATGTGTGTTTCAGGTTTCCTTGTTTAACACCTGCGCTCATGAGTAGCTATGCACAATTTACACATGGGCTCTACGTACAAAACACGCAGCCATTAAACATATGTTTAAAGTTAAAGCAGGCTGAACTTTGACCATCAAAGCAATTGGTTTGGTAGAGGCGTATGGATGGTGCCCATTTTCATTCACGAAAGTGTCAACAGTTTGAAGACTGATCATGGATCATGGAGAAGAAACTTATAATTGCAGTTTGTGTCCAACTAGAATTATGTCACACAGAGTATTTCATAGATCATAACAGAGAAGTGAAAGAAAAATCCTGGAGGAAGATACACAAAATTTACACCAGTTCAGTTTTGCACCAAGCCTCCTCCATTGCGGACATGCGCTAATAAACAGTAGCAAAAGATACAGAAAAAGAAACCTCTCTGCTTTCCAGAATAAACACATTGGGCTAAATGTGTGTTCAAGAAACTGCGTAAAGCATGCTCTTGATTTCGCATCATATTCCCGGTATGTTTGTAGCTTACTTAATACTTAATACTCTCCTCTTCCTGGCGGCTCGCCCCCCTCATCGGCCGCTTCCCCGGCTCGCGCAACAGGTGTAACGCCAACTCCCGCTTGCTCTCCTGCAGCGACGGGCCCGCTCACTTCGGCGGCAAGATCTCGCGGCCGCGGAGACCCCCCTGGCTCCTTCGTCGTGGGAACCTCTATGGTCAGGCATGTTCGTGTTGACGGGAGCCGCACCTTCTGTCACTCAGGCGCCATCGTACGAGACATCACCAACTCTGCCCACCAGCTCTCCCTTCGCAACCCCTCCACACACACAATAATAGTCCACGCAGGAGTGAATGACCTAAAGTTTCAGCAATCTGAGACCCTCAAGAAGGACTTCATCACCCTCATCCACTCCATCAAGCAGCTGGACAAACAATGCATCATCTCCGGTCCGCTTCCATCTCCCCGCTTTGGAGACATTAAATTTAGCCGTCTGCGACAACTTCACATCTGGCTTAAAGGACACTGCCTTTCTAATAATATTCCATATGTTGATAATTTCACCACCTTCCTCAATAGACCAAATCTCTTTAAACCAGACGGCATCCACCCAAACCAAACAGGATCTCAACTTCTGTCCATGAATATTGAACTCACACTCCGCTCTGTTAAACTGCTCTCTGACTGACTGGACCACTGGCATCCATCCTCAGTTAAAACCATGGTTATCACACAACAAATTCCAGTTCACATAACAAGCAGATCTCACAAACATCCCCAGATCAGATCCACCAGATCCACAATTAGATATCTTCATCACATTCACACATTACCGGACAAAAAAGATAAATCAATTCATCTGCACACACACACTGTTTTAAACTTTGCTGTTTTAAACATTCGCTCTCTTTTAAACAAATCTTTTATCGTGAATGAGCTCATTTTAGACAACAATTTAGATTGCCTTCTTTTAACAGAGACCTGGCTGGGTGCTGATGCTCCTGTTGTTCTCACTGAAGCTTCCCCACTAAATTTTAACTTTTTATTTTCTACCAGGGGAGATAAAAAAGGCGGTGGCACTGCATCGATTGCTTGTGGCTCATTTGCAACCAAAACAATCACGCTACATAGCTACTCCTCATTTGAGCATCATGCATTTTCTTTTAACAGCCCGTCTATTTTATGTGTTACTGTTTACAGACCACCAAAGCCTTCCTCCTGTTTTATTCAAGAATTTTCTGAATTTTTATCTGTAATACACTCCAAATATAGTAGAGTTTTAATAACTGGTGATTTTAACCTACATGTTGATAAAGATAGTGATGCTCATGCAAAGGAGTTTCTCAACCTCCTGCATTGTATGGATTTCACACAGCATGTCACACAGCCTACTCACAGCAGGGGGCGCACTCTAGACTTGGTGATAACCTATGGGCTGTCCTGCAGTGTGTCCTCTGTTGTTGACATGGCTGTGTCAGATCACTATTGTGTATTTTTTAATATCACCAGTTTTACTCGACAGGAAGCTCCAGCGAGAACTGTGAGGAAACGATACATAACTCCTGATGTGGCTGCAAATTTTATCAATATTTTACATCAAACTCCCGCTCAGATTCTACCTGTATCATGTGATTTTATGGTTGAACATTTTAACAACAAACTACAGTCAGCCATTGATGCTGTAGCTCCACTTAAAACTAAAACGTTAAAAACTAAAGCTACAGCACCATGGAAAAACGAACCAATCAGAGCCCTGAAACGCGAATGCAGGAGAGCGGAGAGGAAGTGGAGAAAAACGAAGTTAACTGTACATCGCGAAATTTTTAAAGAACAGCAAACGAGGTACAGTCATGCAATAAAAAAAGCCAGAACCCTCCACTTCTCAAACTTAATTTTACAAAACAAAAATGATCCTAGAGTTCTCTTTAAAACAATAGACAGTTTAACTAAAAGAGACTCTCAAAGGTCCTCCATAGCAGCCTCAGATGCTGTATGTGAGAGTTTTGCAGACCACTTCAGGAGTAAAATCAATGCTATTAGATCTACTCTTTTAATTCAAAAAGGTGTTGCTTTTAATGAATCTATAGCATTGTATTTATCAGAGGAAATACTGGAAAGTTTTGTCCTGGTTGATGCTGTGGGACTTGGTCAGGTTTTCTCCCAGTTAAAGCCAACCACCTGCCTTTTAGACCCAATCCCCACATCGTTGTTGAAAACATTTTATGACTTCTTTGAGTTTGAGCTTTTAAATATAGTAAATTACTCTCTTCAGACAGGTGTCTTCCCTGCTGCCTTTAAAACGGCAGTGGTGAGGCCTCTTCTGAAGAAGAGTAATTTAGATCCAAACAACTATAACAATTATCGTCCAGTATCCAACTTGCCATTTTTAAGTAAAATGATTGAAAAAACTGTTTTAATCCAATTTAATGAGTTTTTAATTAGAAATAACATATTTGAAAAATATCAATCTGGTTTTAGGACGAACCACAGCACAGAGACGGCCCTTGTTAAAATAGTAAATGATATTAGATGTAACCTGGATTGTCAGAAACTCTCAGTTCTGGTACTACTGGATCTCAGTGCAGCTTTCGACACTGTAGATCACAGTATTTTACTCAACAGACTGAGAGGTCTGGGCATCTCTGGTACCGTACTAAAATGGTTTTATTCCTATCTCACAGATCGAAGTTTTTACGTAAGTATGGATACTTGCTCCTCAGGGGTCTTCGACATCAACTGTGGGGTCCCCCAAGGTTCAATTTTAGGCCCACTACTTTTTAATCTATATATGTTGCCACTGGGGGATGTCATCAGGAGGCATGGCGTTTGTTTCCACAGCTATGCTGATGACACTCAACTCTACATCGCTGTGTCTCCTGATGATGAAGAGTCGGTCAACACACTCTTAAAATGCATTTTAGACATTGAGTCATGGATGGCAGAGAACTTCCTACAGCTAAACCAGGACAAAACAGAAGTTTTAGTGATCGGTCCTGAAGACAAGAGAGAGATAGTTTTATCTAAACTAAAGAATTACAAAACTTCTCAGTGTGTGAGAAACCTGGGTGTCATTTTTGACTCTGAGTTGAATTTTATCCCACAAATTAAAAACATCACAAAAACAGGATTTTATCATCTAAAAAATATATCCAGAGTCCGCCCATTTCTCTCTCTTGCCAGTACAGAGGTGCTAATGCATGCTTTTATTACCAGCAGATTGGATTATTGTAATGCCCTGCTCTCTGGTCTTCCCAGAACAAGAATAGCAAATCTTCAACTGCTGCAAAATTCAGCAGCACGCGTTCTGACGAGGACCAGGGGGCGGGAACATATTACACCAGTTTTAAGATCGCTGCATTGGCTCCCTGTGCAATTCAGGATTGATTTTAAAGTTCTTTTATTGGTTTACAAATGTTTTTATGGTCTCGGGCCTTCATATTTATCTGATATGATTTTAAAGTATGAGCCTTCGCGGACCCTGAGGTCCTCTGATACAGGCCTTTTGATTATCCCAAAAGTTAGAACAAAAACGTACGGCGAGGCCTCATTCAGTTTTTATGGACCTCGCCTGTGGAACAGCCTCCCAGAGAGCCTCAGGGCTGCAGAGACTGTTCATGTTTTTAAAGGAAGGCTTAAGACCTACCTTTTTAATTTAGCTTTTAGTTGACTTTAAGGATTTTTAATTTTGTTATTTATTTATTTATTTATTTGTTATTATTATTAGTATTATTTTTTTTTTAATTTATTATTATTATTATTTTTAAATATTTTAATTCATTTATTTTTCTTTTAACTAGTTTTATATGTGTATGTAAATACATTTATTTATTTACTCTTTTAATTTTTAAGACGCTCTTACTATTTCATATGCCTATTAAGGTTTATGTAATTATTTGTTTTTTTACTCCATGTTTTATATATATTTTAAATTTGTTCGTTTTACATTTTATTACACTCCAGTGTTTTCCTCTGAGGGATCCTCCACATCGGTGACTGACCCTTCTCAGTGAGCGGGGTCGCTGCAGTGGGATCTCCTGGGTCTGACGCTTTTGATTGGATCTGGGGGGTTCTGTGGTGGTGTACTCCGTGAACTTGGGTTGGGGGGTCGCTGGTGTGGACATGTCCCCAAAGTATCGTTTTCCCACCTCAGGACAAAGCCAGGTCTCTACATTCTATCACTTTTTTATTTTATCTATTTATTTATTTATTTATTGATGTGTGTGTGTGTGTGTGTGGGGGGGGGGGGGTTGCGGGGGGGGGGGGGGGATTGTCGCACGGTTTGTCTTGTCATCCTGTTTTTAAATTTTATTGTATTTTATGCACAGCACTTTGTGTGACATCTGTTGTCGAAAAAGTGCTATATAAATAAAGGTTGATTTGATTTGATTTGATTTGATTATTTATTTTGATTGAAGTTTTGATGGTTTTTTGTGTCTTGGGCTGTAGTTTACTCTTTCACAATAAAATCCACTTTTATGTTTTTGAACAGTTGCATCCTGCATAAACGCAATGGGGCAGGAGGTTCCTGTGGCCTCTGGTAGTGAGACCTCAAAAAGTCTCCAAGGTACAGAAAAAAAGCATCACGTCAGCCGCACAGCCACTGCTCAACCAACGGCTGGAAAGAGCAGCTGAGAAAGCCATTATCGAGCCATGGTGCCATGGATAAGGGTGAGCCACTGGGGCCCCCTGGCAGTGGTACAGTCATTAATGCCCTCAATTTCCCTTAATGGATTTTTCAATCCCAGCTCTCAGTTCCATTCGTCCCCACGCCAAACTGTATTCGTCTCCTCTCACAGGCTGTAATTAATCCATTCATCTCTAAAAGATCCGATCAATGCTGTCTGGGATAAGAGCTTTCATGCCAGGGGATTAGCACAGGGAAAATATGTAGACCACGCTGCAGTGGAAGCTGCAAGCATTCTAAAAACAAAATTATTGATAAAACACTGCTTAAAAGGGGCTGAAATTCAACTACATACTATAAATAGCATGTTTACAGTCTTGCAAGAGTAATAGAAGACACAGATTAAATGATGTCAGGCCCCACAGACACTTCAGTGCATGTTGGAGCTCTGTCTGTTAGAGATTTCACAAGTCAACAGGCTCCTGCATTGGAGATTCCAACAGAAGATGATTGTTTGATTCCAGTTCCATCATGTCATTTTCCAGCTAAATTACATGCACTGTGTGTATTTAATAACAAAAAATAAATAAAAAAAAAAAAAACAACAACAGAGGGGAAACAGTGACTGAGCCCAGAGAGCACAAAGCTAGTGTCAAACCCATACAAGCTTCATGCCTGGGTTCTGAGTTAATCATTTTGGGGGAAGATAGCATTTATAACACATGAAGATAATTCTTACATAAATCTTTGTTTTATTAATCTGAGTGTGTTTTGATTAAAAAAAAAAAAAGTCTGGCTGGCAATCAACCTCCACAGCCCCTCCCACTGACCTGATCACTAAATCCCCCACTTTCCTCTGCTCTGGGATCAATAAGTAATTTTTTGGAGCTGATTAGTTTGCGGCAGGAAGGTGGTCAGTGTCTGATCCATCCTAAGAATATAATCAAGTGCTGAAAAGTGTGGATGTTGTAACTGTAAAGTGAAGAGAGCGGTTGTAACGTCATGATCTGATACATGTTGTGATTATGGATTACAAGACAGAGAAATGTGGCTGACGTTCAGGGAAGATAAAGAGAAAATGAAAAACTGTTCACCGTGGCAAGCTGTTGAATGGCTTCAATTTAATTATCCTATGCGTACTGATAGGAAATAATAGCTAAGGGAGTTTAAAAGAATTAAAATAAAGCAATTGAATACAAAAAGTAGTCAAGTTCTAATAATTTCTCTAAACTTCAGACATTTTAGATCTGAAGTAAACCAGTGTTTTTGAATGTCTGTCACAAAAACCTTTAATAAAAAAAAACTAAAATGTTGTTTTAATTTTCCTACTTTTTAGCATCCTGTCCACATTGTATGCTTTGGTTCCATGCAAAACAGTTTAAAAATTACTAGAGTTTTAGTGCTGTGTTTCAAATTAATGAAAAGAACAGCATTGCGGTTAAAATTGTTCCTTCTATTTCAGTAATACCTTTTTGAGGTCAAACGGTTTAACATACCTGGACCAGTATTTGCTAAAATTTATAGAGATAAAACTGATCCACATAGCACTGACAGCAGGTGCTTTAATTCCTTCATGCCTAACTTTATTTCAAATTATATAGAAAAATATTGCTTTTAGATGATTTTCTTTTAAGGTGATATATATTCACAATCAAAACATAATTTTAAAGTTTCCTATAGTATTTTATCTATTTGCTTATAGATTAATTCAATTCTGATTCATTTCAAATGGACGTTATTCTTTCTTATCACTTACAGTAAAAGTGGAAAATAACATAAAACTAGTTGAATATCAGTTGGGAAAAATAATTGGAGGTAAAACAGAGGGTAAAAAAAATTCAATAGCAGGTTCACTTTGCAGACATGTACAGTGTGTCTGTTGCTGTTGAGCTGCAGCATTTTTACTGCAACAAGCAGCTTCCCACAAACATCTATTGAGAAAGCCATGCAAGGCTCCTCTAATGGATGCCATGAACTTTGAGTGACATGAACCTGAAGTTACATTCCTCTAGAATGAAAAGCAACACAGCAATCTAAAAGGAAACCGCAAAGAAAAGCTTCACTTACATGGGTGTCCTGAAAAGCTTTCAGGATGTATATGTGTTACAAAAAGAAGAAGAGATTTAAAGGAAACCAACGAACTGACTGATATGTCAAAAGACACACTTGTAAGCAAAACATGCCCTCTACTGGATTGTGATAGCAGCATTTTTGAATTAAAAAAGCAAATCCTATTCTAATTGCACATATCAGAGGACCTAACTAAATGCACGTGAAGTTTTTTTTGTTTTGTTTTTTAGATAAGATATTCTGGACAGAATACCTGTGTGTTTGTCCAATGGGGAGTAATGATCTTGCATTTGAGAAATGAACGTGGATGCCGGAAACAATAGAGACAAGAAGTCCCATGACTATGCAGCAATTGTTCACTGAATGAAGACAAATGAGCAGTCAATATTTTGGACAAAGCTATCACCCAGTCTGCAGCAAAAGGAGCAGATGTAGACATATAGGCTATGTGTTATAGTCCAAAGGGGATTCATTATATTTAAACTTTGGAGTATTGATGTTTCTTTTGTATTAATTTTGGTCATGACCTGTTCAAGGCAAAAACCTTCAAGACAATGTGCTTCTCACATAGCTTCATTACTGATTACTGCTTAACTCTTAATAGCATCCCCCAAATCTAAATCAGTTCCAAACATTTAGATTTTCAAAAACTTTATAATTTGAAATAACAAAATGAAATCTAAGACAAACAACAGTATTATTTAGCCTAATAAAAATTATCCAAAAGAAAGAAAACTCAGACAGAGATTCAGTTAAACCCATTAATTCTGTAGCTTTAGCTCCGGTGTTGATAATCTTTTGACGATTATAGCTTTTCAACCATTTACACAATAATGTAATATGTTGCGCTGATATGTAACACTTTTTAGTAGTGAAGTGATTTCGCAATCATTGTAAATCAGCTGATTCTGTCACAGAAAAAGTGGCTTTGCAACATTAAAGTGTTGCGTTTACTAGTATAAAGTACTGCATATCATCACGAAGCCGATATGCGTGGCCACCTTTCTCAACGTCAGAATCAGCTGATCGTGTAGGTGGTCAGAGTTATGATATGTCAAAGAGCGTGCGTTATTTAGGCGTCACTGGTGACATCTCCGGTGTTAATGGGTTAAAATGCTGTTGCAGGACCAAAATAGGGCTCTGCATTAGCAAATAGCAAAATTCTGACTCAACTGAAGCAACGCAATGAAGAAAATCTGCACAATTCTTTAAGAACAATGGGGGAGGACCAAGTCAATTTTACAGAAAACGATTAGTTCAAGGTAATGTTGGCGTTTCACAAGTATTTTTGTCCCATTTGTGTTGAAAAAATATCGACAACACTACAGAAAAAATACATAGTTTTGCTTATTTAGATACAAAATCCACTGAGATTGTATTTTTATCATGCTTTTATCCAAACACAAAGATTTTAATGTGTGGTTTTGCACACAACCTTGAGAGAAGCACATGTTGCATCAGCTTTACACACTTTGCCAAACTCATTTGATTAACCGAAAGTGCCAGTTCGGTTCTTCCTATAAACACAGAGGCAGAAGACTGTCAACTTTCAGAAAGCTTTTTTAAAACAAATTCTCAGCTCTGACTGAATTAGCTTTCACTCAGAGCTGAACTGCAGCTTTTAGTCGTATAGCCAAGACTGTAAAAAACGTGTGATGGGAATGCATTACTTTACCAAGACCTGACTCATGTACCACTTACCCATTTGTCCAACGGAGCACAAAAAGCTTCTCCCCCATTGTTTAATTTATTCAATGTCAAGGGATCAGCCCCCGAGAGACTCAGAATACAAGTTGCTTTCATTGGTTAAATCACAAAATCACCACAAGACACAGAGGCACACATACATTCACATTACTTGCATGAAAAATGCAACACTGGAATAGAGTTGAAATGACTTGTAGGAAGAATCAAACAACTTATCTAACCCGTCCATCTTGAGTAATTGCAATCTAGTGTTTACATCAGTAAGGGGAGCATGAGGGGAATATCTTCTGTTCACCTCCTCCCAACAGTAAATAAGTAGGGCTGGATTCATGGCGGTTTCTTCTTTGAAGGAAGAGTGTGTTCTGAGGACCGCCACAGCAGGTTTGGTTTACAAGCGTGACCCCTTACAATAATTAGACCATAATGTGCCTTATAAACCTGAAAGAGTTGGAGCGCCAAGCAAGGAAACGGCCAATGTGCATCAACACATCGTTAACTTTCAACAGAGTCATGCTAAAAATGAAATAAAATTACACCCTCACACCTTCCTGTTTGTTATCATTATTTGCCTTTCTTTTGTCAGAAAGAAACCTTGGAAAGTCCATATGTGTAATTAAGGCAATCCTGACTGACCTTTAGGGAGCTTAGTTAGCAGTCTTGATGCTAAGTAGATTAAAGAACTCTATCATGGGCTTGTCATAATAATAGACATATCTCTGCTAAATGACACATAGCCAACTTACTCAACTCTAATAAAAACAGTAAAAGTCCTTGGAAAAAAAGGTGACTACATTTAATTGGTATTTAAGCAATCAAACGTAGTGGTCAAAATGCAGTAGAAAATGTGTTTTAATGCTGAAGTAAGCTGAGATTTTGAACAGGCAATGAATTATGCGCAGATAGGTGCACTTTTTGGCTGTGAAGACACAAAAAAGAGTCTGCAAAGTCAAACTGCTCCGATAGAATGATTGGTGTAATTGTACTTTCAACGCAGCATAAAAACAAAATAAAAAATAAAAAAACTCTTTTTTTTTTACCGCCACATAAAGGTAGATGCCAAGGTTTCACAAAGCTGCATTGTGTGGTTTTCCCGAATTTGTTGCCATGATAATACAACAATAAAACTTTAATTTCAACATCTGCACATGTCCTCAACCCGTTCTAACCTCATCACAACTAACCACAGAAGGTTGATATGAAGCAAAACTCTTTCACAGAGGTATTACATTTCTTCTAACCTAATCACTTGCCCACACAATAAGAATCATAACAGATAGGGGCCACATCTCATCCATGCCCTCATTCAGCACTGGACCTTATCTGCAGGGAAACTCAATTTCAGCTGGGCCTGTCCTCATGCAGGACCGACCTGCTGACGGTGGGCTCTTTGGGCTTAACCCAGGCTTAGTGCACTTTTTCTCCCACAAAAGATACTCCCCATCTCTCCCAGCCCCCTGCATAGCACATCATCTAGTCCCTTCACAAGCCAAGACACTAGCTCGGCACAAACGGGTATTTACAGAGCCTGTCTAGTTATTAAATTTTAATCCCACTAAGAAGAGCATATTCTGACAATGAATTATAGATGACACAGGTTTGAGTCTCCTATATGACCTCCACTCCAAACACACTGTGGTGGTGTTTAATAAACTGTGTTATCAACTGTGTGTGGATGCTGGCTGCATCTAGAAATATTTTCCAGAAGCAAGAGGAGAAATGTAATTCTGCTGTGAATTACAGCTATAGGGGGTGAGAGTCAAACTTAATTTGGATGCACATGTTGGTAATGTATATCATGCTGAAACCTGCGACTGAGACTGTAGAGCAATTATGTAGAAGATGGTGTTAATTTAGTCACAGGAGCTCATCAGTGACCCAAACACATTTCATTTGTCTAGTCTTTGGGGAGCTCAATATCAGCTTTCTCCATCTGTCAAAATTGGCAACAGACAGTAAATTAGTTTTGAAATTCATCAGAGACCCATTCTCCTCACCCTTGGGTTAAAAAAACAAGTCTGTCCTACTGACAACATTGTGATACTGTGTGCCGTGCTTTGCCAAATGTTACTGTTTAAGGGATAACTCTCCTGGGGGTGAGATTGTTCGTAAAAATCACTTTTATTGGACTCATTATTAATGTTATAATATAACATATTTGCTTTCGATATGAAACTTTGAGTCACACTAAAGCTGAAAGGCTTTTAAACCACACAATGAGAAACTCAGGATTCCATTTGCTCAAATATACAATGTCTCCAACGAGTAAAAACTTAGTTTGTAGGTTTCCTGCCCTTGACAACATGAAGCCATCAGCGTTGGATTGTTTTGAGTTAACTACAAGAGTATTAATGGTTAATTTAAGAAAAGTTTTGCTTCTGCAAATTCAGCACAATTTTAAAATTTTAGAGAGAAAATGGAAAAAAAAAATTGAAGGGGGAAAGTGGGCAATCCTACTAATATTTAAGGTGTGCAGAGAGACAAAACCCTAAACTTATACAGCAATCCATAATGATCAAAATGATGTACCAAGTTGGGTAATTACTTAAAAAGCCTTAATTTGCAAAAAAAAAAAAAGAAAAAAAAAACTTCTGTTTGAGTGATGACAAAAGCTACACACCAACCATCTCTGCCTGTCGAAAGAAAATCTAGGACTACACATAATAGTTTAACCACAGAGAATGGGTTATATTTTGTTTGTTTTAGGATGTCTAGTCCACAATACTTACTTGTCTACACATCCAACCACACATTTCATAGATGACCAGTGCCTAACTGCTATTATTATCAACACTTCTGTTGGTTATGTTGAGGTCAGCATGTTTGTGGTGTGACCACGAGTTCCTGTATCTCTTTTGGATGTTGCGTGTACTTTAGACCAGCACCCTCTCATTAAAGACTGGAATCCTGGTTCAAAATTGCAAGGCATGGCTGTTGACTCCTTGAATTTGGTGCATTAAGATCCAGGGTTATCATTATCAAGAGTAAAAGATACATTTGGAAGCTTTTAGAGTCTTTAAACAGCTGTTTCTTTTGTTTTCCTCCTTATTTTCCACTTCCATTGCGGAAAACGCCCACTTTCCACACGCAAATCCAGCTCCTTTGTGTTTATGAAAAGGTCTAAAGTTAACATGTTGCTGTTGTAGATATATATTTAAAAAAAAGGCTCTAAAGTCTGTTAAAACATGTTTTTTTTTATTTATTTAAAGGTATTTTTCTGCATCTTAAATTAAATATGATCACAAATGAAAAGACTTCTTAACTGGTTTCATGTCAAGATAAAACTTGAATACATGAAAAAATCCAGATATCGGAAAATAAAATTTGCCATTATTTCTGTGGAACCCTTGGAAAAATCAATGGCAGCTATCATCTTGGGATATGGCTGTCAGCATGGTGGATACACAGCAATATGAAAGCAAACAGGGTAATTACAATGACAGAGAGCAGAATTGTGTTTGCAGCTAAATGGCAGGTGGTGATGATATGCGCTATGCCTATTGTGCTAAAACGGATTGCTTATCCGCGTTAAAGGTGGGAGTCCTGCTGGACAGAAGATTGGGAAAACTCTGTCTCATGGACTTCATGTGTGGACTTTGCGGAAATCAAATCCTCATCTTTACCACTTTCTTTGATAAAGTGAATTTAGAGGCAAAACGAATCTGAGTATTCTATCCTTCCAAAGGGAGAGCAAAAAAAACTACAACATAGGCATTTGTATGACCAAAAACCTTTTTTTTTTCACATTTGACATTTCACAAGGGTTATAATTGCATCAAACCTATTTAAATGGATTTTACAGAAAACCATAAGAGCGTATAGTTGGTGGCACTTGAATTATACGGTATTACTAAATCCACATTTTTGTGACATTGTTGGAACAAAGGAAAAGCATCGCATCTGAAGCCAAGACAGTGCAACTGCTTAAAGTGGTCGAGGTCTAAACTCCAAGGGGCTCCTCTTCCTCTCAGATGTGTACAGCCTTGAAGTGGTCATGCGTTGTATACATGTCCAGAGTCACCACGAACCACAAAGGCATGCAACCGCAAAGTGGATTACATGTGTCCGACGACTGTTGTGAGGTACTCACACTCGTGAAAATAGTAAAACTGATACAAATACAATCAGATGGTGTCAACCGGGCAAGACTATCATTAAAATGCATGAAGCTTTAGGGATGAATGCAACAACTATTTGCTTCTAAACCAACTGCACACTTTCACGAGGCAGATTTATCACTGATCTAAACCACACAGTGTAATTGATGTTTTGCATTTGGCAAGACCGGAAGGGATTTACTGGGCTTAGCAAGCTAAGACAATAAAAGAGCTTTCTGAATTCATGAAGCTGTCACTTTGTGACAAATCTAATGACAATTAAAGTTTTAAATAACGGTTTCCATTTTGCTGCTTTCAGCAGAACAGTCTGATGGAAAGATTGGGGAGTAAATGAGAAATGGGAGACAGGTAAGATAGGACACCGCGTGGACATAATGTTAAAATAAGGAGAATTATTACAAAGGCATGGTATAGGTTACTTATCTCATTATTTATTAATCATACAGTTGATGTAACCCTGGCAATATGTGGAAAATGCCTGTCTCTTGTCAATATTCTCTTATCAGAAGGCAATAAGACTGCCTTATCCCAACTCCCCCATACTAGCCTTCAGTCTAATATTAAAACCTGAGGGGATTTCAGAGCCAAGGCCCCAGAAGCAAATGAGCATAGACCAGGATGGACCCCCAGCGCATTGCTTAGCCACATTACCCTGCACCCACCAAGCTAAATTTTATTACGATCTCATTACAGAATAAAGCTCAGCCTTGAGAGAGCAGCAGCGAATCATAAACCACTAATTTAGCACCAGATTCAGGAGCAGATTTTCCTTTCAGCTGGTTTGAGCTGGACTGTAAAACTTGGCTGAGTGCTTGAGATCATCTCTCACTGCCATTTGTTCCTTTAGTGGTATTGGGGGAGATAGTGTTTTATCCAAACACATTTTAGGGGTTTAAGTATTTTTGGATGCTACACATTTATTAGATCCAATGAAGGTGTCTGATGACAAAGCCAGTAAAAAATAAACCCAGGGAGCAACTCTGGATTTGTTTCTTGAGAGTTTGTGAAATAAACACCTCAAAAAATAGTAGCCAGCAGCCTGTGACAATGAACAATGATACAAGCAATTGTGCAGCAGCTCTTTGGACCAAGAATTTTCATATCGGTTCTTTCTAAAAAGCTCATGTCCTTCTTTTTGCTCTGAAATCTGATAAACTGACTTCCTTCATTTTTTCTTACAGAGATTTAGCCCAAAAAAGATTATGTAGTAACACATATTTTTTTAGAAAACCTTGCCTATTTAGATAAGATTCAGAGTTTTAAGGAAAAAAAAGCATGAATATCAGTTTTTGAACCGAAAAAATGTTGTTATAAACAGAAATTTAACAGGTGTGTGATTTTCTGAGGGGAATTGTTTGACACTCTTCAGACACTCATGTTGTTGCGAGAAATCTCAGAAAATTGCACTTTATATCACTGTATTTTTTATACTAGAAGTCGCGTTTTTTTCATAGTTTGGCCGGGGGGTTGACTTATCCTCTTATGCTCAGGTGAGACTTATGTGATTTTTTTTTTAAATAAATAGCGACAACCAGGTTTGTGCATTAGTATTTGCTACTGACAGTAACAAAGAAGAAACATCATTAGGTAAGTATAGAGTTCTTACCAAAAACTTCTATTTTGGTTTCTTCTGACCATAGGACATTCTCCCAATCCTTTTCTGGATCATCCAAATGTTCTCCAGTAAACTTTAGATGGGTCAGCACATGTACTGGCTTTAACAGGAGGACATGTCTGACACTGCAGGATTTGAGTCTCTGGCTGCGTTGTGTGTTACTGATGATAGCCTTTGTTACTTTGCTCTCAGCTCTCTGCAGGCCATTTACTAGGTCCCCCCCGTGTGGTTCTGGGATTTTTGCACACGGTTCTAGTGGTCATTTTGACCCCACAGGGTGAGATCTTGCGGGGATCCCCAGATGGAGGGGATTATCAGTGGTCTTGTATGTCTTCCATTTCCTAATAATTGCTCCCACTGTTGATTTCTTCACACCAAGCTGCTTACCTATTGCAGATTCAGTCTTCCTAGCCTGGCGCAGGTCAACAATTCGGTTTCCGGTGTCCTTACACAGCTCTTTTGTCTTAGCAATAGTGGTGTTTGGAGTGTGACTGTCTCAGGTTGTGAAAAGGTGTCTTTTATATATATAACAAGTTCAAACAGGTGCTATTAATACGGGTAATAAGGGGAGGACAGAGGATCCTCTTACAAAATAAGTTACAGATGTATGAGAGCCAGTAATCTTGCTTGTTTATATGTGACCAAATACTGATTTTCCACCACAAATTACAAATAAATTATATAAAAATCAGTCAATTCGATTTTCTGGATTTTTTTTTTTTGCTTTGTTTTGTCCTTCATAGTTGAGGTATACTATGGAGGAATTTGTGTAACATAATTAAAACTAAAAGTCAATACCAGAAACGCTTTTTCATTTTAAAAATGAAGCTGCATTTTTCTTTTTATTCTTCAACACCGCTTATTCTGTCACTTAATTAAAATGACAGAGAAAATAGTTTTGACATTTTATTTTTCAAAAAGCTCTCTAGTAAATGTGTAGCAAACTTCAATTAGAAATATCTAATTTGATGATTAAAACGGATCAGCAGAAATGCTTTTTCATTTTCTACTTAAAAACCACTAATTCTGTGTCATAATTAAAACAAAAATGCAAAGAGGGGATTGCATTTTTATTTTCCCATCCACCCTGCAAAAGGTGTAGCATAAGTCAATTCCAGTTAGCATTTTAAGGGGGGAGGCAGAAATGTTTTTATGGTATACCTTGATGGAAATTACAGGCCTCTCTCATATTTTTTTTTTTTTTTAATGGGAGAACTTGCTAAATTAGTGGCTGACTAAATATTTTTGGCCCCTCTGTATACAGTTTTTGGCTGCTGTGACTTATACCCTTGAGCAACTTATAGTCCAAAAAATACTGTATATAAATCCCTTAGCTTAACATGGAGCATAAGCATATAATTTGTATGCTATATTGCTAAGTGACATCAAAGTCCATTCTAAGCTGTTTATATTTTGGGAGACCCTTAGAAAGTCATTCAAGGATATCATATCACATAAAAAGATCTAAAATAAAACATTTTGATGAATAATGTTGGAAAACAGAATGTTAAAACAAAATACGCTTTCAAAAGAAAGTCAACAGTTGTGGTTTGAAGTGGTGACACTGTTTTTCTTTTTTTTCTTTTTTTCCTTTAACTAAATACAGTCATGTACCAAAACACTACCCGGGCCATCATTTTTCTGATGCATTCTCAGTAAACAGATTCACAGGCTCACACATAAAAACTGTTTCAAAAGATATCTCGGTGGAATTTTAGAAGCTTATGTTTGTTTGTTTAGGCGGTGTGCACTCTGTGCCAAGCACATTTGAATTCATGCCAGTGCAACATTAGCTCTATCTCTAGGCATGTTCATGTTGGCATGACAGATAATCTGAAAACTTTAGTTTCAAGAATTACAGTTTTCAAATCGGTCTTCAGTGGTGTGTCACTTCAAAGCACACAACTACAGACAGACAAGCATTTGGGAGCAAATCTATGTATTGAAGTTTTGAGGTAAAGGAGAAGGGAGCCATGTTCTTCTAAAAACATGTGCGCAATATATTCTGTCAGTTTCAGTTGACATGAAACATTAGCCTGCAGTTTCTTCTATGCTTTTCGTAATCAGTTTTTTCCATAAGTACGTAGCTTAGGAAAAAGGCCATGGTGTTTACACTGGACAAACAGGGAAGGGCTTCTTTTTCTTTTTGTACTTTTTACCAGCTCATGTTTACCACCTATAATAGAAGAGCCTAAGTGGGAAATCTCAAAGCGGTGAAAATCTTGTGATTTGGGAACAAAATGGAAATGCTTCAATCCATTGCTAGCATCCCTGCAATGGCGGATGTGCACATCCGCCATTGCAAGCACGGGGTTGCCAAGGACACTGTGAAGGGGCAGTACTGAGCATGAGCAAAGCCCATCGCACCATTGTACAAGTTGAACAAAATGAAACTTTGAAGTAGACTGTACTAATTTTTTTGTTGGAGGGATCAAAACCTAATATTTCTAGTTGAATCCACTTTTTAGTTCACAAAAATAAGTTGAAAGAACTAAAAGCCAAAAAAATGTTTTACAGTGTGGATTACCATCATGTCAGGAGAGTGCCCTTGGCTAATCTTTTATTTGAACAACAAACACAGACGTGGTTATGCTCGTCGGCATGTCTACGTTCACCAGATCCATACGTCACCGCCAAAACCAGAGTCCCTGATTGGTCAACGTTTGACCTGGTTAGATGTGTGTTCAGTGGCCGCATGTTTTGTATTTAAAGTCTGAAAAGGATTGTAAAAATTTGCATATCTATACGTGAACATGAGAATTTTGAGCATGAAAGCCAGAAATGCGCATTTTCATAGACCTTTTGTTTGAAGTGGCCACTTGAACACGCGTTGCTAAGGACGATGTGAATGTAGCTTAATGATTATGTCAATTACAAAATTTGAATAAAGGCTGCATTCATAGGTTGATCTTTAAAAAAAAAAGTTGAACAATTCCACATGTGTTTAATTATGTAATTGTGTTGATGGTGTTTTTTTATTCTAGAGCGCTGCAAAGATCTAACCAAGCAGCAGAGTTTGGTGTCTCTCCTGATTCGCTTCTATTTTAATTTGCCAGTTTGTAATCCAGTTTGATTTATGATTCAACACAATTCTATTAACTATTGATTTGTTTTTGTCAAAGTTCTGTCAGAAACCAATTTTGTTATCAAAATCTGTTTTGTACCACATTGCCTTTCAATTTAATCTTATTTTTTTAATCGCAATGGGGAAGGAAATAAAAGGAAGATAAAAAGGTTTGCAAATCAACATAGGAAAGATTGTAAATATTTAGGGCCATCTCCAATGTGTACAGGCAGAAATAACTGGAATTTAACATGACCTGGTCACTGAAAGATGGAGACGGCATCTGTGTAAACAAAGGAGCGTGCAGTGACTTACACAAAAGATGACATACCAGCAAATAATAAAGAAACGATATTATTTTACATCCATGGCCGTTCTCCATTCTCCTTTTTAGAGCAGCAAAAAGATCTGTTTGAAAGCCACAGTCTGCTCTAATGAGGTGTCACTTGATTTAGGGTCAGGGAGCTGGAAGAGCACAACGTTTCACACAGCCAGCCCTGACAGTCGATAGAAATCAATACAGCCGATGCAATTATTAATACAGTCCCAGGCAGTTAGACGTGAATGAGACAGATGACATTAGGGCAGATTGATCTAGAGGGAAATGGATTTCATAAAGCACTCAAAGCTTTCATTATTTTTCACACAAAGGGAAAACTGGGGGTGCTCTAAAGGTGTTGGTCACTGCAATTCTGTTCCCAGTACACTGTCATGAAGGGGAAATGATGCTGTTAATGCCAAACACAGCATCACACTGACTGTGGTAACTCAGCTTTACTGTTTATTTATGAATGTTAACATTTAACCAAAACATGAAACTACCATGAATTTCTAAGTCAACATTATTTCTGGTTCATTAAGCAAATCTTTTGCAAAGCAACACACATCAGCATGGAATTAACTCCGAAAAAAATAACATCTGCTGTATGTTGCAGATATTTGAAACAATGCAATCAGTTATCTGAATCCATTAAACATGTGTGCTGAAGAATGAGAACATGTTCAGCAGGAGGCATGCGAGTCTCAGGTGTCAGCCCCAAATGAATATTCACCCCCTAGATGAACCCTGCTCCCTGTGGGCCCGTGGCACTAAATAACACAGCACTAACAGCACTAAAAACCAAAACAGAGCTTTATGTTTGGCTTCTTTAAAGGTTTGTTTGAATAACCTCTAGTCGTTTTAGATATTGGGGGAAGCAATAACATCTGCTTATTGTCACAAAATCCCTGCAGCTTCCTAAACAACACAGGCACATGACTGGATGGTTTTCTTGATTGCTTCTTCATTACATGCCTTTTTGTTTTTTTGTTTTTAATATGTGTAAACGGTCTTGTGTGTGATGACTGTTGCAATGCTTTTTTCTGTGAGTTAGATACAAACAAACAAGACTTATCAATCTTTTTTCTTTATTTTCTTATCACTTCATGAATAATCTTAAATAGATTTGATATATCTATATAATTTTATCTTTGTCCTTTTCCTTTGTTTTTATTACTGAAAATTGCTGGAAAGAAACCAATGAAACGATAAATCAAAAACAACCTCAAGTGAAAGGACTGTATTTAGAGTATACATCATTATATCAGAAGAACATAATAAACCTTTGGGCAAACTGATACCATTTTGGTAAAGGTAGAAACATATTTTTAAATACTGTATTTAGAAGCTCACTTATGGGGAAATAATGCTTTTTTATTTTAATCTCTGACAAAGGAACTGCTGAATATGTTCAGATGCTTTGACTAATAAGAGGCTGAGCCTTAGTATTAAACTCGAAATATTCTATCCTCTTTTTAATCTTCACACCTACCTTTTTTTTTCTCTCTGGCTATGTCTCAACCAAGATTTACAAGGGTTAAGCCTCGAGTTTGATTTGTAATGACTTCTTCCTGTAGTCACTTTAATGCCTAATCAGACACCAGAGAAGCTGAGGCAGGTCCATTGTTTGTAACGCACAAAAGTAAAATACTAAAAGTAAAGTAAAATACCAAAAGTAAAGTAAAATACCAAAAGTAAAGTAAAATACTCTTTGGCCAACAAAGTTCTTGTGTTTACTCTTCAGCATAAAACATGTTTAACAAAAAAAACACATTATTAAGGTTTCCAAAATCATTCTAGGTGAACGTGTTAAATGAAGCGCTCAACAAAAATTCCAGGACCTGCCCGCCCTCTTCATACACAAACCACCACAACAGACAAAACTTGCAGATGAACAGGTGCACTAAATCAAATTATCCCCCGATTGTGTGATATTGCAATAACAATGGCGGCTACACCTGCTATTCTATCCAATTTTAATACTATACAAACATACATATTATCTGTTAAAAGTGTTTCAAAGTAATACATATAAAAAATTTAACATATTTTAATAAAAATCATCTGTCATGACAGGTGACTGTCAAATCTTTAGCTCTAGAACAGATTCATTGGAAAGTTTCAACAATTTCCTAAGTTTGATAACCGTTTAACATCTATCTATCTATCTATCTATCTATAAACACTGATTTGGTCAGTAGTTTTGGTTGATAAACCTTCAGCAAGGAAACATGTTTCCCAGTAATCATAAAAAAAAACACAACTTAGCACACACATTGGATGCTAGGGGTGTACTGATCCATTCTCACAATGTTCGATTCATATCATAAGTTGTGGTTGACGATAAGAGTCATAGTCAATATTGGGTCATTTTGAATGATCTGATTTGATCTGATTCACTGACCT
Organism: Oryzias curvinotus; assembly: GCA_023969325.1. NCBI lineage: Eukaryota > Metazoa > Chordata > Actinopteri > Beloniformes > Adrianichthyidae > Oryzias > Oryzias curvinotus. Next base: position 12,693,111 of record CM043718.1, on the reverse strand, counting down.
AAGATCAATCCAGAACATCTTTAGTCAAAAATTCCACCAGAGTGACTCAGAGATAAATACCTGGGTAATGAACAGTGCATATTTCTTGCAGGATAGTCAAGTGTCTGCTGTGATGGCACTTGGTCCCTTTTCTGTTAATGTAAAATAAATCTAATGTGCCCCAATCCAAATTGTATTTTCCAATATTAATAAAATTAATTCCTGAGATGTGAATATTCAAAAGTGTAACTTGAAGCTGTTGTGCCACCAGAAAATATACATTCTGACTCTGGCACACTGGGTGTTCCTTCATAATACTTAGATATTTCAGCTTGGTAACCTGTGAACAGGGTGAAAGGCCTGAGGAGGTGTTTGAGCAGTGAAGGATGTGAACTGAATGAGTCATAGTGTGTCCTGAGAAATAGCCACTGTTTGTGTGTGAGCCAGAAAACAGAAAGGCTGCCCAGTCTCAACAAAGATATAACATAGATATAGAGACATGTGTGGACTAAAGTGCCAGTGTAATCAAAACACAGAGATGTATCTCTTTGTTTTTGGACTCTCACCAGCTCATGGTGCACAACACAATGTTTTGTTAGTGATAGCATTCCAGGAAGCTTCTTCAGGTTGCTGACATTTCTCAACACTAATCCTGTATTTACCATAGGTCGAAAACTCCTGTGAAGGCAAAGCTCTAATAAAACTCACTAAATCCATTTCTGCTGAATCTTTTTTCAAACACACAATAGGAAAAAGGGAGCAAAATCACAGACTGACAGCTGGTTAACTAACATGTTTAAAAGTACCCTCATACAAGTGGTACAATTTGCTTTGATTAAAAAAAACTGTTTTTGTTTGATAAGAAAGCACTTTGGCTGCAGTCGTTTCCATTTTACCCTGAAAATAATCCAAGACTCAGGCAAAGGAAGGTTAATGAGTTCTTGAACATAATGTCAAAGTTTGCAGTCCATCCTCATTCCTATAAATGGCACATATACCCAGACAAAGAGGGTTTTTCTGTAAACTTGTAACTGTCAAAGTCTGTATGCAAATGAGATGCACTTATGTCAGCAGAAGCGGAATTTAAATGATAACGAAGCTATAATTTTACATCAGAAGTCTCACAGAGAGGAAGAAAGAAGACGGAACACAATTTTTTCCTTTTATCGCCAGTGTGCAACTCTGTGTGGAGCATTGCTAATCATTCTTTAATTAACATGTTGACTTGGAAAAGCAGAGGGCACCAGAGCGGCCCTCCTCCTCAGGGTCCTCCACAGACGCACTTAAATGATTTTACACACAGTCAAATATTTAATTATTTTATCATAATTAAGTTACACATGTCACTTTTTGTGCAAAGTGGTCAACAGAAATACATTATAAGACATTTTTTTAGATTAAAATGGAATGGCTTTTTTAGAGTGCACAACTATTTCAAGTTACATTGTAAAACTTTCAGTAATTTTTTGTTTTAGTTCAACAATTTTACTATGTTTGTAAATTAACTAACTCAGCTGTTATCAGTGTCACTCATGTGTGGCTGGATTGAATGTAATGTGTGATTATATTTTTTTTCCTAAGTAAAAAATGTAAAAATAGATACAGAGCAGGGGCCCACTTCCAGAGAATGGCACTGAAGCCAGACTCACAGCCCTGTTGAGTGTTCCACAGCAAAGGTAAGCCCTAATTATTGGTTTGTATTAAGCCCCCAGGTTCCATTGTTGTTTTCTGAGTTAGTAGTGCAACAGCAGCAAAGCAGCGTATTAAACTCCCCTCTCCTGCTCGCTCTGTAGATGGGAGCAGAGAGCAGCTGGTGAAAAGAGATAAAGTCATGTTCTGAGTGCTTTCCTCTTCCAATCTACCTTGCACTGCTCACCCAAGAGCTGGCAGCACAACGACAGAGAGTGAGAGGCAGAAAGTAGATTAAAGAAAGCAGAGACTCTTCACGAGTTTCCGGTTCTACATTAACAGAACTGATGAACTGGAGAGGCTCACAGCGTCCGTCCTTGAATCATGAATGCATCATTTCACTTTAGCAAGGCATGATTTTGTAGTTAGCACGAATAAAACATTAACTTTCCTTTTTCCTTTGAAGCACTGATGAAGTCTACAAATACATTATGTGAGGCAAACATAAAACACCCCCTCCCACGTCTTAATGAAATTAGCTTTCACCTCAGTGAAGATGTGGCTGATGGCAAACAGAGGTGACAAAAAGATCATCTAGAAAAAGTCACAAACTACTTTTTTCTCTAATTTCCATTTCACCATTATCACAATGAGTTCATTTGTGTCCTGAAGGAGGGACAAACTAAAGCTCTGATAAATGTCGGTGTAATTTAACCAAATCATGTGTGTTTGTGTGTGTTGGCAGCACAATGTGTAATCACGTTCCATAATTAGAAGTCATAAGAGATTTATAGTGCAGCCTGATGGTTTAGTATTATTACACAGGGCTCCAGAACGCATAACAGTAGTTGCCTTTTGCCTTTTAACAGAAGAAGGAGAAATGATACACAAAGAGGTGAATATGTGGTATATCTACAAAAGTGTAAAAGGCTATCTCTATTATAATGGCACATAACAGAAAATTTTGGACCCATTGAGGTTACATGACCTTCAAATAGCACCATGCCCTTTAAGTGTGTACAATCAGGATGGCCACAATCCAAAACATTTGAATCTTGATTTATTACATCAGGCTTTTTTCTGGGTCCATGTGTTAATGCAGTCACCTGCTGGTGAGTTGGCAGATGTCCTGGATTGGGTTCATGGTACTTTGTCAGGGCCGCTCTTCTGCAACAGCTGTCTGAGAGCTCGACAAGGCAAACACTGTAGGTCAGTGATGACATGAATCTGCATCTCAGTACATAACAAAAGAAATATTTTAAAATCCCACTCCAATCATCTTTTGATCTATTGTAAAAGTATTCCCAGTGGTCTTTTAATTATGAGTATGCCATTTTTAGACAATATCAAAACACTTGTGTTATTTTCTAGGACATAGCACAGTGGCAGTTCGCGTCCACATTGTTGGCAGAACTGTTGGCGCAGAGCACGCCCGCCCCATTTCCCCATCATCCATGTGTTTACAATCTACAATCCTTTACAATCCTCATTCATTCATTTTCTGTACCGTTTTTCCCTTTCGGGGTCACGGGGCTGCCGGAGCCTATCCCGGCCACTTGTGGATGCCCTGGACAGGTCGCCAGTCTGTCACAGGGTAGAATGTCCACAATCACACAACCATTCACTGCCTTCACTCTCACAGTCATACAGAGTTGCCAATCAACCTATGAAGCATGTTTTTGGATGGTGGGAGGAAGCCGGAGATCCCGAAGAGAACCCACGCATACAAGGGGAGAACATGCAAATTCCACACAGAAAGGTTCCCCATTGATGTTGTTTTTCATGTCCCCCAGCCGGGACTTGAACCAGGGGCCTTCTTGCTGTGAGGCAAGAGCGCTAACCACTGCGCCAGCGCAATAAAAAAGGTGAAGAGTATTGGAGCTGTGCAGTACAGTTTTGAGCCAGATGCCAGCTCAGATGAGGAAAACAAAGACATACATGGATCTTTTTGTCTGCAAGTAGATGCATCAGAATGAAACGGAGCAGGAAGATTGTGGCCAACCGATTGTAGTACCTATATGTCACAAACACGCTCTTTCAAACTGCATTTTTTGCCTGCTCCTGATTCAAAACGATTTGAACAAAGACATATTCAAAAAGGCCATTGTAAGATTAAATTCCTTAATATGTGTCCTCCTTCATATGACATTATTTAAATGAGAACATGTTAACATCATCAAAAAAAAAAAGATTATTTTGATTGGAATAGGTCTTTAATCGCATCTCCAAAAGTGAGAAAGAAAAGCAAATAAAAGGCAACGGCAAATCTGTGTTTCCACGGCAACACAAGCAAAAACAATTAAGAGAAAATGTAAAACTCCTGATTTAAGGCGACTAGCACTGATGGTACAGTTTCTGGATATAAATGAACTTTTTTACCATCAAATAAAATCAACACTAATCACATAGGAGATCAAAGTGAAGGAACGATTCTGCTGATGAAGAAGTTGCCCAGTTTTAAATAAACACTAAGTTTTCATGTACTCAGCTACTTTTGTGTTTACTCAGGATGTACTATTCCTGAGGCATTTGAACAGTTTTCCGAACTTCATAAGGTTCTCACATCAACGAAATATCATCTCAAAGCTCTCGATGTGTTGCAGCGTGGTTCAGAAACAGATTTTTAAGACATTAGGGGACGCACATATTGTAAGATTGCCTTGAATTAAATGTGAAAACAGAATATAAAATAGAATTTGCTAAATAAAAAAGGCCTTTGTATCCTCTTATCTACAGCATCAGTATGACAAAGTTAATGTTCTTCCCTTTGTCCCTCATGGATGACGGTCCCTGTCTGCTCTCTATCCAGCTGTTTAAGTTAATTGCCTTTCCACTTCCTACTGTCAATCTAACATGGCACCTCCGTAACCGCTTATGAATTGATGACATTAAAGGCAATCAGCCGAGACAATGGGATGGGGTTACAGAAGGAAAAGGTTGATTTCTTCTCTGCAGCAGAAAACTGTAGAGGAAGGAGAATGTGCAGCAGGCGGTTAGAACAGACAGGATTTTCATTATACGCTAAACAAACACAACAGCTGTAGAATTAATCGTAAATGGGGAACGTAGCTTGCACTTAGGCCATCTGGCATGGTGGAGCATATTAAAACTGAGACAAAATGGGCAGGCTGAAATTGAATAATGCACTCAGAGGATGGCGCATAACTGTTTGTCAGGGCTGTTGTTTGAGAAGATGGAGACATTGAGAGTTCCGTGAATGCGGTCTGCTGAAAGCTTTCACTGAGGCCATTAAATAAAGTTGCCTTTAGTCACTGGTTCACTAGTCTTTAAAAGTGTCTCTCATCAGACTGGTGTTTGACCCCTCCTCCAGCTCAGAAAACAAAATAGCTTTAGTTTTAGCTTGAGAAAAATTGTACTGAAATTGCCTTACAGCTACTCTTGCATGTCTTCTACAACACAAAAGCTGCATGCAATAGTTGCCCACACTTTGTCTGCTTTCCACCCTGCCAGACAGACACAAAGAAGCAGAAGATTGGGTTTGGCCCATCAAGGACATAATGGTGCAGTTGGAGGAATATTAGATCTCAGCTACAGCTGGGGTACAATGAGCATGTGGCTCCTCCATGGGGACTAACTTCTAGCACCTAATGCAATCAAGCCAACAAATAGCACACACATCAACGGGGGTTTGCAAGCAAACCCCCTTCACACACATTCGTGCTGCACCAAGCACAAAGACTTTGTACCAAGCCTTACTGGAAATCATAATGAGTGAAATCGGATTTTGGTCCAAAGTGTTTGACTGCAATTTAATTCATTAAAAAGGGAAGACCTTTGTTTCTGTTCACAACATCATACATTGTTTCCTGACCAAAGTGCAGTGGGTGGAGAGCTTTCTGAGATGTTGAGGGGTTAAATTTGCTATGTTAATTGGCTATCTGAGTAATGATAGCTTTGATGGGAACCCATATTGCTCTGAAAGACCACAAGTGCTCACAATTCACAGAAACATGAGTGCAATGGGTCAGTGCTCACGTGTGATCGGCCAAGAGTTCAACAGTTCTACAAGGACATCTGACATTCAACCCAAATTTTCCTTCAAGCTGTCAGGAGAAAAGTTCAACTGCAGAAAGTACGGGTCATACAGACAGAAAAACCTGCCTCTCACCAAAAATGAAGAGCACTGAAACATCATTTTCACTTTTTGGTACAGAAAGGTGAGAATTGATTCATAAATGTCCAATGACCTTCAGCACATGTACATATTTCCTCATCCAAAGACTTCCTATTTGCCATAAACATAGATAAATTCCTTGGTAAACAATACAAATGAAGCAATAGCTTTATAATCATACAAAGTACACAATCTCCTCTGAAAAATGACGGCATTTCACATGCATCCAATCCCATGTGCCAGAATGCCCATCTGTTCTTGTGAATTATGAATGAATCATTAAATTTTTATCTACATTAAATGTCTTCCATTTTTTAATTATGGGATATTGGCATATTTTATCTTCTGAAAAAGATGAAAATTTGGATTCTCATAAGAATGTTGGAGAGTTGTATGGGGGGAATTGAGTGCAGGAGATCAGACGCACTGCAGCTCTGGCTCATTCTGTACAGAAATGCTGCCACCTGGTGATATATTACGCACATCCCACATGCATGCACTAAAGCTGTTTGGCATATCTGGACTGTACACACACTACAGTGTTGTGACTGAGCCTTCGGTGTACAGGGGTAATGCATGGAGCATCACCAACTTTAATTGGAATGGTGACCAGCTGTACAGACCGGAACGGTCACAGCAATGAAGACCGGTGCTGATTTAAACAAGCGCGCATGAATCATTCACGTTCGCTTGCACATCAATCAAAATGGCTGCTTTGGGAGGTAGGGTTAATGGCATTATTTGTCATGCCAACCAAGGACGTGAGCACACGTGCCCAATGGATGTCATGTCTTTATTAGCAGACATGACAGCAGCCGACTCAACAATGTGGAGCAATGCCAACCTGTTTAACCCCTTGAGTTTGTTTAACAAACACAGTTTGGTTGTTAACTGATGCAAATCTTTAGACATTTTTATAGATGAGTTAAAGCCATCATAAAAAGCAAACAACTTTATGAATATTAACCTAAATTCTAAAACAGTAGCCCAGATTGCAAGTTTTTAATACGCATAAAATTATAGGAATTTTTCTAAGCATGCCAAAAAAGGAAATAACCAAACATTAGGACTTGCTCCAGTGTTACTTTAGACCAATTCAGCTTGTGCAAAAGCAGTGTGCACCCTGCTGGTTTATTTTTTTTCTGTGATGCCCCTGCTCATCAATGTGTACCAGATATGTAACCACAGTGAATCGCATGCAGCTCTGGCTGCTGATTGTGTGAATAGTCATCAGCATAATCAAAGCCACAAGTAGTGCTACTAATAATGTGCTGTGAATCATGTACCAAAAAGTGTTTAAAAGATGACTGCAGCCGGAAAACAGGAAGGAAAACATGAATGAATGCAAAGCTGCCGTAATGGAGTCAGATCCTGCTTCCTGCCACCAGAGTGAGATTGCACTCCACTTATTTACTATCCTCAGGGTCTGTTTTATCAAGCCGGTAGACATCAATTTGTTTACTAATGGAGAGCCAAAACAAGAGCAAAGCTGATAGGAATCTGTTTAAGGAGAGGAAACACACAATTTGTCACAGGGTTTATTGCTAAAATGTCATATTGCACATTTCTTTACATTCATATAAACAGTGCATTACCATAGAAATGGCCGATAATATGCTCATGTGAGGGCCAAAATGAGGGAGGGAGTTGTTAATCCTGTTAGTGTCTCTGTACCTCTCGGCAGCTTCTTGCACCATCTCCCACCCTGAGAGGAGCCAGGAATGCTCACTGCTCCCGGCTTACACCAGGTTGGGAAAATTCTTAGCCCACATCATGAATTAGCAACTGACTGTCACTTTTGAAAAATCCCACTCTGAATAAAACTGTACTTTTGGTGTTTTTAATATGCTCTTGTGGCATTTTTCTGTTGATAGAGAAAATAAATAAAGAAAAATAAACTCAAAATTGCATTCCTGAGTATTTATTTTTCTAAATTATTGTGAATCAAGAGCAAAAATGTCACTTGAAAAAGATCATATTTGTGATGTAAATACAATGGGTGGGCCAGACTCCAAACTGTGTGGCTGTATAGCTCCAATATTGTTTGGCATTTTTGTTTAACCGCTTATGTTAGGTTAGGGATATGAGGGGCTGTAAGCTAATGGAGAGCGTGTAAACAGAGAGCTGTCCCCAGTGAAGAAGGTGGCCGAGTTGCTCCGCACCAACGTTCCCGCCCACAACTCACAGACAAATTTCAAGTGAACTACTGCTGCTCTGCAAAAACTATCTCCTAGAAAACGACACAGGCTTTTGGATTTGGGCTGAAAACAGGATAATCATAATTAAAAAGGTCACTGGGAACACTTTAAAAGATTGATCAAACGATAATTAGAGTGGGTCTTTTAGACAGGATGGGACTGGAGTCTGTTAAGAGGAAACCCAAAGACAGAATTTAAAATTTTATTTACTAGATGAAAGGGAACTTAACCTATAGTAACATAAAACTCATTACTGTGACAGATTTTTCTCTAAATCAAGTTTTAAAAAAAAAGCAAACAGTTTTTGAATCTGTTAATCCATAAAAAGTTTTGGAAATGACTTTAGAGCCGTTTTCCAAATAATCCCTGATTTCTTATCACAGCAACAACCCCTTAAATCACATGGCTGCTACTTGTCAGATATCCATCTCTGATCTAGATAAGTAACCACCAGTGTTTGACAGTGATATTTGATGATCTGGGGGGAAAGGAAACTTGCAGAAGGAGAGCAATAAAACATGTCACTCAGGAAACCCCAAGGGATCTTTATGGCTGATTGATAAATCTGGCTGTTGTCGAGAGACACTCAAAAACCTTGTTATACTTTTCTGGGTTTGATGTTAGCCATGTCACACACTCAGCAGCCGCTTTTCACTCCGGCCTACACAAAAGCCCTTTCGATTATCAACCCAGATTTTTTTTACCCAAACCCCACTGTTATTTTTGCAGTGAATATGCGTGTTGTTTTTTTTCCCCAGGCACCGTTTGTAATGTTATTTATATCAGCATGCATATTTGCTTTCAGACAAATGGCAACACCAAAGCCATTAGTTGATAATATGCTGTCTGTTTCTCACTGTTACTCATCTCTAAATTGCATTAATGTGGCACGCTCATCGAGGAAAACGCCTCTTACATCCCTCTCTGTGCATGCACGTGAGTATTTCTGTCCCTTTCACTTCCCCCTCACATAAAAGCTGTGGGAAGCTGCATTAACATGTCTCTCTTTATTTTATGGACACTTAAGACAAACAGTAATTTTACATTACATGGTAATGCAAGACAAAACACACAGTGTTCCATAAATGTCTGTCCCTGATTCCAAAAGATTAACATGTGGCAAAGCTACTATTTCTTCCAGACTGCCTTTAAATCCCCACTCCGATCATCTTCTGATTTATAAAAGCAATTCAGGCGGTCCTTGAATTATGATGATGCCATTTTTTGTCAAAATAATTTAAAAACTGTCGTTTTCTAGGACAGCGGTCACTAACCCCCAGGCTGCGGATCAGTACCGGTCCATGGGTCATTTGGTACCGGGCTGCACAGAAAGAATAAATAACTTCTATTACTTCTGTTTTATTTATCTTCGGAATCTGAAAGATGTTTTATTTTGAAAAATTGCTGTTACATCCGTCACTCTTGACGCAGGTCAAGGCACTGTTCTCGGTCACGTGATAGATTACCGCTAAAAAAAACCCCAGGAGCTAGCAAATCGAGTAAAAAACAAACGTCTTTGGAAAGTTTCTTTGCTAAGGGAAAAACACTCAGCCAGGAGACAGAAGAGGAGCCTTCCACTTCCAAAAAATGAAAGCTACATTTAATAGACAGTACTTCTTTTTTGCACCATTAGTGTAGGAAGGGGATGATGACACCAGGGTGATGTACAATGTCATGCGTGACAAAATAAAAGCCCAGAATCCGTCTTATCACGTTTCTCCCCCTCCTTCATCGTTGCGTTGCTACAATATTCATCAGCCTCATCGTAAAGGCCGGCCCGCAAAATTGTGTTCAGCTTGAAACCGGTCCGTGGCTTTAAAAAGGTTTGGGACCACTGTTGTACACATTGGATACATTTTCTGCAGAGTGATAGTAAGTCCTCCCCATTTCCCATCATCCCTTTGTTTACCCACTCTCCTGGTAGCTTACAGCCCCTTACAACCCAAATCTAACAAAAATGTAATAGAAATTACGAATAATATTGGAGCTATCCAGCTGTACAAGTTCTAAGCCAGATGCCAGTTCAGGCAAGGAATGTGAAGACATACATGCATCTAGTCAATTACAAGCAGATGCATCAGAATGGAGCAGATATACATACAGGGATATTTTTGGCTTGCCATTGAAGGTCCTACGTCACATCTACAACATTTTTCGAACTGAATATTTTCATCTGCTTCTGATTCACAATGATTTGAATAAGGACATACTCAGAAATGCAATTTTAAGCCTAATTTTCTTTATGTATCTCCTCCATCAAGAGAAAAATGCCACTAGAACATGTTAAAACACCAAAAACACAATTTTTATTGAAGTGGGTTTTTAAGAGCAGAGAATAACAAACAAAAGCTTTGTGTTCATGTACAAACAGCAACAGCAGAGAGCACATCCCTTCCCCTGGCTGCTGTTGAGCAGAGTGAAGACACATGGCTGCCTGTGCCCTCCTACCCCACCCTGTGGTCTTTCTCTGACATGCTCTCGCTGCTTCTGAGGTGAAGAAGGCAGAGGAGAGGATCACACTGGCCACACCTCACTGTAACCTCAGCCCACAAGAAGTGGAATATATGAATGTAAAGTAACTAGGTTAATATTGCAACTTGAGGCTGGGGGCATTAAGGAAGCATGAATTCTAGAGTTTATTTTGGCGAGGACTAATCACTGAGGGTGCATGGGGGTTGGGGTGCAACAGCTTAGAAAAGAGCTCTGGTCTCATTACGTAGAAAAATCATACCTTCTATTTTATAAATGATGCTCTAACCCTGGGTTCCATTGGATCAGCCATCACTCGCTGAGAAAAAGCTGTCCTGAATTTGTAGCTTCATGCTCAAATGTGGCCAATGTATTAGGTGTGAGAGGCAGCTTGTTCATAGAAGGTAGAAGAAAATGTTGAGTGTTCTTATTCCATAATGGATGTCTTTATTATGAAAACTGAAAGCTTTAAAGTGGGAGAGACCCCACAGGAAAAAAAAAAAATGTTATAAACGCAACAAGAACGGGGAACGCAGAATGTCATGAATAGATTTCCACTTTCCAAATGTATTGTTTTGCACTGCTGGAGAAATCATTTTGACAGGCAAACATATTTGTAAGCGCATTTCTTCAAGAAATGATTACTTTTGTTTTTGTACAAACCAATAAAAGTCTGTCTTGTTTGGTGCTGCAGGAGAAAGAGGCTTATGTGCGTTAAATTTACTCAAGACAGGATGGGAGACAAAAAGCTGGACCTGTCATGAGCTTAAGCTTTTTTAATGTTTTTAAAATGGCTCAGAGCAAAGGAATTATCCAAAATCGGGGTGGGGGTTCCAACAAAACAAATGAAATATAAATGTTTATTGGATTTAAACTCCCTGAGAAACAAAATCTGACAGAAAAAGACCCAATTAATAATGTTTACATTTCTCCCACAGCCTTCTTACATTGACACTTAGCATGTGCTGTAATTGCACCTAAAAACAGCTTAACTTCCTCTTAGGTCTTCTCAGAAATCTGTTCTATCTTGTGATTTTCATTTTCAAACAGTGTTCATGTAAAATATGCACTGAACCAATACAAGCATGATTTTTTAAAGGATTTTTCTTTTTTGAATTCCCAATCACCCAAACTGACTTTTAATATATAAAAAATACCATTATTTCAAGAAAAAATTGGCACATTTTCTTTCTTGCTAGGAAAATAATCTTCTCAATTTTCTTTTCTTTTTTTTTTTTTCAAAAAGTAAAATAATCTTAGTTTTTAAAAAAATGTCTAGAAAATGACTAGAAGTTTTTTCTTGGTACCAAATTTTTTTACCCTATTTGCAGATTTTTTTGCTTATTAAAGGTTTTTTTATGCTTTAAAAGGCTCGTATGCTTTTCTTAAGCCTTCTTGAGTAAACTGTATCCATTTGTATGATATATTAAAATATTAAAAAATATAAGTCATTTTCACAAGCTCATTTTGCTATCTGGAAGTAAGACGACTTGATCTCTGAGGCACCGGCTTTCCCTCCTTATGGGGGCCGCCCATTTGATGATGTCAACCTAGAGTCGGCCTTGGCAGCATATCTGCGTTTTGAGAAATATGGACAATGCATATGAAATGAATACCTTTTTGCCGTTTATCGTAGCTCCACGGACAAAGTGGGTGTGAGAGAGGGCGACGCTGGCAGACTCTTCCAGGAAGGGGTTGTTCCACCCTTTTTGACATCACAATGTGAGGACCTGCTTGTTTTTTGTGATTTGGGAGAATCTGGTGCTTGTAGAGCAGAGGAATACTTAGAGATGCAAAATGCCGCTTTGGGGTTGTTTTTTCATGAGGAATTCACATTATAATACACTTAAAAGCTAAAAAAAAAAAAAAAAAAAAACATTTAGCATGTTATAGACCCTTTAAGAATGTTTGACCAATTTCTCAGGGGTCTGTTTTAGCCGTGTTTGTAGCCTTGAATTTAAAACTACATTATTATACCAGACAAAGAAACAGCGTGACTGTCCACCATAACTTAACCTGCACACTCAAAGGGGTTTTCGCTTCATTGTTTAAGGTTGATGGAATCCAAAATAGTCACCTCATGCTCTAAATTGTGATGTGTTCACTTATTTTTCTTACTGTGTGTCTAACCTTCACATATCACTTTATTTAAAAGAGGCACATAAGTACCAGCATGCAAGTGTGAACACAGGGAATCCTGCTAGGGACATAAGGGCGGGCAAATGGCGATGTTCGTCTGGTAAAATGCTATTAAGCTTAAGTCAGTCACCTCGTCTGCATGCCTCAGCTGCACTTCATTTCACAAGAAAAAAACTCTTTGGGTAAAGAATTTCTGCTGGCAGGAGTGTTCTTAGCATTATGAGGGCAAAAGTAAAGTCTGCCTCAAGTCAGCAAAACTTGTGTTTTTATATATATTAACATGGCCATGTGTGTCAGTTCATAAGATGTTTCTTTAAGACATGTCGTTTTTCACAGTGCCATTCAGGCAGTGGGAGCAGCAGGCAACTGTGGAGGAAGGGAGCTTGTCAGAGCTGTCTCACTGGCTGATGGTAATATGGCAATGCTAAGCTGGCACAAGACTTAAGCAGCTTACAAAGTACAACGAAATAAACTTGATTCCACAGCAGTTTGTGATAGTTTTAAAATCCTAAAGAGTTTAAATATGCATTCCACCTCATGCTGGCCATATGACAACTTGACTGATGAAAAAAAAAAAAAAAAACTCCTATGCAAATGTAGTTTCCTTCATGGTGTAGATTAAACTGTGAATGTTTTTCTTTTTCCATAAACAGCAAGTCCCCGTTTTTTCTAAGTGCTAAGTGGCCTGATTTACCAACTCATGCTACCAAGCTCCTATTAGGAATCAATAATAATTTGGGTTCCTCTAAATCACTTAAACACCTTAAAAGAAAAAAATGAGCTAGAAGAAGATTCCACCTTAAAGATCGGATCTGTACAGCCATTGAACCTGTATTACAGAGCAGGTCGGATCAGGTTATAAGTTCTTCTAAACACATATCAGATCAAATGGCCTGCCATAGATTCATATTGACTGCTATCAAAGCAATCCATCACTAAAATGGCCCTCATAGGTCTCCTGAAATGGAATTCCAAATGTAAGATACTATGGAGAGTTTTCTATGTCCATCACTGTTCAGTGACCTGATATCATTTTGTCCTGTAGGACCTGATGTTTTTATTGTTTAAGTGTGATGGTTTCATGGATTTCCTGTCATTTTGCTTGATACCAGCCCTGACCTGAGGATCAAACTTGTCAGAACCAGGGTCCAGTGATGGCAGCTCCCCCCGGCCTATCCTTTCACGCACCTCAAAGAGTCCCACACCATATGCTCCGATCTCAGCAAATATACTCAGACTTTCTCCCAAATTTCCCCCAGTAATGATTAGACCCCCAAACACACTTCTAATCCCTAAATGTAGCACTGCTCAATTACAGTCTTTAGGAAGATGGGATTAGAGTAGGAATGGCAGGATGTGCGCAGATGCAGGAGAACATGAGTTGAGCTGAGGGTGGGGGGTTGGAGGAGGGGAAAGGAAAAGGATAAGGGGGAGGAACGACTGCTTTTTACAGCCACGAAAGGCTGCAGATGAAGAGACAGGCACAGCAGCAGTGGGTAAATCCCAAATAGCCTGTCACCAGCCGACAGCGCACTGGAGCGTGCAGAGCAGAGCAGCACCGCAGACTGGCAGACCGGCTTGAACCGAGCTAGGGGAGAGAAAGGAGGTTGTCTGGTCGGGCTGCCGGAGATCCTCAGGGTTGGCCAATTTGACTCAGGCATAGAGACAGGAGATCAGAGAAAAATACATCAGGTGACGGAGACATGGGACAGGGTGGCTTTGGTCATGATTTCAAGCTTGGCTCATAAACATTTCTGACTGAAGCGGGAAAGACTGAGGAAGGGGAAGCAGAGCAGAAAGCTGACAGGGAAAGAATGAGATTAAGTATTAAAGATGGAGCCAGAGAGACAGAAATCAGAGGAAGCTGAGCTAGAGTAAGAGGCAAGGCATGGGGTTTATGTCTCCACACCGGTTTTTACAGAATCCCGGCACAAATAAACACCCCTCTTCCTCATCCCTTTAGCTGTGGATGTTGATTGAGGGTGCTGGCAGTCATATGAGCCACAACCAACTATCCATCACCACAGCAGCCATCTCAAACAGTGACACTGCCAGCCGTGCAAGGGATCTTGCAGCCAAGTGACAAATCTGCATTCCAAAAGTAGATTATATGTACACAAACATTGATGTTCACACTGCTCCTGCACACAGAACACAGCAGAAAACTTTAACCTGAATGCAAGTTCCTAACAGATATATCCAATTGGAAACTTTTTAGATGAAAACCCTTATGAAATTTCAATAAAATATTGTTACATTTTGTTAGCAAAAAACACATTAAAAGTCTAATGTTAACATAATGAAAACAATATGTCAGCATCTTTCTAAATTTCTATTTTCTATTGCACATTTAGCACCTTTTGCACCTTTGTACATTTTTTGGTACTGGTATATTGTATTCTTCATTTTGTGAAATTATTTTATTATTCTATTATTTCTGTGAAATTATTTCTATACATGCCAGCATTGAACAGTGAGCAGCTTTTTTTATTTTTTTATTTTTCCATTCCATTGGATACGAGTATGATGCAAATTGTACATGTGCACAATGACAAAAATTCTATTCTATTCTACTCTATTCTAATAATTAGAAGCCAATGTTGTCTGAGCTAGAACATTTTGTTGGAAAGGTGGCATTGAGAACAGCGGAGTGGAAGGCCATAAAAAATGAAAGGATCAAAAATACGTATTTCAAACTATTTTATTATTGAGAAGTTAATATTAATGACTTTTTGCAGATTTTAAGGGGGCCCAGATCAGCCAGAATACAAAGTACAGGGGCTAAGGAAATAATCTGAGGGGCCCCAAATTTTATTTTAAAAAAGAAAATGTTTGTTATTTTTGCTTAAAGAAGGTAGTGTTGATGATTTGTTGATCTATGTCTATAACAATAGTATTGACTAAAAAATTGGGAGCCAAGTTTAGGGAAAGTTTTTTTTTTAGCTCCGCTGCTGTTTTTAGAACTACTGTTTCACGTTCTACATTTGAGATACATATTTAATTGATTGATCTAATTTAGTTGAACTTAAAAAGTGATATGAATGAAGTGTTTTTAACGTGGACATTAGAAATCCTCTTTGTCCTGATCACTTAAGATATTTTCTACTCTTGAGTTTCAGATTTTATCCAAGCTAAAGTGAACAGCAGAAGAAAAAAAGTAGCTTCAACAGAGAAAAAAACAAAATATTTTTCTGTCAAAATTCTCCAGAGAGAACCTTCATGTTCTCTTGTCAAGTTCTGTTCCACTGATTTTTCTACTGTTCCATCCCTGTTCTAATGTCATGCCCAAAGTACACACACCAACCGATCCCGGTCAACAAAGCCGTGGCTATCAAAGCATGAAGTGAAAAAAAAGAAAACAACCACATCCCAGAAGCTCTTTAGCTACCTCAACACGCAGCACTGGCAAAACAGCGGAGAACCAGATAACTCAGTCTGCTTCCACTGATGTCCAGTGAACCAAAGTGGTCACAAAACTGTGCACAGATCATCAAAACATGGTGATATAACTCTGTAGGAGCTGTTGTGCCACAGGGGAAACTGTGGCAAGATTTTTTTTAAAATGCTAAATCTTTTCATTCATCAGCTTCAAAAGAATCCTAAAATGGGAATAAAAGAATTATTTTCACTGTAAAACCTATTTTTAACCAGATACATGTTTTAATATAACAAGAAATTGAAATAGTTTGGTTATAGTTTTGTACTCATGTTTCTATTTTATGTGGGCATAATAAACTTGTATTGAACATACATTAAGCGAGAGATCCAAAAAAAGGGTGAACATTTTTCAGGTAAATTACAAGAAGAGCAAAACTGAAGTTAAAGATAATTTATTTAAAAACATTTTCGGAAAATAACCTTACATCAACTGTGGTCATCAGCGTTATTTTTAGCTTTATCAAATAACTGTACTAAGCAAAAAGTAAATTGCTAAACAGAATCACGATAAATTGTGAAAAAAAGTTGACAGTAGCATCTAAACAAATACTGTGGCGGTCCCGCTGGACCGGGGTGACGGATGTGGTTGCCTGGCAGGCAGTCTTTCTCTGTTGGGGGGTCCCAGCTGCCGCTGCTGCTGTGGGGGCCTTGGTGGGGGGGCGGCTGGGTTTCTCTTCCTGTTTTTACATCCCATCATCCACCCCAGAAAAACATAAACACTCACTCGAGCACGGTTGCTATCTCACCTTTGCACAAACAGTTTGCGAGACTAAATGAAATGTTTCACATGTGTTAGTCTGAATGCATAAGTGTGCATGTGTGAATGTTAGTGGCAGTATGTCTAGTAGACTTGTGTGTGTGTGAACACTTTTGGAGGCCTAATCCTCTACCCCCCCCCCCCCCCCCCCCCATCTGTCATCCCTCTCTCTTCTTTCCTCCTTTTCTTTTCTGTTCGGTCTAACAAAAATTATTTACAAATATAATTAACATGAATAAAGTTTTGCTGAAATTACAAAAGGGGTTTATTTAGATATACATCTGGTGTATCATAAGATTCATAACCCCTGTTGTAAAAGTAAAATCTGTCCAACACAAAACGCTTTCAGAATCTGATAAAATTGGGAAAGTTTCAGACTTAAGTGGAAAAAAAGATGGCTAAAAAGAATAAATCAAAAACTGTGGTTCAGACGAAACTCAAATGCAAATTTAAGGAAAAGAGGGTCAGTCATCTATGATATGAAACTAACTCATTATTTTATTTATGGAAACCAGAGCAACAGTCAAACGGGGTGATAATGTAATGGTCTGGGGCTGATTTTGACCAAATTTAGCCAAAATCCAGCTTTAAATTCAGTGCAATCACATGCTCTCTGTGTGTTCCTAATTCAAGAAATGTGTCTGGATTTGAACAATTGAAAAAGAAAAGTGTGAGCAAAAAACTCCTACACAAACACAGACACAAAAAGAATCTCAGTGCCACTTATTACAAATGCCTGATTGCAGGTCTTCCTACAACCAGTTATTAGGTTCTCACAGTGGATCAGACAGGTTTAAACCTTTATTTTTCCCATCTTGATAATTTAATTATTTTTTATGATTACTTTGTAATGTTTATTATTTCATTAATTTATTTGATCAAAGGGGTATCTTGACCTAAAAAATCTTGATTGGTTACAATCAGGCTTTTACAATTGCTTTCAGTGGCAAAGCAATTTACCAAAATCCAAAGTGTGGGGAGCAGCTGGTGCAGCATCTGGTTCACATTCTTACGTATATGGGAAAGATTAATGGAGTATATCTGTCTGTTTAAGACAAGACCTGCACATTGTGTTCACTTTCAAATTCCAGCATTACAAGCTTTGTCCTCTGCTCTAGGCTCAGAGCAAACAGAGGGACAGCATCATCATGAGAGCAGACGGGCACAGAACTGGTCAGTTCATTCAGCTGTCTGATTAGTTTTGGAAAGAGAAAATCATAACTATTACCACAGACACCAACGGGAATTTGACAAGAGGCACAGCTCAGCCATGAAAGTGTTATTCTTCACATTTTTACCTCCTACGGGCTCAGATGCACAGCTTAGAATGAGAGACACAAGCGAGATATCAGTAAAGGTTTGTCAAAACATCAATCTCCTAACACTGTCAAAGCAAGTAGCTATGCAGCATAGACAAGTCACATGTTCACTGACAGCTGAATTATCAAGGACTGACAGATGGTGTGTTGTCTCACAGACCAAGGGGAATGGAAGCAGCTTTTGCCACTTAGTATTTACCTGTGTGGATGTGTATGAACAAAACTAAAATCACATATTAATATTATTACTATATTATGATTCTCTTAACAACAATTTCAAAACTATTCTGGACTTGATATGGCAATAAGTATGTAATACTTTAAAATTGAACCAAACATGACCAAAAGGGATCTTTAGATCAACAATGCAGCTGTTGACTGTATGGTTTACATTTAGTTATTGACAAGAAATGTGATTTAAATGAGTGGTCTTTAAAACAGAAGAACAGCACTAAAGGTTAAAACTCAGGGCAGGTAGCCTATAGTTGTAGAGAGTAAAGAATCAGTGTATGGGTAAAATTGGTTAAAAGATAAATATACACTCACCAGCCAGTCTATTAGGTGCACCTTGCTAGTACCGGGTTGGACCCCTTTTGCCTTCAGAATGTCCTTAATCCTTGGTGGCATAGATTCAACAAGGTACTGGACACATTCCTCAGAGAGTTTGATCCATTTTGACATGATAGGATCACGCTGTTGCTGCAGGTTTGTCTGGTGTACATCCATGATGCCAGCATATCCCAAAGGTTTCATCACATCCCAAAGCCCAGTGTGGTCTTCTGCAGCTCACCTGCCTCAAGATTGAACATGTTGTGTGTTCAGAGATGCTCATCTTCAGACCTCAGTTGTAACCAGTGGTTAGTTGAGTTACTATTTCCTTTATTTCACCTGAACTAGTTTGGCAATTCTCCTCTGACCTCTGATCAACAAGGCATTTCTGCTCACAAAAGTGCTGCTCACTGGATATTTGCTCTTTTGCTCTTTTTCCGACCATTCTCTGTAAACTCTAGAGATGGTTGTGGGTGAAAATTCCTGTAAATCAGAAGTTTCTGATGCTCGGTTTGAACTACAGCAGATCGTCTTGACCATGTCTACATGCCTAAATGCACAGAGTTGTTGTCATGTGATTTGCTGATTGGAAATTTGCATTAATATGCAGTTGGACAGGTGTGCCTAACAAAATGGCCAGTGAGTGTCTTACTATATACAGTACGTGCATATTAATCCCTTAGAATCTATGAAGGGAGACAGAAATTCATGTTGCTCAACAACCCCAAAAAATCACACATCTTGAGAAGATCTGTATGATGTATTAGCCAAAAACTCAGTATAGAACACAAAGAAACCTTTGACCTTTGCCATTGCCAACCAGGGCTCCATAAAAAAGTTTTTAGGTGAGTTTCGTTATTGATCAAATGTGTATTTTCTGCACCATTAAACAAAGATGTTCTTTAAAAATCAAACTTCAAATTTCTGGATTCTTCTTTAATATTCTGTTGAAGAATATCTATAATGAACATTACAGACCTTACTGATTTTTTTTCCCATCTTCTCCTGATACAGACATGAATATCTGTATTGTCACTGTTGGATCTTAAATCAATTTTAGTACAAACGACTTGATGGATGAAAAACGTAATAGGGCAACCAGACAGACATAATTTTTTAGGGAAAGCACAACCGACAACTTGTTTTCAATATTTAGAGTAGCAGAAGAATAAAAAGGGTGCAAAATGGTTGCATAACAGTCTATTTTTTGCATAACGGTGGCCACATTGTTCAACTACCATGTGCAATTCTATGCAAATACAATAACAAGATGCAAAATGGCAACAGTTAACAACCCTCACAGAAACCCAAACAACCCCTGCACATATATAGAATGAAATTAAACTGTGTAACGAAATAAAAGCCTGAGAACTGACGGGGACTCTTTCAGAGCAGGCTGTGCAACTTCACCCCTGCTGCTTAAATGACAGGCTGACTGCATATCTGAGGGAGGAGAAGCAGATCTGGCAAAGCTGACACAATTCATCACTTTAAACCCATTGTAGCTGCTCCAAAAGAAATGTCAGAAAAAGTTCCAAGAAATATACATGAAAAAAAGATTACATATTAGTGTTACGCATCATTACATCAGAACGTCTGACAGCACACGTGACCACGCTCTCACACAAACATGTCTGTGTGTGTCTCTCTCACAGGCGAGCTTTTAAACTCACTGCAAACACAAGTCACAGTGCTAAGTTTGCCGGCTTTGTTGGTAACCTCTGTGCTTGAACAGTCAACCCAGCTTTCAGAGGTCTCTTTGCATTATTGAACACCCAGGATTTTAAATGAAACACCAAAGTGTTCAGCGTAAAACCGTGTTCTTCTGGTTATCTGACCATGCTCTGCACACTGTTCAGATCTTTAATGACCCTCTCGTTGCAAGCTCATTTGTACTATATCCAAACTTACGGATTGGTCTCTTGGTCTATTCCATGGCCCCTTGAGGTGAAATGTGCACACAGTCTGCATTTGTGTTATTGAACGTCTTGCTGTGTGTATACATACTTAACAGTGGAGAGCTAAATTGAAACAAATGATGCCTATACTTCGCCCCACCCTCTTAACAATGCAGCTAGAATCCAGTAACTGGGTCAGGAACATAAACAAGCTTAAACATGAGCTGGATCCTTCATGTTGCTTCCTCAGACAAGATGTAGATTGACACTAGAGATAGAATTTTGAAATATGGATGCTTTGGGACACAGTTCATAATCCCAGTACCCAGAAATGGCGTGTGTGTAGTAAAAGTGTGGGGGTGGGCAAGTGTCTGCGTGTGATTTTTATAGCTATTGTGAAGAGATGGTTTATAAGAGAGAAAGTAGTGTGAGTGGAGAATGTTGTCCTTTGCTGTGAGTCAGAAAGTGGATCAGGTGACTCACAGAGAGATAAAATCATGGAAGACTCGAAACACGAGACTCTTTCCGAATAGTTGTGCTTGATGTTGATATTTTCCACTTACATTCTTTTACAGACAACTTTTTATTGGCATGCAAACAAGTAATCACAAATGCATGTAACTGTTCTTTTAAAAACAAAAAGGTATATGCATACCGTCTATACCTACACATAAAAGGTAATTATTGTATGAGATTTACAGGTGACGAATATAAGGTAAAATAAATCACTGAAATGGTTTTCAATCTCTCAAAAGTAAAGCACATTTTTTTTATCTTACTATTATTCATCATCCTAAATGAGGGAAATTCCCACCAAACTAAGCACACATTCATGAGATTACAGATTAGCTTTATTCCTCTGAACTGGATAATCAATGAAAAGTACGTAACAGGGGCTTTTCCTGCCATCCACACCTCAAGTCAAACCTAAAAAACATCAAAACTCCTCCACGATTATCTTTGTGTTTTCTTGGCATACTGTATTATCAAAACTAATGATAAAAAAAGAAAATATCATGGTCAATTAATATTTCTGTTATTTTAGATGAAAAGAAAATGGGAAGAAGTAGGTAAACATTTAAACTGTGGCTTGTTTATGCATAGCTTTTCTGTTTCTTAATTTTTTTTTTACTATGTTGATCACTTTTATTATTTCAAATGGCTGTAAGTTGGACCTGTTCCCAGTGTTGGGACCCTGACAGGGCTGCCCTCCATCATTGGTTCTGTACGTCATGGACAGAATAATTAGTTGGAACCAAGGAAAATATCTGGTTTGGGGACTACAGGATCATATTTGTGCTTTTTGGAGCGGACATTAACTTGTTGGCTTCATCAGCACCATGGTCAGCACCCCTTCAAGAATGGAGAAAGATTGTTTGTCCTTTTCTGGATGGGTGGAGATTTGCTGGCCTAGCGTGAGGAGTTCAAGTATCTTGGGGTCTTGTTCAAAAGTGAGGGAAGATTGAATCATGTTATTGGTGCGGGACCTGCTGTCATGCGGTCTTGTACTGCTCTGTTGTGTTAAAAAGGGAGCTGGACCAGAAAGTGAGGACCCCAGGAAAGACCCAGGACACACTGGAGAGGCTTTGTCTCTCAACTGGCCTGGGAACACCCTGGGATTACCATGGATGAGCTGGAGGAAGTGACTGAAGAGAGAAAAGTCTAGAGATCTATGCTTGAGCGCTTTTCCAAGAACCAGACCCCAGATAGTTGGAAGAAAATGGATGAATAGATTACCTTTTTTTAGAGAATTTAAACCCAAACTTTCTACATTTTTTTTGTACCCTCATTTGGTTTTGAACTGAAGAACTACCCTTTCTTCACCATCATCAGCAAACGCTTTCTCATTCCTTCAGACCTTCCTCAGACTTATTACTCCTTCTTTACAGCAAACTTTTCTGATGAGTCTTCCCATTTTAACCTAAATATCAAATACATGGTTTTATTTGGTGAAACTGGATCAAAGACCAAGGGGCTCACAGTCAGTCAAATTCACACACACAACATCAGTAGAGCCAAAGCTGACATGCTCCACTGATAGCAATGTGGCATTCCGTGTTTTGCCCAATGACATTTTCAGTATATATAAAAGGCAACTGACTATTTTTTTTTTGGTTAAAGATACCAATCAACATAACTGTTCCCATTCTGGCAGTCATTCCATCTCTGTTCCTTCACTTTTTTTTATCATGCAATCCACTTTTTTTTTTTGATAAACTCTTTAACTTTCTGTGTTTTTCCAGTTTCCTTTGCACTTAAGCAAAATTTACAAAACGTAAAAGCATTCATTATAGCTCACCACACAGCAGGACCTTTCATACAAGTATTTTAACTAAAGAACTATGCATGGAAAAAAAGAATTAACATTGGATGACGAGTTGAATCATTTATAGCAGCGTACATTGTGTTATAAAACAAAGACAGTTTAACATTATGGCAATTTAATGAATGTCTGTGATGTTCATGAATCTAAAAGTTGAATCCAAACACAAGTCAAGCTCAAATGAGATTTTACCACAGTGCATGATTAATAAAAGACAGCACAAAAGCAGTTTGGGACAGCAACATCCATACAAAAAAAAACATGGCTTTCTGATCACTAAGAGACAAACAGTAAATCTCCAGAGCTTTAGTTTTGAACCGGCCAAGAGTGTAAATGAGGCTAACTTGTTAGTAATATACTCAGCTTGTCTGCTGCCTCTAAACAAATTTAATTTGTTAGGTCTCCATCAGAGCAGAACCTACAGGAAAAGAGTCTCAGCAGCAGGAACTGAAACAGAGTAGTGGGTGAAATGAAATATGGAAATTGAAAAAAAAAAAAACCTCTACAGAGCATTTATCATATTTCCATATCCTGTGAGCTTGTTGCCTGGGTTGAAATTGCTTTATAGCCTCCAAACAGTGTTACTGTAAACTCATTAACATCCATTCTCCACAAATCTGGAATGATCATCTCTTTACCAATATGAGAATGATGAGGAAAACAAATCTTTCAGTGAATACTCCCAAAATAGGCAAAGATGCATGAAATGACAGATTAGCTTTAATTCCAAATCTCCAGCCTTCAAAGAGAGAAATCAATGCATCAGAAATAAACAGTTTTGAGAAGCATCGGGAACTTGTAGAAATATTTTCTCACAAAATTGGCAGATTTAGATGAGTGCTAGACAGACTGTGAATTCCTAGAACGAGTTGAAAGTTTAAAAACAGGAAAGACAAAACATTCACCTAACATAATTGGGAACAATTACATTTTTTGTTGCACCTAGAATAAAAGTCTTTTAAGTACATTTAGTAATTAATTTTCAAACATGAAGATATGAACTTCAAGGGCACAAATTTCTATTCCTTGATGGTCTGCAATTGTTTATTCATTTATTGAAGCAGGAAAAAAAAAGGCTGGCAATGCTTTCAAGTCAGTGAAAATTTAAAGACGTTAATGGTATAAAAATTCTAGAACTCCACTTTGAGTGATTGGACAAACTATGACATTTAAAAATGTAAAATGTTCTGTTTTGCATGTTTAAATGGAAATTTAGTTACTTGACTGACACTGTCAGTAGTGAGTTGAGACAGTGGTTGTAGCTCAAAGTGGAAAACAGAAAAGTAATTTTCTTTTATAAGTTGGTTAATGTTGTACATAGATGTATTCTTCCTCAGGTTAAAAGTTTTAAAAATCTTCAGGAGAAACATCTTGGTTCCCAAAATTCGTCATATCCCTGTCACTAGTCTGCACAGCTCCCAGTAGACAGCTTTGCTCATTAATGGAATGAGCTTGTTGTGCGTTCATTTATTATAAGCAGCTGTTTTAAACATTGCACCTGCAAGCTAACAACAGTCTAGTTGACCTGGCCCCACGAGTCTCCCTCATTATGTCATACTATAGGCAGAACTTACTCTTTGTTATTTCCTTGTTTTTTACCACCACAGTCTAGTAATCCAGGGGTTTATTATGGTCTGTATTATATAACAAATATAAGTATGGAATATAATGTATTGTATGCGCGTTACAGAAGTTTTGTGGTCCACCAAAGTAAGACATTTTTTAACATAGTTGTCCTGTTTAAACAAATTAAAACCTGAAGACAAATAAACAACTTCAAATCTTACATCTATAAAATTGTAAGTGTGATGGGGTGTGCCTTTTAATCTATCCATTTCTGGGCTCCTTTTGTTGGACTGTACGCCGTGAGCAGGAATTCGGACTAACTTGAACTCCTCATGGATGCATTGAGCAAATGGGCACCAGCTGTGCTTATATGAGAGCATCAGGCGTGGACTAAGAACTCCTCCTGTTGGAGAGAGTGTTGGACTCCGATTGGGGAAGGCTTTTAAGCCTCTCTATTGCCCACAAAACAAACTGTTCTTTCTCCCCTCCAACAAACCTACGTAATTATTTGCCCTGATCTGAACTGCGGTAGTAAAGGTGGCTAGCAGTCCTACTGACCCCTGTGTGACACCAGGCTTTATTTTGCCTGCAAAAGTATTTAAATTATTTACCTATCTTTGTTTAATATCCATGTTAAATAAGCAATTTGACACTTTAAGTTCATAGATTAGCAAAGGCTATATTTTTAAAAAAAGTCAGCACAAACAGGTCCTGGGTCCAAGAGACCCAGTGAAAGAACAGCTTGTCACAAAGCAACAGTGGCACCACTATCTGGATGTGCCAGAAGGAGGAAACATTCACCGCCTTTCACCATATTTCTGTGGAGGCAGGTGGTCTAAAAGCCACTGCAGGTCTTGGCATTTACAAACACTAGAATTTTTGATTCAAAGGTATGCAAAAAAGACCTCTTGTTTTACTGCATACATCACTGCTCATCCAAAAAACACAACATACACAAATTTGGACTAACGTTATCTTCTGCACCATAAGACTTGAAGAGCTGTTATTTTCAAAAACAAAAAACAAAAAAAAAACATACAGTGAATCTTATAATTATTTTATAACCTTTATAAATGGATTAATTTAGGATGTGCTTTCTGATGTTGAAGCAGTTTTGAGAGTTACACCGCGCTCTGTCAAAATGTCATCAGTTTGCTATGAATTGCAAACAAGTTTGGATGTTATTGTAACTATGCGAATGCACCTAACGTGGCGTTGTCAGATTGTATTTTTTTTTTACGTTACGCACAAGGTTGGGAATTAGCAAAGTCATATTTGCTTTAAATTCAAATTCAAATACATTTTATTTATATAGCACCTTTCATGTACAAAACAGCTCATGGTGCTGTACATAAAAACAAAAGAATGCAGAAAACACCAATGACATAATTAACTAAGCCCTGCACAGTAAAATACACAAAAACAAGCATAAGTAATAGAGAAATTACTAAAGAAAGAAAAACAGTTAAAGAAGAGAGCTTTCTTTTAGCAGTATCATACTGTTTTGTTTATTTGTTACCAACAAGGTTGGGAGTTAGTGTAGTCACAGTAATTTATCATCTTCAGTTGGCTCTTAACAAATACTCCAAGACAGGAGCACATGACTTCCCTGCTTGGTATTTGTGGGGACAAGTCACCAAATAGTAGCTTCAACTTCTCCGTACTACTCCATCAGAGGATGGGTCAGTTGTGGAGAATAAATATTAACAGAGTGACAGTCAGGAAGTCTTAGTAGAAGGTTCATGAAGGCAAAGGAATATAAGGTAACTACACGTTTAAGGGTAAAATTCCTCGGGTTCACTAGCAAACTTTGACTTTTTGGGATAGTTGTGCTGATCTAGCATTTTCATATTCGTATTTTTAGCAAAACATAACGTTTAATGGGACTGTGCAATGATGAAGTGGATAGCAAGAAGGCCATTTGGTTTGATCCGTAAGGATTACATTTAGCTTTGGGTAATATATAATGCAACTTCTCTTTCCCATAACTAACAACTTGTATAGGGCAAAGGGAATGTTCAAAAGGTGCTTTCCAATTAGGCATTAATTCGTCACACACCCTTGCACTTTAATTAAATGTTGCACATTAAATGGAGATGTGAAATATGGGTTTATTAATGTGATGACCGATAATGATGTCGCCAAGCACGGGCCTTCATAACCAGTATAAGCCTGCGGCCCCCAAAGACTAGTGGCATCACAGCTTAGCCTTAATCCCTGTGCCCGTCAAAAAGACACATTTTCCTAATTACCTTTTAACTTATATGAAATTAGCACCTACGTAAGTCAAATTATCATTGCATGCTGAGGATAATTGAGATTGTGGAGGGAGGTTTCTACAGTGATAGGGTGGTTGAGCTGATTAATTATTGTGTTGCTAGGGTTGGAGCCGGGGAGAAGAGAGAGCTCTCCATTAGGGATGCAAGGATAGGGGCTCTCATGGGGGTGATCCCTGGGCATTAGCCCACTCCACCAAGGATTATCCGTGCAGTGTTTAAGGAGGTGCCATGGGAAACATATGCAGAGGAAGACTTTTGGCTCACCAGGGGAAAAGGGGCCATGACAGAGTTTACCCAGCCTGCAAATCAGTATTGTGAAAAGATAAAGGTTGTCTTAATATATTTGTAAAAATAGTTGCTGGAAATTTTTAAACAATCTCTGATGGAAATCCACAAATTTCTAGTGTAACTAAGTGACCCATCTGATGGTAACAGATTGAGATTAGAGTTCTACATCCTGTGGGTTTATGATTTAAGGGGATTTACTGCAAAGACTCTTTCACATTTCCAGCATTGAGCAAACAATGACAAATTCTTATCTAACACAGGGTTTAGCTTTTTCCCATTTTTTATCTGTTTACAAAGTGATAGTACTTTTCATCATCAAGACTAATTTAGGACAAAATTAATCCACAATTCTTCTCTTTTTTCCGCCTCAGTAACAGATGGCGAGATTAACAAAGCAATTAATTCAAATGGCCAAACATCACTCATCACTGAGTGGAAAACATTGTGATTAGGAGTGTGATTGGTATCAAATGTCCAAGCAAAAGACTAAATAAAGCAAGTGCTAAAGACAACATCAAGGACAGAATTGAAATACTGGACTGTTTTCAAGTAATGAGTGGTAACATGAAGACACGGTTTACCATTTTATTACACTATTTGTTCTCACATCCTCCCAAACAACAAATAGGAAGTAAAGGGAAGAGTACATGTGAATGACATTTAGATTAGCTCCAATGTAAACAGTGAGACATAAGACCTCTGTCACTCAGAATTTACGGCCATCTTCTCTGTAGTTTCTACCATCCCCATGGCAACCACTCGTCTTCTCATCCTAATCACTACAAGTTAACCTTGATATGAAAGGGTGCCCAAGGGACCAGTCACATCGTCATGTGAGCTTCTGAAGACACACACCATTTCTAATAATAGTCATTAAAGAAATCCCTGTCTGAATGTTACAGGAGCCTGAAGAGCACAGAAGCTTAAACAGCTTTTGGAGGGATGGTTATTAGATACAAAAAAAAACAAGAAAAAAAAAAAAAAAACAAGCTGAGCATGTGAAAAGGATTCACCGGACTACAATTCTGTTTTAAATTATTATATTATGCAAAGTCTGGGTTTATGTGTTCTATATTAAAAAAGCACACACAAAATAATACTCAACATCTTCCATTTCAGAGTCTAAGTCTTAGTCACTTTTTTGCACGGCATCAAATATTTTCCATGAAAACAATAAAAAGCCCCTCTCTGCACTGAGCTCATCATTTAATGATTGAAAATGCAAAACAAGGTGTCTCTCAGCACTTAACTGACCATGAAAGGCGTCAGAGAGCTTATTTGCTACCATCATTTGCTGCACAACTCAGATTGGATGCTATTATTGAATGTCAAAAAGACAAAAGAGATGATTAAAGATTTCAGGGGATGTGAGATTAATTTCAAGAGCATTTCCATCCTGGAAGAACTACAGATAAATGGGGCTCCCGCTCCACCATAAACTGAAAACTGTTTACAAAAGAGGGCAGAGCAGACTGTTCTTTTTAAAGGAGCTTAGGTTCTTGAAAGTTTGCATAATATTGCTGCAGTTTTTTTGCAAGTCTGTCTTGAAATGAGCGGTTTATGTGCAATTATCTGTTGGGGTAGACGTATCGAAGCCAAATTCGGAAAAGCTGACAACAAAGGAGCAGATCTGTGCTGTGTATGAGTTCTAAACCTGCTGTGGAGCCAGTTTTACAAGTGAGAATGAAGGATGAAGTACACAACCAAATAAACAATGGTGCACACTGGTGAATAACATGCTGATGGAAAAAAAAAAAACTCGTCATTGAAAGGCTTCAGGTCAAATGCAACATTGAACCACTACGGGAGATTACACCTAACTGAAGCATTATTAATCTTTAATGAATCTCCACAGTAACATGGGACTTTTTATTGACCCACAGACTACTGAGACAATTAAATGCATCTTTACAGATTCACAGAAGTCTTTGAATTTCTTCAGAAGTTTGACAGTCATACTACTGAATATAGATTATTTTTTTCTTGGAACCTCATAGCAGAGAACTGCAAAAGGGCCAATGAGTATTAATGTAAAAAGAATGCTTCTGTAAATGCATCTATTTTTCACTTGTAGTTATTGTAAGGATGCTTAAATCCCATCCTTACATTTCTGATTTTGAGAACAACAAAACTGCTTTAAGACCGACTCAGTAAAGACCAAGAAGAAGAATGAATCTTTTTGGCAGGTTTCATTTTTATGAAGCCCTCCGGCAGAAAGCTGGCTAATTATGACTGACCCAAGAAATGTGAGGCCACTGGTTAGCCCTGGCCTTAAATGACCTCTAAAACCTTTTCTATATAATAAGGCCAGATACAATTTATGAGACCCAGCCAGACCCATTTTGAGTGCAAATAATAGAAAAAGGTGGTCAGCATGTTACCAAATGACAAACACCTAAAGGTATCTTGGACACTAAGGGTATTCAGACTGGACATATTTGGTCCGCTTTAAGTGAACCAGAGTTCGTTTTCCCGGATAATCCGGAACACATTTTCAGTCTAAATACACCCACGCGGACCCTGGTCCAGGTCCAGGAACTGGATTTTCTTTGAAGTGGTCTCCGTTTGTTTTCAATTTGACTGAGCTTCAGTTCTTGAGGGAACGTTAAGCTGTACATTTGTCTATAGGTGGACACATTGGAATGGAGCAGAGCAGAAAGCCCTCTGACCCACCGATGGTAGCATATCCATATGTCATATCCACAAGCTTGTTCCAACAGCATTTTTTTTTCATCTGCTCCTGATTCAGCTTGAGCTTAATTTTCTTTGTATATGTCATTCATCATCAAAGAAATGCCGAAAGAACATGTTAAAAATAAAAAATAAAAACATGATTTTCATTGCAGTGGATGGTTAGTGGTTATCCAGTTAGGTAGGAAACATGTTTTCTAACTTTAAGATTTTTTTTTTTTTTGAAATAAATTTTAAATTGATCAGAAGAATTTTATTTTGTCAGTTGAAATCTTAATTTTTTTAAAGGAAAATTGCAGAAAATGTACGCTGCATTCCTGGTCTTAGTAACAGATTTCCATGTCAAACCACCAACCCGTTCTGTCATACTGGGTGAGCATTCTTAAATATCATCACACTAAAATTGCATTAAATCGTCGGAATTACAAATGTCAGGGACATCTGTGAAGAACTACAATAGAATGGGAGAACAAACAAGTCCAAGGAGTCAAATCAGTAAATGGAATCTGACACCAGATGAATCTACAATGTATGTGATGAACATAAAACAAATAAAAGGTGTTGGACTGAAATTATTTCAATGTGATGCACAGGTGTCAAACAGCAGTCCTTAAGGCTCATATCCAGCTTGTTTTGTTTTTGTTTTTTCTTCCCCAAATAACCTTACCTTTGTAGCTTACCAATAGGAAGTAGAAACTCATCCAGACTGCTCAGAGAAGGCCTGACCAGCAATAAAAATGTTTCTAAACTTTGGCTTTTTTCTCAAGCATAAATTATTTAAAATTCACGTTTAACATGTGGGTGTTGCATGTAATGTGTTTAAATATCTGAAGCAAAAATGAACAAAGCACCCTATTCTCTACCGGACTCACACACACACTTTTACATGCACAAACACCATCATAAAAGGGTAGCTATAATATATCTTAGTTGTTTACTGTGTCTTTGACCCCAAAACATAATTTTCTACAAGAGTGTGCAGTCCATCCTAATTGCACCCTCAGCACCGAGGCGTATTTAAAATCAGCTGTTAAACAGAAAAAAAAATTCTTCTGCCAGGAGAGAAATATTACCCCAGACTGAAAGCCTAGTTTATGCCTTTGTAGCAAAACACGTCTTTTTAATTCAGCAAATTATACCTTAGGGCGTCTTAACATAGGCGAATGAAAAGCAAACGGTTATCGGTGTTCTTCAAAGAGGAGAAATTCGACTCTCTAAAATAGAAGCAGGAAAACGTTGGTAAAAGAAAACCACTTTGAGTTGAGGGGACAGAATCAAGACGATCCAGAAAGTGTGACCTGTCATGTGCAATGTGTGTCCAAGGCATGAGCACTATCCCAAAATACGGAAAACTCACAAGTTTGAAAAGGCAAGAAACAGCACTAATAAAAGAAATGAAAATATAATGCAATAATGTTGGTTGGGTGAGTCAGCTGGGCCTCTGGCACTTTCTCCTCAGTTCAGCAGATGACCTGGTTTTTCTTCTGTTCCATTCCTCCACTGCAAACACGGGGCCAAGGTGCTAGCCATCAATAATAAATACACACATTTACTGTTGCCACAAGCCCCTGAGCTGCACAGGGCTGAGATGGAGGCTTATTAAAGTCCCTCCCTCCTTTTATTGTTTAGCACTGCAAGAAAGTGGTGTTATGAAAAATAGGACAACAGAGAGGAGCACGGCTCTGTAGAGCATCGGGAGCAGGCACTGCTAAATTGCCATTGTCCTTAGACAAAAAGTTAAAATTGGCTCCGTCTGCACAGTTTATAACTGTCCATCTGCAGGTTTGTTGTTTCCAGGTTGCAAAAGAATTAAACTCAAAGTGTCCAACTTCTCTTTAGTCATGACTTATGTAGTTAAAGAGCCACTCCAATCACCTTTTAAACAGTTGTAAGAGTGTTTCCAGTGGTTTTGATAAGGAGTATGCTATTAATATGCTAATTAAAACAATAAAATAAAAACTGTTGTTTTCTGGCACCTAATTTATGCAAAGCAGAGGTGAGTTACTAGAAATTCAACTCTGAGTTGTGGGTGAGATTGTTGGCACAGAGTAAACCCACTTTACTTCCCAACATCCCTTTGTTTACACTCTTTCCCGCTAGCTTACAGCAGCCCACAACCCTAACCTAACATCACAATAAAAATGGCAAGCAACATTGAAGATATGGAAAAAAAAGACGTAGATGGATTCGCGCATCTGCAAGTGAATGAATCAGAATGGAGCGGAGCAGGGAGCTTGCAGCTTGCTGTAGTAGCTTTGACGTCACATCTACAAGCTTTTTTGAAGTGCGTTTTTGCGTCTGCTCTTGATTCACAACAATTTGGATAAAGAAACACTCAGAAATGCAATTTTGAGCTGAATATTCATTATATATGAGAAAAAAAAATCAAAAACAATGTCAGAAACACCAAAAAAGTGGGTCTTCAAGAAATGTGATTTAATTTTATCGTCTTTGGAAGAGGAATAGATACCGTTCAAATTTAGACATAGCAGATAACGTTATTTTTTGCTGTTTCTTTTCTCCCTTTTGGAACCCTTCTTAAGTTATTTCAAGTGTACATATTTATTTAGGTTTAATTGACATTGCAGGCTTCTTACTGTAGGTACAGATAGTGAAAGTGTTGCTTCTTGGAAACGTGTCCTGTCATTCACTTTGGACTTTGCCAGACCTCTTCTTGTTAGTTTACCATATTTTCTCTTTCAAATGTCTCTGTAAGAACGATTAGTTTTTTTTTGTTTTTTGCTTTTTTCTGCTGGTCTGTCCTCTATTCCATTGCTAATGATGGATAAAGTGAAGGAGGACATCAGGGGATATTGGTCTGAGTGATGCAGAATAGGGTTAAATGGAGGCAGAGGATTTGCTGTGGCAACCCCCTAAAGGGAGCAGCCAAAAGGCAAAGAAGAAGAAAAAACTTTGTGAATATTTGATGCAGCAGTGCATTCCTGCACTGCTTTTCTGCAGACAAAGAAGGAATAAGGTGTAAAGAAAAGTTAGAACACTTGTATATATGACTCGAGGCTTGATAATGTGTTGAACTAGTTCATGTTTCCTGGAAACAACATTTTTGGAATATTTTGAAATGTACACAGTTTTATTTTTTCAATTTTTTTACGTAACTTAACTTTTAGTAAACCTCTGGCAACTCACCAGAAATTCTTAGATTTTTATTGGATTTAACCACCTTGGCCTGAAAAATTGGCAATAGTGTGTTATAGTACATTGTTACTACATTGATAGTGTTGAGTTCACTTGATCTAAATTGTTTTAGCTTTAACAAACATTGACTGGATTTTGTTCTTCTTAGTTAACAAAGACTGAAGAAGTTCATGAGTTAAGTTGATCTCTTTTATTTTATTTATCAAGGAATCTGCAGAAGAACTTGCTTGACCTAGTATTTTCTATAGTTACAGGAAATTATATCTCAGGAAGCTGTTTGACCAAGCATTGGATCTGTGATGACAATCATAAAAGAAACAAGAGATTAAGAAAGACAACTAACTGGCAATAAATGACACTTCCTCCTAGTGAGGTGATAATTTCCCTATCCATCAGTTCAACTCCATTCACACCTTTCCCTTCCACTCTGTCTGCCCACTTTTGTCTAATTCACTAGCTTTTCTCTCAGGGAAAGAATTACTTGAACAATCAAAAGGACGGATTGAGTTGGACTACCATTTGATGTTTATTTTAGCTAAAATGTAGCATCTTGTCCCCTCAATATGGCAGAAACGGACAGACAGCAGAGACCACAGCCACATGATTAATTACAATATCATATCACACCTTCACGTGCAGTCCCAGTTTCAGATAGACCATATGTTTCCCCAAAACGACCTTGAAATTAATCTCCAGCCCTCCATCCCTTTCCAAATTTACTGTTTCTGCCCAGTCCTCCATGAGATCGATTTTACACTATATTACTGTAAATGATGGCTGGCATGTCAGAAGTCCCTGCCTTACATTGAAAAAGGTGTGAAAATAGCCAACTAGCAGCTGGAGCCAAACAGAGAGGAGAAAGGTGTAGAAGCTACATGGTTTTAACGCCCATGTGGTGAGTTTCAAGAATGCTAAAAGTTAAAGGAACATCAATTTATTTCCATCATTCAACTTTCTTTCCATGCGTGATTTTATTTTAGCCAGATTCCATAGCTCACACAAGTCAGTTCCAGCTCTCTTCAGGAATCTTGAACAGGTCCCCGATGTCAAAATGCCAGATATGCAGACAGATAATCTGTGTCACATGGATTCTCTAATTAAATGAATGCATGGTTTTTAAATGGGAACAAGTATTAAAAGGTCCTTTAGGGGGGTTTTCTGGTAGCCCACAACATCTTGACCTTTGCGGACTGGTGTATTTGTATCGATGAAGACTGAATCCGACACAGAATTGCCAGCCAGACTTTTGGTTCTTAAGAAGACCAATTTAGATATCTAAGTAATGACATAGCAGTCTGCCGATTTAAAGAGGAGCTCTTCTGGTTCTAATGCAAGTCAGAGGCCAGGTTCTGCCAACGAAATATATAAAAGTTTTTTTAGACTTATGAAGCTAACTGTATAAAATGTTGATCTAACCCTTTAACACTGGAGATAAATAACAGACTTGTTGACCTACTGCAACTCTTCCACCGTTCACATGACCAACGCAAATCAGCTAATTCTGAATAAGAGATAAACGGCTTTGCACCAATATCTGACACTTACCGTAACGCAACATTGCACATTGGGAAAGTGTTGCACAGCTTGCAAAGCTGCTTTTCTCAACTTCAGAATCAGCTGGAATGACGAATTGCAAAAACAATAGAAGAGTTATGGCAGTTGGAAGAATGTCAACACAGAAGCTAAATACGGTGGCCGAGAACCGCCATTGCAGCAAAAAACAAAAAAAATAGAGCAAAAAACAGACTAGCAACTGTAAACAAAAAAAATTCAATGCAGTCCACCGTAGCCAAAGCTACCATGTACAGCTGAGTGGAGTCCAGGTTTTCTACAAAGTAAATGGTCATGTAGACCCTCAGAGGAAAATCGTGTTTTTGATGGTTTTAACATGTTCTTATGGCATTTTTCTCAAGATGAAGGACTTATAGAAAAGCAAATTAAGACTAAAATTTCCTTTCTGAGTATTTCTTCATCCAAATCATTTTGAATTAGGAACAGTTGAAAAAATTATATTTGAAAAAGCTTGTAGCAGTGACAAAAAGACAACTGGGAACACTTTAAAAGGGATCAAAAGATGATCGGAGAGTGATTTTTATTTTTTTTACCAGCCATACTCCTTCTAGGAGATAATTGCTAGTCAAAGAGAGGAAGTTGACTGACCAAAGTGTGATGATAAGACTACCAGAAAATTCTGAGCTGCTTTGACAAACTAAATATATAATATAAAGCCAGGGCTAAATCTGTTTCTTCACAAACATATATGGGTGAGGTAATGTGGGCCTCCGGAGCAGTGCTTGTTTATCTACAGGGAAAGTCACACATCACCCTTCTCACTGCCTGCCACAGAGAGGTCATAAATTACCTGTCCAAAAGCCATCAATCTGTACTGGGGGCGACAGCGGACCTCAAACCTACACACAATCTCACACACAAACATGCATGAACAAATATGTACAGTGTACACAGTCACAGAACCCAATCCACATACATGTGAACCTGACTGGCACGGCTGCCCAACTCGCCAGCCTGCTCTAAGCAAACTTTCTTCTCCTCCAAATAAATATCATCTATCTTTTCAAACACCAAAGAAATGGTTTCATGAAGCCATGGCAGCAGAGAAATGAAACCCACCTTATGCACAATTGAGTTTAAAATTTCATTCTCATGCATTTAGTTCCTTTCATGAATACCTTTATCCAGAAAAAGAGTAACCAGTAAAAAAAAAAAATAGCTCCACTTTGTTCTGTTTTTATACTATAAAGACCAAATTGGATACACACACACACACACACATCATTTCATGAAACAGTGATAACACACTTTGATGAATTTTCATTTTACTTTCTCAGGAACACCAGCAAAAACTTCCAGTCACATCCACTTAGATCCTTTCAGCATTAATAATGCAGAAGCCTTTATCTTCCTTCTCTGACCTCCTAAATCACTATCACAAAGCTGCTGGTCATGGAGTTAAGACTCTCCTACTTCCATCTGCTTTGCCTCAATCCATTCCTCTTCATTACCTATAATCTTATCAACTATGCTTTTTTTTTTCAGTGGAATCCTCAGAATCACCAGGATTATTCATGGAGAGATTATCTTTTTCTTTTAGAGTTTCCATGTTTCAAGGTGCCAAATATGTTTCAAATTTTGGAAGTGTTTAAAATCCTCTTCATCAGTGCAGCAAAACGCAAACCATGATGGTTTGATGTTTTGTCAAGATGCTAAGATTCTTTAAAGACCCACTCTAATGAGTATTGTGTTTTCTTTGTGTTTTTAACATGTTCTTGTTGCATCTTTCTCTGGATGGAGGACAAAAAGAAATTTTAGATTAAAACTGCGTTTCCATAAAGGTCTGCACCATTTTTCATAGATCTTTTGCCCTGGACCCCATTTTGTTTCTTTTAGGCCGGTTGCCTGTGTCACCTGGACAGATGAGGTTGCTCCAAAAACTTTAACACCTGGCTAGGAGATGTATATTGCTACAATGGATAAATGCAACCCCCATCATTTACTCAATGGTACAGAGAGATGTTTCAAGTTTTTCCAATAGAACGCCTTCATTCCCCTTATAAAGGGTTACTCCGACATTTTCTACAAGACGTAGCAGCCTTATCTGGATCACCTTCCTCAAGAAATAGCTGATATACTTTGTAAAGTAGGCTCACATTTTCTATTTTAAAGTATTTAGGAACTACTTTAGGAAAATATCTCAGCATGTTATTTTAACCTACATTTTGTGTGCCCCTTTAACTAGTTAGATATCTGCTGTGCTGTGCTGGTTTGTGTTGTGTTCTTTTCTTGAAAAGACAATAAAGCGTAATTTCAAAAATTGCGTTTCCCAGTTTTTCTTTATTCTAATCACTGTGAATCAGGCGCAGATAAAAAATGTTGTTTGAAAAAGCTTGTAGTTGTTACGTACAAATTACTATCGACAGGACACAAGCTCCCTGCTCCGCTCTATTCTGATGCATCCACCTCCAGATAGATCCATGTACGTCTTTGTTCTCCTCACCTGAGCTGGAATCTGGCTCAAAGGTTTTCAGTTGGATTGCCCTAAAATTGTTTGCCATTTTTTCTGCACCTGTAATGCTAGATTGGGGTTAGGAGGGGCTGTAAACTAGTGAGAGAGAGTTTAAACAAAGGCAGGATGAGAAATGGGGGCAGCAGTCCCGCCCACATTTTAAAGGTGAATTTCTAACGGACTGCTGCCGCTCTGCAGAAACCATGTCTTTGAAAATGAAAGTTATTTTTGATTCTGGCTGAAAATGACAAAAATTACTATCAAACAGATGAACAGACAAAGGATGATTGGAGTGAAACGTTAAGTATGCTGTTGTGGGTGAATGGTGCTTCAGTGCTGCTACCACGGAGTACTGCTAAGGAGAAAAAGATGGTGAAAATCTGATGCATTGTCTCACATGTGGCATTCTTCAGTGCTCCAGTGATTTATGAGGTTAATAACAGAGTTTATTCACAACCCTGCATTCCTGTTCCGTTTGTGTTGAGATGACAGAAACACTTGAACCAAACCATCCCATTTGTTCTTTCTCATCCTCGTTCAAAAACCCATAAACCCTTTCTGGTATCCGCACTCTTTGGTGCTACTGACAGTACCTTGTGCACAGATTCACTTAAAGGGCAGCTGCATGCACATATTTTCCAAGTTCAGCGAGCACCAGCACAGACTTCTATCTTGCCAGTGCTCAAAGTTTGGAAGTGACATTAAAGGAAAAAGGACAGGATGAATTTTAGAACAAGAGCTATTTAATCTGAGATTGTGTGGGGGAAAAAATGGAGAAATGACATGTGCAAGGACTGCAAAAGCTCTCCATACAGTGCTGACACATGGACTCTGCTTTGGCTTTTGTAATATTACCCTTTTTTGTTTAGGATTCAGCAAACCCTAAGCTTTCATTCAAGCCAAATGCGCATAATATTTCAGACCTCATTTTAAATATTACTGAAATAACTCTTAAACCGGAAATGAAGGCAACACATGTGGTATAGTAATATTTTATAACCCTCCGTGTCCTCGGGCTACTCACATAACAGATGCTTTGTCGTGAGCTTTTCATATTATATTCACCAAAAGGTGTCACTTTTTTTAGGCTTCAATATTATGTGGGGGTAATATGACAAACACTGCAAACAGATTTCCTCCCTCATAGATGATCGATTTTATATTTCCGCACACGTACGATTAAAGTGTAGTTGTACCCAATAAGGTCTTAAATCCTGCATATTTGGAACAAATTCTATGATCACATTTTATTAATTAAAAAAGAAAATATGAAAGCAAACCCACAGAAAAATAGGCATTATTAAAAATACATAAACTGTAATGAATGCACCTGTTTCAGTGTTGTCTGGGATAATGTAATAATGCACATCGTCTTGAGTTTTATAATGGGGCCAGTCATTATACACGCAGAGTAATAAAAAGATAATTATGAATTCCCCAACCGTGTTCTGTCATTTGGCAGGCTCTTTAACACAAAGCATACGTTCCAATGAGCTCAAGCTAATCTACACGAGAGACGATGAAATTGGCTCTCTTGCACCGGCTCTACTCCACTTTTCATCTGTGGACTTTCCAGTTTTGAAATCTACATGAAAGATTGCAGGATGAAGGAGGAACAAGAACAGGAGAGCAAATAAAAGAGGGAAGAGTAAGCATTTGTGGGAAAGACACCAGCAAAAGTAGGGTATAGACAGCTATAAAGCGCAGATGCAACAATAATGTGTTTACCTACTTGCTACAGTCACACTGATTGCTTTATCAGCGCAGTTAGAATGCATGAGGTGGAGGAATTGCATACAGGAAGATAGATGAGACTTTCATGTGAGAAATAATTTAATGAGAAAACCTGCCCAAAGTGTTATGAAAAGCAGACGCAGGGAAAGCAAAAGAGGGCTGAGGTAGATATTGCCTTGTCTCCTGGCATTGGAGCTGATACAGCAGCAGTCCACAGGTTACAGTTTGTGAGGTGACAACTATTCTGAGCTGCCAAGAGTTAATCGGAAGCTGCAACCTCCACAGCTCTCTAATCGTCTATTAAGTGGTAGGTAGGCAGATAAAAGGAAAAGGTGTGGGGCTAAATGTGTGAGGACTCATAATGTTTGTGGTGCAGAGGCAGACAAATTAGCCTGTTGATAAAGGCAGCCACTGAGAGAATGATGGTGTGTTTGCAGGTTGACTGATCACTTTGACGCAGCCTTGTGTGAAAGCATGTGTGCCTACTTGTTTTAAATGTCCTGACAAAGAAAGTCTGTTTGATTAATTATCTTGCAGTTGTTCCACCTGCCTTATTAGAATGCAATTGAAAATGAAATAATAAGGTTTTCTGATGGTAGTTTTGTAACAAAAATGTGTCTGCTTGGCATATTAAGGACAAAATCAAATCCACTTGTACTCTCAGAGCCTGAAAATGAATTTTTTAAAGAAAGGAACTTGATAATAATGATAAAGAAAATACAGCTGCAAAATCATTTTTTGTCAGTTAAAAAAAAAAAAAAAAAAAAAACACCAGAGAAGTCTTTTCTTTTTGTTATTTAAATAAACGTGCTGGTTTGAATTTGATAGATTATCCCAGCCTCAACGAGCCATTTCAAGTCTGCTGTCATCCTAATGCAATTTCTCTTTTCTTTTTTAGCCTAAAATAGATCCATCCATATTCGCAACATTTTCACTGCTCCCAAAACGCATCTTCACTCAAACATTTCAGCTTTCTCTCTCACACGCATCATAAAAACACACACTATGAAGTTATACCACTATAACTATGGGCAGAAGAGGATGAGGGCCTTGACTCAGAGCATCCTGGACGATCCCAGACATCCCTTGCACAACACGATGTCTGGTCAGAGGAGCACACTGAGTAATAGGCTCCTTTCACCGTGTTGTAGGACAGAACGCTTTAAGAACTCATTTGTCCCTTCAGCTATCAGGTTGTTTAATGAACCTGCTGGATATGAACTGATATTATTTTGTGAACTGTCGTTTTATTGTGGTTTTTTGTGTGTGGTTGTGTGTTTTGCTACCGGACACCTGAATTTCTCCTTTGGGAGATTAATAAAGTTTCTATCTATCTATATATCTATCTATCTATCTATCTATCTATCTATCTATCATAAACACATGCAGTCTCAGGCTTATGACATGGGAATCTGTAGTTCAGCCAAGAGGCCTTGACATGACAAAGACACAGCTCTGGGGTAGAAAAGCACTTTTGCCTCACCAAGGCCGATTGCTGTGAAATGGAATGGAAACAATGATCCCTATAGTGAACAACAAGCAGGCAGACATCCAAACAGCAAGAGCTAACATCACATCAGCTCTGCTGCCACAGTCTCGTTTCATCGACAGAGAAAGCCATTTAGACAGAGGCAGTTAGATAGCCAGACCCAAGACTTCTGTTGCCCAAAGACTTCAGAGATAAATGTATCTGCGGTACCGAATCGAGAGCTGGGAACAATCAGACTAGAGGTAGTAAATTCCACAAATGTGGATATGCACAACATTTAGCAACACAAAAGTTGATTATTCCTCAGACTTATCTCTGTGAGGGTTTAGATGAAAGGGCTGGCAGTCTTTTTTTTTTTTTCTCTTCCCCCTTGTGTTTTGCATTGCTTGTTTATCACCCAACCTTCACTAAGCATCCCAAGTGGAAGTGGCTTGGTTCAAACAAAATGCCTTCCCGCTAATTATCTGCAATTCCTCATCTTCATAAGACCACTCTTCCCCCACTTTTTCCATTGAATTCATTTGCATAATAATCCCTACTTGGCTAAGCACAGTGTAAATAACTGGCTGGTGGATAGCTGTCCTAATTTCTGCACTTATTCAATAGACAGGTTACACCTTAAGGTTCTACTGTTTTTAATGCTGATAAGAGAGACTCAGAAGAGGGCAAATCCAATACAACTTGTATTTTCTTTACAAACAAAAAAAAGTGTAAACACTTTTATTTTTATACATAACGTATCATTCTGTTTTTAAGACACGGTAAGACAGATAGCAAGCAAAAAGACAATCTTGTTCTGTTTTTTTGTTTTGGTTTTTGGATTTGTATTAAGTGTCATTTTAACAGTGTAATATTTTAAATATCCAGTAAATATTCATAAATTAGCATAGAAATAAAAGCTAATACATTATAAACTGAAATGTAGAATACTGTTTCACTGTTGTTTCTAACACAAATCTTTCCTCTGGGATTTTACAGTACGCTCCTAAAGACATTAAATGACAACAGGCTAACAGAATGCTAGCATTTGTTAAAACTGGTGAAAATATAGCATGGATTTTAGGTGAGTTTTTGCAAAAATAACTTTATATGTTGCATTCATGGACTAAACATGTCAAACAGGATGTAGAAAACTGCTTTTTTTCTTCAAAAAAATATTTTCTATTATTGTTTGTGGTCTGGCCTTCTCAGAAGTTGCCACTGGGCTCTAAATAGCCTTGCTCCAAAATGTAGGCAGGTTGCAACATTTCAACGTTTTTAATCTTTCTGTTAGCTTTTTTGATTAAAAAAATCATGTTTTTTACAAATGCAGCTATCACTAAATAAACTGCAAAGCTAATTGACTACTACAATAAGGAAGTAATTCAACAGATTAATTGTGCTTTTGAATGAAAAAGGAAATTAAGTGCTGAAAAGAAATGCTTTAGATAAAAAAAAATATTTGGTGAGCACAATTAAACAATTAAACAAATTGAACAAATAATTGAACATTATTAAACAAAATAACCGAATCAAAGCAGCTGCAGTACTATCATAATATGCATTTGAATTGGCGGGACAGGAAAAGAAGTCCCTGCAATTCACCAGTGTGTTACTGATGAATGTTTGACAAAGTAAACTAAGCATTCCTTTGTTATTGTTGCCTCAAAAATGGGAAAAAAACTTTTAACATTTTTGACTCATTTGTTTAATCTGTAAGACTGAGCAGGAAATCTTCTTCTGCATTGCAAATACTGAGACATGCACCTACAGTGCCCTCTAGTGGTTGTTGCTATTGATTTATTGCACTCCTGGCCAAACTATCTAAAAAAAAATAATAAAACAAAATAAAAAGATAACTCATACTCTGACCAACTTTACATTTCTGGCAATTTTTTGTCTAAGAAATTTACCTTACGTATCAATAAGGGCCCATCTAAATTTTAGTGTCAATCAACTGTTATTGCTAGCGCAGTGGTGACAAAGAGAAAAACAATCCAACAAAATCCATACCTCATCTTTTTATATATGAAAGACTACAATACAAGAAGGAATTAAAATACAACAAAAAGCATATGCCTCTTGTTTCCAATTGTTTATGTAATTAAACGATGCTAATGGAAGCACTAAATATGCCAACAGAAAGAAAACTTGAAAAGTTGGAGTGTTTTTCATACAATCAATATGACAATCAACAGCTACTTGAAAGAGCCACATTTAAGAACATGCAGTCAGGCTTTTGACATCAAGTGCAATGAGAGAAAGTTTTCCTCCCCCATGTCTGTGGCAGCTTTCAGAGGGAACAAAGATGATAAAAAATGCTTTATTCTGGCACCAGCAGGGACACTACAAATGTTCAAGACTGCAGAGTTTCCATTTTCTTTCCTCAAGAGAATCCTTCATTAGGCCCAGAGCTCCATCTCAACAGCAGAAGATTTACACATATCCCTTTCTGGATTTCAAGCCCCACCTCTCTGCATTCTTCCTCCATCCCTCCAAGCCCTTATGAGCTGTCCACCCATGCCAGGCCTCAAAACTTCCATCTTGCCACTATCTCACCTCCCACCCAGCATTACTCTGCACAGTTCTAATACAGCTTTAATCTATGATTCAAGCTCCACAGTGGGCTAATGCCATTGGACACACTCCCACAAGATTCCAAATCTCACCTCTGGAAACAGATGAAGAGAGCGTAAGATGTGTGAGGGAGCGGAAAAGTACGGTGGATTTAACGGAATGTTACGACTCCACAACCACCAAGGCGGTAGTGTGCGGGCTCTACGGAGGAGTAAATCGAGATTACTCCAGAGGAAAGCAGCCCCTCCTTGAGATTCAGAGATGAAACTTAGCACAACCCACACAACATGTAGACAAGACAGAAATTGTTGACCAATCACAGTGAAAAAGGTTGCATTTGGAAAAATGCTAAAAGGAATGGTCAGCTTACATATTTTAAACTGGTTTTAAAAATACCACAGAATCAAACAATTCATTCAGTTGAATAATTTACCAAATAAGAGATCTGCTATTGTTCCAGGTGTTTGCACCCCTGAGGTTAGAGTGTACCCGCTGCTACAAGAGACAACTGTACTGAAATGCCCTAAAAACAAAATATAGCAAAAAAAAGCTGAAACTCCCCCATAAATCAGTGCAGGTGAGCAACAAGCAAAAATAATAAGAACTCTGCACAACACTTGCAAGTCTCAAAGCAGATTGTAAAGGGACTATTTTTCTTCCTTTTTTTTTTTCTTTTTCAGTTGTTATTGTTCATCTTTTTGTGAGTGGGAGTCTGGCCTAGAGGGAACCCTTCCTCCTAAAGTTGAATAAAGTGGGACACCTGTTTGGAGAGACTGGATTATGTGCCGAAACTATAACAACATAAAAAATAAATAAAAAATAGGAAAATAAACTTCGAAATAATAGAATTATAAAAGAAATATGCATAGATTTCTTATAGATTTTTTTATTACTTACAAAAAAAAAAAAAAAAAAAAAAAACTTTGGCAGGATTAGTACATTGGCTGATGATTTAAAACTAATACCTTGCAAAGTGATGCGTGAACGCAGGGGCTTTGAACGCCAAAGGCTGGGTTTACGGGCATTTACATGTGATTTTCATCTAAAGAGGCCACTAGATTGCGTGTTGCCATGACCGATATAAAACATAGCTTCATACCAGTCAGGCATTTTACGCTGTGTTTACAGTAACTCCAGATGCTACACATTAGCCACATTAGAAGCGTTAGCCGCGTTAACATATTCACAATACCTGTTCCCCCCAACAATGTTTGCAAGCTGTAAAACAGAGACTGATATCGCTAAAAAAAAAACCACATTAGTTACATCTATAAAAACATGGTGAAACATCGCTACACATTAGTCATGTTAACGTATTGACAATAACAAAAAAAAAAAAAAAAAAAATACTGACATTTTGACAGAGCCCCGTGTACTAAAAATTGCTTCAACATCAGTAAGCACAACCAGAATGACTCCATACATTAGTCAGTCACTCTAGATTATAAGGTCCCCTGCTGTTCTTTGAAAAAAATTAAGGCTTTTAAGTGCACATTATAGTGTGGAAAGTATTGTAGTTAATATATTTGCACAACAACTGTTTGTATAATGCTTTTTTAATTCATTTTAAAGTCTTGAACCAACTTGGTAAT
Source organism: Oryzias curvinotus (assembly GCA_023969325.1). Lineage (NCBI taxonomy): Eukaryota > Metazoa > Chordata > Actinopteri > Beloniformes > Adrianichthyidae > Oryzias > Oryzias curvinotus. Next base: position 12,648,903 of record CM043718.1, on the reverse strand, counting down.
AGACGGCAGAACGATCTAGAGACAAGAAAAGAGGTTGCATGACATGAAGATCGGTCACTCCTCTCACAGTAATTGCATATGACATTTAATTGTAAGAGTGGCATGTTATTTAATCACATGTATCCTCAAGCATCTAATTAGTCTTCTTTAACAAGACAAGAAAAAAAAAGTTAAGAGCAAATGAGCCTTCATTTGTGTGGTTCCAAACCCTTTAACCGCATGCATTAAATGTGGACCAATTGTTTACAGGCATCCAGCTATGTGTGTTGTTGAGCTGTGTGTGTTGTTGAGATAAATGCCATCACTGAAGCCTTATATTGACATTATTTCCTTGTAAATAGAATATGTTTGGCAGACTGGTGTCCACATTCATTACCAGCCTCCTCTATTTTTTAACTCAGCCACATGGAATGGCACACTTGAGGTTCAAAAAGATTTTCAGTACTTGAGATAGGCAATTAATGTCAAGTGTAAAATTGTCAATGTCATTGAAGCTTGGAGAGTATGGCTAATATCCCTCATTAGTATGATAAAGGTTTTCATTCTCCTTCAATCTCCATCAAGGTTCACTTGCTTTAGTGGTCAGAGTGTATATGATCCAAGACTTTTTTCCCATTAACTATTGGAATCAATCATGTAGTCCTTTATGTAAATGTTCCTTGTAAATCTTAGACAACATACCAGAATGTTGATGCATTTTGGCTGTAAATGGAAATAAAGTTGGCTGGATAACAATTAATGGTTCTAGGTGTTTGTTCCGTTTTTTGAACCAAAAGGCAACCTCTTTCCTGTGTTTCTCCAGCTATCCTTCAGGGCCGTTCTGCCATGTTTTCTCCATATTTGCATGCTGCTCAGAACAGAAGTGCAGAGGTCCATACCTAATGAGACTTGTTCCATGTCCCGTCTGTAGCCGTCTGCTTCCAATGAGCTATGCCCATTCTCATTTCTTACTCCTACTCCTAAGGAGAGCAGTCCCTCTTGCTTCGCTGACTGCCTACATCCCTGCTGCTCACCTGGAGCAGCTCACATCAGCACCACCATAATGGACTGTGACATGTGAAAACATTTAACTGCAAGGCAGGTTCATTTGAGCTGCATCATTTCCAACCGTCCAGACAGGAGACATGTTGCTTTCATTACACTTAATGTTCCAACAGACAAGTGCAGCATGCAGGTGCTGAATGCCATTTTCTGCCTCCCATTTATGCTTTACTGTCAGATAAATAGGAGCCAGAGGCCACGAGGACTGCTGGCATTCTGTATTCATTCCTTGGGTTGATAGCTCCACAACATTTTGCAATCGAGTACTAAATATGCAAACTGTTACTGTTTCCTCTACCTTATCATCGGTGACCTCTTCAGCCTCTGAGTGTTAATTTGGTAACATTGCAGTTTCACAGCGTGATGACTCTTGCTTTTTCTTTAATCTTCTGTGCACAGATCCTGATGGTGCAGTGTTCCATTACAATACTTTTCTTCTAGTTTATGTTTCCGTATTGTTGTCCTTTGGGAAAATAGTTATCACACATTGCTGACCACATGGACATTTTTCACTGACCCTAGCAACCTGCAATCCTATATGCATTTTAACAAACAGCATGATCAGCGTGTCATGAGGTCTTCACAGGAACGCATTGAATATAAAATCCCAAAACTCGACGGTCAGCACCCCTGTGGTTTTGGAAGTTGCAATAAGGTTGGTTCCCCTTCTTTCTCGCCTCTACTTTCATAGTGGCAGGTTCCATTGCTGTGTTTAAACAACTCTCCTCTTAATCACAACTTCTCTGTGCCTTGTTCAATCTGTATGTCCTACTCTTAAATTACCCTGGCTAAGCATCTATTCCCACTCCACTCAAGGCCATTACACTACACACCCCTCCCTCCTTGTTTGGGTACAAGACTTTAAATTTTATGAGCCCTGCTGGGGTTGCAAGACAATCTAGAGGTCAGAAAGCCAGCAACTCCCCACCTCAAGTTACAGTTAACCAACACAGGCGGCATTTCATACCATAAGATCAGCGGCACATCGAACGCCTACTTTGAAGTTAAGAAGTCTTAATTGATCCAGCAGTGACTTAAACATATGAGATAAACAGAAAATTTAAAGGCACAGCTGAAGAAATAATAGCCAAACTTTCCAAACGTTGAATTCAGAATAGATGGTGCTAGTAAGCCTTTACTTGATTTATTCAGATAGTGTTACCCTGTCTTTTAAATACTAAATCTAAAAGCCAATCTAAACCCTGCTGGGATCATGTTGACCCAAGCTAGGGCAATGGTTTCAAATGCTTTAATATTTCAGTCTCTCATGTAGGGACACCAGGCCTTCCTTCTGGCCTTCCCAAGCATGGATAAAGGTTGTCCTGGGTTGGGTTCTCAGCCATGAGTGAGCTTCTTTTTTTTTGCCTACCTTTCAGCAAGCTGTTCCTGGACTTCTGCAAAGCCCACTGTTTTACCCCTTACAGTGCTAATTTATCTAAAAACATAACACTCTGACAGCCAGAACCCCAAGCTGCCTTTATGGGTTAGGAAGGTGATCTTTATCCAAAGCTGCTTGGCTCATCCATCTGGCCCCAGAACCCAGGCATCTGCTCCCTGCTATTGTTAGGCCCTGTCAGATGACAGGCCAAGACCCTTATGGGGGGCCTTTGCACAGCGAAGAGTGTATGCACGAGCATCCAAGTGCACATGTACATAACTGCATTCAAGGGCCAAAGAGAGAGAACGAGCAAAACCCAAGTACTGGCTCAAGCAACTGTCTTTGTTTTGGTGGCTCATACTGAAAGCAGCAGTTGCTTGAAAACATGCTGGGAGCCCTTGTGCCATCCCAACAGACCTGCAGAGTTGACCTCCAGCCACAGTAGCAGCTCTCTCTAAGGGTAGAGGATTTCACAATGGCTGTCAGGGTGCGAAAGATTTTGGAGGTACAGGTCAGTGTTCCACTGTGCCTCCAAAGGACCTTGAACATTTATATGCACTAACACGCAAAGCTCAAAGCCCTGCACAAAGAAACAGTGTGTCATTTATTTACTTACACTTTTATTTACACAAAGTGAGCAAAAAAAAATAAAAATGAAGAGTGCACAGCACATGGGACTAAAATGAAAGATCTTTACATTTCAAATATTTTAAATCATTTCATAAAGTACAGAGAAAAATCTTCTCTGATCAAATAAGATTTGAAAAAGGGAAAAATCAGAAAGAACTGGCCTGTCATGTTTTTTACTACACGCTTCATTTAAACTGATTCTCACTTTGACCCAACAAAGGGCTCTAATAGGACTCTCTCTCCCGTGTGGTCTGTGTTTGCAGCTGTAGTCAAAGTTCTCCTCTGCAACAGACGGACCAATCTGTTTCCTGCCCTGCATTAAAATTTTATCAGATAATTAAACCAGCCAAACCTGCACATTTCTGACTTCATGATGAGTTTGTTGAAAGAAACCGTGCTGCAAACCGCCCTCCGTGCACATTCGGTTTAGCTTATCCCTGTATTCATCCGTTCAGCCTTTTCAACATTTAACTTTTAATACATTTTGCAGTTTTGAATATTTAAGAATGTTGATTCCCAAATCATGAAAGATTAATGTGTGAAAGATGCATAAATAACCCTGAAATTCCGGTATTTTTTGATTCATGCAATGTTTGATTAATACTGTGGGAAAATCCTTACAAGAGAAAACAGGGAGGAAACATCTGCATTATTTGCATTATGCACAAAGTGAAAAAGTACATAATGTTTTAATTAAAACATTTTAAAGGCTTTAGGTAAGTAAGAATCATGTGCACCGCTTCAAGGTCAAACTCATTTTGATGGCCATAAAGTCATTTAAATTTGTAAAACTTCCAATCCAAAACTATCTGTACTTAAACTGCAGCAAACAATTTCCTGAAAAAGGCGCCAGATTCATGTGCAAAGTTCTTGATTAATTATAAGAAAATAATGCAATTTTGTATTCGTAAAAATGATGGCTATATTTATACTATTCCAGAGAAAAGTGACAGTTATTGAGGTAATTAATATTAAAATATAACCCAACTGCTTTGGGATTTATAATCAATTAATGTATGTTTTATTCCATTTTTTTAAGTATCATATTCTTTAGTTTGTTCAAAAATATGTCAGATAGGATCCAAAAAAGGCAAAGCCCATTGGTTTAACATTTTAGCTTTGATAAGTTCATTGCAGACATAACCGGGACATAAGTATGTTGGCATTACCTCCTTGACAAATACCAAATGTATAAAGTTAGCACTCCAACTGGAAATAGTTTTCTTAAATATGAATGTTTAGGCTGTAAAATAATTTCAAAAGTAGATGTTGTAGCATATTTGTTATGAAAAGAGGTTACAGATTTATCAAAAAAGCTCCCAAGTGCTTCTGTTACTATTCTGGCCAGACAAGGACTAATTTAAGGCAGAGACACAGCAGAAAAGAGATAATATACTGCCCCATTATAAATGTCAGCTGCAGCTGGTATACTGCCATTTAATACATGTTTTGTAGTGTTCCTATGAGCTACCTTATACAGGGTGGGACTTGACAGGAAATGTGAATAGACATCAGATTGTTAGGGGCTCAGCAGTGAGTATCAGTATCTGCGTGTGCAGAGTGGCATCAAAGTTAGATCTCAAGTCCTTAGAGGTGCAAAAAGATATAAAAATGCTCCCAAATTCTCTACTGGTTAACTTTTCAGCCCCCTACACACATTAATTAGCACCCGTAGGACATAGAAAGGAAGCAGGAGGGATACATGAATGATGAGGATGAAGACTTGAGACATTGCAACAGATAAATCCCAACATGACAAGGTACAGCATTTTGTTTAAATGACATTGATGTTAATACATTTTTTTAAATTGCTTGAAGTAATAAAAATGAACTTATGTCATTTATGCATCAATCATTCGATCGACAGAAGGTTTAAGGATGGCAGAAGGGAACAAGGACTTATTTATTTTGATCTCCCTAAAGTCTCTCGACTACCTTTTAATTTATATTTATTTCATGTTCAAGATGTGTTGACAAGTATTTGGTGAATCTGTTAGAAAAATAGGGAAAGTATAGTTTCTTTACACCACCTTCACTAATAGCAATTGTGGAATTATTATTGTGACTATTGTGATTTTCAATACATAAATGTATAGATTTGATTGACTTATGTTTGAAAAAAATACACAAATGATGTAGTCATTAATGCTACAGTAAGGGATATTTGATGATATATAATTGTTGTTTCTTTCATAGTGTGACCCTAAGTGCAAGTTTAAATTTTACCCGAGTACATAAGGATTTTTATTTAAAAATGTATAAATATATACATAATTATAATAATAAAATATAATACACATACATTAGGAATTATACCCAAGTTTAAATGAAATTGCACTTTAGCAATCTGCATAGAAAAATGATTTGTTGATATCAGTCAAATAATAATAGAGCTTTTCTGAATTTGGAAATATGCCATAGATAAATGCAGATAAGTGAAGTGCATGCTAATCCCAATTATTGCCACTTGAAACCAGCTATAATCTGATTATATAGAAATATTCATCAGATATTACAGTTTTGATTGTAGTGTAGGCACAGATGTTCATATTTTATTGACAAAATGAGAGACAAGCAAGAGTTAAAGCCATGTAAGATGTATTTCTGTACTTTGAAAAAAAAAATAGATATTCCAAAATAAAGTGTCCTGGTTACAAAAGGGGTAATTATTAAGCTGTCAATCAAAATGAGGATTTGTACTTATGAAAGAATGTCCTGATCCCAATAAAAATGTGGTTCTCAGTAGGACAGTGTTGTTTAATATCAGAACGCTTACAAATACTCACACTGAGGCACTAAAAGACTATTGGAATTTAGATAAGGCTCAGATGAAATGCTGAAGTCAAGCTCATGGGTTACCCAAAGGCAACATTTCTTTTTCAAAGAATAATTAAGCCTTACATTATTAGGGCCATGGGTGTATCCTCAGTAATTAGAACTCCTTAGTGTTGCACTCAGCAAGACTGCATAAAAGCATATTTTTAATGTTATGTTTTAATATTCAGCTCCTTTTCAAAAGACACCCAAATGGTGAAATGAGCCTAATCCTTTTCATGCAAAATTGACACCCCCTTTTGCCATCTGTTTAAATACAGAAAATCTGGTTCAACATAACCAGCTCATAATAAAACGATAGTAATCCTGTAAAATGGGGCAATGAGGAAGACCAATATCTTTAAATGAGAATTCCAGCTCTGACACAGGGATGCAAATTTACAATCTGACTGACAGAGTGCAGTCTGTTGGCACTTGGAATCATTCTGATTATTTTGTTTGTTAAATGTGTTTTAGGTGTTCAAAGTAGGTCATTCCACACTGGGAAAAATGGTGCACACAGCTGCAGACAGAGGATCAAAAGAGGTGGCAATGAAGCATTATTAGTTATCTTCTGTGAGTCATTACCATTGATACATGATGAAGGCACTTTAACTCCAACTTTTTATTCTCCAGCAATTAGCTAGGAAATACAACAAGCACTCTGAATGTGCAAAGTTTCAAAATGAAAGAGATAAGGGGAAGCCACAGAAGTAGACGCCCTTCTTCATGGTAGACACTAGCTGCAGGGGCAAGAGATATCAGAGGCTCTGATAGTCTCCCAGTTTGGCGGAAAGGGCATGACAGGCAGAGCTGAACTGATTTACTGGTGATAACTGCTGTCAATCAGGTCTTAGCCTTTATTAATACTCTCAGCTCATGGGAATATTAGGCCAAATGGGAACCCTGATGTGAAAGTTTATAAAGAGGAGATACATGAAGGATGAGTCAAGGAGACCAGAACAGACTGGGTCCTGGTTAATTACCAACAGAGACCATTCAGCAAAATCAGCAAATTCAGGATCGGGGAAAACTTACTTGTCATAGTGAACTGTTTGACTGCCTCTCCCTGGTCATGTCAGCTTGGGTCAAGGTCACATAGAATCTGTCACTGTCTTATGGCTTCAATCAAACCTCTGATGAGGGACTTGGTTTGTCCATAACCCCTGCCCCCCTCCTGTCATGTTTGAAGTCAATCTTTTTGTGAAATTGGCCACAGGGACATCGGGAGTTTCAGTTCTGGAAGTGTCATGAGCTGTGCTCCGTTAAAAACAGCAGCCTCCCACAGATGCTAGTTTTTGACAGATCTTTGGGGAACATTTTTAAATCTGTAAAATGATGTTAAGGAATTTAAAAGTAAATGGTTAAATCATCACTATAACAGTGATGCAGAAACTTAATTTAACAAATAATAAGTTTGTTAAATAATGTCAGACATTTCAAGCAGAAATTCCACTTAAACCAGTTTCAAAACTGATAGTGGGCCTTAAATATTATAATTCCATGCATGATGCCATCATCACCTTAATTAAATAACATCCTTCTATTGTAGATATTACAGGATCTTATTTGTAATTGTAAGCCCTGAGACATGTGCACAACTTTAGTGCTAGACTGGCATGAACTGAGGTACTGCACAGTGTGGTGAGTGAAACATATCAGAAGCAAAAAGCAAAAAATGTAGGACATCTTCTCAATCTGTGGGATGGAGGAACATTGATTAAAACATTGGGTTGGCAGCTTCAGAAAAAAGAGAGGAACCCAGGGCTGCACACATGAAAATTGATGTATTTTAATTAGTTAAACTGCAACAATAGACAAAAGCTGAAATGAGAAAACTTCGTTTTGTTAGGTCTATCAAAAACTGCATTGTGGAACAAAAAAGTCAGTCTTAGAAACTGTAACTGTAACCCATCTTAATGTTATGACAGTTACAGTAAGAGAAGAAAAGTACAACGTTGTGATTTTTTGTGATTCCCTACTAAATCCATTTTCATTGAAATTACATTTTTTTCTATGACTAAACAATTCTCAAATGAATCTCCCCAATGAAAACTGATGAATAAGACAACCTATAGATACAGTATGTTTAGTACAATTGAGTCACACTTGCATAAAATAGCTTCATCTAATAAATTACATCAAATTTTCTTTATCCTTTTTTATTACCTTCAGCTTTGACGCATTCTGTTCACATTTCTATGTAAACCATTTTTGTTTTTCAACAAGACATCTTATAAAGATTATAATTTGGACAAAAGCTGACAGGCAAGCGAATTGTTTACCAATAATATATATACACGTTTCTGTTTCCATGCAAACAAAACAACTGAAACTAAATGACGTTCATATTTTATGCTACGCTCTGAAGTCCGTTTTCCAAATGGCAAAAAAGAACAGTATAGAGGAAAATCAAGGTGACCTTTTTACTCTTTCCTATGGTGGCCCTGAAGTTCAAATCACATAGCACCTGATGTAAAAACATTTTAAATATCACAACGACAATGAAAGCAAAACAAATAATAAACAACATTATATTGGGTTATAGTAGTAGGTTTAGAGGCTGTCATCTGGACTAGTTTTTAAAAGTTAGAAGACATTTCACCTCTTATCCAAGAGACTCTGTCAATTCTGGATATCCAATTCTTGGATAAAAGGTGAAACGTCTTCTAACTTTTAAAAACTAGTCCAGATGACAGCCCTTAAACCAATTACTATGATGGAATCAACCTGAATGAATGAGAGTCTTCATAGACATATTATATTGGGTTATCAAAACAAAATGTCTCAGAAACCAAAACAACCAAAAAAAACAAAAAAAATGTTTCAGCAAGCAAAAGTAATTTCCAGGAATTTAAAAATTAAATTAAAAACGGTAGGTACTATGAGACATCACTGATTGGATGATGACTATTGATTTTTGACCTTTGAGTTTTTTCAAATGTTTGTGTCACAAGAACAGGCAGACAGCTAAAAGTCCACAAAGGTAAATCAGGGTCAGGCCAGCAGGAGTTGATAACAGGCATCAGATCATCAGAGGAGAGACGGGGTAGTCGAGATCCAGGCGAGAGTCTGGGCAGGCGGTAGGCAAACAAGTGAAGATCACCAAAAAAAAGATCAGGTCCAACTAAAGCTGCTCGGTAACGAAGGCAGAGTTGCACAAACAATACTTGGCACTGCGCTTCACTGAGTGCAGAGCTTATGTATGCTAGGATTGATTAAATTAATGAGAGTCAAGTGTTCAGCATGCAGGAAGTGTGCGCTGGGGTTGCTGGGAAAGGCAGTGTGGCTAGAACTCTGGGGACAGCTCCCACAGATGACCAGAGGGGGAGACAGAGCTCCTTCAGACAGCCCCCATACTAACAAAAGTTTTATGATTAGTACGGAGCATGTCTGGTATCCCTTCATGCCAACTAACCTGAAATGATGAAGAAAGTCATCATCCAAATCAGTGATGTCCCACAGTACCGACATTTCCAGGCTCCATAAAAATAAATGATATAAAGGAAATCAAAAGTAATTTCCAGAAATCAAAATAAAAATGTTAAAAAACAAAAAGAATAAATGGTCCCTACCTTTTATGGTTTCTTATTGTGTTTCATTTCATTTTGATTTCTGCAAACTACTTTTGTTTCCAAAATGTTTCACTTGCAGTGTTTTGGTTTCTTTTTGCTTTGATTTGTCTTTTTTTCTTTAGTATTTGTTTAGCTTTTTTAATTGTTTTGATTTTTAGTATGCATTTGCACCGAGTGATTTGTTGGCGCTTTAGGGCCACCATAGCCTTCACCATTTCGTTTTTCCAACAACATATCTAAGTTAGATGATGGGTTTGACTAAAGCAGGTGAATTGTTCACCAATGATACATATACATACACTTCCATGCAAATTAAATACCTAGAACACATTAATCTTTATGTTGTTGTGCAGTCTGTTTTCCAAACAGCAAAACAGTAAAGAGTGAAGTTAAGGTGACCTTTTTACATTTTCCTCACAGACTGGGGTGCCCATTCAACAGATTTGCAATATTTGACTACATCTCTCAAATTTAAAACACTCCAAATGGCCTCATCACTAGCCTCAATGGTTCCAGACTATGGTGAACACAATGCAATATTTGACAAGGATGACTAGAATCCTTACAGCAATGATTACAAATTTGCACGTTTACAAGAAGTTAACTGAAAGAGACAAGAAAAGAGTAACTTTCTCCTCATGCCAGAGTGTCTTTTATATTTAGTGTCTGCATCTTCTGTTTGCACTGTCTGCTTCACAGTTGGCCTGTCATGTGCTGTGAGACTGAGAAAAAAAAAACATCTAAGAACAAAGGCTTCCCCACCCACACAAGACGCAATAAGAGCATGAGCAAAACTAACTTTCCAAGTTATAAAACTGACATGTTATAATAGAAAAAACTCATAACACAGCAGGCCTCCCTCAGGAGCTCTTTGACACCTGAACCAAAGCAGAAACTGCTGTTAAGCATCATTATTGATTCTTTCTGAGCGTATCCCCCCTTGTTTTACCAACTGGATTAAATTAACAATTGTCCTTGAAACCTTTTACTCTAAGTAAGAACAAAGTGAGACAAATATCTTCTACATGCCATCTCTTCGTACCAAGTTAACCCTAATGGCCCTAGTCAGAGATGAGCAAGAAGAAAACTAATTCTGTGTAACTTTTTAATATCTGCAGCTGATTAAGATAAAGCTAGCCTGTCTTGCCTCCTTGTGATTCTTTTTCCCACTCTCTGCTGGAGCCAATTTTATTTGGTGGGCCACAATAGTAGATAAAGCTGAGAGCTAGCAAGTTCTCTAATCTGTGCGGCGCTGAAGCTGCTGGGGTGACGTGGGTGAGTGGAGTGCTTTCAGAGCACGGACAGATAAAAAAAAAGGCTTTGATTGGGATCAAGAGTTTTTATGTTGAGTATAAGATAACAAAGAAAGTGTGGCGTCCCAATAGGACAGAGTAAGAAAAAGCCAACCCTTTGCTTTTTTGTCTCTTTTCTGAGCAAGAGAAAAATAAACTTTTTTCTGCTGTGGATTTTATCACCCTTGGAAATGTTTTTATTTGAAAGGTGTAAAAGGGTTGCAGTATCTAGCCCGATTTGGATGTTATTTGGGAAAATACACTCTTTTCATCTTTCATATTTAAGATGTCAGTTTGGGCACAAACATTTTTGAACACAGAACACACGTCATAAAGTAAAAACACACCATATTATCATTGGTGGAGTACAGTTTCTTGAAGCAAATTCACAATTTGGCTTATTTAACCTTCAATTTTTCCTTGTGTCTAAGCTAACATATTTAATACATGAAAAAGGGGGAATTTAAAATAACCTTCATGAACATGCAATGATTGTGAAACAAGGAAATACATCTAAAATAATGTATGTGAACGTTATGTAAAAGCAGCATGGTTCAAAAATCATGTGCAAAGAAGGGGCACAACTGCTAAATCTGTAAATGCATATCAGCATGTATGTGAACATGATTCCAGAAATAACTACCGTGCATATGCAATGAAGTTTTAATTAGGCATATGCTTAGCTGCTTTTGCTCATCATACATACTCATGAACACCTATTATACAGAACTGAACACTTATTTGAACAACTTTCACACAAATACAAACAGAATTGTGGGGCGAACTGACATTATAATGGTGGATAAAGAGGAACGCGGTTGTGGTCGATGTGGGAGTACCAAGTGATGCCAACATCAGGAAGAAGGAACATGTGAAATACCAGGGTCACAGAGAAAAACTTGAAAAAGCTTGGAAAAAGGTAACAGAGCATTAAGGGCAGTAACCCCTAAAAAATAACAACATCCCTGGAAAAACATCACACATCTCAGTCCAGAAAAGTGTAGTGCCAGGAACTACAAAAGCCTAATTTTGACTGAGTGGTACGGGGCGGTCTGGTCCTGTCCAGCATATTGAGCATTTCTATTATAAAATGGGCCCATAAAGGACTGTACCATTTTTGGGCCCCTGTTGGTTGTAGGTCCATAAAAAAAAATTTAAACGGACCGCTTAGGGCGGAGCTACTTTGGCGCCTGAAGTCTTCTCTCAAACAACAAGAAATGTTTTATAAATATACACGTACCAAAAGCCAAGCGGAAAAAAATTAGCTACTGGATGACCGCCATTGTTGTTGTTGTAGGCTTCACCCTGCATCCGCCATGATGGTCCAACTTTGAGTGAAGCCGCTCACTTGAATTGAGTTCAAAACCGGACCAAAACCTAACTGCTCAGTGGAAACAAGGCTAAATATACTGTACAGGACCCTCAAACTCCCAAGCCTCTGGTAGAAGACCAGATCTTATTTATACTTTGCTTTGTTGGAAAAAATATAGTAATATCGTAATCTTGGGTGTCCTTGGGTGTTTTGAAAGTCGCTGTAAAAATAAATGTATTATATTATTTATGAAAATTAAACTTCAAAATAAATCTAATAATTAGGTGGTTGGATGTGAATCCTTTGATTCCACTTTTGTCAGCTCACATATTCAATTACTCTTAATCAATTCTATTTCTCAGTAATAGGTACTTTCTGCGAGCAAGCACAAATATGGAACATGTGTGGGCATGGATGAATTAATCTTTATTAACTGGAAAAATTGCTTAAAAAGGAATTTGCTGATAAAAAAAATAAGTAATTGATGATTGTTGATCCAAAAGTAACATACTTACTTCCTTAATTTCATTGCGTGACATTTTCCAAGATGGTAACATTTTAAAAAACAAAATCAGTTTCTGCTTGTAAGCTATGACACATCTCTAGCTGTACACGGTTCTCTGAAAACTTCTTATTTTCCAAGAAGTGGATCAGCACAGAGAGTTTACCCTCCAGTGACTCTGCATGACATGAACTTTGTGCAAGCAGGTGTCAACAAAACACGCGCTACCTCATCAAAATCTAAAATCAGCTCTGACAGGTACAGCTTTGCCACTACTGGATTACACATATGTGCTATTTTTAAGCAAGTTCTTGAAAGCATCAGCAGAGCAGAGAATTCAAACTCTTTAATCGCTAGCTGAGGGTATGATTGTGTTGCTCAAACAGCTTGCATTTATTTCATCCAGCTCTATTTAGCCTCAAAGCAGCAGAATAAGAAGTTCTTCTCCTAGAGCCAGACAGCCATTCTTCTGAATTCTGATATCCTTCAAAAAAGATGCTTTTGCTTTAGAATGAAAAGGAACAAAAAAAGAAACCAATTTACAATAGCAGAGCTCATTTGCCAAGCTTTTGGCTTTGATTTTTTTCCAGAGGCTCAAAGTATTGGCCAAAACAATACAAGCCCACATATCTAATGTATAAGACTGACTGTGTATAGACATCAACAAATAGCTATTTCTGTATCAAAGCAGTACCAGCTGTTTCAGTTCTGGGTGAAAAAAAATAAAAAGCCAAGAAGTATTTCTGCTGACTGATTCACTCCAGCACTGTAATACTCTTTAAAAAAGAGATTGCAGACTTGCACATTGTTGCTATCATGGCAGTGAGGCTCTGGTTCTGATCTCTAAATAAGATTCTATCTCCTCTTCCATGGATTAGAGAGGTGAAAAGAATCAGCTGTAACATACCATGCTCTCCACATGTGGGGGAAAAAAAAAACAAAACGCAGGTCTTAGATTGATATACTTTGTTGCGGTTGTTCAGTGCTTTTCACACAGTCTGTCAAGTTTCATGGTCTTCTGTGAAAAAGAACAACCTTTGCAGGAGAGCTGTGAAGAGCAATGAGACAGTAGTTAACAGCTCTGATGCACCGGCAATGATCGTTGTTTTCATCGTCTACAATATCATTTCCAACTTCAGCTAAAATTATCTTAAGGTATTCTGCAATGGACTATTTGAATTATCAGCTGTTTTTGTGTTCACCTCAGAGTTATTGTGTCTGGACTTTCTTTGGGATTAAAGGTAAATGTACCAATTTGCAGGTCGACTTTGTGATCAAAGGAAAATAACAAAAATGCTGAATCTTAAAGTAGTGTGAACTATTACACACAAACAGACATGATTTAGACACGTGTCAATATGTTTAAAAATGAAAACAAATGCTACAAGAACATGTTTAAAAACACCAAAAACAATTTCCATTGGAGAGGGTCTTTGGGGGCCACATCAGCAAAAAACCCTTCAGTCCAATCTGTTGGACACTTACAGGCCGTTATTGAAATCCAGTAAGGACAGTTTGGTCTTATTGGAATGAGTGACACACCATTATGAATGTGTAGTGCTTTAAGACAACCTCTGTTGTAAAAGGGTGCTTTAAAATTTAATTGAATTGAAGTTACAATGGAGGAGAGCATCTTGGAAGTTGGTCTTTTTATTTAGTGGCTAACAGAGAAGCATGAGGGTTTAATTACACTGTTGTAGTGCCTTACTGTTTCAAGATTAAGGAAAAATAGGTGGCTGAATGTGTTGAAGTGGGCAAGGTGCTTAGAAGTGTCACATAATAAGGGGACCATCAAAAGACCAGTTTGATTTCCTTCCATTTGTTTGCTCCTTCGAGAAGCGCATACAGTAAAAAAAAAAAAAGACTAAAAAAAAAAAAAACAGCAAAAGACGGCTTGTGAGGACCAAAGAGCTGGTACAAAAGATGTCTGATGCGGTTTTGGGAGAAATTAGTTTGATGATTCACAATGGAGAGTATTAAATATGCTTTTGTATGAATCATAACAGGTTTCCACCTCTTTTTTTCCCTTCTCTGTTAGTTTCCACATAGGTTATCCTGAATAAAAACCCAGTTAAAGTAACCACAAACATTTTCTTAACATGTCTCTGAGCTTTCCCCTTCCCTCTCCAAGGTCAGTCTCTTCCCACTTTTGCAAATGGATCATAAGAAAATAGAAAGCAGAGCTGATGTTTTTGCACCTTTAAGGCACCTAGAATTGTGTGCAAAATTTCACATAACCTGTTTGAACTTTGAACATTTTTACGTTTGACTGATCAGGCAAGACACGTTACCTTTGCTTTAATGAGATTCAAATAACAGCAAAAGCCTTTACAGAACTGTGGAGTCATTAAACAAAATGTAGCAATAAGGAATATAATGAGATGTCTTTTTTTTTTCTGGCCACCCAACCATGCTGCTCATTTTTGTTTAAGTGTCCCTTATTATGGATCTTCAAACAGTCGCACCTTTTTTCTTGCAGTGAAGCTGAAGGAAAGGTTTTTCTTAACACCTTACCCCGATTTCCCAGGGACTGGAGGTTGAATTCTACATACCAATAATCATGTCTAGTTATACTGCAGAGAAAAATAGACTTTCCACTACAGGTGTTTTCAGGTACATTTTTCACAGTTTATATTTTTCCATGTTGATATTTTGGCATCTTTATTTTTCTATATTCTGCTCAGTAACAAGCAAAACCACTAGTTTTAGGGTGAAAAATGCTCAATTACTAAATAAAAAGTGACTATTACTAAATGTAAATGTGCTACACTTATATACTGCTTTAAAACCTTCTCAGAAACCCAAAGCGCTTTACAGTCACAATCCCGTTCACACATTCATACACTAATGGCAGCTCCACTACTGAACACTGGCGCCAACCTAAAACCACCAGGAGTTATGTGGGCTTCAATGTCTTGCTCAAGGACACTTTGACATATGGACGGGCAAGGTGGGAACCAAACCTACGAAAGTGACAAAAATATCAACTTGAACCACAAATGATCAAAAATGATGTAGTATGTTAAGTTCCCAAATGATCACAGATGAAGTTGTGTAAGCTTAAATGTATTTAATCACATCGGACATTCAGTGGCATGACAGCCTTTGAATTGGAGAGTTTAGATTTTATTTATCATATGTTGTTGGATAAAATGTGATTATACATGAGAACTGTTGCTGACAACTGTCATTCTTTACCAGTTAAATGTTTCACTGCAATATTTTTAAAAAACAAAGCAATGCGTGGTGTACAAAGAAATTAATTTAACTAATAACCTTTTAAAGATATAACAGCTAAACACTCACAGTTCACAGTGCCTTTCATGCTGTACAAGTCAACAACCTCAGATCCAGCAAAAATAACTCCATACTATTATACTTCCTCTTCCATGTTAGACTGGAAAACTTAGCCCTCTTTGTCACTCCCATGTGCGGCGAATATGGAATGAAACAGAAAATACATCTAACGAATAGCTCAGGTTTGATCATATTAAAAAGAGGGACTGTGACTATGTTGATGAAAGATACTGAGGTTGTTGCCATCAGTACAGTACAGTGCGTCTTGGTAAATTTTGAGTTTTCTAGTCTTTCACAACTTTTCTCTAAAGTGTATAAGAACGTATGACATTTCTAAGTTAGGATTCCACCTCAACCCAAACAATAGTATTTTCTCCTAAACTTTAAAACCTTCCTCCGAAAGCATTGGCATTAAAGTAGTATCTTTTGTTGTGATTGAGGGTGTTCGCTTCCTTCCACTCCCTTTCAAGCAATATTTATTAATTTGTCTAATTATCCTAAGTTTGATTCGTCGTTGTATGAATGTATAGCTGATGATTGTATTGTTGTTGTGTATTCTTATTTGATTGCTTGAAATAAACCAGTTCAAATCAAATCATATTTATGAAGTCTCATTTAAAATTCTCGACTATGTTTATTCCAGGGAAGGGCGAACTTTTTGACTCATGGGCCACGAAGAGTTCTGAAAATGAACAGAAGGGCCAGACCGGGAGCAGATGCACAGCGTATTTTGGTAATTCATCTCATAAGAGAAAGAAGAATAAGAATGGGCTTTATTGTCAATGTGACATTTTACATGCACAACCAAAATTTCAGAAGTGTTCTTACAGTTGCGTGTTCAGAAAAAGTCAAGCCAAATGAACCCAATGTAATAGTACGGTTATAGTCAAGTTTTAAAACACAGACAGAATAATAAAGTAGAAAAAAGTTGAAAAATACGACTCATATTAGTTAATTTGGAATACCATGAAGTAATATGAAATCTGGACGAAAACGTGCTTACATTTTGATTGAAAATAAATATTTTTAAAATAGAACATTTTAGCACATTTTTATTTCAAAGCTGATGCTTTGTATGTATTTAAGTGCCAATTGCACTAAATGGTTGATTGTCCCTCAAGGAAAAATGTATACTTTGAGAATTGTAATGATCCCACTGACTAATAATAACCTCAATTGGTAAAATTCCATCACACCCATTGCTGATTTCAAAATCCAAATCTCGAGGCCATGGTAATCTAAGCCTGGCAGTCAACTGACTGCAACTCATTCTCTTTGTGGGGAAATCTTAAACTTGAGAGCAGAATAAAGCATGTTGATTGCCCCTCTGCTCCCTCAGACACACTGAGATTACAGGTGTTGTACCAATGAGGTGCCTCATTAGGCTGAGTTGGTGATGGAGCAGAAATGTTTCTGTACTTGACTTGGGTAGGTTTCTATAGGCACAGCTAAGGGTGAGTGGTCAGACAGTGAAATTTCCAGCAGTTCCATACTGCCATTAGCGTGACATGTCTGAGTAGAGGCAGTCAAGGTTGTGGTCTGGCACACTTCTAAACATCCTTAAGTGGGACAAAATGCACTCATCTGATTTTTGTCTGTTTAGTCTCTATACTTAAGTCCATAGTATGAATACACAGTTTTGGGGGGTACTGTATGACATTTCCAACATGCATTGACTTGGGGAAAAAAAAGGCACATTTGGTTTTGAAAGCTTCAAGTAGCAGCTAATAAAGTGTGAGTCATTTCTTGTGAAAAATGTCACCCAGATCTCTATTTCCAGCTCACTTATAGCTGTGGCGGTGCCCTGCTCCGCTCTTCAAATTAGCTCTCACCTTCTATTATCCAATGGCTAAAATGGGGAAAAGTGAATACAAAGTTGCATTCACACCCATTAACACAAACAACCTGTTTGAAGAAAACAAATGCCCTCTGCCTTCTTTTCTGAAGTTCGTTTAACAATGTCCTCGAGCCTCCATTTTCCACAGTGTGAGGAAGTGCCGGCAAACAAGACATCCATCAAAGTGACAGACAAAACAAATTACAAGGCAAACAGAACCTTAATGTGTCACTTGAGCTAATGGTGTCAAGGCTGCTTGGCAGTATACCTAGACACTAGCATGCTGATGCTGTCACTCTTTCACGGCCTTGTTCTGCAACTTACACAAGTGAGAATGAGCTGGACTTCACTTTTAAATAATCTGGTATTTAAATGCTGGCTGCACATTATATACTTCAGATCAAATTAATATACACAAAAGGGATTTTCAAGCCAAAGCAAGTCAGAAGTTCAAGTTTTAATGTCTAGATCTCTCCACACTATGGTTGGCGTTGCACATGAGATAATTCTTTAAGTGAATGATGCAGTCCTCCAAGAGCCAATGAAAGTGTGATTACATGCCCTGGGCTTTGGAGGCAGAGCCTCTGCTGGTGACAACTATCTGAAAATGAGGAAGAAGAGATTCCTTCACTTTTCATCTAGCTTTGCCATGATCACTTCTCCACAGGGGTCACCTTGGGCAAAATGCCACAATTTTACCAGCCATTAAACTCTTAATCCAACCTCAGTGTGTGTAGACCCTCAACTCATCTTTCAAAGCATCCACTGCCTTTACTCTGCTACTGCATTACAGCCACCTATCTCAACAGAAAGCAAAATGCAAGAAACCTCAGCTGGAGCATTTACCTCATAAAAGAAACCTTAGTTTGAAGTTCACAGCAATTCAACATTTTCTTATTTCACACATATTATAGACTTAATCAGAAAGGACTGTGGCAGGTAAAGCAATATCCTTTGAATCTCTTTGTTTTATGCTCAATGCCTTTGGGTTAATATCCTACAAATTATTTTGATCTCTGCAGGAAATCGTGCTCGAGAACCTTAGCAGGGCATCAGCTGGAAGATTGCATAGACCACTTGTTAATATTCGGCTCACTGTATTTGCAAAGTAGAGCCATTGCATATTCAGAGAAGCAGATTTTCCGTGGCAGGCGGGCTCAACATGATAAATTGGACAATAAACTCACTAATGCAACAACACAAAAAGAAATAATGGCACACAACATGTGACTTCATAATAACAAGATGCACAGCAAAGCAGCAAAGAAAATATGGCCATCACAGCGACACGCACATGCAAGTGCTAAACAATTCCCTTTTCTTTTAACTGAGGGAACATTGATGATGTTTATGCACGTCCAAACAGTTAGTACTGTTTTTAAAGAGGACTGTATAAGGCTTTTAACTATAACAACTGTTGCGAAAAAATTTTTTGAAGATTTTCTGCCATGTTTTTGTGTTGACAGTGTAAAGATCATCAACACACAATGGGTGTGAAATCTCTAAAGCCTTCCATTTAATTCTGAATGGAAAAAAAAATCTTAACAACAAAAGTGAGACTAGCGTTTGCTTTGCCCAACTCAATAGGGGAGCACACAATTAGGAATGTCAAAGTAAACGTTACAGCTCTGTTGTGTCTACGCTGTTAAAAATTCCAAGTTGACCCAACCCACGCCTACAGTCGTCATATATATATATGAGTTCAAGCAATATACTTTTCAAAGATCCCCGAAACCAGACAGTAAATGTTTAGTTTTGCCACAAAATCTTACATTTTACAACAGGAAATTGCTCCCTGCTGAAACCTGACAAGTTTTACCAGGTCCTCTTTTAGTATGACTAGTTTGCGTAAAATTTAGGAACTTTGGCTAAAGCACACTTTTTATTCATGCACAGCAATAAAAATAAAGAGACACCATTCAACTACTTAAATTTACAGAGACACGGCGGCTTAAAGTTTTATAATTTCAAATCTAATTCATGTTTCTGCTCTGTCAGTGATAGAAAAATTACTAAAAGTTAGAGTTCACCTAAAGTAATACTTCAACAATGGCAAGTCACTGATAATATTATAATATTCAAACATGACTGATAACACAGCTGTGATTTTAATCAGTCACTCTTAGTAATGAAAATAGGAAGTTAATCCATTGTTATGCATTATTCGTCAGTAAATTAGGGTCTTTGGGGTTAATTAACTAGTGGGCTAAGGACAACGTTAATAACGCAGCACTAATATAGGGCAGGTAATAACACTAGAGATTGTCCTTTAAACTCCAGCTTTAAGCTTTTGGCAGAAGACAGAAGATGTAGCTCGACTGTTGTAGTTTTTTCACTCATTCTTTAATCTATTTCTACACACACCTTAAAGTCTCCAGCTGGGTGTCACAGGGGGGGAACATTAGTCTATTCAAGCTGTGAAACTTTTAACATGTACCTTCGAGTAAAAGAGACTAACAACTGCTTAAGTTTTCCATGATAAGAAAGGATGTGATTGGGACAGCAGTGCTGTATCAGATTTAGAGGAAAGTGAAAATAAAAGTGAATCTTCAACCCTGAAATAAGAGCAACTGTTTTGAATTTTCTCTAAAGTATTAAGCTATTAATATTGAAAGTTAAAACTATAGTAAATTGTACTCAAAAAACTGTCCATTCAAATTTTGTGTTTTCTACAAAAAAAAAAAAATGTTTGTGGATAAAGGCAGTAGGAAGAACAAAACAGACTGGTGATTTCATGACAAGCAAAAAAAAGAAAAAAAGGATCATGTCTATGACACGGACAAATTGTGGCTTTTCAATTTTTAAATGCAGTTCATCTTATAGTTTTCATTAGCGGATGAGTTTTCTCCAGTCTGTTTGCAGCTCTCTGGTTTTGCAGCTTGTTAAACAAATAAGCACAAAAAAACTGGGAGGGAAAAAAAATGAAAAACACAAAAATAAGAATAAAAACCACCAGTTTATGTATTTTTTTACAAGTTAAAAATTCACATGTAATTGGAAGTGACTATTGGCACAGAGCAGGGTTAGGGTTAGATTGCTGTTGGAGTTGAGGTTAAAATATGAATGGGTAATGCAGCAATGTGCATTTTGGCTGCTCATTTTACGTGTGGTCAACATGAATTCTCATCAGGTTTTGTAATTGGTCACATGTAATGTGCAAATAACATTGCCTTTTTATTCTTTTCTTTTTTTTATCTAATTCAATATGCTTCTGCAGAAAACACCGTAGCAGATGAACTGGATGATCTATTTACACAATGCAATACCATTTTATGAAATAAAAAAAGTAAACGATTTCGAAACTCATGACCTTCTATGATTGAAATGGTAGCTGCTAAAGTTTTTAATTGAAATTGCAAAAGATAATTAAAACAATCTTTTTTTTTTTAGATCTCAGATTTTAAACATACATTTGAAATGGAATTACTGTGCATGAACTGGTGACCAATGCAATATGCGCTCTGCTTTTGCTTGGAGAGCAGTTTTGTGGACTTATGGGATATGTAGTAATGCTATAGTTTGTGCTACTATTGTGTTAGGCCAAGTAAAACCAAACACTTTCGGAGCAATTGTAAATGCAATATTCTAAAACCAGTTCTCTAAATGGTCAAGAACGCTTTTAAAATAAAATATTTAACTATAACTTCTGCCATCTGGCATTTCAGTGACGTCTTAATAAGGGTAACAGGCGGAATCAGCAAAGCACACATCATTAAGCAGAACGTAAAGTCTGCCTTTGTAGATACTTTAATCCAGCATTTAAAATCCAGAGCTTTATATAAATACTGCACTCAAGTAGTCCACACAAAGCAAAAGCTTCTTGCTTCTTTCCTGAGGCCAAAAGTGACATTCAGCATCTGCTTGGACACCCATGCAGGCAAACTGCAGCCCACTTTCAATTCCCATGCCTGCAGCTATGAGAAAGAACTGAGCTGGTCTGGTAATCAGTGGAAACACCCACATATCGTGGAACATTTTGTTCTTACTTATTTCTAAAAGCAACTTTCTAAAAATAGAAGCTTTTTCTGGGGACATTTGTCTTAAATGAATGTACTTAATATTTGGGCAATGTGTTGTTTGTTTAGATACATTGAGATTTTCAAGTTGAAATCTGTTGTTTCTGCAAACTTTGTTTAGGCCGGTATACGTTTTTATTTTTTTAAATACCGTTTAGTTACTTAAGAAGTTGTTGTTTTTTTTAACTCTTGCTATAGCAGACAGTTTGTACATCTTAACATGTTTTTTTGTGTTGTTTTTTTGTAGAATGAACTATTAGTATCAACTTATGCCTGAGTCACAACTGTCCTCACAGGCAGAAAGGGGCTGCCTGCAGGCAAATCTGGACGGGGCACGCAGGTGGCCCGCATGAAATACCAAAGTTGTAGATCACTCAATGAGCCCATGAGTTCATGCAGATTTTTTTTTTTTTGCCACCTAAACCCATTCATGTTGTTCAGGTGGTAAGGGGGCACTCCATAGTGGCAGCCTGGTTGTTAGAAATGAGTGTGCTGCGTGAAGGGACACCGTATAGCATCACTGATACTTTCCATTTTCGTGATGTGTTTTGAGGTGACCGCACTAGCCTCAAGGAAACTGCAAGACACATTTGTGCTCCTCTAAAGGTGAAAACCCTCCTGTATACATCCCTCTGTAGGCCCGGGCAACCTAAAAAGCCACAGCACCCATGTCGGACAACCCTCATATGGGTGCACGTGACTAAGACATTAGGATGTATTGGAGTTGTCTTAGTCATTAGTTATGATTGGTCCTCTTTGTCCAGAAATACAGAGATTCTACATAAAATGCAAACTGCTGTTTTTGTTATGCTATAAAGTCCTTTCTGTGAAGAAGTCATTAGATTTTTGTTTATTTCTAAAGGGTTTTTCACTTAAATCATTTAAGACTGTCACAGTTTAGTTTGATCCAGACTGTTCATATAAAGAAAAATTAGCCAGACTAGGATGTAATTGTAATTTGGAATTTGGTACAACAAAGTTAAATTGGAAAGGTTAAAGGAAATGTGATGCAGATGCAAATGTGTAAATGCCATTATACTGTATGTCCCAGAAAAATACATTTTAAAATTTATTTTCTGGTGAACCGTTGTTTAGTTAACAATCAGAAGAAATATCCATTTTAAAATGCCAATGCAAATTCCATTCCTGAACAGCATGTCTTCTGTAAGTCACCTCAGGAATTACAAGAGAGCAGAAGAGAAAGCATGGACAGTTCACTAAACAACTTGAATATGTGTGTCTTTTTGTAAAGAAACATATATTTTAATATTATTGGAGGAATGTGACTATTAAAGGCAGGAATATTCCGTTATCTGGAGAACGTGTCCCCGTAGAATGCTCCCATATGCGGATGTGTGCCACATCTAGCATGACTGGTACTATCAGCATCCCACCTCTATGCTGGCACAGGGAGAGATTGTTGCTTGACACACAATATTGGACAAGACAGAAACATGGAACATTTAGAGTAGGATGGAGAAGGTTCCGTCGCACTAGGCTTGCCAGCTGTGATAATGATGTATAATTTAATTGAAGACTGTGCTTCTATCCGCCACAGAACTCAAGCTACTCTTTTCTTGTAAATGCATTATTCAAGCTAATGGTGACCCTGAAATAGAAAAAAGCTTCTTATCTCTTTAAACTTTTATTGCTGAGAGCAAAGAGAGGTAAGAAGGTATATGGAGAGAAAAAGGGAGCAAGAGTGTGGCAGAGTCAGAGATAAGTTAAAAAAGCTTCCTGGGACGTAGTTCTGCCATGTTTCATGAAGGCTCGCCATTTCTGACCATGACAGCGTCATCTTCATGGCAACAGCAGAAAAGAATAGTAGGCACAGACTCAGACTCTTTCCTAGGCTGTAAAATAATTTCGATTTTCTCCAAAATAAACACTGAAGGCTTAAAAGGAAATGTCAGTGTCCTCTGGAATCTAGATCGGATCTGTGCCGCATCAGCTGTTTCTACATTAAACATTTATTGAGGTAGAATTCCACCACAGTCATCACAGCAGCAATCCTCACCTGAGTAACAAACAGAGATGTGCAAAAATAAAAAATAAAGCCTGCATGCAATATTAAGGTGTCGACGTGGCATTCTCTAACCCTAAACCATCTCAACGGGCTCTTCTTGGTGTGGAGGAGTACCAGCTCAGATGAATTCCTCTTAGCAGGCTGAGCTTTCAAACATTTTTTTTTTCCAATGGGAGACCCCAATCACCCACCAAAGGAATCTTATTTCTGCTTCCTGTATCCATGGCCACATGACACCATGTACAAATCCACAGCTTGTGACCAAAGGTCGTGATAAAATATACATTTACCAGAAAATTGAAAGCAATGTTTTCAGTTGTTTTTTTTTGTTTGTTTTTGTTTTTTTTTCTGCCTTAGTGCAGCTACCACACAAATCCATCGCCAAGACTCACTTTTGAACAAAACATCCACATACTTTAAACTACTCCATCCTGGGGAAGTGACTCATTCCTAACCTGGAGAGAGCAATCCACCTATTTTTCAGCTGAGAACTACAGGTTCAGACGTGGAGGTGCTATTCTAATCCCAGCTGCTTTACACTCAGCAACAAATGATTCTAGTGAGACCTGTAAGGAGAGCAGGAGGTCGCGTTCTCTTGTCCACCAGCGAAA
This sequence comes from Oryzias curvinotus, assembly GCA_023969325.1. Lineage (NCBI taxonomy): Eukaryota > Metazoa > Chordata > Actinopteri > Beloniformes > Adrianichthyidae > Oryzias > Oryzias curvinotus. The sequence goes on along the minus strand of CM043718.1, from coordinate 12,624,572 downwards.
TTCCTACATAATTATCCACCACAAACAAGGCAACCAGACATCAGCTGCATATTGGCGGGGATAATCTGGTGAAAATATCAGTATTGACTGGAATGAGTGTTAAAACACTTGAGGATATAGTTTAAGCACTAAACTCATCAGCATGCTAGTTGGACACTTTGTCAACCAAATTCTTAAAAAAAAAATGTAATTGTTAAGAAAAAATAGTTATGAAAATGTTTAACTATTTGCTTCAGTCAGGTATTTTTTTTTTCCAAAAATCACTCAAAATCCCCTTTGAAGAAAAGCAGCTTGGATCACGTAGTTCAGGCCAAATTTCAATCAGCCTTTTATAAAGCAAAAATGGTCTGAAACAATTTTTAACCCAACTCATCACCACGTTACCAAGATGGCATTTGTTTAAGTGCTAAATGACATTAGACTTAGTCGAGACGAAGATCAGTGTGGTGTCCCTTTATCTGTGTATCTGATACCATATAACCCTCCTTGACAAGCTGGAACAGCAGGTGGGATTACCAGGTCCCGTCTACTGTTGGGTCAGGTCGGTTGTTAAAGGTAAGGGTTATGTGGTTTCCATTGGTGATCATGAATTGGAGAGTGTATCCATGTCACGTGGAGTCCCTTAGCGTTCGATTTTTGGACACATGCTATGCCCAGACATGCTCAATGCAAATAAGGTTTAGACAGTTGTGCAGACAACACTCAGCTTAATGCACGTAGCTGAGGGTAGACTGTTCTTGATTAGAGCAGGTAAACCCCTGGATCTAATCAAACTTTCTTCAGTCAAAGCAGAAATTATAGTTTTTGGAAACAAGAAGGAAAGAAGTAACTGAAGAGTGGACCTCTATAGTTGACGAAATAGTCTAAAATGTCAGCTAAGATGCTTTGGTTTCAAGGGAGAGTCAGACCTAAGATTCAGTGCTCACACTAAGATTACAGCTAAAATAGCTTTTTTCCATCTCAATCAAATGCGGATTTTTGAAAATGAGCATTTGATATATTCAATCCAACAGAGGTTGTCTTATAATGAAATATTGAAAACAACAGGTATTGATTTCTCCTTGAAAAGCTGAAACCTTCCATGCTGTGGCTACCTTGATCAGATATATTTTGTAGTCTTACAACTGCCAGGTGTAAACTAAGCATACACATGGAAGAATTGCACAAGAAAACTGTTGTTTCTTCTTTATGGAGTACTATTAGATATAGCTGATATTAGTTCCCACATGAGCAAAACAAATGCCACAATAGCTGCACTATCATGTTCCCAAAAAACAAACCTGTTCAGATTTAAAAAAATTACAGGAAGTTTAAAAGTTACTTTATAACAAACCATATATAGTTTTTAAATATAAACCAGATGAGAGTGTGCCATATGAACCAGATTTTTTTTTTTTTTCTGATTATCACATTTTCATTGTCAATTTGACTCCTCTCATTCCTCCAGGTATGCTGACATGTAAACAAATGAAATGCTAAAAATAAATTGTGCATATCATGAAAAAAAAAAAAAGAATGTGGCAGCAAGAAAAATAAATGAATTAATGAACACGCAGTTAACCAACTAAACATATGCATAATCAAGTCATTTGCCTGGTCAGGTAATTATTACAAAGTATGATCATCACAAACAATTAAGTCTTCTCCTAGAATCAAATATCAATTTTTAAACCATGACCTTCATTATATCATTATTTTGCCTAAAAACGACTTTTCACTAAAGATTAATATGTACAGATAATCCCAATATATAAATATAAATCTTCCCAACAGCTGTTGATTATTATTTTACAAACGTCTTGATTTGGGTTGATATTGTAGAAAAAGAAAACCGTTTGAGTTTGACTTGTACAACAAAACAATGCCAATTAGAGAGTCCTGACATAAAGAAAAGCTTAAATAAAAGCTAAAATAAACATTATTTTATTAGAGTGTGTAATGTCAAAGCAGTATTCAGGTGTAACGGCTGCTGTTGTATTATTAGATTTATTGCGATAACAGAATTGCTCTATGTTAAATTGCAGGGCACAAACATTTAGTCTATCTTAATGTAGCCTTATAGCTGTAGCTATGTTCTCACCCACACATTCCAATCTGGATATATTGCTTTTAATCTAACTTGGTGTAGGCGTATATAGGGCAAGTGCATTTCATAATATTCTCCTCAATTTGCAAAGTGGCAAAAAGTCTAATTACTTAATTGGATTCAAAACCTACATGCTGACAAGTTGCTTTCCCTTTTGTGCGGTGATTACATTGTAATTGAAAAGTTACTTTAGTCACTAGATGCTCTTGTTGATGCACCACCACAATTTTCACAATTTTATTTATAAAAGTGTTTTTCTTAACAGTAAAGAAAACATGTGTTTACAATATTAAATCTATGATTTTGAGAACATTACATACATTTTTTTTAATTGATGCAGCACATTAAACAATGCAATTTAACATCCAACTTTTTCTTGGAAAAACCATAAGTGTATGTGGGCGTTGACATTAACATTGAGCTTACTCTACAGATTTTGAAAAGGTCTTGCAGCTGAGCTATGACAGAGCCACTCCAGGACCATGAAAATGTTGTGCTTCAAAAAGTTTCGGCCCAATTCAGAAAAATGTTTTAGAGGATTTTCTTGCTGCAAAAAAAAAAAAAAAAAAAAAAAGCTATACAGCAATATTATGTCATATACAGCTGGGTTTATTGCCAAAAGACAAAGATTATTTGTTTTTATTCAGATGCCAAATTTATTTACTTCCCCAATTAACACTATTTGACTTCAAATGGATAAATGTTAGACTTAGAGGTTCATTCTAACCTGCATTTTGTTTGATCATTAAAAGCTTTTAACTTTGATTTAAACTAAACTACATTTGGAACTTTAAGTTAAGTATAAATTAGGAAATATAAACAGAAATGCTGATCTGCATCTTTATATATCTGAAAAATGTGCAAGAAAATAATTTTAAATATAATTAATTTGACTCGTATTTTTTCTAATTTTTTATATAAAAATTAAATTTTTATAATAAATGTTTTAAACCAGATATACACAAAATGTGAATATTCAAGCTAACGTCAAAACACAATTATTCCCTTCCAAACTGTACCACATTGTTTAATAGATATATTGATTATTGGGTCCAAGTCAATGTCTTGGACTTTGACCTTAAATGCCAGAACTTCACAAAGTCTTCTGTAAAAAAAATCTGGTCTTTCAGAAGCCAGGTCAGCATCCACCTTTGAAGGATTCATGTTTACATTCATACTTGAATAATAAAAAAAAATAAAAAATAATACAGTCTTGCATCTGCCATTGCAAAGGTTTGGTTTTAATCCAATTCATTAAGCAAAAGTGCAGTGTTCGCTGTTCCAGAGATACTTACAAATGTCAGCATATTTGTCTCTTTCAAGAGACAGTTCAACTTTTGGCCTGGTGACATTGATTCTTAACAAAAGTCTCCCTGCTCTTGAACAAAAAAAAAAAAAAAAAAAAAATCAGAAGTATTTATTAACTTTTCTAAAGTAGGTATTCTGTTGGCACTCATGTGTTGAAAAGCCTAAACATAGGTGTTCTGAAATACATCAATAATGACAAATGACCTTGAAAAAAAAAAGCCAAACTCTAAACCTAAACCTTTGTCTGCTGGTGGATAAAAAAATAAATAAATAAAAAAAATGTGTATCAAGGATGTGCATCCAACAAAAGTGCCAGCATAGCAAGATAATGTTTAACATGGTATCTGAACCTTTTTTAGACCCCATTTCCAGCGATAAAGTCAGAAGACAACCCATCCTTCTATGAGAATGCACATTTTAAGTATCAGTTCTAAAGTAAATCTGCATTGTGACATTCTCTACTTTTTTGGGGAAGAGCTTTAAGTTTTCATCTGGAAGTGGAAACATTGTTCAGGTAGAGAGTAGAATTGAAATCCATGGCATGCACTGACATCTTGAGTGCATGTTTGGAGCACATGTCAGATTCACAGTCTTGTCCTATGCAATGATGTGTGCATAAAACAGGAAAAGAAGCAGAGGCTTCCCAACTTCGCAGCCATACACCATTTGACCCATTTACGTTTTTTTATATTTCTATGATTTGGCCAACCACTCAGTCAAAAAGGATTATTTTATTTAATTTCCTAATGTTTTGTGTAATTTCAGTTTTTAGTATAGGAAAATGCACTTTTAATGTGAGCAGTCTGAGTCAGAGGTAAACTACACATTTTCCCTGTGAGTAGAATGTGATTAATTCCTCCTTTTGTCCTGGTCTGATTCATATCTCCGATAGCCAGAAACTCAGTTGTTGGCAAAACTGATATAAGAGCTTTATTTCAGTTTGAGGTGATGCTCTCTTCTTTTTACCATTACTCTAATGACGACTGCCACAGCGGGAGTTTGTTTAGTAAATCTGCTTTTTTGAAACCATTGCAAAAGCGGCACTGCTTCTAAAGCAGTGCCAGTCCAAGTATCATTTGTCTTCATAGTTTTGTATTAAAACAGCCTTGGCTCCTCCTCACCAGGTACAGTCTCCACATTACCATTCACTGCTGTTAGATGGGATCGTAATACAAGCAATTGAATTTCTCCCCTATTGTTATGTTCGCTTGCATCTCTGCTGCACATGATCTGGGCGCCTGTGTGATATTAGCTGTGGAGGCTCTCTCTGTAGGGTGGGATGAGAATATGAACAAAAGCAACAAAAAAAAGACAAAGAAAAAAAATAGGCTAAATAGCTGGTTAGTTGGATTTGTTTCCATCATAAGACAATTAGTAAGGTCAAATTCTGTAAATTTAGAATTACAAGAGTTTAACTTTTACTAAATCTAAGTTATTAGACAGTTTGGCTCCGAGAAACATTACAGATGAAGCTACTCAAGACGACCTAAATAAGCCAGATCTTGTTAGTTTTCCAACACCTTTCAGTCCCATTTCTCCACCACTGGACTAAATACTCAAGATTCAACAATCATTATGTCTATCTGCACACATACACTCACTGGCCACTTTATTAGGTGCACTTTGCTAGTACCGCATTAGACCCCTTTTTCCTTCAGAACTGCCTTAATCCTTGGTGGCATAGATTCAACAAGGTGCTGGAAACGTTCCTCAGAGAGGTTGGTCTATATTGACATGACAGCATCACACAGGTTCTGCAGATGTATCTGGTGCACATCCATGATGCCAATCTCCCGTTCCACCACATCCCAAAGACCCTCTAATGGGTTGAGATCTGCAAACTGGAGCCCATTTGTTTACAGTGTCCCATTTCGATGCTCGGTTTAAACTGCAGCAGATCGGCTTGACCGTGTTTGGCCCCCTAAATGCATCGAGTGGCTACAATGTGATTGACATTGGCTGGTCAGTGTAAACACATGTAAACCAAAATGTTATAACTCAATTAAGTAGAATAAAGTTTAATTTCCAAAAGATATAAACAATAAAAGTCATTGTAGTAGGTTTAGGGGATGTCATCTGGACTTGTTTTTTAAAGTTAGAAGACGTTTCGCCTCTTATCCAAGAGGCTTTGTCAAAGTCATTTCAAATTATGCATTTATGGTGTAATCGATCGTTATTCTAACTGCTTTCCTCAAACAAGTATTGTAAGACCAAATCTTAATTTTGCATTCAGAGGTTTTTTTGTTACTACATGGCAGAAGAAGTTTTAAGAACTGTTTTCTTCAAAAAGTGCACATTTCTAAAGGCTTCTTAAATCTTTAGGGCGATGTTACGTAAATCAATTCAATGTCTTTTCTTTTCTTTCATTCTCTGTGATGAAGTAAATCCTAACTTTCTAGATGGGCTTGTTAGCCTCCAGAGTTGGTGTTTGATCATCCCAAGATAGATTTTTGGATGGGGCATGGCAGCACAACATCGCCGTTTGGAAAATGTAGACTGTTCATATGGGTTTTTGATCATCATTGCGAAAGGCGTCTTGGTTCTGTGCAAGGCTAACACTTTCTCATGGGATAATAGAATGTACAGTTCAGCACTGTAAGGCTTCGGTCCTAAAACACTGCTACACTATGCACTATATCATTTGGCACACACAGATGTCTCATGCATCTGAATTTAGCTGGCCAGTGCCTGATAAGAAACACATAAAAATGGCAAATTACAAAATATATTAACAATTATGTGGATATAAAAAACCCCATCATTGTTGAAAAAGGTTCTGTGACACTGTGCTGTTGCAAAAATCACATTTTAAATACCCACACATGTTTGTTAAACTAATACAGATCTTGTATTAATGTGAAATGCATTATATTTATACAAAAAAATATAATTAACGGAACCAACTCAATTTAAAATATGATGCTACGGGGACTTGTTTGGATGAAAACACATTTGGATACATTTTATGGCTTCATTTATTTGATAAGGTTCATTGGCCTCCATTTTATGAAAATGTTGTTGATTTCATCTTAGACTGAAAATGCATTAAAGTAACATCCTGCTTTAATTCAATTTCTTCCACATCTTTACATGGTTTAAGGATAGTTAATATAAATATAAAACCATTACTACGTGATATTGGTTCACGTTAATTTGACCAAACCTGAAAGACCATAACAATTAAAAATCTCTAATGTTGACTTTTACGCAGATTTAGTCAATAATTTAACATTTTTGAGAGTAGATTCAAGTGGTTGCTTTAGATGCAACTCTTCTGTTATACATAAAAATGAGACAAATGTAAGAGGAGAAATTCAAAGTGGACAGTGGGAGACGAAGCACAGGAGCAAAGTAGGGAGGAATCATTAAATAAGATCAAGGTGGTGACACTGCTTCTTTGAAGACACACACATCCCACTGAGTGTTAGCCCTAAGTGCTAACAATACCGATAGGCTGCAGGGAGTATCTCAGCCTTCTCACTGAGCACAGGCTCCAAGATTAGAGGTTCCTTTAATCCGACAAAGGGGATTAAATGCTACAAGAGAGGAGAGAGGGCCGCTCCCACGGAGGTGCTGAGATGAATTATTTACACCTCCCTTCAAGAATGATGATTAGTGTGTTACACATAAAAACACAGTTCACAGACACTGCTGGCATGTCTAACCGCCAAACAATCAGTCGAAGAATCCAGGAAGCAAAGATGAATATATCCGTTCACTATAAATCTGGCAGACAGAGCGAGAATTTAACTTAGTTCCTGACCTATCAAAACACGGCAACAGGACACAAAGATTGAAGCAAAATAAACAAATTTGGAAATTTCTATCAAAATTGTTATTATTTGACAGAAAATGAAATAAAGTAACTTTGAAAAGTCAAATTTGAAGACAACTCATCTCTTTGCAAGCTCGAAAGAACTTTCTGCACATAGGTTTTTAGAAAACACATACTTTGTTACACTTTTGTACAAAAATACTTTGCATCATACAAAGACAGCTCATAAAAGGAAGAAAACAAAATGCATAAATCCATATAAACCTCTAGGTGCTGTAATAAGCAAAGATTTAATGACAAAAATGAATTATGAAATTGTAAAGAGTGGTTGTCAATAATGACTTACCCCCCTTGTTCCATCTGCCTTTATTCCTCGCCTGACAGGTGAGTTTGGGGCATCCAGAGAGCACCAAAAGTAAAAAAACAAGTTCAAACACAGAGAAAAATCCAGAGTTTGCCCTGGAAAACATGTCCAAGAGTTGCTGGCAGCCAAGTCACTTTCACATGGCTCTGTTTCCTTCTACAGCGGCGCGACTGGGGCGCCTGGTAACCCACGCGTGGGCTGTCATCATCAGTCACGCTGGTGTCAGCAAGGGGTCCCTCGACCTACCATGGTGCATTGTGATACCCCGGTCAGGTGCTGGTTTTCACTGATGCTGGTGATCCGAGTGAAGCGGCATCTCTCCTCCTGTAAGCTCTGCCTCACCAGAGCGCGCAGTAAGCAGACGGGAACACACAGCTCGCCATGCGACGGCACAGCTCAGCTCCGTTCGCCACAGTGCATTGGAACTCGCTCTCCCACAGGCATCCTCTCTCTCACACACATTCTCCCTTCTCCATCTCTCTCACGCTCACTGCTGCCACCCCTTCTGATGCTGCTCCTGCTGGAGCGGCTGCTGAATTATTTCCTGCTCTCCTCACTCGAGGTTTCTTTGGGAATTCATTCCTTTGCGCTCTGTCTTGCTTACAGCTGCACATCACTGATGAGATAAGAGGTGGAAGCACACTCCACCTCAAGCACTCTGGAAAGGAGTTTTTATAGGTGTGGTGGACTGAGTCTATCAACCAGTATAGACTAGCTGAGAGGGAAGTCGGTGTAAATGGCACCTGGTAAGAAAAGGGACAAAATAGAAGAGCATATTTGGGAAAATGTGTTTTGTTTTGTTTTGTTTTTTTTCTCTCAGCAGGGAATTTGCACTGGGATGTGTTACACTTGACAAATTTAATGAGAGTTTAGAAAAAGACCAGAGAAAAAATGGAACAAGTGGGGAATAGAAAAGGAAACACATAGAAAGCTCTTATAAAATGCAACATTACCTGCTTAAAGAAGTCAAAAAAAATGTTCCAAGTGTCCTTGGATACTTTTTACAAAAAAAAACTAGGCAAATATGTGCCATGAAAAGTTGATAGCAGTACAAACAAAGCTGCTCTGACAAGTAAAGCAAATTTACTTTAACATTTTTTAGAATTTTACCTTTATTTTTTAAACCTAATAAATGGTAAATGGCATTTCCTTAAAGTGCTCTTCTATCTAACTAAAGACCGACTTTGATGAAAATTGTGCTTTTGGTATTTCTAACGTTCTTGCAGCATTTTTCTCATCATATATAAAGAACATTAAGCTTAAAATGGCAACTATTCTGATGCATCCACTTGTAGATCCATGTAAGTCTTTGTGTTCTCAGCTGGCATCTGGCTCAAAATTGCAACGGCTAAATAGCTCAAATGCCGGTTGCCATTTTTGTTGCACCGGTTAGGTTGGAGTTGCAAGGGGCTGCAGCAAGCGGGAGAGCATATAAACATATAGATGATGGAAGGGGGCAGGCTTAATCTACACCAACAGTCCCACCCACAACTCAGAGGTGAATTTCAAATGAGCTTCTGCTGCTCTGCAGCAACTATGTCCTAGAATTTTCTTTTTATTTAGGCTAAGAAGTAGCACAATTATAATTAAAAGACCACAGAGAACAGTTTAAAAATAGATCAATAGATGATCAGAGTGGGTCTTTAAAGACAAGAACATTTCCCATTCACTGTCCCATTACTAACATTTACCAATTTGATGCCAACCTGTAACCACCAGTCCCAATGTGGGGTTCAGTATCTTGCCCAAGGACACAACAACAACATGAGCAGGCAATGTAGAAACCGAACCTGCAATCCTCAGATCAAAGGTTGACCATTTTACATCTGCACCACAGCAACAGTTTTGTTAAAGTCCATTTTACAAAGAAAAGGTGTCAATTCAGAAATAAGGCTGGCTCTAAATAAAAAAAAAAAAATAAAAAAAAATAAAAATTGGACTGATCAAATGTATTGATTCATCAAATCCATCATTCATTTTTAACCCATTCATGCTGTATGCTGCTAATTTGCAGTGTACCATGAAATCCAGGACTGCTAAAAATAAAACCTTGAAAAAATAAAAATTAAAAAAACCATTGGAAATATTTTTATATATTTGAATAAAAGTCTGGTATGAAATGGTTAAATACCAATATTTTTAATATTCTTTTAAATAATGTTTTACTGATAGTTTATTTTGTGGAAATTTGTCATTTTAATCCCTAAAGTTCAACCTCTGTTTAAAGTCATTTGTTATTTTTAAAAAAACGTTTGTAACCAAACAAAATTAACTTAAGAAAAATCTGTCAAACAAATTGAAATTTAATCAAATATTGTTTAATCAGAAACTAATACAACAAACCCCAGCCAAATTAAGATGCAACTAAGAAATAATTCTGCCTCTTATAATACCTTATATTTTCTTCAAACTCTAAAACAAAACAAACCAAAATGCATTATATTTGAATACACAGTGCAGTTTTTTCTTTATTCTAAAAATGTTTTTGAATTTACCAATTTAATACCCAACCAACTTTCTATATTGATTATTTCCCTATTGTTTATTTAATCTTCAACATAAACTCAAAAGAACTGTATGCATTATTTAAGATATTAGCATACGGCTGCAGTACCCAGTTCCAATTACAGATAAACAACCATCCCATCTTCCCTTTACAAAGGTATGGCAGTCCATACTGATGAGACTCCCAGGCACAGCAGTGTACGTTTATGATGAATAATAAAAAGTCAATCATTGCAACTAAGCAAAATTGGTCTAAATACAAAAATAAATAAATAAATAAAAGACATTTTATTCTATTTGTGACGTTCATCAAGACGGTCATTTTCCTTCCAAATGAAACATTATTGATGTCCATTTTTCTGTGAAAATAAATCTCTAGCTAACAAATAATACAAACGCCTTTCATAAGCAGAAAACTGACAAAATATTAATCACCCGAAGATGAAACTAGACTAAAAAAACAACAACCTATAAATAGCACAGTCATCTGTTGAAAGAAGGAGCAGAGTGCGACTTCTGCCTTTTCTCTTGTAAAATTAGTTCATAGAATCTGGCGAGGTATACCTGAAAATAGCATCCAGCTTGTCTTGCCTGAATCCCAAAGAGACCAGTCTCATCGCTTTTTCAAGCTTTTTCTTTGCACATCTGCTCATTTAATGCAGCCCTAAATTCAAAAACAGAAGTCGAGACCAAAAGGTGTGGGTGGCGATTTGTGCAACTTGAATGTGAAGTCAGACTTGCAGAAAAGGCACACAGTTGAATTCTATCCCCAAAACAATGCATACACTGCTGTGGCAGGGGTGAAGAGGAAGAGAGTTGGGGGAAGGAGAGGAAGCGGGAACCCCAACATCCATACTGGTAAGTCTGTCAGCTTATCACTTCCAGACAAGAACCCCCTGGATAAATGTGGTCAAGCAGGAGAGGAGCCCAGTTTCAACAGTGACGGGGTGCAGGACAGTGATAAGGATGAAGATCCACTGGGCAAAATGTGGGAATGAGGCAAGAGGCCTGAGGCTGGGAAACTTAGCCAACGGCAGTGCTCATTCCAGCTCTTGTCGGCTAAACCTCTTAAAAAATTTACACACAGACATTCAACATACTCAGCAAATATAGGTTATTTCATGCGTGTGGTCGTGTGTCATAAGTACAGCTGCATGTGCACACATTTCATTGCACATCTTACTTTAGCTTCCCCTGAAAGTACGGATGTGGATGCTGAGGAAAAAAGACAGGATAATAGGGAGGAAAGGATGATGGAAAAGAGCCAAACGCACAGAGAAAGTGTGTTGTTGATCGTTTTCCGACGACAGCCTCTCGAAAACAGACCATGAAATTTGCTTTTTCACAGGAAGTGACAGACCAAGCACCATGAATTGATCCCCTGATGGAGATCTGGCTCTTTTTGTAGTCATTTTCTTCTCTGCGCATCTGCCTGCCCAGATACTGGATAATCTACACGCTGCCGGCATTCCTAATCCAACCATCCATCCCCATTTACTCTGCCCATGTGTGTCCCAGGACAAAACAAGGGCATAGTTAGAAAGTCGGCTATGGAGAAGCATTCATGGTTTTTCTGTCTCTTGAAATGACGTTTGTGAAGCTGCCCTCTAGTTACCAGCATTCAAATGACGATTCACTAAAATGAGAACAACTGTCAAAGCATCAGTCAAAAACAGTAACACTAATCTTTTTCTGAATTGTTGAATGAAGTTAATCTATTTGGTAAAATTTGGCAGAATTATTCCTGACCCAAAATTCTGCACGAAATGGAGAAGATGGGAGAAAAACATAATATAAAAGACAACAATTGAAGACAAAACAAACAAGAGAACTGACACACTTTACTTTGCCAATTCAAGGCTTTCATGCACTTCTAAGAAAATGACTCTGGGGCATTTTAGATGAAATGGATCGTCATCCCATAAGAGGCTTCTGGCAACTAAACGTTGAAAAGTATAAGCTGATTATGACTTTTCCAGCCAATTCAAATAAGTACATAAGAAAGACTGGAAAAAAGGGTAACTAGTAGGAAACAATTAGTGATAATAATGTTCCATGAGAGGAAACAGGCTGCTAATAAAGCAGACTTGAAAACAGGCAGTATCACTAAGCCACTAAGCTAGCAAAATGATCATCTTCGTCTGTGAAAAACACTGTAAAAGCAGAAATGGTGGCAAATACGAATGAGAAAATTGCGGATAACTCATCATAATAACACCTCTTTTGTTTACCAGTCAATCTGGGAAGTGGAGTCCACTAATAGAGGATTGTTATTTTCCCCAAGACTGAGCATCAATTTTAACCCTCGATCATAAAAAATGTATTCTTTGAAAAAAAAGAACGAAAAAAAAAGCCTTTCATCCACAATAACGGCATGGTAATGGTAAATGGCGTATACTTATATAGCGCTTTCTACCTTCTTATGAAGGCCCAAAGCGCTTTACAGTCTGGCGGCAGCTCTGCTGCCGAACACTGGCAACACCGTCAACCTCCCACCAGAGGCAAGGTGGGGTTCAGTGTCTTGCCCAAAGACACTTCGACACATGGGTGTGCAAGGTGGGAATCGAACCTGCAATCTTACGATCATGAGTCTACCAACCTACCACTGCACCACGGCCGCCCCAATAATAAGGTTCAGGTTGGAACAAATATAAGTGAACATATTTAATCTATGGGACTATATAAACCATTGACTCATAGTACAAATATATTCTTGTCAAGACAAACCCTGATGAAAAATAGGATTTCGACTCGTCGAGAACCTCAACGTAAAGTATGGCATGAGCTGCACTGCAGACTAAATAATTCTAGAGTCATATTAAACTCTAGAAACATTTAGCTGAAATTAGGTCAAGTAGAAGGAGAACAATCTGAAGTGCATCAGCTAATCTTCAGCAGAGTGCCTCAAACACAAAGTAATCAATGTGCTGTCGAGTTCTGGGCTTCAATCTATTGAAATGCTGAAGTAGTACTTTAAATAACCTGAACAGGAGAAAATGTGTGAATCTCAACAACACTGCATAAGAAAAAAGCAATGCAGCGTGTTAAATGTGTATAAAATGTTTGACAAGGTACAGAGTTATTGGATTTAGCATACTAATTTGTCACCAGAAAACCATAAGCAAAGTGAAAAACATCACTTTCAGTTTTACAAGTCATGTGTTGTTTCGGTTTCGTTTTAAGACGACTACCTTAAATGTTTTCTATATAAAGGGGTGTAACAATTCATGTAAACTACAATTTCATCTATATGATAATTAGTGGTAGCTGTTATAAATCATAGTGGATTTTGATTCATTAGAACAATTCGCTAAACAGAAAAAAAAAAATGAATCTAGGACATCTTTAGCCTAAAAATCCACTCAGATAAATAACTGCTTAATGAACAGTGCAGGTGAAGTTTTCCAGATTACTCAGATTTTTTGCAGGATAATCAAGTTTCAGATACATATATGAATGAAAAAACAAGTAACAAGAATTGATGGTAAATCCAACCACATTTTAGTTCCCTAAAGTTAAGCCCACTGTTGTTTTTGCACATCAAAATAATACAAAAAGAACATTATTAGACCATTCTACCACACTGTGTGGTCACATGTCTGCAGAATTCAAAGTATTTTTACATATTGGACTGGAATTATGGTTTGATCATTTTTTGCTGCAAAAAGGTAATATTTAAGATTGAAAGCAGATTTTTTAAAGCCTTTTTTATTTTTTTTTTTAAACAGAACAAAATCTGCTTTTTGAGTCGAGTATACATGTCAAATTGAAAGTGGATGAAAATCGTAAGATCGTGATTTTAACCTAGAATATTTAAAACATTTGACTTATTATTTGTCTATTTCCATCCTAAAAACCCATTTGAGTTGTTAATAAATAACAGGGTTTACCAATACTGGGTGAAAGAAAGACAAGAAGTTGCTTTATATTTTATAACAATACTTGATATTGCCAATTTTAGATACCATGTATATAAATTGTATTTAATTTATCACTATACATAATTAAAAAAAATAATCAAATTTGATTTGGTTAATTATTCTTATAACCCAACTCCACTGATTTAAATACATCAGTCCTTAAAAAGGCTTATACCATGGTCTGGGTGGATACTCGATTCTGATTGGCTGCTGGGTGTGCGTTAAAACCTGATAACCGCACGGTGAAAAAAGAATTTCTAGTCACCTAGCTTAAATGTTTTGTATCACTGCGCCGGCTTCTTTAAAACGAACGAAGAGGTGAACTTTCTCTCTTAACTGATGCTTCATTCAACCCATCGGGACGATCAGCATACATATATCGCCGAATCTTGGCTGCAGCGGTGATGCAGCGGTGATGCTGCGCGGTGCGCCGCATGCACTTCGCGGAAGCAACCGTCCTCTGCTTCGCGTCGTACAGTTCAGGCTTCCATTGCGTGCGTTAAAAAATAATAACGCACACTTCGTCTGCCATTAACCCTTACATATATAATGTTTTTTTAAGTCTTTCAGAGTAAACTATATCCATTCATATCATAATATGTTACCTGTGGCACACTAAAGAACAATTTCTTAAAAGAAATATGAGCCCTTTTTCCAATCCAAAAGTAAGAAAGCTCGATCTGAGACACCGCCTTTCTCTCTGTATGGGCGCCGCCCATTTCATGAGGTCAACCTAGAGTCGGCCTTGGCAGCGTGTCTGCGTTTCAGCCATAAAAACAAACAACATCCGAACATTTGCAAAAATGGCTGTGCATATTGTGCGTATAAAAAGAATGTTTTGTTTGAATGTTCCACGGAGAAAGTGGGTGTGCGTTAGCCTGGGGGCGGGGTTGGCAGCGCTTCCCCATTTTCGTACGTATGAACGTGAGAATCCGCTCGTTTTTGTGGATTGGGAGGGGCTGATGCTCAGAGATCAGGTTTTTAGAGGAATACTCAGAAATGTGTGAATGGAACAAAAATACCTCATTAGATATTGTTTGTGAGGAATAAGCATTATACACTTAAAAGTAAAAAAAAAAAATAAAGGTTTTACAGGCCCCTTTATTAATACAAAAGTCACTATTGCAAAAGCAAAACATAAAAAATCTCCTATTTTTTTTTAATTCCCATCACATTAGTGCATTAAATTACATATATATCTTTAGATAAACTATTGCACAATTTATCAAAATAATGAGAAGACATTGATTACAGTCCACCATTAAAACATATGAAAGACAACATTTGTCAATTAGTTTAACAAGTCTATTAAGCAATTCATTTCTATAAAGCATCACACTAAATTAGATGAGAGGGACATTTTCCTAGAGAATAACCAAAGATTTGAAAGGCTGAAGGGGCAATTACATGAAGAATTTCCTTTACAATCAATCCTTAACTCAGCGTAAACTTGTACACAGAATGTGTCAGGAATGGCCTCACAAGTCAAGGAACTGAAAAGTAATAAGAATCAGAATGAGTTAGTGATGGTTGTCATAAATATGGCACGAACTTCTATTTACAACCTGTAATAAAAATGTCTCTTCTGCGATTTATGGGGATGCTTGCCTCGCAGAGCTAAACCTTTATTTCGCCATGGGCATGTTAATAACCTGCATGGAGCATTTTTAATATGTTGGCAGATGGATGTTTTGTCTAATAGAGCATTGCAAACTGGAATGCAGGCACTAAAAAGCAACAGCATTATGCTTATATAGTTTTCTAGAGGCAGCGAAACCCCACCCTGAAGCTTTGCTGGATCTCTTGGACCAAACTAAACCATTACTGGTAATGGGGTTTTCATTTCTTTTTATACGTGAGAATTCCTAATCTTCCCTGACACCAAACAAAGCCCGTCTCCAAAGAGTCTTTAAAAGTAAACAATATTTCACTCCAGACAGTACATAAAAATACTATCTCAATATCAAAATAAAGTCAGCACCTGCATAGATGTTCTGGTCTAGCTAGCACAGTATTAGCTCTGTTTGAAAAAACATCAACTGGTTGTAGCAAGATTGTACAATAAACCCTTTTACACAAAACTACTAAAATTTCTCACTGCAAATAAAGGTCACTATGACTCCACAATTTCAAAATAAAAGTCACTGTTAGAAACTGCAAGACACAATTGAATGTTAAATGACAACAGGCGGTGACCATTCCGCTGCTCCCCTTAGACATTGCGATTTTCTTAATTACACAAATTTGAACCTAATGGAATTTTAACCATTTTCTACATTAAATTCCTTTTAAACTTTTAAGCTACGTTCACTCTGCCCTCACCAATGCATGCTCAGGCGGCCACATCCAATGAAAAGTCCATGTAAATGCACATTTTGGGCTTCCACATTCAAAACTCTCACTCTTACGAGTAGCTACTCAAGTTTCTACAACAATTTCAATTTTATTTGCATAGCTCAATATTGCAATAGTCGTCTGAATCGGCCTTCTAATAAACATGAAATCATAAAGAACATGAAGTCATACAATTCAACAGGTAATGGCTAAACTAAACAGACAAAGCTAAACTGGGCATCCCTACGCTTAGACCATCCTTTGCGGTGAGGAAAAACTCCTTAAAAAAACAAAAACAAACAAACAACGGATTCCGAAAAAAAAAAAAAAAAAAAGAGACCTCAGGGGTGTCAAATTCCCAATGTGTCGGTAGCCTTCAAATGAGGCCAACATTGAACTAAAAGTCATTATATAGGATCAAACATCTTGGCCGTTTATTTTTTGGCTCAACATTTCCCTGCTTTTAATCACAATTTTACATATATTACGATTGTCTTTCCTTCCATTACATTTACGCAGTGCAGGTGAGCAGCTGTATCCCTCCCATACAATCCTTCTAATCCCAGGATTGATCAAGTAGAAATTATGGAAGGTAATGTTATGGAAAAGTGAGAAATGGGCTGGACTGAAATCAATGTGCAACTATACATAAATCATTAGCTCGGTTTCGCTTCAGGCTGCTGTACAGTCTCATTCATTTGAATACTGTACATTTGCAAACTATTAGACAGCTGCCCAATCGATCATCAGCTGTATACAGTCCAAAGACGTGCCTGCTCTTAGAATATGAAGTAACTCTACTGCAATAATTTACTCTCAAATACAAATGGTGAAAATGCTAAAGGTGATCTGAATTAGCAAAGGAAGCTTTTGTTAAGAAAACATACGCAAAGCTTTGTCATTGCATTGCCTAGTGCATACAGAATGAAATCCAGCACAAAATAATTACTTGGAGGAGTCTTCAAATGGAGATCCTCCTCCACTGCCTGCAAAGAACACCAGCAGGCTCCAAATTCTTCACACCCATTGCTTTATATCATCAGCAACATTCCCATCACCTTCCAGAGAATTACAGGTAAATCTGAGGCCCATAAGGCTCCACTGCTGCTGCCAGCCCAGCATCCATACAGTCTCTGAAGCTTACAAGCTCAGCCTTTTTTATCACTGCAAATTGAATGAGCTCAATCAGCAGTCAATGTGAAATTTACCCCCTACATCCAGTTCAAAACATGACTTCATAAAAACGGCAGGAGGGAAGCATTTTGGGATCAAATAAAGATTTTTCCATAATATTTTTTGTGGAATCTTTTTATTTTTATTTTTATTAATTTTTATTTTTAAAGGGATTGGTTGTTGTAAAAGAAAGAAAACAGCCTGCAACCAGTCAGTTTGTAATCAAAATATACTCTCTTTTAATGGTGCACAGCATGAAATAAATTATAGTAGTAGAAATTATGAGATTAAACAAGATATGCTATCAATTCAAGTCATTTTAAATGGTTATAGTCATGAACCAGTATGTGCAAATTGCTAGACTGCCAATTCAAAATCCCATTTTGTGTTTCAAGTCTATTCATAACATAATGGGATAAAACAAATTGTCTTCAGGTTATGCTTTAAGTGAAGCCAAAGTAGAGCAATTCTTACTGTACTTCTAAATACACTGGAGGCTCATTTTCTACAAAAATGTTCTTATTAAAATACCATCATATGCAATGTTAGATATGTATTCACTTTGAAAAATATTAGAAATGACAGTTTTTTTTTTTTAAAACATACACCAAATATTTGGTAAACCATCTTCATGAACTTGCAGGTAAATATTTCTCTAAAGTAAATAAACTAATGGAAAGTAAAATCTATGAATATTAATTAAGAATATTCAGACTATTAAGGAAATGGGGCATATTGTTTACTTTAAACAGCACTAATGTACATACAGCAGTGGCTCCTTAAATAGTAGTGCCATTTGGATGCCTTCAACAGGAAAGCAAGGTCAAAGCACTGACCTACAGAAATGTTCTTAGCGAAATTCAAGGTTCAGCTCTACAGTACCCCCACCTGGGTCCAGTCACACAGACAGAAAAAGACAGAGAGACAGAGTGAGCATGGCCCTGATGTGCTGGGGTGGCTCATTGCTCTTGGGAGTAGTGCTGGACATTAAATCTGCCTGGGGATGAGAAAGAATGGCAGGCACTCAACTAGGGGGCCTCAAAACACATTTTAAATTTTGTTGGGATGACATATATCGTCCACCTCCCGGGCTGTGCTGACAAGAGTGACAGTTAGCTGGCATTTATGAGTTTAACTTGAAGGTTGCAAAAAGTTTGTTAACTTGCATACAAACTATTAAAACTGCTCATTGGACTGTAGTTTATCTGCTTCTCTTTTATAGCTGCTGACCTTTTCTGTTTAAGCTACAGCAGTGTACTTTTAATGCCATTTAGTATAAATCAGACAAAACTGGACATTATCGTTTCATAACATAGATGGCTGTGGTGATGTGGTGCTGAATAGGATGTTGAAGATTAGGTTCTGATCACATGGTCATTTCTGGCAGCAAGCCTACTCTCATCAGTGAGCCTGCTGTGTGTTTGTCCTTGGCTGAACCTCTTTCCACAGCACTAACCTGTCAACACTAGTTGGAAAAAAAAAAAAAAAAAACTATTTTCTCCAACAACATAATATTAGTGTATTATGTCAATGCAGTTGGAAGCTGAAGGGTGAAGGACTGAGCTCGACATTATTTTCTGAACTAGAATATGTGTCTTACTTCAATGCAGTAAATTGTAAAAAAAAAGAATTTTAAAACCACATTTTTAATTTAAATGTAGGTATTAAGTGATGTGTACTCTGCTTCAACAGAAACTAAAAAAGTTGCAGCTTTGTTTTATGCTACTACTGAACAATGATGTGAACTACTTTCTAAGTGTTTTCACACATTGGACTGTAATGATGGCTTGATAATTTTTTGTATCACGTGTGTTCGCCGTGATGGTACTTGGTTGTTTTTACATTAGAGTAAAATAAACCTACTGTTACCATAAATCATTACACCCTGAATCAGCAATTTTGCTATAAAAAGAATTATGTTGATGAAACATGTTATAGTAGCAGGCATAAACAAAAACTTTAACCCCTGCTTATAATCCAATAAATACAATGCATAAAAATGGGGTGACTACTATGCTTTTTTAGGATCTATATTGATAGCTATTAATATAGTGAAGGAGGCAGATAACTTATACTTGTGGCCAATATTCATTTGCGAGGAAAGTAAAAATATTTGTGGTAAAATTTGAGCTCTTGCAATTTGTTAAAATACTAAAAACACATTTAGAGACAATTAATAAATATTAACTAGGAGAATCTCTTGTGATTTTGAATAAAAACTCAAATAGCTCCCAGAAATGTTCTGAAGTAAAACAGAAAAACCTTTAAACAACCCAAAAATGTCTAAAAAAAAAAGGGCCTTGTTAACACTAAACAGAAACCAAAGAGGCATAGAGTTCTAAGACTTAGTTCCGATTGATCCATCAGAAACAAGAGTAAATACGAAAGAAGTAAAAATGGGGACATGCCGAAATATGCCAAAATTATCTAATTTAATCCAAAGCATATTGCCTTTACAGAATTGTTGGTATACCATCAAAAAACTGTTTTTTTTTTTGGTTTTTTTTTCTATCAGAGTCAGATACACTTTCTGTACGATAAAGTGTTATGAAATTTAAGCCTACAGTAGATCAATTGCAGACCGGTTTTGCTGAAAGAACTTTCTTTGAAGGTTATCCAAATTAATAACACAAATGTACTGAAGCACTGATAGACAGGGGGATGCAATTTAACGATAGCACTTCTTTTGATTAATTAGACAGCCAGATGTGATTAAGATCACTCTGATTATGCTGTCAGTCTTCCAAATGGACAGGACCCCAGAGTTCACCTTTCTCCAGTCCCAGGCCAAATGGCTGAGTGTAGAGATATGTCTTCACATTTCCAACACTCACTCATTTTAAAGACCCCTTTGCTCTTTACTAAATCTTCCTTGGTCAATCCTTGAGATGGGGTTTTACATGAGACAGAGTCAACTCGGGGTAGTAATCACCCTTAGCACTGAAACAGCAAGCTATTAGCATTAACAAGTGGCTTAAGATAGGATGTCCAAGATGGGTTTAGGAAGACCGATGCAGAATACCTATGAAACATGCACGTTATAAATAGCTGTGCTAGCCTGTACTGAATTACCACCTTAGATTGTTCTAGGTCTAAAAGGATAAAGTACTTAAGCACTGTACCGGTTCTTACAGCACACAAACAACAATAGTTGTTGACCAATTAAATGGCAAAGCTCCATGTTTCTCATTTATACACAAAGAAGTAATTACCTAATATTAACTGTAAAGTGCAATAATTCTTTTGCTTAGCCCATCATTTATGAAGCAATTACCAACATTAAAAGTGTTTAGCTTTTTTTTTTATTCCTAAATCAAATTTCTGACTAATAATCCTCATCCTAGTAATAAATGAACTGATATACCCATATTATGTTTTTGTGATGAATCGCACTCTGACAAAAAGGCTAATTCAATTATAAAGTTCTTCGCAAAAGCCAACTCAAAAAAGCCTGTGCTGATTAATTACTATGGCATTATAGTAGCTTAAACATGTACACTGTCTTATAGAACGATGTTCCTTTTGCGTTTACAAAGTAAAACATCCATTTAGGTCAATTTAAGATATACCGTTGTTGTATTTAAAGCCTATCCTTGCTTGCCGGCTTTTAACTGTTTAACCCTGTAATGTTCAGGCTCACCTTTTTTTTATTTTTGTAACTTTCAATCAATCGATCTTAATTTAAGTAGCACTTGTTTAAAATAAATGTTATATTAAGGCTTACCCCCATGTCATAGAAAACAAGGTTTTTTATGTTGCCTAAAAATTACAATCAAAATTTGAGAACACTTTTAGAGTGGATCAAAAGATGGTCAGAGTGGGACCTAAACTTAAAGAGTCCCTAGTGGAAAGATTGTTTTGTTTTTATTTATTTTTATTAGTATTTCTCCTGCAATATTAAAAACTATGAAATCATTTTTTTCAATTCGGAAGCAGCAGTAATATTTACTCAATTTTAGGTTAAAGAACATAACGTCCAATGTGCCATGCCTCAGAATGAAAACTATGACAGCTGTTTCACATTGTGGTCCTTCCTGTCAGTAGGCATGACATGGCTGCAGTTGGAAGTGCCAAGTCTAAAATAATATTCTTAATTTAGAGCCACAAAGTTCAGGGGAAAATAACTGGTAAATAGTTTCAGTGGATCTTGTTTCTGCTCCATCATTACTCGTGTACTGGTAATACAAGTCAGTGAGGATGTGAAGGACAGAAGAAAGACTGACAGCAGAGCAGTAGAGGAGAGGAATAGAGGAAGTGTCAGCATTGCTTTAGATGGTAGAAAGAAACTGAGGCTGACAGGTGAACTCGGGAGGATTGACCGGACCTACTTCCAGCTTTCAGTGAGAGCTCATCTGGCACCAACAGAGCTTATGTGTCAAACACAAGAAAGGACAGGAGGATCCCTACATTGAGCCACATGTGTGCAGCTGGGGCCTGGCTCCAAAGTAAAAAGCTTTAATGATTAGCAGGTGACAAACAGAGGTCACAAGGACATTGTGATTATTGTTTCACAAGAAGCTTCTCTCAAATTGCGGCCCTGTCTGCTCCGAGGCAACTTTTTTTTGTATGAGCATCTTTAGATTTGCTCATGCAGTTTCATATAATTGAATTATTTCAGTTAACAACGGTAACAGTTTCATGAATGCTATTTAACCTTCTCAGATGTAGTATATGGATTGGCACACTGAAAAGGCCTATCACTGGGGGGTACTTTGGGCTGCATCCATTAGAAGGTGGGTGAATCGACACCAGCAAATGACAGAATTGGAATAATGATCAAACTGCTGTCTCTTTGCTCTGTAGTTCTCTGCGTGTCCTTGTCTGGGTTAAACACAAATGAAGAAAGAGTGAGGATTTCCTTATAAAATCAAAAGACATTAAAATTAGTCTTGCTTTTTCTATAGTTTTGGCATTAAAAAAATATCCATCTATCTATATATACATATATTTGGCCTCTTGGTCATAAAAGTTTCATATCCATCATCTTTGGAGCTATTTTTTAAGTGTCTTGTAATTATAAATGTGTAGTTTAGTCAAAAAACCATAGTTTCCGCTGAGGAGTTTATCAGGCATTTCACCTCTGAGTTGTGGACAGGAGCAACTCTTGGCACAGAGCAACCCCATCCCCTGTTCCTCAGTTCTCTGTTTACATGATCTACAGTTATCCTGCAGCCTCAACCTAACGTTACCAGTGCAAGTGCAACAAATATGGCGAGCAGTTTCGGAGCTATCCAGCCGTTCAATTTAGAGCCAGATGATGGTCCGGACGAGGAAAACAAAGACGTGCATGGACATAGTCATCTGCAAGCGGATGAATCAGAATGGAGTGAAGCAGAAAGCTGTCTACATCACAGACACTCTTTTTTTTAGTCTGCCCCTGATTTAAATAAAGAACAACACAGAAATTCAATTTTAAGTTTGATTGTCTTTATAGATTTCCCCAATCATGAGAAAAAGGCCACAAGAACATGTTAAAAAACAAAATTTCCATCAGAGTGGGCCTTTAAAAAATGTCCTGTTCATGGTGATTAAGTTCAACTTTGAATACAGGATCCTATTCAATACAGAGAACTCTTTTTTTTTTATTAAACGGCATTGTATATAGTGACAAATCAGCTAAAATTAATTCAAGGACATTAGACAGGCCTATAAAGTGGAACAATAGTGTGCAACAAACAAAGCTCAGCTTATAACTAGGGTTAAATGAGCTGCTAATACCATGAATCTCATATATGCTTGAGCGAAAAATGGATAGTTGTTTTTAGAAAGCAGCCGGGAGATTTGCCCTTCTTGGTCAGAAAGTCATTATTTAAAACAAAGACAGTTGGGAGGTAATTAGGCAATTAATGAGCAAGTAAAAGTGATGATTCTGTAGACATTTACACAAAGTTAAGTGCCTCGCGGTCATAGAGAATCCTGCTGAGACTCCAAACAAACAAATATAAGCATTCCGTCTTTGTTTGTTTCAAGATTATTTTTTTCAAATGTTAATTACTGTGTATGTTTTGTGGACAACATGTCGTTAAATATAATTAAAAGTGTAGGAAGGAGAAAAAAAAAACTTGAGCTATATTTAATGTTATTTCAGCTTGTAAGCCCTATGGATACATATTCAAAAATAAGTCACATTATATAACTGAATATGGAAATAAATATGGAGCACAGTCACCAGCAGAGTAAGGACAACCTCACACAAGCTGCATAGTGTGAGATGATGTCAATTTCATTTGAGCATCTATGCTAACATCATAGGATGCTCAGCAGCTACTTGGCATGTGCGTCACTGCCTCAGATCAAATGATCCTGCAGCCGTGTGCCATCTTGGATTTTGGCATGGAGCACATTTTGCACAAGAGCTAGAGGTCAGGAATGGGGTTTAGATACCAAAACTGTTTTTAGTAAATCCCAGATCCACAAAACTGCAGTTTTTGTATGGACAGATTTCATACTTGCAGAGATTTGTAAAGGAGCCAATTATATAAAGAATTGTATTTCACTTACCTTAAAATGTAAAATATTGAAAAGCATAGAAAATTTGGGAATTAGAATAAGGAGAAGCCTAATGGAAAAATGTATGAACAATTATTAATTCATGATATTGTTTTGATACGTTGGTACTTTATTTAATTCATTTATCATATCTCTTGTGTTTATGTGAATAATAATTATATATTTAATCCCTAAAAATGCATGCATAAAAAATTGTAAGATTGAAGGGTGGGAATTAGGATTTTTCTTCTACTAACTCTTTTAGTGCTCTTACTGTTTATGATGTTTACAATACTGAACTATTATATTTTCTGCTTGCAAACTAAAGGGAAAATCAGTAGTTGGAACATACCAAATATTAATGTGGCCAATGGGAATCCAGTTTAAAAAAGGACGGGGCGGGGCGGGGCTGACCCAAGTGGCTGGGGTTGCTTTGGTGGGAAGTGGTGTTGTTACCTGTGCCTGCCGTTGCACGTTTGAAAAAAAGAAAAAAATTAGCTTTTTAAAACCTTAAAAAAAAATAATAATTCAAGATGGCATTTATTACTCAGTTTTATTTACCTTTTTATCCATAAAATTTAATTTACTGTCCTGTAATTTTTTGCTTTCACTTTTAAAGTTTTCTGCTTAATTTAATCAACTTTTGTTACATTTTTATTTCTCGTAATATGAAGCACTTTGGCACGCCAATGCAAAATACTATAGAAACAAAGATCCTTCATTCATTCTTGATTCTTTAGCGTTTACACATTTGTATTTCAGGTCTTACGTGGTTATTATGAGCCTTATGCTGATTGAGACCTAAAGTTTCCTGTTGGTGTTTTAATTTGCAGAATTATATTGCAGTTGCCGTTTGCCAAAACTACGGTAACAATTATAATTTAGTCGTAATCATTTGCACACTCACTTCATGCTTGTAGCCCAACTAATCCAATTGAACTAATCTGGACTAAAGAAACATGTACTTCCTCCTCAAGAAAAAACAGGAAGGGTAAAGACTTGATGCCAAAGAAAATCTAGACAGAAATCATGAATCCCAAAAATTCTATTTTGTGTTGTCTGCCTTGATTGGCAGCTGAAACCTATCCTCTGTGTCGCCTCAGGATATCTGTGGTGTCAAGTCCCCACCTTAACACGAGGTTATGAACTGTGGGGTTGCCAAAACAATCTGAGCTCTAAGATGGAGACGCACCTGAGTTACCATTTGTTTGAAAGGAGTGCAAAGATCACATAAAGGACAGGAGCAAGAAAAAAAAGGATCTTCAACTAAAACCATGCAACAAATGCTTGAACTCAGAAAAAAAAACACACACACACACACATGGTTCAGTTGTAAGATCATTTGATCTTAATATGTTATACCTTTACACTAGCACAAATTTGGTATTCAATTAAAAAGCTTGATTTATTGAGTCAGACAAAGAGAGAAGCGAGTGTTGCCTTGTAATTGACTCTCAGTTTAGAGGTGAAACCAGCCACCATTGACAGACTGCAGAGCATTAGCATTAGGCTACATGAGAAAAGTAGAGAGACACAACTTTCTTTTTTTAGATTTTGTATTCACATGTTTTTTTTTTTCTTAATTGCACACTAAAACCATTTAGACAAAGTTAACTAGGACAATATCTTTCATGACGGTGGAAAAATAAACTGCTTTCATTAACGTCTGATAAGCTGTTCACCTTTCGGCATGTCCCCTCAGGGGTTGCCACAGTGAATCAGCTGTCACTGATTTGCACAATCAGTTTGGCAGAAAGTTTTATGCCAGATGCCCTCCCTGACACAACCCTGTATTTTATCTGGGCTGGGGACCGGCACAGGGAGATGCAGACCCGGGCCTCATTTTGGCTACAGGTAGGCGGTAGAGTAAAAGGTCTTGCCGAATGATCCACACTGGATTCAGCTCATTGCGTTCACGGGAAATAAGCCCTGGTTTCTCATGCGCCAGTCCTGCACGCAGTCAACGGAGCCATCCAGCCGCTCTAATGTCTCATAGCAGTAATGTTGGAAAATTTGAGAAGGTTTTTCTGCACTTTACGTCTGAATACTACCCCAAAGTAGTACAGACACCCAAATTTCCCAGGGTCTGTGAACTCCATTTATTTACTGCAATACCACCTGAAAATTCAGGTTTTGACATTTAAACAGAATTTTAAAAAAAAAAACAACTTTAAATATAGAAAGAAAAAAAAGAAGGTCTCCTTTATCTAGGAGATGCATACATATTGTTGTAGTGTGAAGGTGCCGGGCTGCGATGGGTGCAGTGGTCCAGCACCAGGAGTCGATTGGCTGCCGGAAGTCACACCTGCTTTAAATGGAAGCAGGAAGAAGACCCAAGGAGGCTCATTTGACATCTTCCACTTCTCTTAAAACCAACTATATGGAGTTTAGAGTTGTAAGAGTGGACTGCCATTTACTTTGAATTGCTTGTTTTTGTTATGTTAGGGAGGCAAGTAATTATCTTTTGGTTTATTTTGTTTTCTCAACCTGCTTTAAGTGTGCTGGTTTTAGAGACTGGAGGGCCTTATTTATGTGGTGCGTCCTCTTTGGGCCAGTAGACGCGGGGGGGGGGGGGGGGGACAATATTCAAGTACTTAAACATCAATTCCTTTCTTAATTTAGGCTTGGAGGACTGATTTTTAAAAGTGCAAATAAAAGGAATCTAGTTCAGAATACAAAGTGCTTTAAATGTTTAGTGCAACTACATCATTGCTGTGTTAATGGTCTCCATTTACTGGGGCTCCTTTCAGAGAGTAACGTTATTCTACTTCCACCTCTACACTCCCTTTTAATTCTTTTAGTTCCTTACCACCAGAACATTTGTAATATTTAAGAAAGTTGGTTAGAGCAAAAATGTGAGCATTTTTTTTATCTAAGGCATCAGTGCCTTCAAAATCTCAGGTGTGTGTGTGTGGGGGGGGGGGGGGGGGGGGGGTGATACAAAGCCCTGCATTCACAGAGCAGTGATATTACTACAGATCAGCATGGCTTCATGCAGCCTGAATCCACTCCAGTTTGTCTTAACGCCAAAAAATAAGAGATACAAAAAATAAATCTGGCCCTTTTGGGACTTCAGTTTTCTGTTAACATTCACCCAGAGGAATTCAAAACTAAACTAAAGGCAAGGCAAGTTTATTTGTATAGCACAATTCGTCCACAAAGTACTTCAAGGTGCTTCACAAAACAGAAAAATGCATTAAAAATCACATCATAGAAATAATCAACGTAAAATTTACTTTAAAAGAAAAGAAAAAAAAGAAAAAAAGATTTAAAAAGAAAGGAAGGACAGAAAAGTGCAGATAGGACCCTTCAGTCACATACACGGCTAAACAGAAATGTTTTAAGTCTAGATTTAAACATGAACACAAAAGAGGCCTGTCTTATGGCTTCAGGGAGGCTGTTCCAGATTTTAGCTGCAGAATATTGAAACGCTGATTCCCCTTGTTTAGTTCTGACTCTGGGAATCAACAGGAGGCCGGACCCTGAGGTCCTCAGAGTACGAGATGGTTCACATGGCACTAACATGTCAAAGATGTACTTTGGTGCGTGGCCATGGAGAGACTTGTACACAAGCAGAGCTGCTTTGAAGTCTATTCTTTGAGGTACAGGGAGCCAGTGCAGAGACCTGAGCACAGGACTAATGTGATCATACTTCCTGGTTTTGGTCAAGACTCGAGCAGCAGCATTCTGGATGCACTGAAGCTGTTTTACAGCTTGTTTGGGGAGGCCGGTGAGCAGGCCGTTACAGTAGTCTAACCTACTGGAGACAAATGCATGAATAAGTATCTCCAGGTCTGGCTTTGATATAATGTTTTTGATTTTGGCAATATTTTTCAGATGGTAAAATGCCGCTGACTTGATATGGCTGTTAAAGTTCAGGTCAGAGTCCATGATTACCCCTAGATTTCTGACTTGATTTGAGGGTTTAAGAGACAGAGAATGAAGGTAGCTGCTGACACTTTCTCTTTATTTCGGTGGGCCAAAAACAATAACTTCGGTCTTGTCTGAGTTTAGCTGGAGAAAGTTGTTCTGCATCCACGCACTGATCTGTTGGAGGCAGTGGCTGAGTGAATCCACTGACCCATATTCACCTGTTGTCAGTGACACATAGATCTGAGTATCATCTGCATAGTTGTGATAAGATATGTCAGTATTGCGTATTAACTGCCCTAGTGGCAGCATGTAGAGATTGAACAGAAGGGGTCCCAGGATCGATCCCTGGGGCACACCACAATTCAAGCCCATGTAGTCTGAGACACAACTCCCAATTTCAACAAAGTATTTCCTGTCTTCTAGATAAGACTTGAACCAACTTAAAACTTAAAACCAACTAAAACTCTACAGTTATGTTTGCTGTGATACAAAATCATTCTCGACTTGTTTAACACAAGATAGTGTGGTGTTTTATACAGCTAATGAAGCATGAAAGTGGTACCATCATGCTACTGTTGCAATATTTTGGTCTCTCAGATGTTTAATCCCATAAACTTCAATACAATCTAAATAATGATTTGAAAAGAGCTTGTCAAGTTACAATAAAGTCTTGGACAGAATAATCTACTTTTTTCCTGATACAGACAGCATTGTGATAAGTTTGATCTTTTAAAAGCTCTATTGAATAATAAAAACAAAGTGTCTTTAAGTGTATTTGATATTATTATTCTATAAAGTCTATAGATGCAGACTAAAGCTTTTGGTGTTAATACTGATACAAGGCATTAGCATGACTGACAACACACTCCTTATCAATGTTGTCCATTCAACATCAGGATCAATGGATTCAGTTTAATCAATGGTAAAATGCATTCAGTGTTTTTCCTAAAGCAAAATTAAACATCTGAACATTAAATAAATTAGATGAATCCGTAAAAAAAGAAAATTCTGAAAATTCCTGATTCTATTAAAATTGTAATTTATTTTTAATTAAAGCATGAAATTACCCAGGCAAACAAAGCCTTGAAACCACCATACAGACTGGATGTACAGATAAAACATGAATCACAACAAAACTAGTAAAAACAAAAGCACAATGAAAGTCATAAATAATTTAATTTAGAAAATTAATTTAGTAAATTTAATTTAGAAAACCTAAAAACATTCCGACCCCATAAGGATAGAGCAGGAAAAGGAATTGTGTTGAAACAGCATGAAACAATGGCAACAATAATGAGGCTTTATAATTAGAAACCACATACACCTCCCCCCGAAAAATTAAATACAAGTAAGAAGTGTCATAATGGGGCTTGGTAGGGGTCAGTTTTTTCCAGTAAGGAGGTCATCTGGGAAATTCAAACCCTTCTTTAGTTGACTGAATTACAATTCTTTCGATTTTTGTCCAACCCGTCTTGATGTGGCAGAATATACAGTATGTGATGGTCACATGGTAAGCCTTAGCTTGTTTTAAGATACTTTAAGAAAATCTCAAATTAAGCAGGATATTCCACATTGATCTTTTCTCAAGGCTAATCATTTTGGGTCTAAATACAGCGTCTTTGCTCACAGTTTTAAAGTTTATTTATTTATTGAGAAATCTGCTTATTAAATGACAACATGGTGAGCTAAATAATGCCCTTAATTTTTTTGTGATATTTGATGCCAGGATTTCATTAACCTCACTCTGAAAAGCCCGGGCAAAAGTGACTGTTGTGAGGAAGAATATTTGCACTCTGCATTAAAACTACTCCCACTCATTCATGCTCATTTAATTTACACAAATTTATACACCAAAGGATGTTTAGGGCCTCATTTTAGCATTTTGCTGTGGTAAAAAATAAAAAAAATAAAAGAAAAACAAGTAAATCTGAAACCAGTGAGGAAAAAATAAAAAAGGAAAAAAAATGTATACTTATGTCAGAATAAATGCAGACCTAGAGACCTTTTTTGATGCAGCAGGACTAGCCTCTCCCAGGTTATAATTACTCCATAGCCTACAGACAAATGTACACACATGTACCCTCAGCGCTTGTTGAGGAGGGGAAAAAGTCATAAATACTGGCTTATAGGAACATAGCCTATGGTGTTTATTACTTTCTGTTTTGTTTCTTTTCCTATTGAAAATTCAATATATTGGTACCAATTCTGTGACATTGGAAGTCTCAAACTGTCTTGTGAGGCTTATCCTTGCAGGCGTTTTGCTCCAATCTCTGTCTGTGGCTACTCAAGCAATGGTGCAGTGGTGATATTACACTCTGTGGGACATATCACAGATCTTATCTGACCTCATAAGCACTTCAAGAAGCAATGCATTGTGGACAATATGTTTTGTTTGTTTCCAGGCAAAGTCGATATGAAAAATGTCATGTGTAGCTCATCTTGCGCAAAGAAATATTGCATCTAATAATCATGAGAAGCTTCATAATTTTAAATGAGAAACAAATATTACTTTTTTTTTAAATCATTTTTAGTGACCAACATTTGCCTGAACATTTGCAGGATAGAAAAAATTAAGTTTCAAAAGAAGAAAGTTTACCAAAGAGGTTTTTTTTTCCATACTTTTATGTTTTTCTGCACCAAATGGATCAAAAACTGCTGGAAGTGTATGGAAGGAGGTTCAGGTGTGACAACAGTCAGGTATATCTGTCACACAGTCATCATCTCTCTGGCACGGCCAGACCTTTTTGCTGCCAGAATGCTGATATATTCAAAAGCACTGGATTGCAGCGTGTGACAGGAAAGAGTTCAACATCCCTGTGCTGCTAATTTATCAAGATCACCAATCATTCTCAAATTAGCTGCCCTTTGCAATAAAAAAGGAAAATGTTTATAAAAAAAAAAAAAGCCGAGTGTTTATTTGTTAAATGTTGTTAATTATTGCTGACAATAAATAAATGTCTGAACTGAAAAAAAAAATAAAATCAGAGATGTCAGTGCAAATTAGGCCAAGTGCCTGCCAACACTTTTAATGCAGCCTTATTTAGTGTGTACAGTAGTTTACAATCCCATAAACAGTAGTCTTTGGCTTTGCCTGACTTGTCAACTAATGACTGTTTTTGATAAGTTGTGGCTTGTGCCTTTGGAAGTGGTTTTTTTAACCTTTCCCTATCTTAGAGTCAAAACTCATAAAGACGAAAATTTTTGAGTAAAGAAAAATAATTTAGTTAAAGAGCCCTCTTTGTCCACAGTGCTACCCAGGAACCTGTTTTTTTACCCTTTGTAGATCTGATCCCACCAATCAGAAGGAGTTTATATCATCACCTTGCAGAGAACACTTCATCTTTATCTGCAGTATAACCGCAAGTACACCATTACTTTTAAATGAATTGCAATTAGTCTTTCCACTCTATCAATCTATTGGTAATATTCTGATAATCATTACTAACAATATGTTTCATACAGGGCAGTCAGTCAAATTTCCTTGGTATAAACAAGGTTCTTTTCCTATTTTTTATATTTATTATTCATGCTTTTCCAAATTGCTGCTCAAAACAAGTTGGTAACAAAACCTGCTGAGATGAAAAAAAAACAACAATGAAGTGTTTTTATGCTTAAAAAATGTCTAATACATTTAAGTTGAAACAGTTCATAAACAGCTTGAAGATTATATATATATATATATATATATATATATATATATATATATATATATATATATATATATATATATATAGCCATGTGTCTTATTTTGGAGAAATGCCTCAACCACTTACAAACGCATTAAAAATAAATAAATAAATCAAAAGCAGTGTACTGCTAGATCTGCTCAATGACCGTCTGTAACATTTCTACATATCTACATCTTTTACAGGGAATCTTGGCAGCAGCATCCTTTGCCATAGCAGCATCACACAGCTGCTACAACATCATGTCTTACTCTTTCATATAGCACCTGTTCCACCTCCAATTCAGCTGTGTGAATAGAGGTGTGATAGAACAAAACATTACGTCATTTCACACAACGGAGAAAAATCGCAACAAAGATGCTGCAAAGGCGGAAGAAGGCAGAAAAGAGTTCCAGATTTCAAATGACATGGAGAAGACCTTAAAAACCAATGGTTGGCCATTTTTCAAATGTGTCCAAATTCAGGTGCATGTTATGCATGATCACACATTAGAAGGGTAAGGTGCAAATGAAAACAATCCCATTGAAAAAAGGTTGTAGCTACAATCGATGGACCACAAGCTCCCTGCTTCACCATCTTAATGCATTCACTTGCAGACCAGTAGATCCCGTGTAAGTCTTTGTTTTCCTCCTCTGAGCTGGCATCTGGCTCAGAACTTTGCGGCTGAATAGCTTCAACATTGCTCGACATTTTTGTTGCACCGTTATTGTTAGCTTGTGTTTGTGAGGGCCGTTAACAAAAGGATGACAGGAAGTAGAGGTGGGCTTACTTCACGCCAACAGTCCCACTGATAACTCTGAACTACTGCCGCTCTGCAGAAACTATGTCCGTAAAAGTTTTTTTTTAATTTTTTAATTTTTTTAAATGGGCTAAAACCTGCATAATCATGATTAAAACACCACTTGAAACTATTTTAAAATAGATCAAAAGAGGATTACGACTTTAAACTGCAGTTTTATTTTATTTTTTGTTTAGAAGGGAGAACAACTTTGCTGCTGATCTAATGTGTTTCTGCAATTTCCATATATGTTTTCCAGAGTTAATCTTTAATGCATGTCTTTGGACTGTGGGAGGAAATTAAAGTACCTGCTAAAGAGTCACACATATAGAAATGCAGACCACTATACCACTTGTATTTGAAATGTGTTATTTAAGTGCACTGGCCCATGTTCCACCAACCTTTTCTTTTAGTGATAGTCCAGTGCTGCCTAGAATCATGTTCTCTACTTTCAATAGAAAGCAATGTGATGACAAAAAAGCAACTGTCGAGAGAGCATCACAAAACACTGCTGCTGGGATGTTCAGTGCACACTGCATGAGATTGTTATTAGCTTAAAAAATAAATTCTATGAAGAAATGTTGTGTTTTTGTTCCTCTGATAAATTTCAGCTTTGAACAGACTGGCTTAACAAAGACAACAGTGACAGAAACTCAACAGCATCTCATGAGCTGGAAACTATCTGTGAGAGTGAATTCCAGCCAAGAGCATAAACTTTTGTCCCCGAGCTTTTTTTCGTTTGTTTGTTTTGTTTTTGTCCGTTTGGCTTGGCTAGCCACAAAGCAAAGATTAATTAAACAATCAAGCGCATGCAGTCATATTTCCCCTGTCCTAATGACTTTGTCACACACTCATCCTCTCCCTAGGATGAAGCCTCTGATCTTCTGCCAGTCAGAAAGTGGAGCTCTTGTCATACTATGTCTGGCCCTCAGTCCTTACTTCTGTGAACACAGTTAGCATCAAAGCACCAGAGGTACTGAGCTTTGAGATCATAAAAGCTTTAAAAGCAGAGTTTAGGCTTGGCAGTGGAGCACAGATATGACTGAAATGGATACTACAGTTGCATCTTTAAAAGTGGCTTGAAATCATTTTTACAAAAAAAAAAAACAAAAAAAAAAAAAAAAAACAAGCACAATTGATACATTTTTCTTCAAGTTTGTCCATGCTATCGACCATACATTTTATTCCCAAAAGGAACCGGAAGTACAAACTATTCAAAATTCCTACCTCTCCATATTGCTTTTCTCCTGCACCTTAATTGATGCATAGTAGCATTTATTTTGGAGCATAAATCAAACAGAAAAGATCGGTTAAAATGAATAAATCAAGATGGCACTTTGTGGTTTAAAATCCATTAAAAAGTCATGGCAAGTTCCAAAAGGTTCAAGTTAACTTCTTGATGCATACACATGCAAATATGCATTAGACCACTTCAGCTCCAAAATAACCCCAATTTAGCATCTATGAAATTAAATATAATGTGTACCTGCAATTTCAGAATTAAAACTGCAGGTACGCATTCACCTTGAAATAAAAAGTTCTGTTTAGAATGAATACAGCCATCCTACACATAGATTTCCCAACATAGTTGCAATTTCTACTTTTTCACTATTTGCATTTTTTTTTTTAAATTTTTCCATTCCCGTGCAGATTACATTTTTGTCCCGGTTCCAAATATTTTGGTACAGAAACTATAGTGGAGGAACCAAAAAAAAAAAAAACGAGGAATAAATGTAGAGATTAGTCCATTAAGTTTTGGCCGCTTAGTAATTAAAAATGTGTAAACAAAAAGCTTATATAATTTTGTAATTTTGTAAAATGATTTGAATTTCCTTTTTACAAACAGTGCTGATGTGTATGATCAGCAGTGTTTCATACAAAATTTTAGTAAAAAGTAAGTAAATGGCTCTGAAATCAGAGAAGAATTACAAGCATAAAGTTTAGCAAATAAGTTCACTATAATTCCTTTAAAGAAAAAGAGAAAAGATCCTTTGAATCTAAAGTTCTGGAAGTGACACACTGTGATAATTACATCTGGAGGAAGGTATTGCGATTTGCTAGCATACTGTTCAGGGAGTGATTTACCAGTTTATGAGACTAAGTCTAAACAGAGTCGGCACTGTTCAAAGCCAAACGATTACCTGCATAGATGGAAGTCAAAACTGTTAGTTTCTCCAAGCAAACCATCATGCTGTTTATGATCATTTATAATGTTTTGTTGCATGTGCGGTGTTCACTTGACAGTGATGTTCAAGATCTATTGGTTAATAAGTCAACTGGAAAATGTATGAGACGAGTCTATTCTTCATTTATGACACTTGCACTTCTGAAAGCAGAGCATGAGCCTCTAAAAGAGTACACACAAGGATTATACATTACTATAATTGTGTTTGGTTTAGTTATTTTTCATTTTTTATATAATCCATAAAAATATAGATTCTTTGAAGGTCATCTTTTAGACCATTGGTTTTGCTCAATTTGGTTTCATACATGTTAATAAATCATTTTAAATACACTTTATATTGAATTTACAATTATAAAATTATCTCTTGCCACCTAAATGTTTGCTAATATTCAACAGCCACAAGCAATGTTTCATCAAAAAAAAGATTTTCCTCAAGGTGCTAGATCTCACTTAACAAATTCAAGTCTAATGTCCCACAGAAGTGTCAGAGATTATGCTCATCTGTAACAGTAAATATTAAAGAAATATTACTTTTGCATGTAAAGTCAATTTCATCTGATTCTTTTTAAGAGAGCATTGACCTTGAGGCACAATTCTATTAGCTGTTGTTTGATACTTGGCCCGTTTCAAAGTGTTTTATTTTTTTTTTTGCAAAAGTATTTTGTTAGCTAGAATGCATGTGCATCCTTTATTTTATTTTTTTTTAAAAAAAGGTTGGGTAGTAAAAGATGGATGGAGACAGATTTTGTGCACAAATGAGTATCTTTTGGTTTTGATTAGGAAACTATTCCAGCTTTCTGAACCCTAAAGTTATTTTTTATGTAAAACAGTTTAAACAATGCAAAACATTTAAGACAGAGAGAGTAGTTTTTTTGTATTATTATTATTCTGTATGTGGTTGTATCGTAGTTCATGTGTGATAGAAGAACATTTACCAACACAACATGGTTTTGTGAAAATATGGAGAAATATTGATTTCATGCCAATAATTTGAATTTTTTTTACTCCTGTGAGGTCATGTAGATTAGTGGCTCATAGTAAATAAAGACTGTAGTCAGACTGGCCAATAACAGGAATGAAACAAGCCGCTTTTCAGACACTATTGCTCCTCTTTAGAGGTCAGACATAACTGGACTTGTGAATAAAAAGCTTGTATTCATTTTCTTAAGGATCATTATCTTTTTTGGGAGGTGTCCCAAAAAATCCAAAAAGCTTCAAAAAGAAAACCTTGTGTTTGTAAAATTATAAACTCTAAAGATATTTAGAAAAGAAAGGGATTAATCAGACTAAGCTCATTATATTGGTCACACACTTGCAAATACATTAAAAATGTCTTTTGAAGCAAGACTACATAAAAGAAAAAACAGGATAATCCTGGTGTTTGAAGACTTCAGCTTCGGCTTTGGCAGCATGTAGCAGTTGCAGACCGCACCTCGCCTTTCTCAGCAGTGTTATTGAGTATGCACTCATGCCAGCCCTGGGCATCAGCAGAGGCATGGGGCAGTGGGCTGAGAACACTCTGTCAAACTACTCAGGATGGATGTTTCCCATCATGCAGCTCAATCAGTCGCCCAATGATTCATTTCACAGACACTTGGGTAATTACAAGACTCAGCTCTTCACCTCTGGGGATGAAAATGCATGAGAACAGCCAGGGTGGGGAGTGGGGGTGGTGGGTAAGAGTTGGAGCAGGAAACCAGGATGGAGTGAGTGAAAAGACAGAGACGAGAATGCCCAGTGAGTGAAGATGGAGTAGGAGATGTAGTGAAATTCAATTGACAACTGCTGTTGATGGTCTTGTTCAGCAAAACCATTATTTTCAGTGACTCTGTGCCGAAGCAAACTAATCACTGATGTCTGAGCCTGGTAAGCCATTTACAACTAATGTGACAAAACAGAGAAAAGCAATGATAATATAGCGCACAGAGCATGACCTTTTAAGGCAGAGATTAAAATAAAGCCTATAAAAGGGCTATCTGGGGGAACATGAAGAAAGATGTGCAGCAAAATGACAGAAAAAGGGCTTTTGCAGACTCTGATGTCAAGAGTTTAAGCTCCCCCTGGTGGTCAAATAGAAAACTGTTTCTGGTCAAGGCAAACCTGAGGTTGGGAAAAACAAAGTAGTAAATATTTGTGACTGTGAAGAGGAAACTATAGAGACCAGAACACTGAGAAACATAGCTACAGCACTATTTTCATAAAAAATAAATAAAATAGACATAGCTACACAATAATGCTGGGAATTTCAATTTTATTGTTCCTAAAAAATGAATGAATGCATAGCTTGAATGCACGTCAGGAGCTTTTTAAAGGAATGAACAAACACATCTCCATAGTTTAGTTATATACATTAAATATAAGGAGTGTTCAAAATTCAATTAATAATATCACCACATTAAATCCCCAAGAGGACTTTAAATACTATAGTTTAGAAAGAGTAAAAAGATGCTACAGGTTATAGTATATGTTGAACTATCCTAATATTGCATTAAAACGCCCAACATTACTGACAGTTCTGTAAATCTTAAAATAATGCAATACAAATAGTTGATTAAACACTTTTTTTTTAAATACATTGCCAAAGCTGGTAAATTGTCTTTTGATCTAGTAAATTTACTAGACCTCTACATTTTTTTCTTAAACATTGTCAACCTGTCCTTTGCCGTATTTTTATATTATTTTTTTATTTTTCAATGCACAATGGTCTATAGGAAAATCCAACTTTTTCATTTGTTGTTATTCTTAACCTACGCAGAGCAGGTGCACAGCTGCTGTGACAAGTGCGATTCATCGTCCGTTTCCAAACAAGGCAGCACATTCGATGATTTGCTGGGAAGATTAATACATCCCCCACTTTGGCTGGGCTTGCAGCAACAGACATATTTTGCAGGTAGGCAGCTGTATGCAGCTGAGACCAACGGAAATGAAATAAAATTACAAATTACAAGTTTCACTTCTGCTGGACTTTAAAAGTTGTCGCTAAAACAGCACAACTAAAAAAAAAAAGAAAAAAAAACCTGTGCAGCAAATGTATTAAGTCTAGTTTTAGAATTTAACAGTTTTGCTGGCAAGACAGCAAATGCTGTGCGTTTTGTTTTTTAACTATATATTTTATAGAATAAAAAGACCTTAGCATCAACCACACTTTTATCACAAGCTGCAAAACTTATACTTTAGTTCAAAGTGAATCTGCTTTTGTTTTATTATTAAGTCGTTTTCTTTTTGCACATTGTTGTGCTGTTGGGCCAAATTCTACAGGTTACTTCTCAAGAATCCACCACACTCCAAGCAGCTCTTTTCACACACCAGCTGCCACATACTGCATTAAAAAACATGTCCTTGTTTAAGAGCTCTTCTTTTAGCACGTCACCCAGACCGAACAGAAGCTGCACGTTGGCTTCTCTGGTCTGTGCCGAAGCAGATGCACTTCAGTCTCTTTCTTTGTGTCATGGCGAAAAGGAAGGGAGGGTCTGGTAGAGGAGGAAAAACACAAAACTAAACAACAGACAGGGAGGCTGTGCATGCGTTTGTGGTTCATTTTATGCATAATGCAGACAGTTGTTTCGTGGTCTGTTCTGAAATGATTAAAGTCAGTGATCGGCGATCAGTTTAGATTTTTTTTTTTTCCGAGGAAAAGAATAAGCAAAAATGCAGGTGACCAGATTGACATTAACCAAAGTTTGTTTTTGAGAAAAGAAATAGAGAAAGTCTAAAACTTGATCAGGCTGTGTGCTGCACTGATCTTCCTTTTTTCATCTGTTTCTCTGAAGCTGTAATCACATCGCCCTCTGCAACACGCTTTCACGCACCCACTTCCAATGAAAAGTCTAGTATTTGTGCATAATTGTGCATTTCGGGGCTTCTGTGTTCACGTCTATGTACATTTTTAAGAATGTTATCGGGCTCAATAACACGTCCGGTGAACAGGTCAAATTTTGACCAATCAGGGACTCTGATCTGACGTATGGATGGCATCCCTTTTGATTTATGGAATTTATGGATGTATTTAGTTTATATATTCTAGCCGGAATATTTGACATCAAGTCTTTCGTAATGTAACAAACTACTTTATTTTAAATAATGTTCGTTATCAAGACTTTCGGGTTCTTCTAACAATGTTTTCGGAACAAAGCCGTGAAAGAAAGAGCCTGGAGCTAGATTTAAAAGATTTCCATCACTTCAACATCTCATACCTATCCTCTTCCAACTGTAGATGACGGACATGCACTAGTAAAAAGAGAAAAAGCCCCTCCTGGCCCGTCCAGCGTGAACACCACAGGCTAAAGAATTCAGAATGTTCTGAAATGCCCGTCACATGCCCGGTGTTAACTTAACTTAATACATCAGCTCAGAAAGCAAAACCACATGCATCTGGATGGCTGAACAGACACGCAGTTCGTTTTTTTACGTTTGAATTATTGATTTATATGACAATATTTTAGAACTGTGCTAAATGTAGCATCATTTCAAACATAAAAGAATATTTGCATTTGTGTTGCTGTGTTTTCATTTTTATTAAAAACAAGCAATACAAATAAAACAACACTGCCACAGTTTTGCAAAAACTAAAAACAAGCAGAAATATGGCTTAGATTAAAAAAATATAAATTTCCAGAACATTTAGGATATTTTTAACAAAACTCTTAGTCCAATGAAAAATTACTCAAATTGCACAAATATAGAGGAAGCACAGATGTCTTTAATGCTGAAGAACAGAGTGAGCTTTTCTGATAAATTCTTTGAAAGATACACTATTATGGTGAATCACTGGCAGGAGGTACAGCAGCAGACAGGAAGACAGACATGATGTACAGCCCTGCATAATCACCTCTTGGCCCCATTAATCTGGGCTGCCTGCAACACTTGATGAAACTGGCACATTTGCAAAAAGGCCCTCCCCCAGTCATCATTTGAAAGAAAAGCAAAAGTGCCAACGCCAAGGCGGCAGACCACTCGTGTAGCCACGCCCATTTTCAAAACACTGAACGACCTACGTGAATACAAGGTCACCTCAAGCCCTACTTCAGCGGCAGAGCAAAATAACGCAACAGAAACAAAAAAGTGAATATAGAGCTTAAGTACAGTCCATTTTAAAATTCTATACTCCTTTCCCTGTCCAATATTAACTTCAAATTACAACAGATTTTCAAAACAACATCAACTCTCCTGGATATATGTCAACTGAAAGACGAAAAGCAGACTGCAACATCCTACAAACACCAGAAGAGATAGCCGCCTCTGGTTTGACTCCAAATTGAGAACCAAATGGTTACTGTCAGCTGCAATCACGCCACAGTACAGTAAAACTCGTTCTCCACCTCATCCATTTCCAGTTATCCCTTGATTTGCCTGGCCTCTGGCCCCCTGTCATTCTCCTGAGTCTGACTTTTAGGATCCAAAGAGAGTCACAGACATAGCTGGATACTACCATACGGTTTTTCATTCTACTGGTACGTGCAGGGTTGGTGCAGTTTGACCTGCCTGTGCCACAAGCCAGGTCCCGCCTTCATGGTCAACTACCCTATCAACTGTGTTTTTATTGGCCCATCTCCCCCTTTCCATGTACAGAAACAGATGGACAGGGGCAAATGCTGCTCGACTCAGCACAGTTTCAAAAATGTCAATTAGGCGGGCCAAGGTAGGAGTCCTTATGGGTTCGCCCACGTGTTCATCCAAAACTGCAACATTTAGTACGTTGTGGTTTGCTGCAAATCCAAGAACAGGAGATGAGGGTTTGCTAAGACACAGGCTAGTGCAACAAAACCTCATGTCTTTTTTTAAAGGCCCACTCCGATTGTGTTTTTGGTGTTTTTAACTGTTCTTGTGACATTTTCTGATGGTTGAGAACATGTATTAGAAAAAAGTAAGCTTAAAATCAGGGTATTTCTTTATTCAAAATGTTGTGAATCAGGAGCAGACAAAACAAAATGTCATTGGAAGAAGATTGGACTTGTGACGTAGAGAATACGCAGGGTGATGAGCCAAAAGATCCCTACCCCATCCAAAAAAAATATATAAAAATAAAAAATAAAAAAAGGATGGCTCAAAACTGTACGGCACGGGTAATGTTTGGTTGAAGTTGTGAAGGCCTGTAAGCCAGCGGGAGAATGTGTAAACAGAAAGCTCACACTCAGGACTGGGCAGGGGAAGAGGGGGCGGGGTTTCTCTGAACTCACAACTCATTTCTATTTTCTAATGAACATAAGAAACTATGTCATAAAAAACTACGTGCAGGGTTTTTTTTTTTTATATGGCTAAGAACGACAAATAGCTCAACAGATGGCCAGAGTCGGACTTTAACTAGCAAAGCTCTGCACCTTTAAAAAAAAAAAAGTTCATTACATGAAAATGTAAAAAGTCCCCCCCCCCCAAAAAAAAAAAAAAAAAATTTAAGACAATTATAGCTTGATGGTCTAAACCGCACATTTCTTCTTCATAGAATTCCTGAATTCATTAGGTAGAATATGTAATGGGTTCAAAGTACAATGATGGCCATCACAGGTGCTAAAGGGACAGGAAATAATGTTAAGTTATAGATGAAAAGCGTAGCCCTGTTGTATGAAATGCCAAATCAATATTTTTCTCCTTATGGTGTTGATAGAATTAAGTCTTTATGATTAGACCATTGGTCAACTTGAAGTTGTACCTCTTGTATTCATACATCATGCAACCTAAACAAGAACACACCTTCATAAGATGTTTATGATTGGAATTAATGCTGCGTTCACACTGCGGGTCTCCATAATCAATGTGGACTTTATGCTGCATTCTGGTTGTGTGGAAAACATAAATGGTTAATTGTAAATAAAATCCAATTCTTAAATCTACATGAAAATGATATGAGATGATGGCATTTTAATAGTAAACCTCTGACAGTAGATTAGAAGTAATTTTACTGTTATCTGACAAATCTAAGCTTAAAAAAAAAGGAAAATGAACAAATACTACAAACTTTTTTTTTTTTTTTTATTGTTTGTGTTTCTTTTCAAAACCAA
Source organism: Oryzias curvinotus (assembly GCA_023969325.1). NCBI lineage: Eukaryota > Metazoa > Chordata > Actinopteri > Beloniformes > Adrianichthyidae > Oryzias > Oryzias curvinotus. The sequence continues at coordinate 12,583,101 of CM043718.1, read as the reverse complement.
AAAGCCACAATGGAGGGATAAAAGACCCGCCCGCCCGCATGTGGCTCAGGGGCTTCAGGTTGCAGACCCCTGGTGTAGCCATAACCCCTGGGTTTGTGTGAAAATGATGAAATCATTTTGGAGGCTGCATTTCAAATTCCCTCCAAACGAAAACTCAAAGACTTCACTCACCAAATTATATATATTTGTCAGACATATTTTTCTGCAAGTAAATATTAATATCACAGTGATGGTGCTTTTGAAATAGGTGCAGCTAGTGGAAGGATAAAACCAGATAGTTAACTTAATGAGCCCTGTGGTGTGTGGGGAGGGTGAGACACTGACATAGTCCAGTGAGGCATCACCCCGTTCGTGCTGAACGTAGTAGTAAATGTACTGTGGCTTTTAACAGCCTTCCATAGCTTTTATGGCCCTCTGGTATATTTGGTGAACCTTTACGTTGGTAAATCAGATACAATTCAGACCTGCAGCACCAGTCTGACATAAACACTGTCACAAAAACGGTCTTTTGTCCTTTCGTGGCATAAAGGTCGACAAAAGAAACAAGTGCAACTGGGCGTCCCAAATTAAGTCACTGAAATGGTTGTTTTCATAAAATGGCTTTCTGATGTCCTTGTGCAGTAATGGAGCTGCAGCCTGCTGTGTTTTGGGTGTTTTCAGCTGACTACAGACGTGTCTGAGCTAATGAAACTTAAATGACTTGAAGACTATCCTATCATTTAAAAAAAAAAAAAAAAAAAAAAAAAAAAAAAAAAGGAGACACCACTGGAACGAGGGTTCAGATGAGAATGGTAGGATTCTTCCAGCTTATGAAGAATAATCCAATTTTTGGTTTAATGATAGTAAAAACTGGACCTTATTCATGTTTGGAAAAAAAAAACATGTGACACAAGCGATGTGTGCAACTTCTCAAAAATAGGAGGTGAAGACAGTTAAGTTGAAAATTTGACAAATTTTAGCCAACGTTAAAATATTTCATACTATAAAAACATCCCTTTGAAATTATCCTTTGATTTATTTAAGACATTCAAAATAAAACCTAGTTAAATGGAAAATCTCAAAACAAAGTAATACTGCCATCTAGTGTATCAAGGAAGTGAAGAAGAAATGTCTGACTTTAAAGGCACAAGAGACTTCTAAAGCTCCTTCATGAATAACTGCTAACTGGAACACATAAATGGCTTTAAAATCAAATTATACCTCGTCTTTTAGAGCTTTCAATGATTTTTAAAGCCAATTATTTTTTTAGATTGAGTGTAAAAAAATATTGCAGGAGAATCAACTTGGCTGTAAAAATATTAGCCGACACCCATCTTAAAACACACCCAAGTTCATAGTCCTTTGTTACAAATATAGTTATTTTTACATATTATTAGAAATAAGCTAGTCTGTTAGTGTCAAAGCAGAGTAGCATCTATCACAGTATTCCTGCAGACTATTTAAATTAGAGATTAACAAAATAATTATGAATAAATAAAAATACATACTAAGAACCAATTCTCTTCTTTATTGACCCACTGAAACATTGCATTCAGGAAAAAAAAAAAAAACAAGAAGTACCTCACTAAAAAGACAGAGAGATTTATATCCAAACACTATTTTGAGGTTACTCTACTCTAATGTTATCAATTTAAAACAAGCGCAAAGGCAGCAAAAGAGCTCATGTATATAAATTAAATGAACTAAATAGAGGTAATTTAGTGGAGTTTTAGGATCTATTGACAACAGGCGAAATAAATGTTGATCATGATTTCAATAAAGTTTCAGCAAAAGGTGAAATAAAGCTTTACTTTTTTACTAATTGTTTTCTCCCGGCTTTTTCAAAAGGAACAATTGCAGGAAATGTGAATTTATTTTAAGATATTAGAAAAGAAAAAAAAAACTACTTGTACTTACATTTATATGCAAAGGTACGTGAGGTTTTGTGTCCTTTTTGTTTTAATGGGGCTCATTTCTGCTCATGTGTTTTGCTGTCTGGTTTTCTGCCCCTGAACTTCCTCCATCATGTTTTAGTTGCCCATCATCACAGCTGCTTTCACTTTGTTAATTACTCCTCAGTCTATTTGATCCATTGTCCCTTTGAGATCCTTTTCTCTTTAACCCCTTTTTTCAGCCTTGATTTGGGATTTTGATTTATTATGCCTAGATTCAAGTTTTGCTTTTTGTCATGTTTACATATTAAATTCAGTTCCAGCCCAGAGGTCTCTTGTATTTGGGTCCTCTAGTCTAAACCACCAATTCTAACATCCTAAACCTGGAAAATGGGCTACATTTAAACCATTTTAGTTTTGCAGCTGGAGAATCCTTTGTTTTCATGCTCAATAAACTTTCCTTAAATTCCTGTTCTTAGTCTCTTTAATCTCAGAACCTCCGTGCTGGTGTAATTTTACATAATTTAGTTTCCGATCTTTTCCATTGGGTTATGCAGTGCGCTCACTGAAGTTTCAATCTTGGATTTTTACTGGGATGTTAATCTACATTGGGTATTTGTCATAGAATGATCTGTTGAAAACTTAGTTTACTTATTTTAGGGCAAGGGTCTGCAACCTTTACCACTAAAAGAGCCATTTGGGCCAGTTTGACTAAAGTCCAGTGTGATCTGCCAACTGCCTTCTGACCTTTTCTTTTTATGTAGCCATTACAGTCATAACATTAAGATTCTAAGTATTTACAAAAAACTAAATTACAAAACTATTTGACTTTTAACTTCTCTACTTTTGACAGCAACACACACAAGATCCTTTCAAAATAAAATACACCCTTTGCCAAATAACATCTTCCTGCCACATCTGCTTTACTTGAATTTGAAATGCAGGAAAACCCAAGTAAATGATTAAATGTTCTATTATAATGACTTTAGTGTACCATCATCCTTGTCGCCCCAACTGTTGTGTAACTTAGATTTGAATGTGCTTAACCTAACTGGCTATTTTTTTGTTTCATTTTTTTGTATACATATATTTACACAAAATATGAACAAAAGCTCTTGTATGAAGAAAAGCAAAAACACTATCAAAAGAAACTTCTTGCAAGAAAAGATTAAATCTTTATTAATCTTCCCTGTTGCACTTGTGTTGCTGCAATTTTATGCACCGTTTACGAATAACTAAATCAGGAAAAATAGGACATTAAATTAATGCATTCATCCAACCAAACATGTTTGGATAGGTGGTGTTTCAGTAAATTTCACAAAATATGATATTTGATTTATTGGTGCATTTCAAGCATTGTAGTCAAAGCAATAAAGAATTTACACATATATATCAAACTCATTACAGAAATGTAGAAATGCATAGTTTAAAAAGACAGAAAATAAAACAAAACAAAAAAGTCTCTTAAATCACATTTGCTTAATTAAATGCAGTGATCATTAACTAAAGTTAAGTAGAGCTTGATTTATGGATTGAAAAGGAGTGGGAAGAAACAAGCTTATATAATCCCACCCCTACTTTATAAAAACCAACAGATAGGAAAAAAAAAATTATATATATCCTGGCTCTGTTGGCATGATGGCATCCTCCCATCGTCCAAAAACATGCTTCATAGGTTAATTGGCCAATCTAAATTGTCCCTAGGTATGACTGTGAGAGTGAATGGGTGTGTGTATGTGGACATTCTACCCTGCGACAGACTGGCGACCTGTCCAGGTTGTCCCCTGCCTTCGCCCACAAGTGGCCGGGATAGGCTACGGCAGCCCTGTGACCCCAAAAGGGAAAAAACGGATACGAGAATGAATATATATTTTCCCCAGTTTTTTGTTTATTTTTTTTTTTTATAAAAACTACAAAAAGATCAACAGCTGGCCACAACTAAAAGAAAAAAAAGAAACGTTAATACTTATTAGGGTAATTCAGTGGTAAAAAGACACATGATTTCAGGGATGAGTATCAATACGGCTCCCATTCCCAACAGACATTCAGTCAATGGGTAACTAGATAAACTAATGGTCCGGAGCAGCCAATCCTGACATCCTGCTGGATGTCTTCCAGCAGAGTCTGCATCAAGCACACCACGCTGGATGACCATGTTTCTGTAAACACCACTTCTCAGTTTCATTTTGAAAGGAGGCAACTCCACTGTCCTGCAAAGACTATTCATGTTCACTCTTTTAGAGCGAACGTTACAGGAAAAGGTCAAATGTACTGGCAGTTCATTGATTTGAATCATGCAAACTGTTTCAAATGAACAAACTTTAAGATGCTACATCACTCACCAATTCATCCAAATTCCACATTTATTTGATACTAGCTGTTTCAAACTGCAGTCTCTCTGAAAGCCTTGCTAAGAAAAAAAAAACAATATAGTGATATAATTTTGTTGGATATTGGGTTGAAAGTTCCAGCTAAATAGTAAAAAAAAAAAAACAAGTATTGAAAGCATTATTTTAAGTAGGGATAAGAAGAAAATTGCAGGGAAAAAAACAAAATAAACTGGGTTAAACATAAATAAATTGGGTTAAAATGAACGCACTATAACCCAAATAAATATTATTGTTCCAAAAAGTAAGGCCAAAATATATACTAACATGAAAAACCCAATAATTGGATTAAAAAAAAATACCCATAGGTTCTGAGAGAATAGCGTCAAATTTGAATTTTTATGTTGTGATTTGTTGTCACTGGGACAACATGCTTTGAGCCGTGTAAAATGCTTGGGGCTGAAGGCTTCACTGTGGGAGTACACTTTTTATTCTATTTAACTGTCACATGAAGGATTTTTGTAAATCTTCTTCTTTTCACTTTTCCAATGCATTTCTGAGGTTGTTCCTGCAAAGCAATGTCTCTGTTGTTCCTCTTGGTTTTGAAAAACGGACTCACTAAATTACAATATCTCTGTTGCAAGAAAGGAAAGGGAGCTAATAAACCTGCTATTAAATGAATATGCTTCACTGCACTCCAGCTTTTTAATTCACTTTTTGAGAGAGCATTGCAATAAAACCCATACACGTGTACACATTTCTTTATCTTCCTCCACAGTCGACACTGTATTTTTATGGCAGGCAATTATATATTTAGCATGCAAGCAAACACCATTCACAAGCAGCTATCTGTCTCATCTTTGCCATCCAAATTGATTCTTACCAAACAGCTGTTGATAAGACCAGCTCCACCTTCTGCCAACAACTTCAATGACCGCCACAGAAGCTCAGACTGAGGAAGCTGAGAAAAAAAAGGACTTGTTCTCTTGATCTCTAAACAAATCTTTGCAGCCACATCCATGGAGGTTAGTTATAGTGCTGTGGATTTTGAACTTTAGGAAAAATCACAGTAGTTGGATTCACTGGAACTTCAAGGTGCTCATAATCGTTCCGATTTTTACCTTAACATGCTGGTCTATGATTTTCATCTAACCTCTGTTCAGTCTTGAAACTCATCATGTCACCAAACAACGCAATGACTGTTGTCAGCTGCAATTAAGAAAAGCCAGATTGACTGATTACAAATTTAAAGGGCTCACCTAATATCCTACATTGTTTGTGTTTTAGTGAACATCTTCTATCATACGTGAAACAAATAACATGACACACAAATACTTCAAACTTTTAACATTTGAAGTAACTAGAGACATTCTTTTCTTCCGAGGACAAGCAATTTTTTATTAACTCCTACAAAAAAAATACATAACAGTAGGCTTTTTCACACACTGGGATGCCATTATTTGTTCTAGTTAAGAGACAAAACACGCCTCCTGAGCGCTCCGATGATCACGAGTACTGTTGGACCAGCAACAACGGCAACAGCAGCCAAGAACTGCGGAAAACAACACAAACAATCTCATTCTGTATTGACATGCCTGTTAAGATGAATATTGGTAGGGTATATTCCCAATTAGCTATAGAGGATGTTATATAGAGGAATTGTTAGTGAGGATTTATACCTTAAAAGAGTCACTGTACTCCTTTTGGAACGACTGTAACAACACTTTGAGGAGGGCCAGGCTGCAAGGCAGATATGAATCTGCAATGTCGGAGTCTCTGCACCTTCAAAAAAGAAATGATTCCCTTATTTCGTACATCATTTTTGACCGTTTGATTACTAAATTCATTTAAAGCATAGACACCAAAGATATTGATTCTCACCTTTGAAACAAAGCGGTTTGAAGTAAACTTTTGTCTGCCATGTATAACTTTGACAGGCCGAGTTTAGAAAGTATTGAAAGTGGCAGCCTGTACACGTCCTCAGCAAGCAGGCCAAGGCTGTACCAGCCCTGGAGATAAATGAAAAAGTATGACTTGGGTAGATGCTTGTGGTTGAGGTTTAAACACAAATTTGAAATAAACAACAAACCCAGTCAGGAGCAGACCTGTGGGTTTCCCTTTAGGGCTGCCTGAGTGTACATCTGTGCTGCAGAGAACAGGTCTCTCCCCCTGCTGCCATGTCCCTCATACAACAGGTCTCCCATTTTAATGAGCGCTAGAGAAAACAGAAAAATAAGAGTCACTTAGAGTGCCTTCACGTTCATAAAAACCGACCGAAGCTTAAAGTTTCATTCAACTTGCGTTCAAGCGGCCACTTCTAATGAAAAATTAATGCAAATGCACGTAAATCAAATCAAACTTTATTTATAAAGCACTTTTCATATAAAAGTATAACACAAAGTGCACAAAATGCACATTAGTGGATTTCATGTTCAGAACTCTTGTGCTCACGCATAGCTATGCAAGTTTCTACGACCATTTTGAGGCCCTGAGAACAAAAGGCACGGCCATTGAATGAGTGTTGTAAGCTAAATCAGTTCAAACTTTGATTAATCAGGAACTTGTATTTGGTAGTGATTTACGGATGGCATCCTGTTTTAATTCCTGGAAATGCCAACTATTTGAAAATTGATCACAAAAGAGAAATTAATGATTGCGGTTTGTGCCCGGCGGGAAGACTTCTATATATTGTAAAAGGGCTGTGAAATCCTGGAGCAAGATTTGCACTGCTTTGATAATTCACACCAAGCCTCTTCCAACTGTTGTGGCAGACATGCGCTAATGATCAGTAGAAAAACAAGAAGAAGGCCCTCCCTTTTTGTGCAGTGTAAAATCATGGGCTATACTCAAGTTCAAGAACCCACGTTTAGCACGTTCTTCAATGTGTGTATTATGCCTGGTGTGTCCATAGCTTGAGGCTTACCATAGGTGTCAGAGTTTTCACTTTGGATTGTGAAGTTGTAATAAGTCCACATACAATGTTTAGCAAAAGCAGGATCCAGAAAACGCCCCTAAAGGCAACACATAGAAAACTGAGTAGAAAAAAGTTTCCAATTTTATGTTTTTAGAGATTTTGATGTCATTGACTCACCACATTTTGCTCACAAAGGTATGCAACATTAAACTGGGCTGGCACATATCCTGATTCAGCTGCTATCATGTAATACAGAAGAGAGCTAAACCTGTGGAGGAGCTCAAAGAGTCATATCTAATGCAACATCCACATTTTAGCATTATGAATGGAAAAACAAAATCAAATAAAATCATACATGTCACTCAAAAGATAGGAATCAAGTGCTTTCCGTAAGATTCTGCCCAAATATCCATTTTGTTCTGCTGCCCATTTAACCCACCTGCAGTCAGTGTAAGAAAAAAAAAGACACTGTAGTTCCAACTAAAACAAAAATGCATATAAAGACTTCGTAAAAAGGCAAGCGGCTAACAAAACTGCATCAGACGGGCGTCTGGTCACATTGCCGGGTATCCCAGTGGCCCAGACTTCAGCCAGGTGAACTGCCCCTCTGATCTGTCCTCTGTTTGCAGACTTCAGATAGTATGTGTACGCCACATACTGTGGAAACCATAAGTTATAGTTGAATCGCCAAAACTAAAGACTCATTTGTGAGGCATAGTGTAGTCCAAAATAATTTGACAGTGAGGCTAACCTGACTAGCAGGTTTCCCCGGAAACAGACCCAGTGAGTGAATGACACCCAGATTCAGAGCAGCATCGGCACACCCGAGCAGATCAGCCTTCTCCCACAGCTGCACCGCCTTCATGTAGTCATGTTCATACTGTTCGTAGTACCAGGCTAAGGCAGTGATTGCAGGAACAAAACCCTTTAGGAAAAAAGGATTGCACAAAACATTCAGCATCAGTTTACAGTGAAGCTCTCAAAAAAGCTTTAAAGTATCCAAGCACAACCCATACCTGGTCCATGGATTTCTTCAAAAAAGTGAGCCCCTTTTGGACGTCCTTGTCAACTCCATGACCCTGCATACCAATATAGAAACATTATCAGAGATGGGCGATATATCGATGCCAGTATCAGCCGATATTTTCATAATTTAAGTTTAGCGGTATCCATCCGATATTTAAAAAAAAATCGATTTAAACAGTTTATTTTTTAAATGTATACTTATTCCTAACAGATTGGGAACCTTTACAGTGATTGTCAGTAATTGACTGTTTTCAAGTAAATGTTATTTTTGATAGGGACACATGTTGTTTCTAATAGATCCCTGGCAAGTGGGAGCTTATGGTTTACAGTTATGTCCAATATTCAATAAATGGTCTGAATTTTTTCAGATATATTTATATGAAAGTTTTCAAGTGATACTTGTTCCTATGAGATCCTTTGCTGTATGTTAAAAAGGTTAAATACAATATGATTGTCCAGTAAAAGAAAAGGTGTGCATTTCTAATAAAGAAGCAAAAAGGAAATCTAAACTTTGTGTTACTGTAGACACTTAAGTATTGATATCTGCAAATATCGGCCACAGTTGCAGGGGAAATATCGGTTATTGGTATTGGACGGAAAAAACTATATTGCAGCATCCCTAAACATTATTCTACTCAGACAGTATACACAAGTGTGTGTCCTCATAGTAAACAGTATGAAATCTAACCTGCAGGAGCACAATCCCATAGTCGTACATTGACACGGGGTCCTCCAGCTGGACAGCTCCTCTTCTGTAGTGCTTCACCGCTTCCTGGATGTTTTGAGACAGTCCTTGCTGACCCCAAAACAGCATGCGGGCAATAGTTTGCTAAACACAAATAAGAACTTTTTACCATCATTTGAGTGCAGATTTAAAAAAAAAAAAAAGAATTATTACAAAATGTTTGAGTGTGAAATGAATATATCGTATGTCAGAGTAGCGCAAAGTTGATTTAAAGATTATGCCCATGTAAAATGCTTTTTAGACACAATACACAGTTAACTACAATTAAATTGAATTGCTGTTTTTGTTGCTTCATGCTGGCAAACATGTAAAAGCACATTTGCTCTTAACACTGCAAAGTTTTAAAATGTTTTAAGACATATATCTTGAAGGTTTTAAAAAGTCTAAATAAATAGTCATTGCATGAGACAATTGGTACCTCGGCATCAGCTGCTCCTCTCTGAGCCTGATGCTTTAGCCACTGAAAAATATGATGGTCTTCTCTGGTCTGGAGGTTCAGGGCTTCTTCATTGTTCAAATAAACAGCCTCAACAAATGACTTTAAAAAGAGAAAATATATGGAAAGAGGAAAGGTCAACATTATTCCTTCTATAGTAATGAGAGACAAACTGGTGTGCGGTGATAAATGACAGAATTCATGACTTTTTTTCTTTTTTTAAAGGAAATAAGTTATGATAAGAAGTTTGGATTTTTTTTTTTTTTTTTTTTTGCCAGGTACAAACATGTTTCAAACATGAAACTTCACTATAACTCTCAGACAAAGGTGCACAAATCTTAAAGCACTGAGTATGTGATCAGGCAATAATAAAACAATAAGAAACACTAACTAAATAATTATAAAATAGTCTTTTATAAGTTAAACTATTAGTTTTACTTTTTTCTGACCTAGTTTAATATGTCTTGTGCTCTAGCTCGTCTCAGCTTCATGTAGGAGGAATTCCACAACACATTAGCCTCTGGGTTTACCTGCTGTAGTGTGTGATTATGGCGGTCCAAAGTGGTCTGTTTTGCAATATTTGCATAATAGGCATAGGCCAGATCAGGGTCCTTTGGGAGACCGTGCCGCCCCTGGTGATGCATATACCCAAGACGCAGCAGTGCCAACCGGTCATCTTTCTGGGCAGCCAGCAGAGCGAGCAGCCAAGCCTGAAACGTAGAGGCTTGTGATAACGAACGGCACAAGTTCACTGCAGGCACAGGGAACCTTCCGCTGACTCAGTGAAACAAACCTTCACGGGTTGCTTCTGGACTCCCAGTCCCGCACTGTAGAGCACAGATGACACATGTAGAGCCCCGTTATCACCCAAGCAGCCGGCTTGGAGCAGCAGTGGTAACATTCTGCTGACCACTGCAATGCTGCTTGCTCTGTTCAGCCTCTGAACTGATAAGGAGTACAGCGCTTTGCTGACAGCTTCCAGGCTCACTTTTTCTCCTGTAATTGCAGATTTTACAGTCAAATGGAACAAGAGGCAGCTGACTTTACAAATTCAAGCTGTTCAGTTGGCTTTACCATATTTAAAAACCAATAACATGGCCAGATCAACAGCTTTTTTTCTGTGAGGAGCAGTTTTCTCCCATGGCTCACACTGTGAGTTTGGTGGAAGTTCTTTCTTTACCATCCATGGATGAAAAATATCAAAACAAGTCTCTGAAAAAATAAAAGAGTCACAATCTTTTGAAATAATAACTTCACCGATATCAAGTAGACATCTAAACCTTTTACCCAAACCTATTCTCTGCTTTTTCTTCAGTAAAAAGCCTTTAATCTTGGTCACCATTTCCTCTCGAAATTCTTGACAGCTCTGAAGCCATCCAGTCAGGTTCAAACTCTTTATCACATCTGGAATAACTGTCTCAGACTACAGGAGAAATGATGCAACCACTTACAAAACTAAAAGACAAAAGAAAATCTGAAAATATTTAAAGTATTACCTGTTTTTGGGCGGATATTTTGTTACGATTGTAAACAACTGGTCCAAAATAGCCCTCTGCACCCTGAATAAATTTCCCTCCACCCACGACAAAGTATCCTTCTGTGTCATCAAACAAGATGACATGCCCAAACCTGTTAGGGAGAATGTCCAAACATCAGGGTGGGGGATTTTCTTTTCCTGATAACAGCTGAGTCACTCTTACAGGAACAATCCACTTACACATGTTCAGATACTTGAACGGTTCTGTTCAAGCACGCCATGGAAACTTTCACCTGAAACGACAGCATTTCTATTGATATCCGACACGTGTCAGGTGTTTAAGCAAAAATGTAGAAACTCACTTTCCTTCCCTCTAACATCAAACTGATTTGGCACCACTGGTGTAAAGGCACAGTGAACAAGGAGAGAAACGCAGATGATTCCTCATTCTCTCCCATTCATCTGGATGTGTAAATGGCCTGGATTTGTGTAGTGAATGAGACAATGCATCTTTAATATAGTTTTATATAGTATTTTGTATAGTAGGGCCCTAATGCTTAAAAAAGTCAAATTAAAGTTGTATTTTTACCTGTTTGTTTGAGTAAAACTGTTGGTGTGACATAGTTGTTTTGGGGATCTATATGGTAAAACAGACCACACAGGTTTTGCTTGCAATGACTTGTCAGAAAAATCCAGAAGGAAATCATACACCTGCAAAGTAATAACAAAAAAAAAAAACAAAAAAAAAGTTAGACAATGTCTTCTGCACTACTACATACATTTTTGTTTTTCCTACCATGGAAACAAGTTATTCTTAAGTCGAACGTATTCCAGGAATTCGTTCCTGTAGGGCTCCAGCGTCTTTGTTACCCCAAAGGGTTCTCCAGTTGAGGCATAAATGGTAGTCAGGAAGTGAACAGTTTCTATGACAACGTTATTGTTAGTTTTTATTCTGTAACATACTTTTTTTCAGTTAAAGACCCTCTCCAATCATATTTTGATCTATTGACTTTTTATTTTAACCATGCAGATTTGAGCTGAAAATAAAAAATAAAAAAAACTCCGAATGCATCGGAAAGGAGCGGAGCAGGAAGCTTTTAGCTCGATTGCAGTTTGTTATTAACATGTAAAACATTTTTTCAAATGAGGTTTTTTAGTCCCCTGCTAATTCACAATTTGAATAAACCCAGTATTAATCTAAATTTTCTTTATTAATGTCCTCCATCATGAGAAAAATGCTTCAAAAAACATGTTAAAACATCAAAAAACATTTTTTATTGGAGTGGGTCTTTAAATCTTTCAAATGTACTCTCAAAACTTCATTTTTTACCCCCATGTGCAGCTTTAGGTTCACTTCCACAGCCTTACCTTGCTCAAAGGGACACTGCCTTTGTAAAAACTTTGGAGTTAATTGCAGCATTTGTTTGCACCATGCGATGCAGAGCTTGTGGCGTTTACATGGTCGGCTGAAGAAGGGCTTAGGCTGCACAGATGCCACATCCTGAGCTCTGATAGACCTCTCAGCATCGCTCAGTCCTCTGCTCCTGACTGAGGCTCGAAGGATGCAGCTCAGCACCCACTGGGACTCTGGAACCACTCCATCCGCTTGATACACCAACCAGTCCGGCAGGTTGAGCCTCGTTGTCTTTATCACGGGTTCTCCGGGGACGCAACTCCAATTCCTCAGCAAGAATGTGGAGACGGAGCCAATTTCAAAAGATACAATACAATCCAGTTGTACTGCTGCAGGTTCATCACAGGAGTAAAGTATCTGTAGCAGATAATCTGGGAGAGGCTCCTCTGGAGGATTCAGGAGAACCACTTCATCTAAACTCCAAACAATCTGCAACAGAAGACATGCAAGCGGTTGCTAATCTGTCGAAACCAGATGAGACGATAAACCAGATCTGCTCCAACCTGCATCCAGAGGCAAACCAGACAGATGTTTTTGAAATCTGCATCAGAAGCCATGATCAGTGTTCCCTTACACCTGTGAGGGTATTCGGATTTCACTGAAACAGATCCTGAAGGTCCTGCTCCACTTCCTTTACAGTAAATCATAAGTAAATATTAGACAACACTACACCCACTTACCACATAGACAGATCAGGAAGAAGACAATAGAGCAGACAGAATTGCTGCATTACAGGTCCAACCAAATTAAACTGCATGTTTAATAGAAAAAAAAAGTGTTCATGTTTCATTCAAAATAGTTTATTGCTTTCATGCAGGAGTGCCATTAAAGTCCAAACCACCACAGTAGATGCAAAATTATTTTCTCTGTACAAATATACTTGCTTGTATCTTTAAATAGAAGCTCGGAAAGAAGCAAAAAGTCAAAGAGCCTTTAACTCCATTTTTAACCCGCGACAGGTTTCATTAGGACAGTTGACATGCATCAACATTACAGTGCATTATACCGGGAGGAGACCGTCACTCACGCCCTCTCACACACACACACACACTGTGTTACAGCTGTCGTGCAAAAATGGTACAAAGGAGTTTAAAAAAAGTAGTAGGAAATTTGTCTTTTTTCGCTGGTTTCTTAAATGTCCGTTACATTCTGACCACCTGTTACATTATGATGCAATGTGGAGACTGTGTCTTCTGCAGCACTTTTTGGTTGTTCATTTACCAGGAGCACCCTAAAAGTACTGGCGTCCCTACTACATAGCCTAGAACTACATATGCATAGTTTTGTGCTTACATTAAGCAACTCAATACAAACTGGCACAAGATCCTTTTTCTTTTGAAACCCAAAGATAGGAATCATCTGCAACAAATGTAAACAAGCTTTACTGACGATACCATCACAGGAAGAAAAAAGAAAAAAAAATTACCATAGAACATTCGGCAATGAAGTTTACAGTACTGGTCGTGTTGCACTTTTTATAATTGGCTCAAAGGGGGTTGACGCACGACAAATAGAAAGGCCTCTGACAAAGGCGGGAAATTTGGCACTTAATTTATTTTTTCTTAATTGTTTTTTTCTTTTTCTTACCTTCTAAGAAAACTGAAGTGGTTTAAACTTGAATAGTTCCATCTTGCACAAAAGATTTTCTCTGTAACTGTAGCCCTTACCGACAACCTGCTGTGCAGCTTTTACTACCCACCTATGACTTAAAAGTAAAGCGCAAACAGCTACACAAGGGAGAGAAGAAGCTAATTGGACTTTTAACGTTTTGCACAAACTGATAACATGTGGGGGGATACTAAAAAAAAAAAAAAATTGTTATGTCTTTTTTTTCTTTTAGTAATAAAAGGACATCCTTGATTACTTATTTATCCAAACATTTCAAATGTACCTTTTTACATAAGAGTTGGACATCATAAAGGTGACCTTTAATGCAGTTGGTAAATGCAAAAATAGCTCATAACATAAAAAATAAAAAACATTTAAAAAATCGTAGAGTGAAAAACAAAAAGCTTCCGTTTGATTGTTCTGCTTTCATCTTTACAAAATGGTGTGCTTTTTAGATTACCGATATGCTAAAAAGTCAATATTGAAATAATACTTTTACAGTTACGTGTGTGTGTGTGTGTATGCGTGAGTGTGTGTATAACCATCACTGCTCTGTTTAAAGTTCCCCTGAAGTTTTGTTTTTTTGCCAACACAAAGAAACAAAAACTTGTACCCATCAAAGAAGAAAACAGGGAGGGGGAAAGCGGGAAGTACACGTACAGTTCGGTTTTGTAGAATAGGTAGTACATATTAAAGTAACATCGAGTGTTTTTCTTAGCAGGTTATCGACCAAAAAAAAAAAACAAAAACACAGAAGAAACAAAACACCACGAGCATTGGCATAGCAGTCAAACCAAAGTGAAAGACATGCAAAAATCGCTATAGCTTTCAGAATGAGAAAGAAAAAAACGGAGGGAAAACTGTTCAGACTGGAACCTGCAGGAATAAATAATACTTTACATTCATTCAAATGTACAGTTCTGCTCCCTGTCCTCAAACTCAACAATAACCCCCATAAGCAGCTCGAGATGAACAGCTGGTTGCTCCCACAAAGTAGGTGTAACCTACAACTAAATGCAACGGTAACAACGTGTGCCATCACTAGACCAAAACTGACGTCCGAGACTTCAAGACACCAACAGACTAGACAGGAAATACAGTCAAGCAGCTCTGACATCCTTTAGTTCATAGAGTTTAGTTCTTATTTCTTGGTTTCTTAAAGATCTTGAAGGGGAGTTTCTTGCGACTAGCATTGGAATCGGTGTCATCCCCCGTCGAGGCGCTGTCCTCCTCCAGAGGACTCTTCTTGGAGGATAACTGTGGGATGCGGGTGCTGCCTTTGGCCCCTATGATCCCGATCTGCCCTCCTGGTGGCGATGGTGTATCGGGTTCGGTAGAGTTAGGACTGAAAGAGTGGGACGACTCGGAAAAGCTGTGGATGTCCCCCAGGCTGGGCGACTTCTCCATGTCGTAAAATTTCTTCATGAGAATCGGACTGTCGCAGAGTGTCTCTTTGGCGGCTTCCTCCAGAATGCGGTTTCCTCCGTTGTGACTCAAGGCGTGCAGTGACACCGTGTCGTCTGCATGGCCGTGCATGAAAGAAACAGGTTTGACGTGGTGGCCTCTGGAGCTGGCGGAGGACAACCGATCACCAAAATGGGAGAGGGAGAGTGAGGAATCGGAGTCGGAGCGATTTAGGTCCCTGTGAGAGGGGAAACATACACAGATGAAAGATATAAATCTTATCGTCATGACAAAGGCCAACCATGCTCTATGTCAGCCACAATGCCCTTAAAACCACAAATCCCATCAGCTCAGTCTGGATAGTGGAACTCCACACTTGTTCATTTTGAAGGCAAACGTCACAAATGCTCCAAACATGCTAGTTAAAAGAAGTCAACAGCTTGCAAAGTGTGAAAGCTTATAGAAGAAAAAAGAAAAAAAAAGGATGAAGGAGTGAGAAAGCACCCACATGCAAAGTGTGAGGCGAGATGAGAATACCCGAAGCCGTCGTTGCATGAGGACTGCTCTTTGGACACGTCTGAAAACGTGAAATCGGGAATGCGGTCCATGGGCTGGAAAGAAGCATGATGCATGTGGGAGGAATGAAAGGCGGCGCCGCTAACAGCAGAGCTGTGCGAGCAGGAAGAGGACAAGGACAAAGACGGCACAGACTGAGGGTTTGGGCTGGAAGCACAGATGACCAATGGATGAGAAACGGCCGAGGAGAGAGGAGTCAGAGGAAGGCATTCTACATGGCCGAAGGATTGGCTGCGCGACTGTCTGAAGGTGCTTTTAGCCCGGGAAAGGTAGGGGGTACCCTCTCCGTGATGCCCTCCCAACAGGGAACTCTCTACCAACCTTTGGGAGCCCGCGGCCAGCTGGGGGTCAATGTGGGGTTTGCGCAGAGACACCATACTGGGAGCTGTTGGCACAAAACGAAAACATTACCAACCACTTGAGGGACAACGTCTGTGATATGGGAGGACCGAGGAAAGGAGGACTAGGGTTGAGTCCAAATTCCTTCACTACTCACAGCACTATGTGGGGTGTTTACCCTTTTTGGGGGGTGTCCAAATCTACAATTCCAAAATCCAGTGCCCTAGAAATTTCCCAGAAGTTAAAGAACACAAAAAAGTGTGCATCGATGCTCACTAGATAAGGGAATATGCTCCACAATGAATTGCGTTTGAACAATTTGTCAACTGAAAAAAAAAAAAATGACTAAAATAAATCAATGGATCCATAAATGGACTTTGTAACACGTTAATATTTAGGTTTTACTTCGGGGAATGGGCGACAAAACAATGTAGTGAGCATGTGTCCAAAGTACCCAGGGCACTAAATAGTCTTTCAGGGAGTTCGGGAGTAGTGAGGGAATTGGGACATAGCGTAGGAGAAGGTGCAGATCCTAGAAGTAAACTTGTCTAATTTTAAACCTAATTTTGTAATAATAAAAAGGCTAATTTATATCTACTTATACTGTACTACAATCACTACAGAAAAACTCTATCACATCAATAAGCTCAATCCTAACCTAAAAGAAAAGGAGCATGCGTTTTGGAGACAAGTTACATTAAAGTGAAGAAAATTAGTGTGGGTACAATGTACTGGGTTCTAAAAAGACACACAGGAAGAAGGATGTGTGGTAAATGTCCAAGTACCAAGAAAAAAAATATCTCCTTTTTTTCCCTCTAAATGTAGAAACAGTCATTTGTTTTTGCTCGCTGCAGTGGCTTTTGGAGAGTTACCGAGTGTTAGAGTTCTGTGAAGCTTAGTTATAGGAGACAGGCTAAGGATAGAAGTAGGGCATGAAATAAAAGGCCAACCACGATATTTCCTTATGTAGGTACAGTCTGAAGCAGTGGACCACAAGTCACTGGCTCGCCGCTCCAGATGTTGGCCGCCATCTGTGGTTAGTCCGGTGAGACAGTGTTGGGAGCCAAAATGCAAAGTGGTGGTGGAGGAGGAGGAGGAGGAGAGGGGAGTGAGATAGGAGGTGGAATTAATGTTGATTAAAAGGCTCACTCACTATTCCAGCTGGAAAAGGATTCTGTAGCACCATTTCCACCTCCAGTTAGTCAAACTACGACCTAGTGAGTCAGGTTTGTTATGGAAATAATTCAGATTTTGTACAACAAATCTTGAAGAACATTTGATTTTTTTCCCCTCAATTTTTAGATTTGAAATGATGCGTTTACGGTTCAGTGGCCGTTTTCGTGCATAATGGCCTTCAGTAAACCTGATTAGGAGGTTTAAAATTGACATTTCTTTTTCTGCAGGTTGTTATGAAAGAAGATGGATAATTTTTGTAAAGAATGTGACAAAAAACCTGAACATTTCTCCAAAAATATATTGTCATTAAGATGCATTTGTCTTGACATTTTAATCTCAAAGATAAAGTCACAGAAAACTCAATGATCAGCAGACTCAAAACATTTGTATCAAAAAACAAAATAACAAAAAAAGAAAAAAGGAAATCATTAAAAAATTGCATCAGTAAGATAAAGACACTTTGGAAATTGGAATTAAACAAATATGTAATTATTTTACAATTGTAACCTGTGCAGCCTCTATTACCAGTGAAGCTAGGACATTTTTAAGTGTGCTTTTATTTATTTATTATTTTAGATTATTTTTCCAGCATTGTCTTCGAGTGTTTATACGTTTCTTTGTTCATCCCACAGAGTGGCCCACAGGTTCTGCTGAACTCTTACATTGTAGAATTCCAGGCATGACGCAATCATCCAGCTCATCCATGTCGTCGGACATGGGGAAGTGCTGAGGGGTGGCCCTGCCGCCCATGAAGGTGGAATCAAGGTTGAGGGCCGCCACCAGCGAAGAAAGCCCGGGGTTGTTGACGATGGCAAAGCCCGTCAGGAACTCTATCTGCTGCCAGCGATGCAGCCTCTCTCGCAGAGCGGCTGTCACTTCACCAAGGGATTGTCTAGAAAGCAGGTGAGAGTTGAGCGAAAAGAAGTGAGAACAGAACATACATTTGAACCACGGCTATATACTGTAAAATTGTTTGTTTGGACTTACTTTGCTGCCAGGATTTTGTGGTCCACGTCATCCAGTGAAGAGCTATGAGCCACGTGGAAGGTCCCGAAGAGAGTGTTCCTCTTTTTCTTTATCTTCTCTGCCTATAGAGAACAAGAGAAACTTTTACTTTCTTATACTAGTTGATATCTACCGGATCTGTTTTGAACAATGCTCCCTAAATGATTTGAAAATGCTTAAAACTGGGTCATACAGTCAATGTGTCAACATCATCAGTCCCCTAGATGAGCACACTCACCCCTTCTTTGGCCATGAGAAGCTGCCGTTCTGCACTTTGCTTCTTGATGTTGTAGTACTGCACCTCCACCTCATGGGTGAGCTGCAGCCACTTTTGGAGAGACTCAGGTGGAGACCAGCTACAGCGGGACTCCAGCTCCTTCTCTGCCTTTTTCAGGGCCATACGCACCTGAACGAATTTACACGCAATCACTTCAATGGACAAAAAATAGAAACCAGCACAATCACAAAATACAGCAAACCTCCTTTGGCATTCAATAGGAAGGAGATTCTAAAAAGTACTTAAAGGTTAATATATATAAACATGCAGGAAAAATAAGAGTTTAATTGGGGTAATTCTAGTGACTTATTTTATTGTTATTTGGGGAACTTATGATCCCTGTAAATTCTAGACATCAAGTTTGCTTCAGTCTGAAAAATCTTAAGGATGAAAACATTTGAATTTGATGAGCACGATAATCCTGCAACCAAAGACAGAGGAGCTTTGCCAACTTGTGTGGGCTTTGTTGTGGTTTTCAAGCTCTGACTGACCTCAGTGGGAGTGCTAATGATATCTGTAGTGAAAACTGAAAAGAACATGTCTGATGAAAAGGTTGCTATAGAGAGACATAGGACCAAATTCATATATATGTATATATGGTTTGTTTAATGAAGCGTTGTATGAAAATTACCTGTTCGAGCTCCTCCTCCGCATACTTTTGGCGACTCAACTCATTTACGGTCCCTTCTCTCAGCTCCCTCAGACGTGACGCCTCCTGCTTAGCAGCGTTTATCTCATCCCTCAGCTTTTGTTCCAGGTTTACCTTCTCCACTTCGACTGTCCGATGCTCCTCTTGTGCAATCTGCAGCCTTGGAAGAGGGCGAGGCAGAAAGTTCAAACTGGTATTCCACCATTCTCGTGAGTTTTGTCTCGAAATGCAGGTCTTTAAAGACCGACACTGATCATCTTTTGATCCATTTTGAAAGCGTTTCTAATCATTAATATGCCATTTTTTAGCCAACATTTAAAAAAAGGTGTAATATTCTAGGACAGAGTGTGTGCAGAGCGGCAGTACTTATTTAGAAATTTGCCTTTGAGTTGTGGGCAGAACCGTTGGAGCGGAGCAACCCTGCCTCCTCTTCCCGTCACCCATACGTTTACACACACTCCTACTAGCTTACAGCCCCTCACACTCATCACCTAACATTATGGTGATATTCCAGCTCGAACGAGGAAAATAAAGACGTACATGGATCTAAGTGGATGCATCAGAATGGAACAGAGTAGGGAGCTTATGGCCCCCATTGTATTTTCTATTATAACAAATACAATCTCTTTTCAAACTGTATTTTTTTCTGATCCTGGTTCACAACGATTTGAGTAAATAAATACTCAGAAATGCAATATTAAACTTGTTAAAAAACACACACAAAAACCCAATCTACAAGACAGTGGGTCTTAAGTGGTGTTACATAAATAAACAAAGCTAGCTTGACAATTTAAAATCCTACAGACAGACAATACGTTTTCCAGCCTGTGTGTGTCACTGGTGGAATAAATCGGCCATGCATCACCGGAAACAATGGCCACCACGCAGGAAGCAAGATCCGCGGTCACTTGCTTGACATCTCACAATCAACTCAAACCACGAACAGAAGCAGCTGTCAGTGTGTAACTTTAGAACAGCACCCTGTGCTTCTCTGTGCTTGTGTAGCATCCGCAGCATGTGTGTGCCTTTCTAACGGAGATATTTTTACACAAGCACGGTATTATTATTGTCACTGGAGCAGACCCGCTATTATTAGAACTGAAAGAAGGCCTAACGAGCGAGACTATAACTAACTGGAATGTTATGCTGCCTGCTACTGGACAAAATACCTTTTTTTTATTTCACATAAAACATAAACTCAAGCTAATACCACTAACTAGTCACTAGGGGGCAGCACTTTCCATCAGTCATACTGATGCAGCACAGGTAAGAGCAAAAAGGACAGTCCAAACAACATGCCTTCAACTTTGTCCTCTGATGTTTGGGTATTTTTAAGAGAGAAATATTTGTTATTTCACGAGCAATTTACAGATACAGTGAAAAAAGGCTGATTTCCTGTAAAAATCATTAGACTAAAATGCTTCCCAACTGTTGCATGTCATCAGCCTTTATCAGGTAATCCAGATGTGGCAGAATTAGCCGCACAGCTGACGTGTTGAGCAGCCACAGTTATCGCCATTTCCTCGCAATGTCAATGTGTCAGAGCTGCAATGGGCGCCTTAGGAACTCCTCGTCAAAGCCTCCTCCCACCTTCCCCCAACACGGAAGCCTTGTCTGAGCCAGGCTACTCGATCCCACCCCAGGCTCTGCTCCGTGGTATGGAAAGAGAGCAGCTGGTCGGAGGGATCAGGAAGAAAGGTTCTGCCTCACACTGAGGACAAATCTTTTTCCGCTCAGGCTCCAAAGCACACAGGCTGGAAAGAGATACAGGTCTCTTCATGCTAACCTGTGACCTACATTTGACTGCAGCATCAGAACCACAACTGCAACCTTTAAGACACGAATCTGAAGAACAGGAACAAGACATATTTGCAACAAGACTGATCAGATAAGCACCATCTGCTTCCAGCAGCAGCCTTGACTGATGTCAGTGGAATCCCTTGCCGACTCAAAAAGAGAAAAAGAAAATAAAAACTGCACCAAGAAATGATCCCACTCATTTTATATATCATGCTGCACCTCGTCTGAGGAAACCAAAGCGCATGTTCGTCTCTGAGCCTCCACTGTGGGCAGATTCAAAAATTCAAATGCAGTGAAATGACACCGGTGCAGATAAACGGCACTGCAACAATCTCCAAAAAGCTAAAAGTTGATGGGGATCAGCAGAATCGAGTTTCTGCTCTCCTCAGCAAACTGGATAACAACCACAACACAGTTGAACTCATTTAATCAAGTCTTTCATGCAGCTCTGCTATAAGTTAATATGTGAACAGAGGAACACTGACCCAGTTCACAAAGTACTTCCTGGTTTGATAATCAAGTATTAGGAATAAGCGATTAGATGGGGTGGAACTAAAACACTGGAGTATAACTGCCCGTCAGTGCTTATCAGGTTGAAAAAGTCTTCTCTATAATATTCCCTCCCATAGCATTACTGAATATAAACATTAAGCCATGTGGCAGATAAAAGCAATAAGACTAATGGCGCACTTCTCCCTCAGGAGAGTCAAGGAGTCTTGCCAAGAATGTCACAGTCATATTGGAAAGCCTATGGCTGCTCCCTCCCTGGACAGTGAAAGGGCCCCTCACTTGTTTTTAATATAACAAAACATGACATTTCCAGAGGTTCAAGTCTTTCCATGGGGCCACTTCGTGAGCTCTCCTGCTACCAAAGCCCCCCAGTCATTTTTTTCCAATTTCAACTTGACTGCCAAGCGTGACGTTCCACTCTTCTTTTCATTTCTTTCATTCATTCATTGAAGTCTTACTGTCCATCCAATAAAAGACAAGGTTTTTATAAAAAAATATGTTGCTGAAGTAGTGTGGCTTAATGCGACGTTCACACCCGGCATGTGATGCAATAGCGTGTTAAACGCGCACTCTTGAATGAAGATTTAGCAATTAGTGTTCACACTGGTCTAGCGCTACCCGATACTAGGGCTTCTTCATCTTGTCTACGGTTTACTAGGTCGTGTTCACCACTACAGATGGGAAGAGGCTTCGCACAAAATGCCAAAATGGTGCAAATCTCTTGGTCCAAGTTTTTTCTTTCAAATACTTGGTGTCATAGAATTCCGGCTGGGCACAAACCGCAATTATTCATTTCTTCTCCATGATCAATTTTCAAACGGTGGGAATTTCCATGAATCTTAATAGGGACACCATCTACACGTCACTACCAAATCAGAGTCCCTGATAGGTCAAAGTTCAACCTGGTTTAACCTTCAACGCGTGTTAAATGGCCACACGTTTTCGGTTGTAGAAACTTACCGTAGCGACGCATAAATGGCAGAATTTTGAACGCAGAAGCCCAAAACACATAGAAATACCGGTAGACTTCTCATTGAAGGTGGCTGCCTGACGAGTGTTACCGAGTGGGATGTGAACATAGCTTAAGACTGAGAGAATTAGAAATTCCAACTGAACACAGTTCAGCCCTTGCAACTGCCATGCGTGACAAAAAGAAGACTCACTTCTGCTGCAGGTCATGCAAACTCTGCTCAGCTCTCTGCAGGCCCTCCAGATCTTTCATCATCTTCTTCATGTGGTCTTTTGAGTAGCGGTTCTGTATGTAGGCAAACCAGCAGCCTCCCATTCCAATCACTATTGACACAACCAGCATGAAGTCCTTCAAGTGGTTGTGCCTGTTCACTGAAGAAGAAAAATAAATAAATAGTACACAATAAACAATGATCATAGAAAGCAACAGATTTAAATAAAGAACTGAACAAGTCATAAAAAGGTAGAAAAACTAGTATTTGTTTTGATCTGGCTGGTACCAAAGAAGGTTCAGTCAAATTACAGGCATCAGTAAACAATTGTTTATAAGATGGAATTTTAAATATTATATCTCCATTATGTTGGCAAAATCAAGTAATGATCAAGTTAATTCTGCAGTGGTAAGTTATAGTATGTCCTCTATATAATATATCTGATAATATTAGTTCAAAATGTCCTAATCCTAATTTTCAGTCTACAGCAGAACTTAGTGTGACATGTTAGCCAACAGTTTTCCATGCTTGTTTGATTGCAGCACAGAAATATCCTTCACGTTTGTTTTCTTAGAACAATATTGACCGAAGCTGCAGGAGGGACAGCAAGCCGATACCCGTGAGGTTCGCAAATAGTGACGGCAGAGCAAATACTGGGGTCAGTTCATGTGAACAGACCTGTACAAAACATTCATTTAGAAAGAATGAGTGAAAATAAAGTATCAAATAAAATAAGCGAGAATAGCAAGAGTATGGGGTTCCTTGTAAAGAAAAGTCCCATTGATTTCGCTGTTGAAGGGAAACGTAGTCTTTAGCAAACAACAGAAAAAACACCAACAAAATGCGTTTACTAACTTAAAATCCAATTATCAACAGAAAGGAATCAATTTGCTTTAGCATTATTTAAAAACATGACTTGAACACAGAGAAATTATAGATAAACAAAATATAACTTAAAAAAAAAAAAACACATTTGACATGTTTCACTCTTGCGAGGGTTTATTCCGACTCAAACAACCTGTTTTGTGCTACTTGAGGCCATTTAATGCTTCAAAGTTCCCAAAGATTTATTGGTTTTGTTGGTTATTTCAGTAAAGTAACTGTATCGATTAGTGTTAATGAAGGTGTGGTAATAAAACATCCAAAAAGAAATATTCAGTACGGTGTATGCTTCTATACAAACATTCTATTTCAAATACTCGTACTCATTTAAATTAAAATATAAATACCGCGAAGGGGGTCTAAGGGCAGGAATGTCCAGTTTAGTTTAGTCCGTTTAGTTTGTTCAATTTAGTATTTTCTTATTGAATTCTTTGTATTCATGATCCTTTTGATTTTATGTTTTACTTTTTCAATCATCGTTAGAAAGCCCATCGAATTGCATAAATAAATAAATGAATGAATATACTCTTCAGATAAAGCTGTAAAACTCCCCTTTTGTAGTAAAACTACAACAAACAACTCAACTGAGGTCCAAAAAAGAAGGCAAATTTGTCAATTCAATTGCAATAAGTATCATTGTTTTGTGTAAGTATTAAAGTGCTTTTTTTTTTTTATCTTGGTACAAGTAGAGATGCAAAAATTCATTTATTGGAGATCTGATTTATATCCGTCAAAAAAAGAGGTGATGGCTTCAAGAACTAACTGCTCACAAAGTTCCTTTTTAAGATACTCTATCAACAACATTCACCTAATTTACAATAACAGACACAAAAGTGCAAAACAACGTTTCATTGGCCATAAAACCTGTCATTTTCAGACTGTAAATATGTTTTGATAAACCACACTACAACAGTCAGGTATTTTAGGTTCAACATAATGTCCCAGATGTCTCAAAAAGCTGTTCTTCTAAGTCATCTGTTAACTAACCTGATGATTTATAAGAAGCTCTTACTTTGAAAAGCTGTCAAGAGCAGACTTATGTCGCTCTTTGGATGTTTTTTAACAAGTCTCCACAATAGCACACGTCAAATACAGATGGCTACAAGGTGTGTCATTCTTATTCTAATGTAAGTGCCTACTATCTATAAAGGGTCCTTTAATCTCGTTCTGCTTAATCAAAAAACTAGAGGACTTTTTCTTAACCTATCTACTAAATAAATACATTTTTGTTATGTATTTAGCCATAAATGTAATAAGGTCAAAAAGCAGCAACACAGCATATAAAAAGATCTTAAAATGATTCCTAAATTATTCTGTTAGTCTTTCCAGTAAAATATTTTGTGAAGTATTCGTCAAAAAAAATCAAAGGGAAGTCATGATTAAACTGTAAGTTACTATAAGAGAATAAAAGTTCAAGTGTAGAAAAACAGCAGATTCATTGGGATGTTAATCTTTACCAGCAAGTGAATGCAGACGTGGTGCAGAGATAGAGCAAGAGGAGTGTTTGCTTGTCTCAGAGTGCAGAGGGATGTGTCAGGAATACAGAACAGCGCACACAAACTGAAGCCGAATCCTTTTTCGATGGAAATAAGAGACAATCAAATGGAATTCACTGAGAATAAATCAAGATGTTTTTAAATTTATGTCTGAGGAAAATAAGAGAATAGGAATACAGTGCTTTCATGTTCCTCACAAGCTGTTCTGGTGAGCTTAAGTTAACATTCTTTAATGGCAAATGATTTGTTGTGGGTGGAAGTGGTGGCGAGCCGTTTGAGTTTGAAAGCTTCCTTGTATCCGCAAAAAAAAAAACCCCATTGTGTTTCTCTTGTTGATGCAGGTCATTTTGGATGTTTGCCAGCCAACATGCTGGGACTGAAATGTGAACGGTAACTTTTCAGAATCGGAACAAAGTCACCAACATTTGATCTGCTGTCGAGACATAACAGACTGCTCATTAATCATAAACAGGAGAAAGATCTATGAACTTGTGCTCGTTTCATTCTAAGGCTGTGTTTTCGTTTGCTCTGAAAGGACTAAAATTAGCCACGAACTGCTTATTTTAAAGCCAAATGACTAAATCAAATTTCGGGACTAAAAATGGTCTTAAACTAGAAGCTTCTCTCACTGCGTATCACAAGAATCCTGATTAATGGGTTCTACTGAAGAACAGATTTTAGTTTTTGATCGGCCACTATTCTCTCTACCAATAACTTAGATTAAACTAATTAATGTGTATATCTGAGGAATCATAAAAACATGGTAATAGCTTTTTCGGGAAATACAGTGTAAAACTGATTAAAGAGTTTTAACCCTTTAGACCTTGTGGTGACTTCAGTGTAATAATAAGAATAATTTCAGAAATGTGTTCTGTCGTCCACTTGGGCTTGTGGTAGATCCAAATAATTTTCATTTAAGGAAAAATGGGTCATGGTTCTTCACTGTAAAAGCCAAAGAGGTCAAATTTCAAACTGTACTGATAACAGTCTATATTAAAATTATGTATTTTTTTAAATACATAAAACAATCAGGATTTGAAGACTTAATTATTTGAATTAAGACAAAGAGGACATAAAAAATGTCAGAGGGGCAAAACTGATAAACGCTGTATTTTTACTCACTCAAGGGCGCTCCAAAAAGCACGGTGTCCAAGGCTTTTAGCTGTAATTTTTGCACATGGCTGCGATCCAAAATCTTCAGAATTGACAGTGTCAGGGTGGTATTTTTTACAGCAAGCCTGAAAGAGGACAGATGTGTGTTCATTATACAGGAAGTATGAAGAAAGCAGCAAGTGGTGCAATCCATCTTCACTTCTGTGTCATTATGTGTGTGTAAGGTCATTACGCGGTGTATCCTCTAATTCCAGCGAGTGGTCGGGCATGGGGAAAAAAATCTTTTGTCAACATGAAATATTGGTTCATATAAAATGTTACATATTGTTCACTAATAAATGCTCACTGTATATCATCATCACAGGAAAACAACACAATCAGTTAACTTCTTCAGAAGTGCGACCCACTTTGGTTTTGATCGCAAAAACACCAATCTGTTTTTCTCGTTTGGCCTTTAAGGCTCTGAAGGTCCAGTAGCCACAGGCTGTTGCCACAAGTTTACAACATCTTTTAACAACTTGGCCGATCAGAATCAAGAAACTGTACACAGTTTTTGAAAGTGCATGTTATTGATTTTATGACAGAAGCCTGTAGGCCGGTAAAAATTGGACCCACGGTCCGGACTTTGGACATGCCTGCTTATGAGGCAAAGTGAAAGCAATTAAAAAGAATAAAAATGCAACTACTTAAGGAAAGTTGAACCTTACCTTGGCATGGTACTTCCATTAAAAGACATCTTCTTAAATGCATCCACATATTGTGGAAGTTCTACGCAAGTGATGATCCAGTCCACCATTTCATCCACTGTCCAGTTATACACTACGGGAAAATAAAGAAAAGAAAACTGATCAGGGGACAGAAGTAGGAATCTTCACCTTTTCAAAACAACAGAACCTTACTGAAGTTACAGTACAGCGAGAGAGCGAGCAAATTGTTTGAATTATTTACGATGACCATAAATCAAGTCTAACAGTATTTGCTTACCAGATGTACAGAACAGTCTCATACCAATAAAGACTTTAACATTAAAACCCTGTTCTTTTTCTGTCCTCTGGTGATCCAGCAGCAAGTGACCTGCAGTTTCACCCAGAAGGAGGGTCTAAGGGCAGGGATGCCAAGTTTTGCCTAGTCCCTTTCATTTAGTTTAGCAATCAGCTATTGCATTTTATGACTGATTTTATGTTTTTGTACAATTACTCAGCTGCTTCAAATTTATAGGATGTTTATCAATGCCTTACGATAAAAATCTGTCATATGAAAGTATATGAATATACTATAAACTAAACGTAAACATGAACACAATACTGATATAACGCACAATAACTCAGATGCAAATGAATCTGGAAAGCCTGTTAAGCATGGAGCCTCGCTTCTACTGTTGCTTTTTAAATAAAAAACAAAACAAACAAACACCCACATCAATCAAATGTGACCACTGAAGAAAGAAAATCTGCTTTTCAGCTTTTGAAAAACTCCTAGAGTTTCACCATGACACTGCAAAGTAGAGTGGGTTTGAGGCAAAGCCTGCAGTTGAAAGAGCGTGAAAGGACACGTGTGCCAGATACAGCAGAGCTCCTGTGAACAAAGCAACAGGACTAACTGGTCGAGTCAAAAGAAGGAGTGTGGCTGTGAATTTTGTGTCGACAGACTCAATGACTTCCACTCAGCAGCTATCTGCAGCTGATAAACGACCCTTTGCACCGCATGGAGTCCGCGGCCGTATGCTGTTGATGGCAGAGTGAGACGTTGCAGCATGCAGGTATGCGCAACTGGAGCGACTACGAGTTGGAACGTAGGCTACAGTTGTGACACAAAAAAGGTAAATCAGACCCTGTGGTGTTTTTAAAAACGGAACAGGTAAACAGTTTTGTGGTAAAGAGTTGGTAAATATACATGCAATACCAGTTTATGTGCAAAAATAGTTAAAATAATGGTAATGGTAATAATAAATCAATGCCCTCCAATAAAGGAAAAGTGTGCTTATTATTCGTTCGTCAAGTATTTATATTTATTTCTTAAATAATAATAATAAATCAAACAAAATGTGAAAATATGAACACAAATATATATCTATGGCATGAGAAGATCCAAACAATTTAACTGTTGCATTTTAGGACAGTCACTCAAGTACAAGACAGTGGTTGATTTCATCCCTGCAATGTGAAGAATTAAGAATATAAAGTGGTTTAAAGCTAATACTTAGAGAAGAAGAAGAAGCTCTCTGCTTATCCGGCTTACCTTCAGAGTTTTTCCATGCATTCCACAGGTCTTCTACACTGATGAACTGGTCATCACCATGGAAGGTGTTGTGCTTTGCCTTGGGGTCATGGTAGTTCAGATCCTCTCTGAGGAACTGCAAGATGGAGCCATTGGAAATGGTAAAAAAAAAGGTTTTGTTACACAAAAAACACAGGAACAATGAAGACAAAAAGGGGTAAAACATTTTCCACATGACTTTGCCTAAGAATACTGACATAAAAACATAGACTGTTTCGATGCCGTTTGGAGAATACGGTCAGTTGTATGGACATACAGTGTTCCCTCGCTCTTTTGTTTCAACAGCAAACGGCTTCTGCATGTTTGGTACCGGGCCGCACAGAAAGAATAAATAACTTCTATTACTTGCGTTTTATTTATTTTGGAATCTGAACGATTTTTGAAAAATTGCCTGATTCTCTGTTACATCCGTCACTCTTGACGCAGGTCAAGGGACTCTTCTCAGTCACGTGATAGGTTACCGCTAAAATAAAACCCAGGAGCTAGCAAAACGGGTAAAAAACAAACATCTTTTGAAAGTTTCTTTGCTAAGGGGAAAACGGCCAGCCAGGAGACAGAAGAGGAGCCTTCCATTTTCAAAAAAACAAAGCTATATTTAATAGACAGTACTTCTTTTTCACACCGTGAGTGTGGGAAGGGGAGAGGATTACGACACCTGTGAGATGTGCAATGTCATGCGTGTCCAAATAAAAGCTGAGGGTTCGTCTTGACACGTTTCTGTTCCTCTGTCAGCGTAGCGTTGCTACAATAATCATCCGCCTACATCTTAAGGACCGGTCCGTGAAAACTTTGTGTGACATCATACTGGTCCGTGGCATTAACAAGGTTGGGGACCACTGCTATAAAGAATGTGTTCACCCCTCCTAAATCTACAGAAATGCTGGAATGTGAGCAGATCTTTGATTTTTATTCAACAATCCTGTACTTATTTTTCTATGAATGTTTGAACTTTGAAAGTTTAAACAAGAAGTGTGTAGTGAGGAGTTTTTCAGCCTTAAATCCTATGTAATGCTCACTCTCAGATTTCACTTATCGCAAGTTATTTTTAGAACTTACCCCTCGCATTAAATGAGGGAACATGGAAATACTCAAAGTGAACGCATCAAATGACTGGATTTGTGACAGTCATCAAAACATTGCGGCGCCTCCTGGTGCGTATGACAGGGTCATTACCCTACAAGGGAAACCGTTAGGTGAAAATGTTCAATCATTTAATGGAAAAGCTGACTCAAACCAACTCCTGAAGCATTTACAACACGACCACGCTTTCTTTTGTTTGGTAGCTTTTCCATTCAGGCCAGTCTGCCTTTAGTCTTCTGGGTTATGCTGCAAATGCAGACACATGACTGACTCCTTAAAACCATAACTTGTTTCCTGGCAAATCTGCAGATCTGCACTCAATTGTTTAGCAGCGCTGTAATCTCAAATATGCATACATGCTGCACAGTTTGCAATCTCAATTTCTAAACTGCTGATACTTTTCTGGGTGACGCCTTAATTCTCAGACACCTGAGCTCACAGCAACTATTCAGGTATGGACGCATTTCATGACTGGAGCTCCTGTCGTTTGTTTTTTTTTAACAATGAACTGACGTCAACTCCACTCTCCCCTAGACATTTTGATAAAGAGCCAGAGAAAATGAACTTGCATCTGAATCAGCTTGTACCCTTCAGAAATGCACCGTTGTCATGAGGTGACAAAATGAGCTTCATCTTTTCAGGGTTTTCCCTCAAATATGCATTTATTACAGCAAAGATCATTTCTATGTTTGTTCTTAACGGTTTCCAATAAAAGCCTTGCAGCTGCAGTGATGGTGTTATCTGTTTTGGTCTGGCCTGGACCTCATGACAAAAATTAAACCAAACAAATAGCCCACTAAAGGAGGAAAGACAGAAATTGAAGCTCCTTTAACACGTTCTCACCTGTTGTCCGAGAGTCTAACACAAAAACACAAATGTTGTCTTTTGGTTGTAAAATAGCACACTGAAAACACTACAGTCAACGTCTATCCTTCACAGAAACACCATGGAAAATGAACACCACTCACAACTAGAGTTAATGAGAACTTGGTTAATTATTTGACAAAACAGCTCAGCAAAAGAGGGAGTAAAGCAGTAACAGGAAAAAAAAACAACACCCAAATACAAGAAGTTTAGGAGATTACACCCAGATGATGATTGGACCATCAAAATAGAAAGTTAGGACTGTGAGGCTAAATGATCTACAGCGAGGCAGCCTATGCTCAGCCTTGGTTTATAAAAGGTTGGTACTTACGCCGTCTGTCTCCACTATGTCCACGTTGCCGTTAGCGTCATCATCCATCTGCTTATGAATGCTGCGGATAGCCTCGAAGCTCAGGCGAGCATTCTCGTCTTTGCAGAGCAGCTCGTCGAAGCGGCAAAAATCTGCAGAAGAAAAAAAAATGACGTCAGGGATTCCTAACCAGCAACAGGTTGTCGAAGTGATGAATATGTAATGCATTCAATGAAAAAGCGGAGAGCACTCCAAGAGTTTGTCTCCCATGTGGCGGTCAGTCAGTATGGGATTGAATCTCCTTTGTTTTGAAAACAATTTGACTAAATCAATGGAAGCTTGTGGTCTTTTAGTCACTTTTCTTTGGCAGCAGTCCTTTGTGGAGCCTCCCTGACTGCAATTCTCTTGCAGTTAAAATAAAATAAAAATCGATTTCACCCAAATATCTGATGTTAGTAACATTGCAAGTCTAGCTCCTTACAGTGCATATTAAGGGGACATTTTGAGTTTTTTAACATGTTCTTGCAGCATTTTTCTGACGATGGAGGACATATATTAAGAAACTCAAACTTGCATTTCTAAGCATGTCTTTATTCATATATCACGTTAAAAGTAGTTTTGATGAGTCTGCATTTATGCGATGACACTTTCATGAGTGACTGTGTCTGATCGCTGTGGTGTTAGGGCCTCGTTTTTAAGAGAATACTGTTAAGGATCTACAAGGCAGCGTTTAGGATGACACGGCCGCGTAATGAAACACAGAAAAGCATGTAAGAAGCATTTTCAGCTGTGTCCAAATAAATAAATGTTATAACAAATAAACAGTTGGACCCTTTTTTCTGTTTGATAACACAGAGATCGTTGCTTTATATTCGTCTGCGGCTCATCGGTTGCTTCTTTCCTAATCCGATTATGTCGGCAATAGCCGTTTTGGTTCAGTTGTTAGATTGTATTCAGACTGAGGAATCTCAAAGCGAACCAAAGCTCAGTCCCATTGGAAACCAACTGAGACCACCAGGAAAGATGGATTCATGGTCCTGGACCAGGGTCCACTTGGAGTATTCGGACTGAAAATTCATTCTGTATTATCGGGGAAAACAAACTCTGGTTCACGTTAAGCTGACTAAATGTGTCCAGTCTGAATACACGCTGACAGACCACCGGGAACGCTTTTAAAATGGCTCAAAAGATGATCGGAGCGGGATTTTAAGGAGAGATTAAATTATACATTGTGTTTATATGAAATCCTCTTTAAATTTATAGAAATGTTAAGATTGTGTTTTCTTTACGACTTGCTGATAATTGGATTTGTTTTCTCTGCAAAATGACAAAAAGAAAAAACTGGTGAATTGGATGTTTTTTTATAATTTCTCAGTTAGAATAATTCAAATGTGACATTTGATTCTAAAATTCAGCGTGTACCTCCTCTTTCTGTGCGTTCCTGTCTAATGTTTATTTTTAGCAGAACTTCATAACAAAGCATATCAAAAATAAAAGTGCCACTCCCTTTAGAAGGAAATCTTTCTTTTTCAGGTTTTACCCCAACGCATCACTTTGTATCAGAAGCTCCCTGCAACTAAATATCACTTTAGGTCTATTATTTACAAAAACAAAAATGTTTCCCCTTTCAAAATATTAAATATGTCATGAAATTTTATACGATATGATAGGAAATCAGGTCCAACTTCTATATCCTTAATTTTTGAAGCTGTTTTTTTTTCCCTTCTAAATGTTAGTTTTTAAAATTTTAAAACCACACTTTACATATACATACGGTATATATAGAATAAAAAGTCCTTGACAAATTAGCTGTATTAGACATAGGAAGTGATCATGGTTTATTATGGCATGGAAGTATATACTAAAGCATTAAAAAGAATTGATGTTAAACTCAAGCACAAAAACCTCCCCAAGGAAATGCTTTTTATGAACAAAATGAAAACCATCACAACAGTTGGTCTACTTCTGTTTCAGTATAATTCCACTTCCCTTTTCATGAATGATTAAGCCTTGATGCACAAAACCTCTGCAGATACCGACTGTTAGCTGCAGATGATCAGTATCAACTGCTCAAAAATTGAAACAATTTGGTTTGTATTAAACTGAAAGTTTGAAGTCTGATGTTTCTTCCAACTGATTACCTTAAAAACCTTTGGAGTATGAGTTAAAATGACAAAACAAGATGTACGATGCCAGATTGTAACTTCAAAACCTTTTCCTTTCATTCAGTCATAAAAAAAAGTCCAACATTTTCCGTCTAAACGTTTCAACTGAACTTTAAGCAAACCTACAAAACTGGGAAAAGCTGAACACACCCTGAACTTCCGTGTAGTAAAAAGGTGATTTTTTTTTTTTTTTTCATGCAAGCCTTTTAAGCTTTAGCAAACCAGCAAAGCCACATACCACAAAAGCAATGACTCGCTCACTTTACATGCTTACAACAAAAAAAATGACAGTGGGTGTAAAATTAACCACCTGCAACAGTCTCATAACTGAAAATAAACCTTTTGTTATTTGGCTTGCAAACCTCTGAAGATGCAAGATAAGAAATTTACCTACTAGCAATTCTACTTTTTTTTTTTTTAAGCAGGAGTTGTAAAAGCTGTTTCCCTATGAAAACCCATGAATATCAAGTGAATGAGACCAAATCATGACTTAGTAGTTGTGATTAGCTGAAGTTAGTTAACAATATTGTACAGCTTCATACTCAGCGAAACAAATTGCACATTTTGCTCAGACTCCTGACCCCAGATTTTGAGGTTTTCTTTGACTACGTACTTTGCAGAAGTGGCTCAGACAGAGTTTCAACGCTAACAAATACTAATAATAACATTGATCAAACATGCAAGAACTAATAGTAACGTAGCTTACAACAAAAACCACTACTGAAGTAAAACTCAAAGAATAAATACTTGCGGTTTACTCTTTTTTTTTTTTAGTTTTCTATTTTTTGCACCTTTGATGTGAACTGCAAAGTTCAACAACCAAAAAAGGGGCAATTACTGCCTTACTGGAAAAGGTTTTAAATCATCCAAACATGTACATATTGACTGGTGTTTGAGTTTAACTTCTATCTGTCACTGTCAATACGTTGAAAATGGGAACTATCTATCCGCATTTCAACAAAGATTTGGGTTACATACCATTGAGGACAAATCTGAAAATAAAAATCTTTACATTGCCAAAAAATGTTAGGTATTTAGCCAAAGGAGTTAGGTTTAAAAAACAAAAAGGTGCCCTTACATTGAGAAAAACGTCACTAGAACTTTTTCTTTTTAATTAAATCCTGTTATTACGACCAGACAAACTTGATATGATTGGGTCGAATAAACACCAGTTCAGCTGGACTTGGTGTCTTGCTCCAAGCTGAAGCACAAGGGCTTATTGGCAAATGCCAGCTGTACTATTCTCAGCGCGGCTCGATTTAGTGCCTGTACAATCACAAAGATGTAACAGGGACGGTAGTACTCGGTCAATAAATACGGTGCAGTACATTATACAAAATCAAATAACAAAATAAACAATAACTAAAAATTAAAATGATCAAATAAAACTAAGAGTCTGCGACTTACCTGACAAACCATTATCAGATGTCTGACCGTCCACTTGTTTTTCAGTCCGGCTTTCTCCAATCAAGCCCAAAAAAAACATCCACAAGGTCACAGATGTGTGGAGCTCCATGCCTAGAGTGACAGAAAGAACACTATGTGACCATTTAGAATGAGCTGATGGGTAAAATAGATAAACAGATGAATTATATTTTCACATTAATTAACACAACCTTCTTGTAATCTTTGAGATGGTGAGAAGCTTAGCTTTTCTGCACCAGCTGACTCAGGAAAAGGAAATCACAATAGCAGCTGCCACCCACTAGTGTCAGTATTCATGTGTAAAGGCTTTAGTTTAAATGAGAGCATCTCCAAAAACAATGACATCTATGAATCTATGTGTCAATCTGTCTTTATGCCTTGTGCTATCCTTGGCACTATAACATTGGGTGTGGGGTCTAGATGACCCGCTGAACCTTTTTTCTTCAATGATTTGTGATCTTCACTGGTGTGCATGGATTACATAAAATCCTTTTCCACCTTTATCCACCTTTGTCATGGTAGGGAGAACACGTCAATGTAAGGATCGGGTCAATCTGGACCCCAAAGCACGAGGGCAAAACACTTGCAACTTACTTGCTCTTTCATTGAAGTACATGACCAGGTGTAAATAATAATATTCGTGTAAACGGGCAATAACAAGGCTTACGGTTGGAAAAAGTTGTTGTCCTTAATCAAAAGTTGGCAGAGGAAAAATATGTCGGTGTTCCGTCGAAGAAAAAAAATTGTTACATAAAGATCACTTTTTCAGTCTACCCTCCTCTCTTCCTGGACGAACCGCCTCAGTCAGTCAGTGCCGTTAGCTTGCTGACTCAGATGAAAACTCTTGGATTTTCATTTAGTTTAATTGTCCGTTAGCGCTAAAAAAAAAAATGTACAGGCCTGAAAAGACATGTCACCCCAAAGTGTGAAAATATGAGAAACTGATATAAGAAAAGCCCGGTCCATCCAAGACGTGTGCTTATCAAGCATCGGCAAAGCTAGCTAGCTAAAATGCCAGTGTCAGGGAAATAGTGACAAAATTGTAGGGAACGTGGTAAAAACTTTAAAAAATATCACCTAATTTGTCCATATTTCTTTAGTTTTTCGTGTTTCAGCCATCAAAAAAGCCTATCTGACCCAAATTTTCTATCAATGTATCCACTGGCTTGTAGCGAATTATTTACGATAAAGAACATGAATTGTCGTTTCTGCTAGGCTAACGATTTATAGCGGATAACGTTACCAATCAAATGTAATAACACGATGGGAAACGTTACCTTTGATGTATCCAAGTCAGGAAGTCTGTAATTTCAGCTCCGATTCAACATCGCAGCAGAAGCCTGGTCCCGCGGAGCAGAAAGCAAAGCGAACTCCACCTACCGTACGAAGTCCCAACAGCCGACCAGCAGATACAACCGAAAAAGCCGCAGCGAGCGCGTCTTGCTCTACGTTAGAATCAACGCTCATCGTTCGCCGATGCTGCCCCCTGCCGTATGGAATGAGTACTGGAACTCACCAAAATAAGAGCGGAAGCGAGCCATCTAGTGGATGTAGACAGTCATTCATTGGTTGTATTCAGAGAACCTTCTCAATATAGCCTTTCAATGATGGTAGATTGCTGTAGATTATTTAAAGCAACGGTCCAAAAATAAATACATAAATAAACAAATCATTAATGATTAATTCCCCAGAATGACCTGAATGAATGATTTTAAACTAATGAAATAAAATGTAGTAGTAGCAATAATTCCCTAAAATGACAATATTTAAAGAAAAGATTTTGTAAATCCAAAAATGTTAAAGTTCTAAAGGGAATTCCAAAAATACTTTGTTCAACATTTTAGCCATTGAAAATAATACTTTATTTTCTGATTAGTAACTATGCCGCCATGCCCAAAACTTGATAATGTACATTATTTGTGACTTATGAGATAGTTGCTTCTCAGCTTTGCAAAACAATAATTTACATGCATCTTACTTTGCTTTGAAATGGATAATAAGTAGAACGTACAATACAACAAGATTGGGCATCACCCTTATTCACATCTTATCTACGACTTCAAACATTTTTTATTTATATAGCGCCTTTCATTCACATGAAGCACAAAACACTTTACAGAAAAGCATATTAAATAGGAATTAAAAAGATGTTAATTTTTTTAAAAAGTGTATAAAAACAGAGACACACAAAGTAAACAGGACATCTACACAGAACATTTACATTAAATTAGCATCCCTAAGCAAGACAATCTTTGTTAAACTGGCTTCTGAATTGTCCAGTTGTTGTTTTTTTATTTACATTTTATTTTATTAAAGTTATTATGAGTTTTCCAGTTGGAAATACCAACAAAAAACACATTTTTGTTTATGGACTTTTTTAGGCAATCAC
This sequence comes from Oryzias curvinotus, assembly GCA_023969325.1. Classification (NCBI taxonomy): domain Eukaryota; kingdom Metazoa; phylum Chordata; class Actinopteri; order Beloniformes; family Adrianichthyidae; genus Oryzias; species Oryzias curvinotus. Next base: position 12,546,365 of record CM043718.1, on the reverse strand, counting down.
AATTTAAGATGACTGAATTGTAGAGCCAAACAACATGTCAATTGAGAAAAAAAAAAAGTAGTATTATTGTTTTAATGCATTGCACCATCATTTTTTTGTTAGTCTTTATGATTGAACAACACAAAAAAAGGAGATTTAATTCAAGTGAATACACATGTTCAACATTTCATAATAAAGTTAAAGCAAGCTTCTTTGCCAACAATCTGCTGAGAACAGCATAGGAGCACATAATGATCCTGTGCTGTTAAGTTTAAGTTTAGCTCTAGTAACCAAAGTGACTCAATTTTCAGATCTTTAACTGCAGCAAAAACAAGAAACATATTGAAACTTTTAACACAAGCCTTTTGACATTCAATTTATTGCACCATGCCAAAGTAGAAGCAAAAGACAAGTCTTATGATATAAAAAAAGTAATTCTCATGAATCCATAGTGAAAAAAATTAAACTAAAAAAAGCAGTTTATAGGTGAAAAATAAAAAAGACGAGAAAGGAGTGTACAGTTTTAACTAGTCATTTAATACAGCATCTAATTGTGTACAAACACAGTAAAATATTCTATGGAATGGCTAATTAAATTGTCAGACTTGATACTTAATGAACAAAATTTAGCATATCGTCCTTGCTTTATTGGTTATCAGTAAAGGTTTGGGCACAAAGAAAAAAAAGTATGAAAAATATTTAGAACCACATTTATGTCAGCAGATCCACCTTAAAAAAGCTCCAGCAATACATTTGATAATGACATTGAGTTTTTTGTTTTAATGACAATAAATATTTTGACCAGTAATCAGATTAAAGTTTGCAATTATAAGTTTGTTCATTTTGCTAAACTAATAGTTACAAACAAACAAATGCACACAGAAAATTTAACATCTCCTCAACTGTGTGAAATTTGTTCTCTGCATTTGACCACAGGGGGAGAGGAGAGCTACAGACACAGCTAGGAACCATTTGGTGGTTTAACCCCCCCCAATCCAACTTAGCTGACTGTCCCAAATGGATCCCATTTTCTGGATTTGATTTGAACTGCTGGCCAACCAGTCTCAGAGCAGACACTCTACCTCAAGGCCACTGAGCTGGTCACCTGGTTTGATGCTTCAGGGCCCAGATTTTCTCACAAAAAGATAAATAAATAATAACAAGAAAAAAAAGCCATTGGAAAATCATATTTTTAATTTGAATTTGAACCATATTTCAACCTTTTTTTTTTAAACAAAATAAACTTTTTTTGTGTCATTTTCTGTCTATAACCCTTTGAAACTTGAATTTATAATTAAATTTAAAAGGGTAGTTTGTAATTTTGATTTTGTAAATACATGTATGAATTTCTAGGTTGCATTTAACATGTAATGCAATTTAGTGATAAAAAAAACAATTGATCACAATTAAATGCTTATATTTAAAGTTTCTCAATGTAATTTCTAACACACATGGTCATGTGGTCACACACCTCCTCCTCATGCATCCTCCACTCATTGTTTTTTTTTTTTTACCCATTTTTCTTCACAATTAGGCTTCAATTTTCTCAGCTTTGAGGCTTTCAAGTGTGCGCACCTCTGCAAAAAATCTTGACCCAACATTTTACTGAAGTCCAAACTATGACTGCCAGGCTTTCCAAAGGCTGAAACACATGAAGATCCATGAGGATGCAGATTTTTTGGTGCTTCAGGCAAATGTCCTGCTGCTTGACCGACTTTCCACTGTCAGCCATGGGCTTACATTTAATACCCCCATAATAGTTCACATCGTTATTTGCATGTGCTGCAAATTATTGCATAGAATTTAAAAACATCCAACAAGCGTACGTGTCATTCATGTGTCCTGACAAGCATCAAGAGAAGCTTGCCGTCATGGAGATATGTGGAACAGGTCTTCCTTCCCATCCTCCTCCCCTTGAGCTGAGCAGTAGCTGTGATCAGGTGACTCAGCAGCTGGACACCGACCATCCAGCCTACTGGGCTTTGGTCAGAAGTTTTTGTTATCTGATGAGGAAACAATCGCAATCTCCCGGCTCTTAAAGTCCCACATGGCCGTAAGGTGGAAGGCCATGTTGGAGATGACCACCAGATACTCAAACAGGGCAAAAAAAGTGTAACCTGCAAACACAAGAAGACATGTATAAAAGTTTTGCATGGAGTGGGACTTTGTCCCATAAATTCGAGGTCATAGGGCTTATAAAAGAACTGAGATGGTACTCACTTCCTGACTCACAGTACACATTGTGCTTCCAGTAAAAAAATCCAGCAAAGCCATAGAAGCAAAGGTTGAGAAGCAGCAGACGTACTTTCCAGTGGTGGGATTTTGCATCCTGTAAATAATGAATAATACATTTAAAAGGCCTAAGGGCAGTTTTCAGTTGAATAGATTTTATGTGTTTTGTCTTACCTCAGGATTTAAGGAATACCTCTTAACAGACTTCCATAAACGGCAGGTTATCAGCATGTAGGTGAGGGAGCTCACAATGAACAGGACAAAGCCTTCTTTGTGCACAACTGAAAAGCAAATCAGACAAACAGAAAGCAGAAAACATGCTCAGCTCAGTGTTGTTAGCCATATTTATCTAATCAAAGTCAACAGTTTTAACAGTTCACATGCAAACAACTATTTCTCATGGAAGCATTTGTGTAGCATAATCAACCATTTTCAAAATGTAATTGCATCAAAAAGGAAAAAGCATTTTGAAGTATTGATTTTTCATTTTAATTTTGACTCATTTGATGCAGTTACATTTTGAAAATGACAAAGCATTTCTGTTAGTCCATTTTAATTGTTACATTAGACATTTCTAAATGAATTTTGCCACACATCTACCAGATAACTTTTTGAAAATGAAATGTCAAATACCATTCTCTTTATCATTTTAATTAAGTGACAAAATAAGCTGTGTTGAAAAACAAAATGAAAAAGCATTTTGGCGGATTGCTTTTTCATTTAAATATTTGAGTCAAAAATGCAGCTTCATTTTGAAAATGAAAAAGCATATCTGGTTTTGACTTTTATTTTTAATTATGCTACACAAATGCTTCCATATTTTCTTTCATTGTGGACATAGCAAACTCAAAACCATACCTATTTTACCATGACCAGCCCATTTCGAACTCTACACAAGGTTGGATGGCTTCTTGCCAACAACTTATTTTGTAGTTTCTTTCTCACAACAATGTCTAAGCATCTCATACAAATTTTTATGAGATTTACATTGATCCATTCTTTTTATCTTAGTATCTTTCAGTATGAATGGTTTTCTTTTTTTTAAACCAGTGAATTTTGTTTGGTGGTTTGTTTTGGTGCTGTTTGTTCATGTTCATGTTCAGATGATATCTTAAAGGTAACATGTGCTTGTCTTATAATTCTACCGCCCTCTCTGAGAGCTCGCTGACTCACAAACATACGTGATAAAAATCTGCATGGCTGCATGAACTCTTCACTTGGAGATAACAATCTGAACATTCTTCTTTCGTTGCTTGTTTGGATTGAGTTTTTATCATTTGATAAAGATAAAAAAAACTTGGCAATTCTGCTTTATTTTATGTCTGCCATACACAAATTGAAATTAATTACCATTTTTAAAAAGGTTTAATTGACGTTTAATGCTTTTAAGGGAGAATTTATAAATTATTTTCATTTCATTAATTAATTATTTTCCTAAAGAATGAAGAAGCAAAAAAAAATGTTGGAAAAAAGTTTGAAACTTCCTGCATATCGTTGTTCTTTGAAGTCTATAGTGTTTTGCTTTCATGCAAAACTGCACTCATCAGAATACAGGAGATACCTCAAAAACTCTATCATTAAAATAAATTATTTTAAGCCAGAAAGAAAGAACAAACGCATTTGACAAAACTCAATAAAGTTGACAAAAAAAAAAGAAAGTTGCAACAAACCTTAATGTTTAGAAAGATGAGTAAAAGTAAAAGCCAATTAAAATAATTTTACTAATTATAAATGTTTACTTTTTTGTATTCTATGTGGTGGACCTGGAGCTCCATCCCAGTCTGAAACAGCATTCCTGAAAGACCACCACACTATAAGATAGAATGCTATATCATTAAAAGTATTTTAATAAATTTGTTCTAAAACATTAAAACTAAAGAACTTTTAAAACCAATCCACTGACTTTTAAGTTCTTGATTTTTCCAAATTGGTGATCAAAATTTTGCATGGAAAATGAGCAAATTATACATCCAAAATCATCAGCTAGTATCTAAAATCCCCAAATTCTTCTACTCTCCAAGGATGTGAAGACAATCCTGATGACTCACAATACGTCTCACTGGATGACACATAAGTGAGGAGCAGGAGGCCGATGTTCTCGGAGATAGAAAAGGCCAGGTTCAAGCAGCTCAGTGGGCTCTCAGGGAACCTGGTGTCAAAGCGGATCTTGTAAAATCTGAAATAGGTGAAGGCGACCATGAGCCTTGGTGCTGAGTGTAGTCCAATGCAGAAACGCCAAATGTAACACTCAGGACTTAAGCTTATTGCGGCACTAATAGATGGCAGGTAGTTGGGAACCTGAAAAATACAAGAATGGGAAACTTGATACATGTATAAACTATGGCAAAAATCAAAAAGAATGCAACATTTACAGAAATAACATCTACAGTCGACCAAATCTTCAAGAAAATCATGTCTTCAGAGCTTTGGGGTTTTTCTTGTAAATTACCTGGCAATGTGTACCGGTAGCATCTTCAAAATGAAAGATGGAGGATATGACAACACATGCTATCAGTCCAAGCAGTGGCAGGGACACAGTTCCCAAAGCACAAGCACTGAATGACACCTTGATGTCCAGAGGCCTCTCCTGCAGCAAAACACCTGAGCCTTGAAGCATATTTAACTGAAAGGCAAAAAATATTTATACACATCAAGGGTGTTTGGAAGTAAGAAATGTGAGCCTAAAGTCTGCTTATCTCACCCAGTTTGCTGTGAACAACAGCCGCGCGTTCTTTACAACGAAAACGCAGAATCAATGCATCGTCTCTTTAGAATATTCCAGATCCTGCAGGATTAGTGAAGAGAAAACGAATTGGAGATCCATTTTTCCGACATCTTCAGATCCTCAACAATTTTTTAAGGGGAATGCGATCAGCGGATGACAAAACTGCGGATGCGGAGGAAGAGGAGGAGGCGGAGGAAGAGGATGAGGATGGAGGGGGTGGTGGTCGAAGCACCCGGAAGAAAAATAATGTACATTTGTGAGTATGCTGTTGCAGGGACTTATAAAGTTTACACCACATAGCTCAAGTGCAAAATAAGACAGGCAAACTATTGAAGACCCGTAAATGCGGGATGCGGGATGAGAGCGCACAAAACGCGCGTTTGAAGCGGCGCGCTCTCCTTGGTGCTGAAACAAAAGCTAGAGTTGTATCATTCAATCGTAAATACCTTATATAAATGTATTGTATTGCTGTTTTATTGTTGGGGTTTGTGTCTAGTAATGGCATGCTTGCGTGCGTGATGACAGTCTTAAAGCGCGCACCGTCGTCCCGAAGCCCCGCCCATTTCCCCCCGTCAGCCCGTTTGATGGGATCAGGCGTCCGCAAACTCTTGCAGCACATTCTTTCCACGGGTTGATTTGATTTTGTTAATCTGCAAATCCATTGCTTTTTGTAAAATAAAATGCTTTGCTGCATAAAAATGAGAAGATGGACAATTGTGTTTTGCTGGTTTCTGTGCGTCATTGTCATGCCAAGTAAGTTTATATCTTTATTTAATGTTTGAAATGACCAAAATTTAAGTTATCTTTTTTTCTTTTCATTTCTTTAACTGATTGTGAGAGTCACACTTGAATTGAACAGATTCCACATTGTACTCAGTTTGCTCATTCACAGAGACTGTTGCAGAGGATCTGTACACTTATGACCATGCAGTTGTTTTGGGATTTTCCTCTAATCCCACAGGCATGCCCGCCCCATCCCCATGCCCAGTGACTAAAATTGTTCGAGTATAACATCTGGGCTTCTCACGTCCACAGCTGAAAGAACATTTAATGAAAAAATCAGAAGAAAAGAAGATGTGAGCATTATTTAACTGCTAAACATTCAATTTTGTATATTAGGCGTAGTGATCACAATGACTTAAATTCTAGCTTCTTTGAAAATAAATGTTTAGATGGAAACTGTGTGACAAAACTATGAACTCAAATACAAAATCCTAACTTAATTTGTTAAAAACAAAAATACAAGATGGAATTAATAGATCATATGATCTACTACACTCTTCATGGATTATAAACCCTGCTGAATTTACTTTCAGATGATTTAATTCAGTGTTTCAGTTCATTTGATTGACATTGTCTTTGTTTCCGCCCATCACTCAAAGCGAACATGTTACCCCGTACATGCACAGCAGCTTGTGTCACAGGCAGATGATCTCTTCTCAGAGCTTTGTGTGTTATTTTTCTCCCTGCCATCTGTCATGTTTTTCATTGTTTGTGTCACATTTCTACCTAACCCAACTCTGCAGGACCCTCTACGCTGGCTCTGCGGTCAAGAAAATCAACATTTTTTTTAACCGACTTGAACATTAAACGCTTATGTACCCATTTGTTTAACATGAATACTTGTATTTCTTCTCTTGTGGTTGTAGCCTGTTGGTGTGCACGTGCAAAATATGCTAAGAAGCTCCTGACTGATCTGATGTCAAACTACACTAAGGCACTCATACCTGTGGAGGACACAAACATCATCCTTAACGTGACCTTGCAGGTCACACTCTCACAAATCATTGACATGGTAACACCACAGCACACACAGATCCATGCAAAATTTGATGCAGTCATTTACATCAAAATTACATCTTCCTGTCTAGTTTCCTGTTCTATTAAAATAAGACTTTTTAAAAATCTTTTTCAGGATGAGAGAAACCAAATCTTGACTGCATATTTATGGATTCGGCAAGTTTGGTTTGATGCCCATCTCAAGTGGAATAAAGAAGATTTCGATGGGCTTGATACCATCCGTATACCAGGTAGCTACGTGTGGAGACCAGATATAGTTCTGTATAACAGGTAGGTCTCATTTGGGTCAGTTGGTTTTCCAGCCATTGTTTAAAATTTCCTCTGAAGTAATGAGCTGAATATTCCTTAGCCTTCTTCCTGTGTCAGCTTTCTATTACCATCCACAGTGTTAAGAGGTCGGTTTTGATCTGTGTCTTAAATAAGCTTTAAAATATACAATAACCTATCATTCAATGTTTTTTTTTCATCTCTTGGCTATCTTGTTAGGCTTCCTCACCCATGAAAATGTTGGTTTTATTATTTTTTTTTCTGTGGATCTTTCAAAAAATAGTATGCCTCTTGATTTCAATTAAAAACAGAAAAAATAATTTCAAGAGAATCATATAAATAAAACAAAGGTTGTTGTGTTACTTGAATTTTACCGAGGGGTTTAGAACACAAATCTGAAATTAATTTGCCTTATCAATTTTCTAAAATTATAAAAGTATTAACTCATATCCTTCGTTATTTTTGTTCAGTGGTAGGAGTCAGAAAGAGGAGACCTACTGTAGGAGATGGGGAACTACACAGCATCTGCATCACATTTTTTAAAGTTAAAATCAAGTTAAAGTCCCACTATCTGTCACACACCTAGGTGTGCAAAATTTGTTCTCCACATTTGATCCAGTGAGCTGCAGGCGACCCACGCCCGGGAGGCAGTAGCGTTAAGGGTCTTGCCCAAGGGCCCTCACTGGGTGATGTTAATTGCTTGCAATTGTATTTGCCATTGCTCATTGCCCTCCGGGATTTGTACCCTGGTTTCCTGCGTGGCAGTCCATCACCTTACCAGCTGAGCTTCCCAGCCAAGAGAATAGTTGGAAAAGAAAGTAAAGTTAGTTACATGTAACCCTTAAGCTGGTGACATGAAAAGTGACATGCAGAATAATTCTTCTATAGGTTTATTATTACTTTATCCATTCATCTTCAATTGATCTCATGTCAGGTTCCTTGATGGTTCATTTTGCACACAGGTGGAGAGTGTTTCCCTTGTAAGCTGTCATGTTTTTCTACAGTTCCTCTCCTGTACCTCTCATTTGAAGTGATGGGCTAAGGATGCATGGGCATGCCAACGGACGGAGGTTTGGTGTGAGGCTAATTTAGTTTTGTGAAACCGGTTGTCTGTCTTGTTCAGTGCAGATGATCGCTTCACTGGTCCAATGGACACTAACGTGGTAATCCGGCATGACGGCCAGATGATGTGGGATTCCCCATACATCACCAAGAGTTCATGCAAAGTGGACGTATCTTTCTTTCCATTTGACGCCCAGCAGTGCAGATTTACTTACGGCTCCTGGACATACAACGGTAACCAGCTCGACATCCAGAACGCCATGGAGAGTGCTGACCTGGCTGACTTGGTGGAGAATGTGGAGTGGGAGGTGCTTGGCATGCCAGCAAAGAAGAATATTGTTCTGTACGGCTGCTGTGCCGACCCATACCCAGATGTGACCTACACATTAAAACTAAAGAGACGGGCCTCCTTTTATGTTTTCAACCTTCTGATCCCGTGTGTAATGATCTCTTTTCTGGCTCCATTGGGCTTCTACCTACCCGCTGACTCCGGGGAGAAGGTATCTTTGGGTGTCACCGTAATGCTGGCACTCACCGTCTTTCAACTGTTGGTTGCAGAGATCATGCCACCTTCAGAGAATGTTCCGCTTATTGGTGAGAATTAAAAAAGCCATCATTTCTGTTACTGATTTGATGTTTTGCTTGATTTCTGACTCATGTGCTTCAACAGGGAAATACTACATTGCCACGATGACCATGATCACAGCCTCCACAGCTCTGACCATATTCATCATGAATATTCACCACTGTGGGCCCGATGCCAAGCCTGTTCCCAAGTGGGCCAAAAAGGTTATTTTGCAGTACATGGCCAGGGTGTGCTTTGTGTATGAAGTTGGTGAAAACTGCATGATGTCACAGCCAGAGAAGCATGAAGCTCCATGTGCAAAAAACAGCCCCATGAATGGGCAGGTGGGGTCAGGCAGGGAGGAGATAGTTTCCAAAGCAGATGGAGGCCAGGAGACAGCAGGGTCCATCATCACTGAAGGAAAGGAAGATCTCGATCAGTTAACCAGTCTATCAAGCTCAGTTAGGAAGAACCAAACCAACAACTGTCCTTGGCAGAGTGGCACCTTCACGAGTCTAGACTGTGAAGATTCAGGGGGTCACGGGAGACGCAGGAAAGGGGGAGTGAGTGACGAAGAGAAAAAAGATGGAGATGTGTTCTGCAGAAGACACAGCGACGAGCATCTGCTGCTGCGTGATATTGAATACATTGCCAACTACTATAGAGACCAGAGGGCCACGCAGAAAAGGATAGGGGAATGGAAAAAAGTAGCCAAAGTGCTAGATCGTTTCTTCATGTGGATGTTTTTTATATTAGTATTTTTTATGAGCCTTCTCATCATGGGAAAGGCTATCTAAATTTTCATTTTATAATCAGGCTAAGAGTGTTATAAACGGTTATAACGGTATTATAAAAAGGGATTAACCATCATTAGGAAAATTGTTTTCCCAGCTTTTAAAAATCTATTGTCAAATCAATAAAGTTTTCCTTAACTTGATTGGCTGAAAGTGTTTCATGGCTTTAATAAATAAAAATAATTCAGGGCTGCATGGTGGCGCAGTGGTTAGCGCTTTTGCCTCACAGCAAGAAGGGCCCCGGCCCCCTGCCTGCAAAATGTGTGAACCTGTGCCACCTGCCTCTGCCCACAGGTGGCCGGGATTGGCTCCGGCAGCCCCGTGACCCCAAAAGGGAAGAAACGGAAGAAGATAAATGAATTAAATAAAACAGCAACTGGCTTTGTTACCATCGCATAAAAATACATTAAAAGAAAAATGTCTGGCATCAAGTTCATCAATGATGTGACAACAAGCATTTACCAGGGATTTTTTTTTTCAGTTAAATTATTGATTAATCTGCATACTTATTAGGACTGCAACAATTTACTTTCCCCAAGACTTGATTCAAACCTCAATTTTTTTTGGTCACAGTTTTTTTTTTTTTTTTTTTTGGGTGGGGGGGGGTGGTGGGGGGGGTTATATATGATGTGTATTACAAAACAACAATGAAAAATAAATAATTCCAAATAATATATATTTTTTAGTTGATAATAGGCAAGTAAGAATCACAAAAAACTTTAATAGTAATGTAAAAAAACAATACAAGTTCTTCTTAAATTTTGCACAAAACACATATTTCAATGTAAATTTATGTTTACATATGTACCGGTGCAATAATTTAGTCAACAACATAGTTAGCAATAATTTACCGGTCTGTGAGCCACTTTGTACTGGGTCGTAGACAGAAAAAAAATGCATGTTAATTTAGATTATTTTGGTTTTGTTTATTTTCTGATACTAAAAGAAATGTTATTTTGAGAAGCTACTTGCTTTTTTGCGTTATTTATCCATCACACTGCAAAAGTCAGTTGGGCCTGAGGTTAGCTTCCAGTTTTTAGTGTCCGTTTTGACATTAAAGGGGACATCTTCATCACAAAGTTTCAGTCTATACCAGCTGCAAACATTTTACAGAGAATGAAAATTCAATCAAATAAAGTTTTTTCTGATAGTGTGAAAACTTGTAAAAAGGACATTTATGAATTTTTCTACAGCAAGGGATAATTATATGCAGACATCTGTTAAGAAACTTGGAAAAAAAAATCCTCTGTGTTAAAAATATAGGATTTATGTAAAACAAAATATGATAAACATTTTGCCCTGAAAGATTATCTGAGACTTGAGTTAAGGTTCTCAGTTTTATAATGGTGTTCTATGAAAAAAAATGCTGTAATAATGCTTTTATTGATTTTAAAAATCCGAAACAACTTTGTTTCATTGAATCTTAGTAATCTGTAAAAAAAAATCTTACTTTTTCAGAAATTTTTAACTAAATTTCTTTTACCAGTAGTAGCATTTTTATTTTTATTTTATTTTTTTTTTTTTTTTTTAGCATTTTTTAGTTTGAAAAGTAGATTCTAAAGGCTAAAAATATAAAGCGCAAACTTCGGCCCAGTTTATAACGGTCCGTGAAAATATTGTCTGACATTAAACCGATCCGTGGCCTAAAAGAAAAGGCAACAATTCACTTTTTCCATGACTGGGTTCAATAAAACAACATAGGGTTCAGTTTTTTTAACTGACAATTGTGGCATCCCTACTAGATTCTAAACGAGACTTTGAAGAAACCCTTTTTTTTTTAACTCAAGGCACTGCATAAAGATGACTTCAGGGATGCTGTTCATGTATTTGTCAAAAAACTAAAAAGTAAAAACCATTTTCCTTAGTAGCTGTGTAATTTTTTGCCTCAATGATGTTGTCTGCATTCCATAAATAATAGGATTTAGGTTGCCGGGAACAACATGAAATAAAATGTAGGCAATCTTCCTTAGATCCGGATAATTTGGGAAACGGTGAAGGATGATGGTCAGAAACCCTGACCACAGCATGATTAGATAAAGAACCAGGTGGCTTGCGCAGGTTTGCAGCGCTCTACTGTTCAGCTCTTTGTTTTTCCTCATCCAACAGATGACAGCTATCCTGACATATGTGAGAAGTATTCCTCCCATAGAACACGTGAACAGCAGTACAGTGAAAAACAGTCCATAGATGTTGTTGACAGACACGTCCGCACAGGAGAGCTTGAACAAAGAAGCGTTGTCACAATAAGCGTTTTGCAAAACTGACCTGCAACGGGTCAGCCTCACGGTGAGACCTATCAGCACAGACACAAGCACCAAAGAAAACCCCCATGCAACCACCGACAGGCCAATCACAGCTCTGGTAGTCATTATCGAGCTGTATCTCAACGGGTGACAGATGGCCACATATCTGTCAATGGCCATGATGACGAGGATCATGTGTGATGCCGATCCAAAGGTGTGGCTGTAGAAAGCTTGAACCACACACTGGCTATATGTGATGAAGCGCTCTGTAGAGAGGATATGAGCCATCAACTGAGGCAGCAGGACTGTGTTACCTATCAGGTCATTGACTGACAGGTTGCAAAAGAGAAGGTACATGGGCTGGTGCAAGCTCTTTTCAGAGATGATGACGGCCAGAACGCCGAGGTTAGAAAAAAGCAAAGAGCAGTAAACAAACAGAAGGAGGAAAAACAGAGGATACGTCAACTCTGGAGAAATGTCAAAGCCCTGGATCTCCAAAATGTCTCCAACAGCGGATGCGTTTTCCTCCATTGCCTTTTAGTTGGTTAAAATATCTGCAAAAGAAAAAATAAACAGTCTTGTCAAGTATGGAATACAGACAGAAATGCTAAAAACAGGTTCACTTAAGCACAAACTGATTATTTTAAAATAAAAAGAACGTCTTTTTTCTCATTTGCAAGTTGTTGGCAGCAGAAATTCAAATCTTGCCTGCCCCACTTTGACTATATTAAAAAGGTTTGTCATAGATTGCACGCACCTTTTCTTTGAACATGTGTGCATGGAGTCAACAACACCGAACACGAAGCCTCTGTGTTGAGGGTCAGTAATGTTATATAGCATTCCAATGAAGGAGGGATTCCTGCGTTACCAGTCAGATTCTGGTTTCCTTTCCTTTTTTTTTTATTTTTTTACAAGAGAGCACCTTTGAGATCTTAACAGACATCTTTTTAAAGTCTCTCCCATGATTAAGGCGGAACATTTATGTATTTAGTGGTTTTTAACATTGATAATCGAGCAGCAAATACATTTCCAATTCAAAGTTGTTGATTTGCAAAAATTAATTAATACTGTTTGCAATTTCGTTGTGCTGTTGTACCAAGTGTGACTGTACAATGACAATAAAGCTTTATCTTATCTGATCTTATCTTTTGTAAATATAAATAATTCAGAATGTGTGAAATCTATAGGATAAGATAGGTTGTAAGATTAAAGCTAGTGAAGTTTTTATATTTTCTGGCACAAGCCAGTTGATTATAGGATCATAATAAATTGGGTTTAGCGACTAATCAGAAAGGAAATTCAATATAAGCCAGTTATTTTTCATTTAATACTACGTTAAAGTTATTAATAGTTAATTGCATAAACTTGAATTGAAAATCAGCTACTTTTTCAATCAGACTTTCTACAACACGTGTCCATAAATAACGTGTGTACAAATATACTTACCTATGTTTTCATTTCAAATTCTTAGGCTGCTGCTCAGTCAGTTTGATATAGTAAGATGGAATATAGTTATGCAGAAAAATATTTAAAAAGGATTGGGACACAAAAAGTGAAGGGACTAAACTCAACATGAAACACTTTTAACAATAAAATAATTTTGTCAAATGTAAACTGGGACAAATCTACTCCCTGCCGATCTGTCTTATTTATGTATTGATTAAATGTCATTTGGTTTAAACAATGCAGATTGCTGAACCATCCCAAATATCCCATTAGATATTTCAGATTGCCTGGAATACAAAACAACTGTTTCTTTTTATTTGCTGTTTTCAGAATCTAAAATTGACTTAAGTGTAACACATCTTTAAAAACAAATTAAGTTTTTTTTCCCATGTCCTTTTCAATAAATGGGTGACAGTAGTGATTTAATAAAGACCTCAAAAATCATTCAATCCATGGTCAAATTAGCTATTTTTCAGTTAAATTTAAATGCAAGCTGGCTCAATCCTATTTATTTTATTTTTTTAATGTTGCTTTTTTACTGAATAAACCCAACAGAAAAATTGGGAACAATCTTATGGTTAGAAAGCATAAGATAAACCTGCCACAACAGTTTTAAACTGGGTCAAGCAAAAGATCAATATTCAGACCAACATCATAAAAGCTGTATGAAGATTTACGTATGATATTGAAATAGTAGTAAATAATTTTATGAAATTGAAATGGTAGTAAATAATTTTATGAAATTTAAATGGTAGTAAATCATTTTATGAAATTGAAATGGTGGTAAATAATTTAGTGGAGTCTAAAGCTATTTTTTATTTTTTTGCTATTATAGAAACAGAATTAAAATGACACTTGAGCATATTTAACACAATGGAAAAGGCCCTAAACACACCATTTAAGGATAGAGCAACACACACAAACTATCCAAAACAATTAAGATTTCCGATTAATGTCTCCTTGTGTCCATTTCTCACAGGGGGGTCATTAGTTTTTATTACCATAACTGTTTTCTGTGGAAGTGTCCCAGAGGTCTGCCTTGACCACTCACTGCTCTTTTTTAAAATTATTTCTGCCTGCCGGTCATAAGTTAACATGTTATTTGAAATGTTACAGTTTAAACTGAAAATAATATTGATCTTTGTGTTTTAAGACATTCAAGACAAACCATCAAGTAAAACAAGAAATATTTTACAAATAAAAGTTAACTTTGGCCGAACTTTTTATTTATTTATTTTTTGTTATTTAAAACTGCACAGGGCCTGTAAACATTTGATTCTCCCCAAAGAGTATTACAGAGCAACAATATCAACTGGAGGACTGCCATTTGTCCAGGGATTAATTAAAATGTGAAACACTTATTAGCAATTATCTAAAGCCATCTCAAAGGGGCTCATTATTATCAGTGTTCTTGCAAAATAATGTGACATTAGGCTGATGTAATTCTTTATCTTTCAAGTGCAAGTTTAAAACACAAAACACACATCTAGTTTAAGAGAGTCATATATATTGTCACTTTAAAAACTTTGGTGAATTTATTCTGAAAAACTGCAACTAGGTTTGCAAAATGTAAGCAAGTTTTTCTGGCTTAACTGCTATTGCATAACCCACACTTTTAGAAGACTTTTTTTTTTTTTTTTACTTAGGACACTTATCTAAAGTTTAGTTATTCTGAACAACATTTATCTGCTTTTTCAAGAACACAATACTCTACATTATTCTGCAGTTTTTTTCAATAAGGTTTTTCTCATTTTCCCAAGCATCATTGCTTGATTCATTTATTTTGGTCATTAAAATGAGCGATTGCCTTAAATAGCCAACATTGCCAACTTTTGGCCAATGCAGCTGACATCAAAGATGCTTACCCAGTAGAGGCTGATGCAGAAAGTTTCAGTGTTCTGACAGTAAAGCTGAGGTTCTTCTTTTTGTTTTAGTTGCTCCATTTAGGTGCTGCCACAGCAAACCATCCGTCTTCACAAAGCAGCTAGCCATATCCTTTGCATCCTTCTAAGTCACACTAACTATCCTCATTTCCTCCTTTGCGACATCTAATAAATCTCACATTGACTGTATATGAGAACTGGTCTGTTTAAACCCTCCTGACTCGTGTCCCAAACAGGAACTACCAGCTGGGTCCAAGAAGCCAAAATCCCCTAGATTTCTATTGAGAAATAAACAGCTATTACTCAGTCATTAAACTTGTCAGAATAACCAATCTTGCTCTGATACTTTTTTAAACATCCTGTTGCTAACACTAACTTTTTTTATTATTTTTTTTGTAAGTTATTTGAGTGATAAACTGACCAATCAGATGCCTCAGTAAAAGTATGTGGTGCCCTCTGGCCCCCACCTCAGACATTTGATTGACAAACTCCTGATTGGAGACAGCAGTTGCCATAGAAACGTTGACTCAGACCAACTCACACCAATCACTGTAGTCGGGCTACAGTCTATGGGTGATGTCACACTTGCTCAATCCAGTTCTCTATACAGTCAATGCAATCTCCTCTTTGGTCTCCACAGGGCTCCATTTTGGCAGCTCTAACCACAGTATCAGTTTATTGCCATATTTACCATACTGCTCTAACATTTCCAAACCATTTCAGTATTTCATATAATCAATAAATCATATCAACAAACAAAAAATGACTTTTCTCTCTATCTTGGTACCCTTTTGTAGACTTTCTATACATCTACAAAGAGACAATGCAGCTTCTTCCTCAACCACTCTTTCCCATAACCTCATTGTGTGATTATCAGTTTTATTCCACAACGCTGCGTACCTCTGCATACCTCTTAAAAATGGGCACCAAAACCCATCTCCTCTATTCCTCAGGTATCTTCTCACACTCCAAGGTCTATTGTATAGAGCACTGTCAGAAACTCCACAGCCATCCCTTCTAAACCCTTCCAGAACTCCATTGGTATGTTGTCAGGACCAACACCCTTTCCACTTTTCATCCTCTTCACTGTCTTCCTCACTTTATCCTTACTGACCTTTGCTACTTCCTCCTCCCCACCAGTCACCTTTTGTTCTTTGTGCTCTACAACATTTTGCCCATTGATTAGCTCTTTAAAGTTCTTCTTTCATCTTTCTGTCACACTGTCAGCAGACAGTGTCCTTTCCTGTTCTTGAACACCCTAACCTGTTGCACATCCGTACCTTCTCTGTCTTACTAACCTGCACAGAACTGTCCCTCCTTTGTGGCCCGTAACAATCGACTTTAGGTCAAGTTCATTTAATTTTAGTTATAAGAAGATATGCCTTAAACTACTTTCAGAAGGAATGAACCCAAATGTTAGTATCATTTGGTGAAAAGTTTAAGGAGGCCAAAATGTAATTGCTCTTTGGCTTTAAGGACTTTGGGTGAAATACTGACCATGTTAATTTGAATAAAGCACATTTGCAATGATTAATGTCCTGCATGTAATAATAATGATAATATTTACATTATTAATAATAATACAATATTCCTAATTTAAATCAATACTTCTGGAAATAATGTAAAACTATGCACATGATCTAAAAGACTAAAACTAATCAAACAAAAGTTTGAATCTTGCGACTAATTTGACTTGTCTTGTTTTTTTTAGTGGTTGATAATCCCAGAGGCCAATGATCATGGGAATCAAAATGCCATAAAGCTAGATGGGCAGAGCAGCGCTGAGCACTTGGGCCAACATTACATGGACAGAAACAGTAGATGTGGTTTCTGCGAATGCTATAAACATTTTCAGTAATGTCTATTTTGATATTTTTTTCCTTTTCATGAAGCTAAATGAAAATGGAAAACAGTTCTTTTGGGTTTTATTCTAAATTAACCATGGATACATTTTTTATTCCAGCTGGAGGAAAGTATCCCATATTTCTTCTTGGCATTGCAATTTATTTGTTTGGAATGTCCTGCAACCTGACGCTGCTGACTTTGATTATTCTGAAGAAGAACCTTCACAAGCCAATGTACTTCATCCTGTTCAGTCTGCCCCTCAATGATCTGATCGGTATAACTGCGATGATGCCAAAAGTGCTCTCAGACATTGTTACAGAGACGAATGATGTTTACTATCCTCTGTGTGTCTTACAAGCATTCCTTCTTCACATGTACGGTGGTGCTGTTTTGTTTATTCTTGCAGCGATGTCCTTCGATCGTTACGTTGCCATCTGTATGCCACTACGCTACAGCTCCATTATGACCTTAAGAATAGTCATTGGTATTGTTACTCTAGTTTGGGGCCTCGATTTTGTCTTGATTTTGTTACTCTTCTCCCTGCAAGCAAGGCTTCCAAGGTGCACAGCTCTTATCAGGAATGTTTTCTGTGACAATCCATCCCTCCTTAAGCTCACATGTGTCAACACAGCAGTTCAGAATATCACAGGACTGTTTAACAGGTAACATAAAGAAATAATATTAAGCCGGTAAGGGTTGACTGGCTGTCAGTGCAGCCGTTTATTTTAAATGACAGCTGCAAAGAGTAAAGAAGGTGACAAACGTAAAGGCTCAGGCACAAATGCAATAAATAACCAAAAGACAAGTTAACTAGATGGACACCAGTCGACACATTAAATGCCAAACAAAAATCCAAAACACAGATCACAGTCAGAGGGGAAAAACCAGGCCGTTTTCACAGGCTCTAATGCCAAGTTCGACAGCAGGGGGCCAGCTGACTAAACGGATTCCTCTCAGGAATTCAGCTGCCCACTGGAACATGGTCTGCTTGAGGCTTTTATGCTTCCCGCCCAGCCTGGCGATTGGAGGAGGGAAAAGGCTGCAATCATCTCCTGCAGGAGGTGACGTCAACGGATGTGGTGGAGGCTTCTGCAGAAGACACACAACCACACACACAACAAACACATACATGCAACACACACATACACACCAAAAGGCCTGGGGCCGTAACACCCCTCCCCTTAAGTTTCAAACCCGAAAATTGAAGGGTTTGTAACCAGAACCACCAAACAAAGTTAAGTGTGTGTGTGTGTGTGTGACATTACCAAAAAAATGGAAAACCGGACTCACCCGGACCTGGACAGTGCATCTGCTAACAGGTTCTCTGTACCTTTTTTGTGATGGATTTGAAGGTTGTAGTCCTGCACCAACAAAGCCCAACGCATGAGACGCTGGTTGTGATTATACATACGAGATAGAAAAACAAGTGGGTTATGGTCAGTGCGAACAACAACCGGCAGAGAACTACATCCAACATACACATCAAAGTGTTGAAGTGAGAGCAACAATGCCAAAGTTTCCTGTTCTATGGTGGAATAGTTGTGCTGGTGTTTGTTAAACTTTTTGGAAAAATAACAGACCGGATGTTCAACGCCATCTGCATTCTCCTGCAGAAGAACTGCGCCAACACCCTTCTGGCTGGCATCAACTTCCAGCACAAAAGGGCGAGAGGGGTCTGGTGCGGCTAGAACAGGTGCATGACACAATAAAGACTTCACACTATTAAACGCATGCTGGCATTCGGGGCTCCAAGAAAATCTTACCTTTGGACTCACCAAATTGGTAAGAGGACAGGCGACAGATGAAAAATTTCTGCAAAAGTTCCTGTAGTATCCTACCATACCGAGGAACCTACGCAAGTCACGACGGGTGGTAGGAGCGGGGAAGCTCAAAATCGCTTCAACCTTGGCTTCCAAGGGTCTAACTTTTCCCTGCCCTACTTGTCTCCCCAGATAAGTAATGGTAGCTTTTCCAAATTCGCATTTGGCTAGGTTGACTGTGAGTGACGCCTTTTCCAAATGGGAGAATACTGTGTGCAGCATCTCAACATGCTCCTCCCAGGTTGAGGAGTAGATGACTACGTCATCCAGATAGGCGCTGCAGTTTTGAAGGCCAGCAAGTACGATATTCATCAAACGCTGAAAAGTGGCTGGCGCATTACACAATCCAAATGGCATAACTGTATATTGTAGAAACGTGTCAGGAGTAACGAAGGCTGAAACTTCTGAGGCACGCTCTGTCAAAGGGACTTGCCAATACCCTTTTAGAAGGTCAAGCTTGGTTACAAAGTTCGCATTTCCAATATTGTCAATACAGTCATCCATCCTAGGAAGAGGATAGGAATCGAGAATTGTGACCGAGTTGACTTTTCTAAAATCTGTGATGAACCGAGGGGTTCCATCAGGTTTCTTTTCCACCAAACATGGAGAGCTCCAGGGACTGATGCTGGGCTTTGCAAGACCATGTGTTACTAAATAGTCAGTTTCTTGTTTCATGAGAGTTCTCTTTTCAGGATTAACACGGTACGGATGTTGCTTTATTGGTTTATTTGATTTCACGGCAATGTCGTGTTTAAGAACAGTAGTGGAAGTTGGTACATCACTGAAAAGGCATGTGTATTGTGAAACACAGGCCAGAACGTCACGTTTCTGGGCCTCCTCTAAATGGTTAAGTTTGGCAGGAAGAACTTTAATCATCTCAGAGTTAGACAGTCTAGCACAGGAGCGAGGTGAAGTAGGAATGCGCAGACTGTCATCCTCCTCAGGTTCTTCAGGCTTATCTGGCGGTACAGTGACTGCTGCAGAAATCTGTGGAGTTGGATTCACAATGGGCTCTGAAACTTCACGTGAGTGATATGGCTTCAACATGTTGATATGACAAACGCGAGCTTTACGCCGCTTGTCAGAACTGCCCAGGAGGTAATTATTGTTTTTCAACACTTGTTGTACTTCAAGTGGACCAATGAACTTGGCAGACAAAGATGAACCCAAAACCGGAAGTAAAGCAAGCACCTTGTCCCCTGGTTGAAACTCACGCTTCACAGCGACACGGTCATGTCTTTGTTTCATTTTAAGTTGGGAGTTGACCAAACACTCTTTAGCGAGTTTGTTGGCACAGCGTAGCCGATCATTAAATTCACGGACGTAGACACGCACACTTCTCCTTTTGTCCTCCACTGGCGACAAGAGTTTTTCTTTTAGCGCTTGAAGTGGTCCTCTGGGAGTGTGGCCAAAAACTAATTCAGCAGGGCTGAATCCAAGTGACTCTTGAACAGACTCACGTGCAGCAAACAAAACAAAAGGGATGCCCTCATCCCAATTTTTCTTTAACTCTAAACAATATTTCCGAAGCATAGCTTTCAGAGTTTGATGCCAACGCTCTAGTGCGCCCTGAGACTCCGGGTGGTACGCACTAGATGTAATATGAGTTATGCCGAGGGTTTGGATGACCTGTTTAAACAAACCAGATTTGAAATTCGTTCCTTGATCAGTTTGAATTGTTTTAGGCAATCCAAAAGTAGAAAAGAATTTTGTAAGAGCTTTAATGACAGAACGAGTGGTTATTTCTCGCAGCGGTACAGCCTCAGGAAAACGTGTGGCTGCGCACATTATGGTGAGCAGAAACTGGTTACCGTTTTGGGTGCGAGGCAATGGGCCAACGCAGTCCACAAGGACGCGATCAAATGGATGTTCAATTATGGGAATTGGTTGTAACTGTGCAGATGGGATTTTCTGGTTTGGCTTTCCAGCCATCTGACAGACATGGCAAGTTCGACAAAAACGTACGACATCCTGTTTAACGCCTGGCCAGAAAAAATGTTTTAACAGAAGTCGATAGGTTTTTGTCACCCCAAGATGCCCTGACCACTGGCTTTCGTGTGCCAAAGATAGAACTTGCGCGCGATAATTTAAAGGCACAACGATTTGGTTTACAGTTTGCCAGGGTGCAGTTTCAACAGCAGAGGGAGACCATTTCCTCATAAGAACATCATTATCCAGAAAGTACCCTGATTTTTCTTTGACAAGTTGCTCATCACTCACCACCGTGGAGAAACATGTGCGTAGAGTTGGATCAGCTCTCTGCTCGGCGCACAGCCGGGTGCGTGTAATGGGGAGCGCGGGCTCTGAACGCTCCGAATCAGATGAATTGTCGGCGGGAGCTTCCACCTGTGCTGGAGGAAGACAAACAGAATTAGCTCTGTTCTGGGAGTGTTCATCTCCTGAAAGGGCTGAAATAAGAATGCTGTCAGAGAGGTCAATATCGGCATTTCTACGGGCCTGCGCTCGCGTCACAGCACAAGCTGGGTACAACTTGCGCTCCGTTTTGTCTGGTACGTTATGGTCATGAAAATCTGCAAGGGGCTTTTGTAAGACTTCCAGATGCGGCACGACTTTACCGCCGGCTACATCATTTCCCAGTAAAATAGCGACCCCTTTCATGGGTAATGCAGGACAAACAGCCATAGGGAAAATGCCAGATATTAAATCAGACCTCAGGTGGACTCTGTGTACGGGCCGAGGAGTGTACTTCATGCCAATTCCACAAAGTATGACGTCATAGTCACAATAAGAACCTGCTGCAAAGGTTAATGTGTTTGCTAAAATCACAGTTTGTGATCCACCTGTATCTCTCAAAATACGCACAGGACGCTCATCCGTGCGCTCACCACTCAGTGAGACAAAACCTTCGAATACGAAAGGTTCAAAACAGGAGTCGGGAGTTTCCGCGCATTTAGCTGACACCGGATTTATTGCACCGACACCTTTTGGTCTAGCAGGACTTGGTGGACTACGTTCAGTTTTATTTTTCAGAAGAACACAGTCAGCGATCACATGTCCAAGTTTGTGGCAGTAATAACACTCACGTGTTTCTCTATTAAAGTGTGTTTTGTTTCGAGCTGGCTGTGTTACAGCTGCAGCTCTTGGGTGGTTCGCTAATGTTGGGAAGGTTGTTTTGTGTGTCAGCACATACTCATCAGCCAGCACGGCCGCTGACGTAATAGAAGTGACCTTTTGTTCATTTAAATAAACCACAACACGATCAGGCAGACTTCTTTTAAACTCCTCTAAAAGAATAAGGTCACGGAGAGAAGCGAAATCACCCACTTTGGATGCCGTGCACCAGCGATCGAAAAGAACACATTTCTCCCGAGCAAACTCCACATGAGTTTGTGACAAAGATTTTTTCTGCTGTCGGAACTTCTGGCGGTAGGCTTCAGGCACTAGCTCATAGGCCTGTAAAACAGCCGTTTTAACCTTATCATAATTTAGACTGTCTTCAAGAGGGAGCGATGCTACGACCTCCTGAGCTTTTCCACACATTTTACAGTGGAGCAGTAATGGCCAAACATCACGGGGCCAGTGTAACGTGCCAGCAATGCGCTCAAAGGACGCAAAATACGACTCCACTTCACTCTCCCGAAAAGCGGGCACAAGTGGAATAAATTTACTTACGTCAAGCAGCGTGGTGGAAGATCCAAGGAGGGGAGGGTTTGCGCTGTCAACTGAGGACAGCGGAAGCTGAGCCTTCGCCTCCAGCTCCAGCTGACGGATCCTGACAGCTGTCTCAGCCTCAATTTCCAAACGCTTAATCTCCAGCTGCATCTGGCGGGTTTGCGCCTTTTCCTGCGCTTCAAGTTGCAAACGGGCGAGCCGGACTTTCAGTCGCGCATCATCCCGCGACCCACCGCTGCCTGGAGAGAGCGGATCGTAGCGTGGGAGGCTGAAGGGTGGTTTTCCCCGTTCGGGCCTCTCATCGCTCTCTAGCACGGGAGATGTCTCCGCGTGCACACGGTCACCCATGTGCGGGGCGCCGCTGCCACGCTCGCGGCCACCTCTCCCCGAGGCGCCGTCCGCGGACAACACAGGCACCTCAGTGACAGGCAGACGAACCACGCCCATTCTCATCAGATCACCCACCAAGAGATCCTTAAGAGCCTGCTTGTTAATAGGTTTTGAAAATGAAACGTCAAAATGACTCGCAATTTGCTCCAAATCGCACTTGCGGCACGTATGTAACAAAGATAAGGATGGGTGAGCAATGAAATGCTCCAGACTAAAGCCAGTCGCCATGGTTTTCACCCCTTTACAGGTAATGCGTACGTGGCACAAACGGAACCGCAACAAGGACACGTCAGCACCCTGCACAGCTGCCCAATATACAAACAGCAAAACAAACAGCCACGTACCCTATAATTATCCCGGACGAGCCCCCACTTATGTTACGTCCCACCCGGAGGGAGGGAGAAAATAGGTAACATAAAGAAATAATATTAAGCCGGTAAGGGTTGACTGGCTGTCAGTGCAGCCGTTTATTTTAAATGACAGCTGCAAAGAGTAAAGAAGGTGACAAACGTAAAGGCTCAGGCACAAATGCAATAAATAACCAAAAGACAAGTTAACTAGATGGACACCAGTCGACACATTAAATGCCAAACAAAAATCCAAAACACAGATCACAGTCAGAGGGGAAAAACCAGGCCGTTTTCACAGGCTCTAATGCCAAGTTCGACAGCAGGGGGCCAGCTGACTAAACGGATTCCTCTCAGGAATTCAGCTGCCCACTGGAACATGGTCTGCTTGAGGCTTTTATGCTTCCCGCCCAGCCTGGCGATTGGAGGAGGGAAAAGGCTGCAATCATCTCCTGCAGGAGGTGACGTCAACGGATGTGGTGGAGGCTTCTGCAGAAGACACACAACCACACACACAACAAACACATACATGCAACACACACATACACACCAAAAGGCCTGGGGCCGTAACAACAGCCGTCATTCAAGCCATAAGTATATCCATTCAGGTGTACTCCTATGTCAAAATTCTTATCACATGTTTGGCCACACGGACATCTGAAGCCAAAACGAAAGCTGTCCACACCTGTGTGGCACAGTTAGTCATTCTGGCTATTTTTGAAGTTGTGGGAACTTTCACAATTTTATCCCATAGGTTCCAAAATGTCTCAGCAGACCTTCAAAAGATAATGGGGATGTTGATATTTCTTGTTCCTCCACTTCTGAATCCACTAGTGTATGGACTTTACACAAGCGAAATAAGAAACACCCTTCTGGGAGTCTTTAAGAATAGAGTAATCTAAGATTTTCTGCCTCAATTTTTTATGTAATTACAATTCCCATCTCTGAAGTTATTTAACTTATTTTACTACAGAAATTAGTCAGAAATCATTAAAAACAAGTTAAAAATATTTAACTATTTTGCACTTTGTGTAAAACACCATGTCTATTATAAAATTTCATTTAGAATTGTCTTCTTCATTTACAATGCATGGCTGTACCTGAGTTTAAACCAATCAAATTAAATCAAACATTTGATGTCAATGTTTAGTCATAGTGCATTCGATTAAACTATAAACAACTTATCAAGTGACTTTTTTAATTACTTTTTGACTTGACTGTTCACCTCCTGGTTTTAATCTTCACATTACTTTTGGAGTGATTGAGTAAACATAAACATCTGCATCTCTACTGTAAACCTACAAAGGACCGTTCCTAATTTGCAATGTTTATTTTAGAGGAACCAGTCTTGTTTACCTGCATTGAATGGTCATCACATTTTCAACAACTCACTACATTATGCTGTTAAGTCACAAAATCCCTATTTACTATTATTTGGTACACATTTTTACTGGACACACACATTTTCAAATTGTTCAGCTCAAGGTCTTCCTGAACACAGAGTACCAAATAATGCCCACAAAACCCATTTACTACGGGTCTGGATGAAAGATACACACATTTAAAGACAGCCTGTGAAGAAGCTGGGAGGCCTATGGTTTGTTTTGTGCTGTAATATTACTTTTAATAATACTTCATCTGGATGAAACTCATCTGCTGGACTTTAAATATGTAGTTGTAGAATTAGATAAGTTATTTCTTCTCCATGAGTTCTGGTACATCGCCTGTCCATCCTGGGGAAGGATCCCTCCTTCATGTTGCCACCTGTGAAGTTTCTTTGTTTTTCCTGGAATCCATTTTTTTCAGGAGATATCTTTACCGCGAAGGAGGGTCTAAGGGGAGGGATGCCAGTTTAGTTTAGTCTGTTTAGTTAAAGTTTAGTATTATCCTATTTAATTCTATAAAGCCCCTAAAGGGCCATTGAAGAAAAAAAGTTTGGAAGTAAAAAAATAAATCGATTTGATGCAAAAAAAAAAACACAGCAATATTACCCACAGGTCAGCATATGATATGACTGAAGATTGATTCTGTTACATGTTTTTTAATGTTCTGTGTGAGCTGAAGGCTGTTTGTGCTTAAAGCAAATTTCCCAAAATTATTCTAAATTCTGTTTTTCTTTATTTTAGAAAAGTATTTTTCTTCATTTGACAGTCATAAATTCCATTTAATGTGATGCAAGCATTGTCATGTAAGTAACTTTCAGTTAAAAAAGGGTTCAAATGCAATAATGAACTGTTGTGTCCTTTTTGGCGTGCCATTACTGTAATTTCCATCATAAGTTTCTCTGGAGTTAAAGTCGGAGCAGCCAAATAAACGCAACCTATACTCAGAAAAATACGGTAGATAAAAATCCCTGAGGCACCTGTGATGTTGGTTGTTTTTTCTCATTTACTGTATATGAGAATTGGATCAAGCGAGTGTGGTGTCACCAGGAAATTTTGACTTGCTTCTGGTTCCAACAAAATAAAGTCCATTCAGCTGGCATGTTTTTGTGATACTAACGTCACCACGTTGGCCCTAGAAATCACCAGTAAGCAGTTGATCTGAGTCATTGTTTCTATGGCAACCACTCTCGCCACTCAGGATTGAGTTGGAAGACCACACCTCTACCATTAGAAAGCCAGCTCATGAGAACACATCAATCAAATGTTAGAGGGAGACCACCTACTTTTATTGAGGCATCTGATTTGTTTAAGTGTAACTTGCTCTAAAGAAAAAAAAAATAGGATTAGCAGGAATACGTTACAATAAAGTAGCACACCACGAATTGTTATTCTGACAAATAAAATGACTGAGCTGCTAATTTCTCTATTGAAGTCAGTTGGATTTTAGCTTTTTGGTTGTAGTGCATCGGTCTACTTGTGAGTGGGAGGGGTCACTCAGTCCAGTTTTCATATACAGACAATGGTGGTTCCCCACGGATGTGGATGAATAAAGAACATAAAACCTATGCTGCATTCACACCAAATGTGACTTGCATGTCGGAGGCATCCGTTGTTTTGTTAAGTAAATGAGAGGAAGTGGAGAGAAGCCCATGATTTGAGGGTAAGGCCTAACATTTGTAAGCAGCGAAGGGTTTTTGAAAGTGTGCTAATCTAACACTAATATTCTGATTTAGGGTGAACGTTTGCATTGCTTCAACCATCCAGAAACTCAGCTTTGGTTGTTTTTCTAATGATCAACAGGGGTTTGAATAATTCCAAATACATGTGTGAACTTGATTGTGGTGAAATAATCAAAGCTCTTTTAATTACAACCAATGAGTATTACATTGTAATGTGGAATAATGATTACTGAAAGGTTTGAATTACAACCAATAAGCTATTGATTTTTTTACTTGATCTGCAATGTGTAGCAATAATAACTGGTTTAATGTGATCGTGTGTTCTAAAGATAATCAATGATTATTACACATCAATATCGTTAGTTTACTGAAATCATGAATGAATGTTTTCTGAAGATCATCAATCATTACTAGGCACTGGACTTTGTTACTTGAAGAGGATCCTATTTGATCAGAACCGGATTTAAAACACTGGAAAACCATCAAATGAATGAACTCAGTAGGGGTGGGATTATATAAGCTTGCTTCTTCCCACTCCTTTTCAAGCAATAAATCAAACTCTACTTATGCTTTAGTTAATGATCACTGTATTAAGCAAATGTGATCTAAGTGACGTTTTTGTTTTGTTTTATTTTCTGTCTTTTTAATCTATGCATTTAATCATTTCTGTAATGAGTTAGAAAAATTTGTGTAAATTCTTTATTGCTTTGACTACAATGCTTTAAATAAATTAATAAATCAAATCAAATCAAATGTGATCAGCAAGAGAACTCCAAAACCAACATAAACAAAAGCTTATTGTTCCTGTTTGTGCTGTTCCTGAAATTCATGTTTATTTGTTTGAATGTTAAACAAAAAAAAAATAGTGCTTCATGACTTTTGAAAATGGAATATGCTTTACAAATATAATTGTTAATTACATTGCATATATAGATGCTTTGCTGTGTCGGGCTGCTCAGTGACCTTACATGTTAAGTCTCAAGGGTCAAATTTGTCCAGTATAAAAGCATGTTTCAAAGTGAGTCAGGCAGTGTTGGTGTGAACTAGACAGCACACTGCCACAGGTGAGAACCCACTGGTACTCTGACAATTGACTGTCATAAATGTGGAACATTTGGCTTGAGTTTTATTTTTTTTACAAGATTACACACACTCAACAGTTTTTTATTGAACACATTTTTTTTCCACTGGTTGTTGTTCACTAAACTTTTATTTTAGGTAAAGACTGCTCATCAAGAGACACTTGATGAACTCAATACTTGGCCTTTTTGCTAGAGAAGAAGCTTCAGGATAAACTGCAGAATTATGCTTTCAAATTCATCTTCTGTGGACATATTGACATTGTCATCTCTGGATCTTCAACCTACATATATTTACCCATCATTTGTGTTTGGAACTCTTCTTTATCTGATTACTGTCTTTTGCAATCTGCTGGTATTGTTAACCATTGCCGTGAGTAAAAAGCTCCACAAACCTATGTTTATTCTGCTGTTAAATCTGCCAATCAGTGACATTGTGGGTGCAACAGCCCTTTTCCCTCACTTTCTTTTCAGCATTATTACTGAGAGCAGACTCATTTCTTCTGAGGCATGTATCACCCAGGCTTTTTTCATTCATATCTATGGCACAGGTAATCTGATAATCCTCAGTGCGATGGCATTTGACAGATACATTGCTATATGTTGTCCTTTAAACTATAATTCAATACTGACTTCCCAGAATTTAATGAAAATCATCTTTTTGGTATGGTTTCTTAATGTGTCAATGATACTCACCTTGTTCATGCTATTGTTTCGATTCAAAATTTGCAGGGCGGATGTTGTAGATTTATTTTGTAACTATCCATCAGTGCTCAAACTGGTATGCGGTGACCTCACTTTGAACAACAACTATGGGCTTTTTACTTTAATTGTTATCATGGGGGCTCCATTGATGATTATATTGTACACCTACGTACAGATCTTGGTCACATGTATGATGACAAATAACCCAGATGGCAGGAGAAAAGCCCTTCAAACATGTTGTACACATGTGCTCGTTTTTCTTGTGCTGCAGATCAATTCAAATGCTGCATACATCCTTCATCGAAGTCAAAGTAAACTAACAGTTCTGCGAAAGGCTTTTGGATTGTCTGTTATACTTTTCCCTCCCTTTTTAGACCCTTTAATTTATGGACTGAATACCAGAGAATTGAGACAATGTATAATATTGTTTCTTAGAAGAAATGTGGGTTCAACAAAGTAGCCACTTTTTATGTCTTTTTCTGTTTTTTTATTTCTTTGTGAGGCTGATTTCTCCAATTGTTAAATAGCTATTACTAAACCGAGTTAGGGCTATTTGTATCAAAAAAATGTCTGCATTATGTATGTAATTACTGAGCTCAGACTGGTAAAGTTTGAAATATGAGCATGTCTATGCGCCTAACATGTGAATTTGTGTTTCATGTATATAAATAAGCATAAATGTGTTACATAAGCAAGTTGTATACATATTCAGTCTTTTGTTCTCAATTCTAATATTATGAATTGCCTTTCATAATGGAATTCAATTTTTAGTCCCTCATTTCATTAGATGAATTTTACCCAAAAGTGAACTTATACTGCAGTTCAGCCTATTTCGTTTTTTTTTTTCTTCTGTACATTGTAATTTTTAGCTTTTGCCACTTCTACTCCAGAGCCACGTATTGTGGGGGAAATACAGTATATCTTTCACATAACCAAGGTGATAGCTGAATGCTGTATTTAGGACTCAAACTTTGTTGTGCTTACTATATTTTATAGAAAAAGCCTGTTTTGAATAAAGATGTATCCTCAGTTGTGTATTGTTTTGTCTATTCATAAACTTGTGTCTTTTTTTGCAGTTGTTTTTACCCACTTAAAAAAGATAAAGTTGTGGCAAAAACTGATGCATCTTTAACAAGATTATTTATATAAAATGTTTTCTCGTATTAAATGAAATAAAGTTAACTGTAAGGGTAATTTTATATTTATGGCTGTGGTTCAGCAGGAAAGGAAAAGAAAACCATTTCTACTCTCATTGTAAAAATTTGTTTTTATTGAAAAAAATGAATCGATATGTCAGTCCTGTCTGAAAAAACCCCCCACTGCAATGTGCTTGTCGAGATCAAGTACCAACAACCTATTTGTGAAGGATGACTCTCTGCAGCAACACAAACATAGCTCTTAAACTGCGCTCACACCATTCAAAAAAATGCAGGCTATGCGCCATTTACCTTTTAAATCAGTAAAATGGTAAGGCGCATTCTTTCACACAAACTAGTCTGTAAAAGTATTGCTAACTGAAAAATTAGTTCATGATGATAAAAGGGTTGGAGATAACTGCACTCAAGATCCTCCTTAGAGATGAAGACCATGGATGATGAGAAAAAAAATCCCTCCTTAATGTATTTAGACCAGTTTTGATACAAAAGACAGTTTTTATTTACTGAATGTGGTGGACAGTACATTTAGAACAATAAGACAAAAGGCATGCATCTTAAAATTTACTGTCCAAATTAGTTAGAAAAAAAGGTTAAAAAAAACATAGAAGTATTATTCTGGATTAGAGTGTGATGTGGTCAAGTGGGTCAAATTTAATCCACACAACCTTAAAAGCCAGTTTTTTGGTGACCCTGAAGGGCAAATCACTTTAACTTATCACTCAACGCAAAAAATATATGTATGAAGAATGTGACATATATGAAGAATAACGACAATAATAATTAAAAAAAGGGGGCAAGGATGCAGGAAGGTCAGATTCCACATAGTGCTTTATCAATCAGGTTTTGAATAAGCTGGACCCAAAAACAGACAGGGATTTGGTTAAAAGTTGTGCAGTTTATTGAACAAAGAAATGGAGGAACTGGTTGGCAATGGATGGCTGATCAGATGAAGCAGAAACTGGGAGGTGTTTAGCTCCAGAGAAGTTCTACCTGGAGGTGGTTGATGGCGTAGAGGGGAAGAATCCAGAAGATTTTGGTGTGGCTTGGTTTGGCTTGGTTTGGCTTAGCTTTAGTTGACTTGAGTTGACTTGGCTTATTGTGGCTTGGCTTGGCTTGGCTTGGCTTCAGCAAGGCAACAGCAGAGATCTGTGTATTCTTCCACAGAGAAGCAGACGAACCGACAATGGCTGGAGGGTGTGAATGGACTGAAACAGGTTGTCTGATTAGATGCAGAACAGGTGCGTATGACCCAATCCTTTGGCAGGTGTCCGAGGGCGGCCCAGACACCTGACATTATCATTTCAAACAGAGGCCAGCTCAACACACAGGACACAAACAGATCCCTTTAACCCCAGTGATACCTGACAGCTGTTTAAATATCGAAGATAAATCAAAAATAGCTGTGCCCAAACAGAAGCAGCAAAGATCACGAAAAACACAGAAAAACCTTTGACATGTACTTGAAAAATGATCAAGTATTTGATTACATCAAATAATAAAGTTAAAAGCAATCCTTATTGCAGCTGCACAGACATGATGAGGTTGGAAAAGTTCTACTTTTGATTGTAGCACTTTTTTTTTTTGATTGTTTTGTCATAGGTCGGACAAAATTGTTCATCCTAGTCAACATTGGAGTGGGTTTGCTGCAGCTTAGTCGAGTTGAACAAGCTTTGATGATTACATCACTTGTTATTTAACCCTTTCGGGAAAAGCAAAGGACAGAATCTCACATCTCATGGGTCACCTCAGTCCTTTATATAGAAAATATTTTAATGGGATAAATTATAGCATGGGTGAGAATGATCAATTGAGCTGCCACAAGACTTCACAGATGCTCTGAGCACAGCCAAACAATCCAGTAAGTACATATACTTTTATTTGCACCTTTTTATATTTATTGGAACATTTTATAAACTAAACCCCAATCAAAATAAATCTCTTTTTTTTCAGCTACTTTCTTTCATCAAGAAAAGCAGTCAAACTGGATCGTCATGTTCTCAAACTTTTCTTCTGAGACTTTGCTGACTCTGTCTTCACTGGGTTTTTCATCCATATATGTTTATCCAGCGTTTGTGTTTGGAACTCTTTTCTATCTGATCATTGTTTTTTGCAATCTACTGGTATTAACAACCATTGCTGTGAGTAAAAAGCTCCATAAACCTATGTTTATTCTGCTGTTTAGTTTACCAATCAGTGACATTGTGGGAGCCACAGCTTTTTTTCCTCAACTTGTTTTTAGCATCGTGACACAGAATAGACTCATCTCATCTGAGGCATGTATCACTCAGGCTTTTTTTATTCACTTCTACGGCACAGGTAACTTGATGTTTCTGACTGCGATGGCGTATGACAGATACATGGCTATATGTTCTCCTCTAAAGTACAATGCAGTTATGAACTCCCAAAACTTAATAAGAATAATTTGTATAATCTGGTTCCTTAATTTTGCAACGATGTTTACCTTGTTTATGCTTCTAGCCCGCTTTAAATTTTGCCGCACAAATATTGCAGATTGGTATTGTAACAATCCATCATTGCTTAAACTGGTTTGCAGTGACATCACACTGAACAGCTCTTATGGGCTTTTTACTATATTTTTTAACATGGGAGTTCCTCTGATTTTAATTATGTACACGTATGCGGAGATCCTGTTCACATGTGTTAAAACGAATAATACAAATGGCAGGAAAAAAGCCATTCAGACCTGTGGCACACATTTAGTTGTTTTTCTTGTCTTACAAGTCAACACAACCTTCACATTAATCTCTCATCGCTTTGAAAATGCTTCTCCGTTCCTGAGAAGGGCTTTGGGAGTTTCTGTTTTAATTTTTCCACCTTTCTTGGACCCATTAATATATGGCCTGAGAACCAGGGAACTGAGGCAATGTATAATAGTGTTTTTAAAAAGAAACTTTAGTTTCACAAAGTAGTCGTTTCATTACGGCAATCCTGAATGGTGTTTCCACGTATTGAAATTCCACTCTTTTCAGGCCCAAACTTAACCTTACACCTAAGTTTCATGTTTTTGTTTTTTTTTGGGGGGGAGGGTAAAAATATAGACAACAAACAAACAAAAAGCTACAGCAGATACTTAATGCACTTTTAATTTCCCATTTTTTTGTTGTTTGTTTTGTTTTGGGTTTTTTGCAAAGTTGTAAAACAATAAAATTGTCATTTAATATGAATGAGTTTAGCCTAAATGTTTGGTTTGCATTTATATAATAAAATAAAAAGAAAAATTAAACAAATAAACAAATAAAATGCTTTTTGACCAAAATTTGTATTTCAATATTTCTAGAAACAGACATACATTAATAAGTAGATCAGATTGTGGTACAAACGGCATACTGTTTGTGTTACAAAACAGTTTGCAGAAAAGAAAAAAAAAACATGATTTAAAATTATAAAAAATTCTCCCAATTATACACATTTATACATAAATTAAAACCTAGGAGGCAAACTCTAAGGGTTTAATAAGGTTCAAATTTCAAAGTTCAAAGCACACTAGTAGGTGTGAAGCGTGCTCTGTCCAAGTGATTTTTTTTTTTAAAGGAAAATATGATAAAAAAATACTAACCTCTCTTTATGTACACACCTTAGAGTATGATATTTGTTTCCTGCTTTTAGTTGTCATAGCCCCCCTTGGGCATCATTTGGCTTTTGATTTATTAAAAATAAAAATGAAGTTGTGGTTTCTTTACATTAATTTTATGTATGTGTATGAATATTATGTCGGAAAGTATTTAAAATCATCCATACTGTGTGTAAATACTCAGCAAAAAGCCCCAAAGAACAAATAAATATTCCTGACACTGTCAAAGTCATAGTGCACTTTCACTGTGTAACTCATTTCCACAGGGTGATCGAAATTTTATATCTCAAAATTCCAGATGTGCAAGCAAGCCAAGACGTACAATTTCAACAATGGAAATTTAAAATATATTGTCGTCAACAAGATGCAATATTTACATTCAGTTAAATTTCTTTCTTTTTCTTTTTTTTAACTTGTCCTGTCCAAAAGCTGAGCAAACAGATGAGCACTAAAGGCCCCATATGTTGGACATATTTTACTTTTACACATTGGAGTTATAAATCGTCTGACAGACCAGATTTATATTTGAATAAACCCCTTTTGTAATTTAGACAAACTTTACTTATATTAATTATAATTGTAACAGTTTTTTTTATTGCACCGGATTCAAGTTTATAATTATGACGTCAGGTTTAGATGTATAACAAATCTAAAAGGGGCGGGGTGGGGGGCGTGTTCATACACACATTCAAATGTTACTAACATACCTTTTGGCTCCAATAATGTTCACAAACAAACAAGTCAACATGGACATAATACAACTAAAGTTCACACGCGCATACTTATTTGAAGGAGTTGTTGAATTTGGACTGCACTTGGTGCTGCGCTTTACAATCCTTGTTAGGACAGTTAACTTGTAAAACTTTATATTTCGATTAACAGTTTTGAAGGTCGGTAGCAACACTTTTTACTCGTTACTTTGGTACGACAGAGACATACTGCAAGGCGGTTACTTGCAAGGAGACGCGCTGTGTGTGCTTTGTAACGCGTGTGTAACTCAGAGGATGCCAGCAACTGCAGTTATGAGGAGACGTGGGGTTATGACGTTACGTTACTAAGTGTTTCTGATATATAGATTATCAGGAAAACAGTGTGAGGAACAGTATGTGTCACGCTAAAAGAGCTAAAATGAGCCTGCATTCATCCTACCACATTTCAATGAGTTGCTGTGTCACCTCATTGTCGTGTAGTGACGTTGTTAAAAGAGTTCTGTTAAAGAAACTACAAGGTAGACTTTAGGATGATGTCTCAGCGCATGCCGCGTAAAGAGACACAGCAAAGCATTTAAGGTGTGTTTTACTTTGTCTGGCCCAGACAAATGCCAGCCTTGCATCGATTTGGCCAGAAGTGGCCCCATCTGTCTGCTGGGGTATACATACGAAACCTGTCTGTGTGAATGTGTGCCAAATTACTATGACAACCAGTCTGTCTCGAACTGGTCCTAACAGGTCTTGCAGATGTAAAAGAGCAGTGAGCATATACAATTAGGGAAGGGTCAAAACCAATCCTTGCACAGCATAAAGTGTCAACCATACTTTAATTTAGTTTAAAATATATCCTCCTTTAACACACAAAAACAAGATATTAAGAGCCAGTTGCTATACAGCCAAAGGTGGGCTTGATTTAATGACCCAGATGATTAGAGACATGCAGCATTACCATCAGTATTGGTATTTCTGTCCATGTATTTCCCATCGTTCCTGTTAACAACCAAAACAGATAGCAATAAAAAAAAAAAGTTAGTTCGTCTACAGTTTGTAATAGGAAATAAAAATAATTATGTGTTTTTATCTTGTGATATAAGTGAAGGAAAAATAACACTTGCAAATTTATAAAATCAATGTTTTTTCATTGGCTGAATACTTGAGTAGTTGTTTCCTCAAAGTGCAGCAACATTGCAAGATTAATCAGGTGGTCATTATTTTATTCATCTGTAAAATCACAATTTAGTGTCTTTTCGAAAACCATTAGTGAGGATTTATGGTGTTAGAACCAACAATGAGTGCAGAAAACTGCGAAATCCCGATTCTGGTTGATCACAAGGTTGTGAGCAAGATATCTGATAAAGTTTTGATTTCTTGCAATCGATTTTCCACCTGACAAACAAAATGAAATAGAAATAAACTTGACTAACTTCCTTTTTTTTCACATCTCTATTGGAAAATAATGACAATAAAAAATAATAATAAACAGATTACTTTCAATTTGATATTTTTGAAAGAAAACTGTACTAAAAAGTAGACTGATCTGTTTTGGTATTTCGTATGTATAATTTATCAATTCCGTGGCCACAAATGACTACTTCGTTCACATTGTTTCATATATTTTGTGGCCACAATTAATGTTGTTTTTTTGCCCCATGTCATCAGTATCTACAGTATTCTTAAAAAAATAAATGGAAATCATCTATTGTAGCACGTGTTAATACAAATCTCTTGAGTGGAAGATAAAGATAAAATACTCAAGAGAGGAGCAGGCAGTTAGGGATAAAGGTGACATACATAAAGGAGGTCATTCCTCGTAGAAATTACCAGTTTCTTGTTGTCTGCAGCA
Source organism: Oryzias curvinotus (assembly GCA_023969325.1). Lineage (NCBI taxonomy): Eukaryota > Metazoa > Chordata > Actinopteri > Beloniformes > Adrianichthyidae > Oryzias > Oryzias curvinotus. Next base: position 12,511,184 of record CM043718.1, on the reverse strand, counting down.
GAACTGGTCACTATTTATCCTTGATGTAAAACGTTGTTCAAAGTACTTTTTTGTCTGAGGTATGTACAATGTGCTGTACATGATACATATGATATCTTGATGTGTTTGTTGTTTACTGTTATACGCTGGGTAACATTATTATGTGTGTCCGGGTTATAATGCTGTAAGTTGCATTTGACTTGTGTTGGCAAAAAAATGAACACCTCCTCTGTTTTATATTTCAGTGGGTTTAATCTGACCGCAGAAAGTGTCGTCCCTGCATTTCTTTTTGCAACTTTGAGCTACATGGTTATTCTGTTCTGTAACCTCACTCTGATTCTCACCATTGTGCTAAACAAATCTCTGCATCAGCCCATGCATCTCATTCTGCTGAACCTTCCCATCAATGACCTCATTGGTTCTTCAGCACTATTTCCTCAGCTCATCAAAGAAATCCTGACCAACAGCAGAAGGATTCAATACTCAGCGTGTGTGACTCAAGCTTTCTTTATCCACGTCTATGCGGCAGGTACTGTGTTCCATCTGACTGCCATGGCCTATGATAGATTCCTCGCCATATGTTACCCTTTGCAGTACAACACTGTCATGACTAACGCTCACATAATGAAATTGATTGCCCTTGTGTGGTCATCTTCTTTAGTTTTAATAAGCGTGTTGTTCATCCTGCTTTTGCGTCTCAACAAATGCCGCTCTGAAATAAGTAACCCCTACTGCGATAACCCAAACCTTTTGAGTTTGGTTTGTGGTGACACAACTATTAATAATATTTATGGGCTTTTCATCAGTGCTCTTTCACAACTGATAGCAAATGGAGTAGTTTTTTATACATATCTGCGCGTCCTCATCGCATGCTTCCGAACCAAACAGTCGGACACCAGAGCCAAGGCTTTGCAGACGTGTGCCACACATCTAGTTGTTTTTCTCTTGTTAGAGTGTTTAGGCCTTTTCACCATTATATCACACAGGCTGCAAAATATTTCACCTCATTTAAGAAGATTCATGGGGTTGTCCACATTGATTTTCCCACCAACTCTAAATCCAATCATCTATGGCCTAAAAACCAAAGAAATCAGAGAAAAGATTTTGCAGTTTTTTAGGATTGGGGTGCATCCTTTGAAACCGATGTTCTCTTGATGTAATATGCTTGCAAAATATGCAATTTTCTCTTGTTTGTTTGCCTTTTTTTGATTGTAAAACAGACTAAATATTTTCTTCTCAACATTGTCCTCATTTATATTCTGTTATGGTTATAGTTGTTTTCTTAATCTCTCAAAAGGGGTTTTTGTAAATGTTCAATATTCTTTTCTTTTTTTTTATTGAATCAAAATAATAAAAACAAAGATGAATACTGAATTCTCTTTGATCAAAACTCTCTTTTTTTAAATAGTCTCTAGTTAATGTATACAGTGGTTATAGTTCGTTATTTTTACATTTTTAGCATTGTTATTATTTATTTTCTACGTAGGTCTCTAAATATTTTGTAACTGAATAAACAAACCCCTGTTATACTAAATGTACGTATGAATTACTATGTGGATCTTACAATGCAATGTACAAAAACATTTGCATTTTCACCAAAATCAAATTCCACACAAGAGGGCGCCATCTCCACATTGTTAACCGATGGAGTTTGCCTGGATAACTATTGCATTTTGACTTACTTGCCATCTTTAGTCCATAAAAAGTAACTACAAATACTTTTTTTTCTTAATATCAGAAGGGCTTTGTAATAAAAACATGCTTTTTTTTTCTAAAAGAAGTAACCAGTGAAGAATTCTAGTCCGGCCATTCCTGAATTCTGAGTTTTTAGAACGAAAGGATATTTATTTTATTTTAATGCTATTTGTTTCTGTATGTGTAAATGATGTAAAAACTGTGTCATGGTATTTATTGAAAGGCTTCTTGAAATAAAAATTGTGTGTGATCATACAGTATTTTTTTTCTAAATCTTCTGGTGGGTGGCTCACTTTTTAAAAATAGCAACAAAAAAAGGTTCTGCAGCAACAATTTAGTTCAGCAGTTTTTTAAAGACATTGTCATTCAAGAGTAATTGATATAAAATAACTTTTAGAGCTCAGAAAATATTAAATTAGGGCTTATAATTGATGCTTTTTAACCATTTCATTTCATTACATCTAGGGTGATTACACTTCTTTTCATTATTTGCTTGTTTGTTTATCATTTCTTCAGTGTTTACTCTAGCATCCATTTCGACCACACTTAAAGTGAAGAAACTATAAATTTGTATAAATCTTGCTATTTATTAAGGTTCATAAAGGTATTCTGTTTTATCTTGACAACATTACAATACCCGCTATAAAAAAAATTAAAATGTAGCATAATTAAATGATGGAAAGAAAAATCCAAACTGAGTATAAGAAACAAAAAGTAACCTCTACATCAACAAAAGGAACTGATGGAAACCAGTGATGACAGACAAATTGGATGATTTGGGAGAAGGTGGCTACAGTAAGGACACTAATTACCTTAATGGACACACCTGAGGCAATGAACAGACACTAGTCTATGTCTGAATTCCTTCACTACTCACTACATAGTGCACTATATAGGGCGTTTGACATTTTGTAGTGCTGTTCAAATCTACAATTCCAAAATCGAGTGCCCTAGAAATTTCCCATAGGTCTCTGTGAAAAACCAGTGAGCATCAATGCTCACTACATTGGTGAATGTAGACCACAATGCATTGCATTTGAACAATTTTTGCAAAAAATGCATTTATATAATAAGCTATCAACATTTTCATCTTCAGAACTCAGTGCATTCATAAGTAGTTGTCGCAAAACGCTCATGTCAATTAGATTTTTACTTTGTGAAATCCATGACGTACTATTTGCTGCTTAAAGGAAAAAAAAGGAGTGAGCATGGTGTCCGAATTGCTTTTAAAATCCAGGGCACTACATAGTCTCGCACTATATCGTTTTTTTGCAGTTAGGGAGTAGCGTGGGAATTCGGACAAAGCCCAAGTGTGAGCACAAGCAAGTAATAAAACTACTCTACATGTCGTGATGCTCTACTATGACATTTAAACTGCCGCAGAGCGACAGATGAATGAAGTTAATGAGTAGAATTATAATATAGAAACTACATATTCACTGCGAAAACACATAATAAACTGAATAGAGAAATGGAATACTATCACTTTTTAATCACAAAAAAAAAAACTTTAAAAGTGTAAAGGTCAAAATTTTGTGTTGATGTTGTGCATTAATCAAAAAATAAAAATAAAAATACGTCAAGGTTGAGAATTTATTTGCATTAAAAAAGCTTAAACATTTCAAGCTGATATTCCACAAAAACACAATATTTCCTGTTTTCATTCAAATTGATTCAGTTTTCTTGCCTGAGCTAGACGGAATTATTAAATCTAGTTAAAAACTAACTTTCTTCTGATCTGAAATATTGAGGTAAACACTTCAGTCGAATTATTTAATTAAGTTTCTGTCTGTATTCAATAACAGTAAAAAATAAATATAAAAAAAACTGGTTAATTGCTCTGTTCTTAATTTTAATACTGTATACCTCACCTAATTTTGAGCACCATGCTCTAAAGAGTTCTTCTCTGGTACATCGCCTGTCTGTCCTCGGGGAGGACATCCCTGGGGTTTCTTCTTATTTTTTCTTTTTTTTAGGAGTTTTTCCTTACCTGAGACGGAGGGTCTAAGGGCAGGAATGCCCAGCCTAGTTTAGTCTGTTTAGCCATTACCTATTGAATTCAATGACTTCATGAATGTATGTTTAATAAACAATTACCAGTATGAATCCCTTTTAGAAGGCTTTTGTTGTAATATTGGCCTATATAAATAAAATTAAATTGAATTGCTTCACAGCAAGAAGGCCCTAGCTGGAATCCAGGCTGGGGCCTTTCTGTGTAGAGTTTGCATGTTCTCCCTGTTCATGCAGGTTTTCCACAAGCACTCTAGCTTCCCCCCACAGTCCAAAGCATGCTTCATAGGTTATTTGGTTACTCTAAATTGTCTCTAAGAATGCATGTGTGAGTGTGTGTGTGTGAGTTAGTGTGTGTCCTGCAGCAGACTGGCGACCTGTTCAGGGTGTACTCCGCCGTCGCCCGACAGTAGCCAGGACAGGCTCCAGCAACCCTGTGACTACAAAAGAGATATGGCGAGTTGTGAAAATGGATGGATGGATGGATGGATGGATGGATGGATGGATGGATGATTTTCCTATTAACCAGCATCAGCGTCTCTAGCCTCAGGGGTTTATTAATCTACGGTCTGAGCTTTTCCTAAGCACACAGGATATCACTGGCCCAGAGCCTAACAGACAAAGATTATGGACTTATTCATGCACATCTTACTGTATTCCAAACAAATCTTCGCTTTCATTCCTAAGATCTATGCAAAAACTTTGTAAAGAAACAATTGAATTTCCACTTGTGTTGAAAACAGAGTAAAGAAACGAACACTGTTCACAAGTCTCAAATTCAGTCTTGAGTTGCTGCGTGTGACATTTGAATACTCAAATCTAAGCCTTAAGATCAAGTTCCCACATCAGGTTTTGTTCTGATGTTACGCCTGTTGTTCAAAAAAGCAGGAATACACCTGCATATGACAACATTTATCAAATTGAAATATAAATGTTTTGTAGTAGACGTGAAAGAATGTACTCAATTTTTCATTTTTACTGTTGGATCACTTAATCATTAAAACACAAACCAGGAAAAGTGTAAATATTTGTTTTACCACTGGATTTTCTTGTTTGTGGTTGGTTTAAAGTCTTACTCCGATCATCTTTTGATCTATTTTAAAAAGCTTTGCCTGGTGGTCTTTAAATTATGATTATGCCATTATTAGCCAAAATTAAAAAAGAAAAACTTGTTTTATTTTCAAGGAAATAGATCTTGAAGAGCCGCAGGCATTCATTAGAAATTCACTTGAGTGGTGACCGTTGGTGGAGCGGAGCAGGGAGCTTCAGTCCCGCCCAGCATATTTTCTAATTAATGCAAATTATATTTTTTAGATGTCTTTTAGACTTAGACTTAGAAAGTCCTTTGTCCCACGAGCCATCAGACTGCACAACACTCTGTGTTGAGAGCTTTTACTCTTGTTTTTGATTAAGCTGAATTTCTGGGAAACTTGACATGTTTTTAGGAATTGTTCATACTAGCTTTTACCCTTTTTATCCTTTTATATTTTTATTTATTTATTGTGTTTTTATTTGTTTTAGGAATAATTGTGTTCTCAAGTATGGGCAGCTGGCCACTTAAAATTTCCTTTGGGATCATTAAAGTCTATCCAGCTATCTATCTATCTATCTATCTATCTATCTATCTATCTATCTATCTATCTATCTATCTATCTATCTATCTATCTATCTATCTATCTATCTATCTATCTATCTATCTATCTATCTATCTATCTATCTATCTATCTATCTATCTTTTTTCATTTGCTTCTGATTACACACCAATTTGAATAAAGAAATTCTGTGCAATTGAAAATTGTGCAATTGCACTGAAAGGTGCACTTTTCTGCTTAATGTTCTTTATACATGTCCTCCATCATGAGAAAAATGCCACAAGAAGATATTTAAAAACATCAAAAACACCATTTTCATTAGACTGGGTTATTAAAGGAGACAAGGTTGTGACAAGGTTTTGCCTGTCCAACGCTTAACAATAAAATTAAAGTTAAAGGTGATTCAGCATTATCTACAGTTTATTTTTAATGTATGTATAAAAAATTTGTAAAACAGGATTATCCTTAATTAACATTAATGTTCACATCTAAATGACAGCTTTGCTGCCAGTTTGACATCTGAGGAACCTATGCCAAACGGAACTTTGTAACTTTGCAAACACAACTCTTTATTGTGTTATGGTTACCAAAAGATGGTAACTGTGTTTTTTAAACTTTGCTCATTAGTTTAATGATCCCTCTGTTTACAGCGTGTTGACAGTTAAGATCTGTCACAACCAGGTCCCCAGAGGAATTTTCAAACCTCTCTCACTCTGGTAATGAACCTCGCAGGGCTTTGGCTCATGATGCTGTAAACAGCTAATGTTTTGACACCATGCAATGCAGATAACTGATGATTTCTCTAAAGTTACAAAGCTCTTTTTTTCTCTTAAAATTTGATTTTGACTTGTAATACAGACTGTGCTGTGGAAGGATGCTCTCTAATGCCATTAGTGACATCAGTCATTTGTTCAAGTTCATAAATGTCAACTAGCAGGCATGCACAACTCCAGCTTCAGACTGTTGTTGATTTTAGATTTACATTGGAGCAGATTTGCTGATTTAAAGAAGAATTTAAAAAAAAACAGCACTTCAAATGATGTGCAGTTGAATAATAAAACTAAATATGATCCAACAATGGAAATGTGGTCCTTTGCTTGAATCCTTTTCTGTGCCATAAGACACAAGACGTATGAGGACATTCATGATCTGCAATTAAAACCTTCCATTTAGAAATGTCATTACGTTTTTTCCTTAAGCCATTTATCACAGGGATAGCCACAGCAAGATGGAGAACGTGTGTGTGAATGAGATGGACCAAGTGGAAGAATGAGAGATACAGGGAGAAGAGATGAAAGGTGGAGGATTTGACGTATTTAGGGTCAACATTGTGGAAAAAGAAATGAAGATGCAAGTGCAAGCAGGTTGGAATGGGTGGAGAAAAGTATAAGGTGTGAAAGGAGTTTCAGCTCAAATGAAAATAAAGGTGTTCAAAACTGTGGTTAGACCAGTCATGTTGTTCGGCCTAGAGAGACAGTGGCAATGAGGAAAAGATAGGAAGCAGAGCTGGAGGTAGCAGAGATGAAGATGCTGAGGTTCTCTTTGGGAGTGACCAGGATGGGTAGGATCAGGAATGAGTACATCAGAGGGACAGCACATGTCAGAGGTTTTGGGGATAAGGTCAGAGAGGTCAAACTGAGATGGTTTGGACTTGTCCAGAGGAGAGACAGTGAATATTTTGGTAGAAGGGTGCTGAGTCTTGAGCTGCCAGGCAAGAGGTCAAGAAGAAGACCAAAGAGGAGGTTTATGGATGCAGTGAACGAAGACATGAAGGTAGCTCGTGTTAGAGGACAGATTAAATGGAGGAAGCTGATTCGCTGTGGTGACCCTTAATAGGAAAAGCCGAAAGGATAGGAAGAAGAGGATTATCACATGGAAATTACATGGTAGTAACATGATTACATGGTATTAATTTGGTACTTGCCAAAGTAATACCAAGCTAATTAATCTTTACTTTTTTGTTTAAAGTGCGTTCACAATGAGTTTTCACGGAAATCGCTTTTATTACAGCATTCAGTCACAGGCTTAACCTCTGTCACGACAGTTAGCCACGCACTCTCACTCTGTCACAAAATTTGGACACAAACTCTGCCACCCTTGGAACACATAGTGACAGGAACAGTTATTTTAACACCAAGTTACCACTGTTTTTACTTTATCTAGTGTTGTCTATGAAGACTCATTCATCCAGGTTGGTTCCATTGTAGTAGGTTTAGGGGTTGTCATCTGGACTTGGTTTTAAAGTTAGAAGACGTTTCACCTCTTCATCTAGTGTTGGGAACATTGCTTTAACATAGTAATTAGTTATTCACTAGTTTATTCACAATGGAACTGACCAAGTAAGAAAAAATAACACTGCCTTAGCCAATTATAATTGCTTATCCTATTGTCTCCCGCCTATTGATGCGCTTGGTTTGCACAGTTTATTTAATTAGCCCATTGTAACAGATCCCGTTTAAGATTCTGTAATAGTAAGAACGAAATCAATAGTTGATTATATTAACTGATAAATGTAGTAATGCTAGCGTAAGCCTTTATTTTAAATGCTGCTATTACAAACTCTGGTCACATCTGTTACAAGTTCCACTGCTGTCCCACTTTTGCACTCCAGCATCTGTTGAGTCACAAGCTCCCCTACAAAACTTAATTACAGGTAAACCAGATTGTCAAAACCTCATTTCCTCCATCACATCAGTTTTTCACAAACTCCAGCTCGGTTACATCATTTTCTAACAGCCTATGCCTCTTACACACAAATTTGTCACATTCTTCTTCACTATTACAGTAGTCAAAAATAGCCTCAACCTCCATAAAATGGGGTTGCAACTGGTTTTTCACCAGTTTTGTCTTCATTTTAACCCTTCATTCCTTTGATTACTGTAACTCTCCAACCGTTCAGCAATTAACATAAATCCAGTGGATTCTGTCTCATAGAAAAGCAGCTTTGCGCTTTCCATGACAGAATTGCTGATTGACGTTGATGGCGTGAATAGTCAAGGAGTAACAGTATGTCAAAGACCATGTGTTATTTAGGTATTGCCGGGGACATCTACAGTGTTAAAGGGTTAACATGCAGTATTTCATCCCAGGCTTTTACTCCTTCACAACACTTACACATTGCTGCTGTACCTACAACACAGTTTGTCACAAGCTCTGTAACACCACTCTCACACACACTTGCCTCTCTAAAGCAACGTACACACAACCCTCGGCAACACGTTTTCAAGCGGTCACTTAAAAAGAAAAGTCTGTGTAAATGTCTGTAAACGTGAGTTTTTAGGGTTCCGGTTCAAAGTTCTCGTGTTGCAAAAGTTTCTATGACCATTTTTGGGCTTTGCGTACAAAACACGTGCCCATTGAACATACAATACTGGCTAAACCAGGTCAAACTTTAACCATGCAAGGATTCGGAAACTCACCAAACCCAGAGTGTAGTTGGTTTATCTGGTGAACCCAGACACAGTGATGAGCCTGACAAAATCTGTTTGTTTTTGTAATAAGATAAACTAAGTCAACTCTCCTGACTTGATGGTTATCCGTGTCCGCCATTGCAAGGATGCTAGCAATGAACTGAACTGTTTCCTTTTCATGCCCAAGATTTGCACCGTTTCAACTTTATGCACCAAGTCTCTTCAAACTGTTAGCAGCGGAAATGTGCCAAAACAGTAGAAAAAGAAGAAAAAGCTCTCCCTGCTTGTCCAGTGTAAACAACACTTGTCCAGTGTAAACAACATGGGCTAATGCCCGTCAAATGCTTGTGTGAAAATAGTTTTACACCAATTTTGTTACAGGCTCCACCCCTTTTACAATATGTTCCAACTGTTCTGCCTTTGGCTAGAGAACCCACCCTTGTAGCACTAGTTTGTGTCTGGATAAATTAGTTTGTCACAGCCAATAACTCTACCACCACAAATATTTAAAGGGTCATCTGCTGTATTGCCAGCTCTTTTCAAAGCTCTTGCTTCTGTAACACCATGTTGCCACTGGGTCACTAATTTGCAACATTACACCAATTTGTCACAGCCCCCCTTCCTTAAACTAAGTTACCGCTTGGTCTCTTTTAGAGGCAAACTTTAGCTACTGCTGTCACACTAGTTTGCCACAGCCTCTGTTTTCAACCCAATCAATTGGTCCCACCAATGACACAATAGGTTATCACTTCTTTCACTTTTAACTGGACATTTACATATAGGCTTGTTGACTGGTTGCGGTAGTTGGGGTTCAGGAGAGTTCTTTGATTTATTGATGTTTTACTAGTATTTTCTTATTATTATTATTTTAATCTAGCATTTTAGTCTTTTATCTTACTGTTTTTAACTTTCACTCTTACGGTCCGAGGAAACACCATTTCAATTAGCTTGTAATACAAGGGCATGGAGGGCAAGTAAAAAAAAGCTCTGCTCAATCATTGCTACACTTCCAAAAAAAACAGTTTGTCACAAACTCCACCCCATTACACACTGTTACAACAGGCTCTGCCTTCGTCACATTAGGCTCCACCACGCCACATTAGTCACAAATCTTGGACACTGTAATTGTCAGGTTCTGTAACACACACCTGGGTTTGTGACACACATACCCTACTCCTGCTCACTTCTCACCTGATTCTGTCCAATTACACTCTTTGGTGCAGCTGGAGCCTCTATAAGCTCCAGTTTGTCTTCTTCTCTGGCAATTGTGGTGCTCTCTGATGAAGGCCTAGCCTTGTTCATGTTCCTAGGCTGCTTGTTTTTGACCCTTGCTGTTGGATTCTGAGTAAAGTCTGCCCCTTGGAGTATGCTGGCTGCTCTTCTCCTGACATGATTTTCTTCCTGTGATGATAGTAATCACTGCCACATCCATGTTATAATTTTAAAAGAGCTGTAACTATATCTTATGTTTTGTTCTATTTTATGTTTAAGTTACTGATTATGTTTGCACTCAAACATTTACTGCATTTCATTTTAAACATTGCACACAGAATGCAAATGTCATTGGATTACATTTTCATCTAAGATGTTCAAAATATGTAGATTCTCTCTGAACTGGAGTAAAAATACATTTATTTCTTTAAAAATGTATCTAAGTTTTGTATCTGTTAAATTACAACAAACAACCAACCAAACAAACAAATAAATACATGGTTGCTGCAGGTTTGACTGGTTGTGCTTCCAGAGCAAAGACAGAATCCAGGAAGGAGGCCTAATGTACTTATACATGTACAATAAAATAATGTATGCTGTATATACTCAACTTTTCCACTGAATTGGACAATTAAGAGAAAATAATTTACTGTGGTTTTGTTAAGGTTTGTGCATTGTACTTATGGTTCTGTCTGTAATTTATTAAAAATGGCTTTGGTGTCCCCCATTCAGACTAAATTTGGACAGAGTTAAAAAAAATTACAGACTTGATAAGAAATGATTTACCATTTATGTCAATTAACTGCCATAAAACCATTAGAAATTTCAGTGAGTGTGCCTCTTACAACTCTTTGTGCACTTGCCAGAATAAAATCTTAAAATCAGGCATAAAATTCAGAATAAAACCAGTATAATAGACCACTTTTATGTCAAGGTTTAACACCGGTCAGATAATCCAATGAGCACATATGTATGGTTATGTGCCATTCAGAATATAACTGTATTCCAGATTATAGTTCATTTAAATGGTTGCCGGCATGTGATCTGTGTCACTGTAGAGAAAATGTGTGGCTCTTTCCAGGTCAGCTACTAAAGTCTGATTCGTGAAAGTTTCTACAGTGGCAGTGATGTGACAATTGAACTTCAGTATGTCACAGCTTGGCGGTAAACAGGAGGAAACCTAGGTGCAAGCAAGAGCCACAAGCTTGTTTGTAGAAACATCCAAAGGATTTAACCACAAACTACATCAGAAACACTGTGTAAGACAAACTAGACAGGAAGCAGAATAAGCCAATACTGAAGACCCTGGCATAGTTCTTTAAATGCACAGTGACTACTTACTAAAGTGCAGGCAGCTGTGACTGCTTAACAGGTTCCACAGGAGAAAGGGCGGAGTCACCTCCAGCCTGCACAGAAGCCAAAGAAAAAGACTGAGAATGAACACATCACAAGCAGAACATGACACAATGTTCTCATTGTGAGTTCAATAAAAGTCCTATCTATCTATAATGTGTGAGATTAAATATTTTTATTATATTTTTTTTTACATTTTTCTATTTTTATTTTTTAATTATAATTTGTTACACCCAAAGCCCACTTCTGTTGAGTGAATTGGTAAATAATAAGCTTTTGGTTTCGTGCCAGCGGCTTGTACTGTTCTTTATTGCTCTGAAATAAACAATTTGCCCATTACCATTGACCTGTCCCTTATAATGTCTATTAAAAAGTGAGGGCACTACAATTTTGTTACAATGACATTGCATTCTAAAAATGCACATATTTTCACAAAACATGAATGCCCAGGTATCTACATCAACAATATTGATCATAAAAAAAAGTTCCCAATATTTTTAGCACTATGCACATTGATGTAATGTATAGGGCAGTTTTGCAATTGAGCCACATTATTTGTTAAAACTCCTACAACTACAAATGACTAACAGCTATTTTAGAGACAATAAATATGTTAATTCAGGTTCTGCATTCAGATGTTTAGAATGGAAATTGAATAAACATAAAGTGAAAGTGACAAAAAAGGTGATGCATATATGTTAATATACCATATTAATCCTTGTGCTATCCCTTGACCCCACCCTTCCATTGACGTGTTATCTATACCATGACAAAGGAGGATAAAGGTGAAGAGGATTTCATGTAGTCCATGGACACCAGTGAAGATCACAAATCATTGAAGAAAAAAGGTTCAGTGCACTGTCTTGTGGGTCTATATGACCCAACTCCCAATGTTAAGGTGCCTAGGATAGCACAAGGTTTACAGAAAATACATTTCCCATATAATATGCATACAGCTCATTGAAGAGAAAACATTCACTTGTAAACTAAGTAAAGTAGATATTTGGCATATTTTGCTTGAGTAAACTCTTTGAAAGTGGAGGACTTTACAATTTAAGCCTATTTTTGGATGACTGATACTAACCATAAGCTGACATTATATTATAAGTTCGCTTCCTTCCACTCCCTTTCAAGCAATATTTGTTAATATGTCTAATTAGCCTAAGTTTGATTAGTTACTGTGTGAATGTATAACTGATGATTATGTTACTTTTGTGTATTATTTCTATTTAATTGCTTGAAATAAACCATTTCAAATCAAAAATTAAAATCAAATCAAAACATTAACTAGCTTGTTGTTAATGACGATTTTAGGAAAACATCCTAATTATTTAAAGCGTTTACAGTATCATCTGTTATCTATGATAATCTATTAAATTGCGTTCACTCTCCATATCTTTAAATGCAAAAATAATGTTTAGATTGTGTTATTTTTGGGATTTTAAACACCTACTTGAAGTAGAAATTGTGTCTTCAAAAGGATCAGCAACCAAAAAAAGTCAAATAAATGACCAACAGATGGTGCTGCAATCCCACACAGTGCTTACAACGAGGCTTTATACATGCTGCAGTCATAGTACCTTAAATTTGTGTCAAAGCATTTTTAGACATTGTGCCAACAAGAGATGAACCTGTTGCAGATATCATAGTTGCTTCCATAAAATCATTTCTATGAAGATTATCCTTCATACAGGTGACGCTGGCATGAAGTTGAGTCAATCATCTGGTTGTAAACTATACTTTTTGTACAAAATGTTATCTTTCAATGTCATTTAAATGTATTTGACTTTGTTACGTTTAATGTTTGGTAAAGGTTGGATAAGTAAACACAGCTAAAAAGAAAAAATACATAGGTAGGCGTAAGAGTAACATCCAGAAAAAATAAAGTAAAAACTGCTTAAATAACGATTTTAAGCTGTATTGATCAAGTTCAAAAATGTATGAAACCAAGCAAACATAAGACTAAAAAGTGATGTACAAATTTTTACATTTGATATTACATTTAAAAAGGTAGATGAAATTTTGAAAATTTGATTTTGCCAACAATTTTTTAAATAATATTTAAAATGCCAAAACTTTCTAACGTGTAAGGCTAATACTGATATTTTTTGAAGATAAACACAAAGTCAGAGTTAACAATGGACTTAAATATATACTATTAACTAATCAAAGTTGATATACAAGCAAAAACAATAATAAGAAGAATCAAACAATGGAACACTTGTGTAAACTTGTGTCCGGACTAAAAAGAATTACATAGTTCAATAGATATAAAATATGTTGTAAAATGTGACTTTTACAGGCTTTTTATTTTTTTAATAAAAAAAAAAAAATATATATATATATATATATATATATATATACCTAGATATATGTACCTAGATATATTATTATAATATTTTGATTTACATGAACATTCAACGTGGTTCAGCCATTTTCAAAAATATACAAATATACAAATATCTTTCTGTGTTTTTTTTTTAAACACAATGCCGAAGTGATTGATATTAAGCCTGATTAACTCTTAAATAAACATTTAAAAAGAAGCCCTATATTGGCTAAGAAGCTTAAATTGATTTAAACCCAACTAATATAAAAAAATGTATATATTAAGTAAGGGATAAAGGCAGACGAAGTGTGCATTTCGCATTGGACGGTTGCTTCCGGGAAGTCAGTCAATTTCTGATAATGCACACTTCGCTTATACCATGGTCACTAACAAAATAAATAAATGTCCATTTGATATTTGATTTACGAACTTTATTCATAAATCTTACTCAAACAAAAGTATTGTTAATATTTAAATGCTTGCTTCATTAAAACTTATATGGTACAAAATATCCTTTTGCTATTCTACAAATTACAACAGCATTCGTCTCTTGCAGATCATTTACCTTCTCTGTCATTATCCTTTTTTTACAAACACACTTTCTGAAGAAATGAAGCAAGATCTCGTCATTTGCATCCAAAATTAAGTGTTTTTTCTACCCTGCAAAAAAGTGACTCTGATAAAATTAAACAAGGGCATTGAGACCTCCATTAAACACAAGGGATATTAACACACTTTGCTCTAAATCAATTAAAGTGCTCAAAGGGGTGTTTTTTAAGTGGAGTGTTTAGTCCTCTGAGATGTATAATGCATTAGCAGTATTTCATTAGAGCCTCTTCCTCTCAGCCACTGTGAAGTGGATGTCTTTTTCTCCCCATGAACAGCATTGATCATGTGCCGCGATCGTTTCATGTGAATTTGACCAAACAAACAAAAAAAGCTAAATTAATGTAAAAACAGAATGTGTTGATGTGGGACTTGCACAAAGAGTCATTTGCAGCTTTACAGGTTCCATTTGTGATGTTAAAGAGGGCAAAAACTTTCCCACAAATGAAAGACCGCAGGCCTTTTGTATCAAAGTAGACCAAAACAGGTATTGGTGGCCCAAATAAAACAAAAAAAAAATAATAATAAAGTTATACAGTTTAAAAACAATGCAAAGTCGTTCTAAATCCCAATGCTGAATGGAAAATATTTAGAAAAACCTTCAGATGAAGACATTGCACACAATAAACATCCTTTCTTGCAACACAGCCAAAGTTTGTGCCAGTAAAAAATTATAACTCAAGATATTTCTAAGTCTTCATGTGTTTGAGAATCAAGCTACAGCCTGACTTCTCCTTACAGCAAAAGAGATTGAAACCTTCTATCAGAGTTGCTTTAAATGACTGCAAAACAGAAATCCTCAGAGAATCTGGTAAAAAATTGGACAGCAGCTGCACCAACAGCTGCCAGCAAGTGTGCCAGTAGAGTCTTTTGCACTGACTGGGGGATCCTGTGGTTGTCTCTTCTATGAGCATAAGTAGGGGCATCACTGATGTGGACAGTTTCCCAAAATGTCGTGTTCCCAGTAAAGGATCAAACCAGATTTCTACTTTGCATCTTTCTAATGAATCGTTTAATGCAGGGGTGTCCAATTCCAGGCCTCAAGGGCCAGTGTCCTATATGTTTTCCAATCAACCTGCCTTTGAAGCTTCTAATTGGCTAAACACACCTGATCCAGGTAATCAACAGCAGATGAGGCAGCGTTTCTGGAAAACCAGCAGGTTGCCGGCCCTTGAGGCCTGGATTTGGACACCCCTGGTTTAATGCTTTATTGTGTTGTGTGTGCTTCATAGGTTAATTGGTTGCTCTAAATTGTCCCCAGGTGTGAATGTGAGAGTGCATGGGGGTGTGATTTGTGGCCCTGCGACAGACTGGCGACCTGTCCAGGTGTACCCCTGGCTTCACCCACGAGGGCCCGGGATAGGCTTCAGCAGACCCATGACCCCGAAAGGGACAACGCGGGTTTGAAAGATGAATGAATGTTGTTGTTGTTCACCTTTTGGCAAATCCCTTCAATCAGCTGTGACTGATTCACACAGGTGGTTTGGCAGAGATTTTTACGCTGGATGCCCTTCCTGATACAACCCTGTGTTTTAACCGGGGTTGGGACCGGCACAGAGGGGACCCATACTTGGGCCTTTAATGGCCTTCAAGCAGTATTTAGCAGTAACGCTCTCAGATATTTATTAATTCTAAATTGCTTGCCTTCATTGACCGGCCCCTTATGATTTCCTGCTTTTGTGAGTGCAATGTTAGCCCTGCTGGCACTCTCAGTTTTCTACATACCTTGAGCAGTAAGATAGCAGGCTCAAAGTTGTCAAATGTCTCTGTGCATGCAGCACTCCGCTGCATGTACAGCTCAGCTCTATTGTCTCCCAGGTGTTTTGTTCGTCTATTATCAGTTGGAGTTTTTTTTTAAGTGTGTAATTGTTATCATCTTGGTCCTCCTGTGGTGAAGCTAATCATTTATGGTCTGTAGGCTAAAGACATGAAGGAGTGCTTATGGGAGAAAATTATGGACAAAAATAATCAGTAGCAGATAATTAACTGCATAAGTGCAAATTTACATTTTTGCAGTAGGCCCTAATGGTTGAGTAATTTTCAACATTTTAAATGACATCTGTTCATGGAGTCAAATTTTTGTTTTACATATTCCTACAAGAAGCATAAGTTCTGAATAGGTGTGGATACCAAGGCCTTTAAATAAGAACTGTTTTTTTTTTTATTTATTTATGAATTTATTTAGGCTACCCTATGGTAAAGTCTATCAAGATTTTTAAGTGAAAAGGGTTCACATTTCAGAAAAAACTGAGTCAGCAATGAAGCTCATTATCATACCATTATTTATTTCAATAATATCTAAATATTTTTCCCTTCAAAAATGTAGTGCTGGAATTCTGCAGAAGTATTTTTATTTTCAACCAATTTTACCCTAAACACATAAATTGTCTTTTAGTTTGCAAATATGTCGTGTGTTTTCACACAACCAAGCCCTGAATTAATCATTCCTCTAAAATAAAGAAGTGTGTTAAGTTTAAACATCTGAACCTTTGTTCCAAAGTCAGGAGTCAGCAATTTGTTTTGTCAGAATATTAATTTAATGTTGCATCTATAGGTCTGCTGCATATTTTGAGAGGTTGATTGATGTAAGAGCAGGTTTTTATTTTTGTTTTTTACATGTTTGACATTGTTGAAAGGAAGAAACATTAAAAGGTAAACTGAGTTCTCAGATTTATTATCAAGCAAATAGCAGAAGGTGAAGGTACGGCAAATAACTTGGTTCCACACAAACATTTTTTTACAGGAAAAAATAAAAAAATCACTCATCAGCTTCTAAAAACAATCCAGTCATTTTCAGATGCTACAATGGAAAACAGCAGATAAAGGGACTACCTGTTAGAAGGAAAACTGTTTTACAAGAGATCATAAAAGCTGTGTAAAATGTAAATCTGTAAAATAATACCCTTTTATAAACAGAAAGCACCACTTCACACCGCTGCTCAGTTCAAGATCACATGTCAAAAGAACACAGCCTTCTTTTTCAGGTCATCTTTGCCTAAGAGATATGTTCAGCTTTTAGTCCTTGAATTTGTTATGTTTCCTTCCTCAATCAAAGGTGTAACACACAAATAATAAAAAATAAATATGAGATGAACTCAAGTTTGGAAATATTTTTCATGGTTTCCCTTTTTTACTGCACACAAAAAAAGAGTTTCAAAACACATGCGTGCTTGTTAAAATAAGTGGATGTGGAAAAGGGCAAAATGATACTTGCACAAATTTAAAAATATCTGCTATATGTTCACAAATCAATCATTTCAGTCTTTATCAACAAATTTAGAAAAAGAAACTCACTGGTGGTCCCTTGATTTTATACTGTAAATTGATAAAATTACATTAGAATTATTAAAATAAAAAAGGATTGGGCTTTAAAAAAATGTTTTCTAAATTGTGTTTATAGCAATGACAAATTCTAAGAAAACTGTATTTTTGTTCCATTTCTTTAAGTTACTTTACTTAAAAAAAACCTAGCTTACTTTGCAAAAATCTTGATCTCTATTGCAACCCTATACATTTTCAGTTTCCTCAGTAAAGTCTGTTTTATATCTCTGGTTTTGAAACAGTATATGAGGGGATTCAGTGCAGGAGGGAGAAGGCTGTACAGCAGTATCAACAAAATACGAATATCTAAACTGAAAGAGAATCCAACCGTGCTGGCAACATAAACGAAGCACCGAGGGAGGTAGAAAAGACAAGTAATGAAGATTTGTGGGGTGCAGGTGGATATGGTTTTTTTGCGGCCTGAAGAGCTGGACATTTTCAAAATAACCACAATAATAGACCCGTAAGAAAACAATATGAATGCCAGAGGCAGCAAAAGACACAACATAGCAATGCAGAGAGCCGTGACCTGAACCTCCCTTAGATTTCCACCACATCCCTGATTTGTTAAAGAAATGTGGTCACAGTAGCACTGAGCGATGGTGTTTGATTTACAGTAGGATAAAGTGAGAGCGTGGAGCACAATCGTCACCATCAAAGGTGCAGGGATGAACCAGGCAAATCCACAGAGCACAGATATGATGTTGTTTGTGATTAGCACAGGATATCGCAGTGGAATACACACGGCAATGAATCGATCCAAAGCCATCACCAACAAGAGGAACGACATCACGGATCCTAAATAATGGACCATAAACATTTGCGTAAAACAGGCGTTGAATGAAATGTAGCTGTCGCCAAACCAATACTTTGCTATGATTTTTGGGATGGTGAAAGTGCTGAAGGTCAAGTCGTTCAACGCCAGGTGACAAAAGACAAGGTATGAGGGCTTTTGAAGTGACTTCTCACAGATGACCAATGCTAAAATGAAAACGTTCCCTGTTGCAGTGGTGAGGTAGATGAAAAAAAACAGAGCTGACACGGGTGCGTAGTACTGCGGGGGAAGTCCGGGGAATCCGAGGATGTGGAAGCTTTCTGTCCTTGAAATGTTTGGAATGATCAATAATGCCATTCTTGCTGTTGCACAGATTTCCTGCAAAGGAGTAAAACATGCAGATTTATGTACCAGTCTTAAATTGATACGAGTCATACTGCTTTGGGTTCAAGTCAACAGTTTGAAAAATAAAGACGTTTTTTATTTGTATTAAAGCCAGATATACTGCTTTTTTATCATTTAAAATGACCCACAAAAAACTAAAGAACAATGCAGTTATTTGTTAACACCACTGTAACCAGCATTTCCGCTGTACTGTAAATTGATCAAATCTAACAAAGTGTGCAGTTGTAAATTCTGTATCCAATTTATTCACTTATTTATTTGTTCTGTGTCGGTAACACAGAGATTAAGTAAATCAAACTGTCTTTGGAATAATCTTACCTCCGTGACTCAAGTCAAAAGTCCAAGTGCAGCTGCAGGATGACATCTAAATATGTGCTTGTTGTTTTGTCCAACCAGGCACATCCTTAGAGGCCCAAATTCTCAAATGGCTCCTAAAAGTGCCCAAACGTATAACCAGTATGAGTTCAGTTTCATGCAACACTTACGAAAACAAATCAAATAAACTTTTGTTTATTCAGCAGAGGAGGTTAGAAAAACTATTGCAACCCCCCCATTTACTGCTATTACAATAAGCTGACATCAGTTAGAGCTACAGGCTATCGTTTCCATTCATCTTGCAATTTATTGCAAAATCTGCGTGTGTGTCTCAACATGTGGTTGGGGCAAGCATGCCTAATTCAATTTTTGTTGTTTTACTAAAATATAGTCCGTAACGTTACATGTATATTCAACAGGCATTAACTGTGTACCATGTCTTTGTTTCAGTGTATAATAAAACAGGGTGGGAGTCTACTGTGTTTTAAGTTTTTTTTATATTTAAATTATATTTATATACATCTTAATCAATGAAGACTACGGAGCCCCTAAAGGGACATTGATGAAAAAAAAATGGAAGTAAAAAAAATTTTTTTTGAAGTAAAAAAAAATGTTTTCAAAAACGAAATTAATAAATAATTAACTTGTGCGCACCAGTTAGTATCAGGTGCACACCAGTTAGTTTCAGGTGTGCACCTGATACTGACTGGTGCGCACCTGTTTTTTTTTTTGTTTTTTACTTAAAAAAAAAATCTTTTTTTTTACTTCAAAAACATTTTTTTGTACTTCACATTTTTTTTCATCACTGGCCCTATAGGGGCTCCGTAGAAAACAAATATTTATAGAGAGTTTTTTTTTGTAAAATCCACAAATATCTTCAGAAAATAGGCATACCATTAAAAAAGTATTGAAACATGGAAGCAGATTTCTCCCTCAGTATTCCATCTCACACAATACATAGAAGTTACAGTTAGATGGTAATTGCAAAATTGGTGACATTTCAGAAAACATTTACAGGACAGACCAAGAATGACTCCAGGCTCTTTGAGGACATAAGATTTGACCGCTACATGTTGCCGATTTTAAAACTTGGTTGTGCTCGAAGGTGTGGCCTTTGTAAAAATGCATGCCTTATTTTCTGCAGTGACCCCCCTCCCCAAAAAAAGTAAAATTAATTGAAAATACAGGCGACTAATAGTGTAAAGGTTCTGTGGTTTAGTTTGGTTTTTCTGTTGTTTGTGGTCATGTTCTGATTTTTTTTTTTTTGGTTAATCATGACCCACAACTGTCTTCATTTCGGTTAATTGACCTCAGTCTATGTAAGTTTCTGGTTTTCAGGTCATACTTACAGTTCTGCGTTGTCACCCTCCCACCCTACATACTAAGTATTGACATAATTAGGTTTATTTATGAAATTTTTGAGTTTGGTCCACCAAGCCAGGTCTCCTGCGTTTTGGGTCCTACACCACCAGTTCATGATATTTAGCATTATCAACTGTAAAATGCACCAAATAAAAATACTAACTATAATTAAGATTTTAAAGTAAAGAATGTTACTTCAAAGGCTTATAATAACCGATAAGTTCAAATACATTTTCCCAAATATTTAACTCATTCAAATTCATGTATCCTATTTGGGGATGAGTTCATATATGTATAAATGGGTTGTGGATGATCTGCAAAAGCCAAAGATTTCAGATGTTCCTACACGAGACATTGGTTTAGATTCTTCTTTGATTGGTGTCTTTTTCCTTTCCCGTTAAAATGTTTCAGATTTAAAGTCCTACTTCGATCATGTTTCTGTCACAGTCTTCAGGCCCGCCCCTTCTCCTGGTGCTCTCCATGTGTGGCACTCAGCTGTCTGCAGTTAGGTTAATTTGTTTGTACACTATTTAAGTCTGTCTTTTTCTGCCTTCTGTGTCAGAGTGTGTTTTCTTGCTTGGACTGTATCATGTTGGCTCCTAGTCCTGTTATGTTGTGGAGGTTTTTCCCACCTAGTGGGATGTTTTTTGTTATTACAAACCTCTGGATCTTTTCTCAACTTTGGAGTCTGGTCCTGCATTTGGGTCATCCTGAGATACCGTAACAGTTTCAGCCTATTAATAAAGCATTCTCAGGAGTCTTTTAATTATATTTATGACATTTGAAGGTAAAATAAAATAAAAATTAAAACCTGTGTCATTCTCGAGGACATAGTTTCTGCAGAGTTCTGATGTAGTTTATTAGAAATTTGCCTCCAAGTTGTGGGCGAGACTGTTGGCCCCCTTCCCATTACTGAGAGCTCTTTGTTTACACGCTCTCCCGCCAGCTCACAGCCCCTCACCCCCCCCAAAAAAAGGTGAGCAATATTGGAGCTTTCCAGATGTACAGTTTTGAGCCAGATGCCAGCTCTGATAAGGAGAATGAAGACATAAACAGATCTATTTGTCTGCATCAGAATGGAGCGGAGCAGGGCCCCACCCAGCGTATTATCTATGGAACCATTCAAGCTTTTTTTAAACTGCATTTTTCATCTGCTCCTGATTCACAATTTTTGAATAGACAAATGCTCGGAAATGTAATTTTAATTTCAAAATTCTTTTTATATTTCCTTCATCTACAGAAAAATGTCACAAGATCTTTCTTTGAGCAATAGCAATCCAATTATCGGTTAACAGCAGCGATGGCGCTTGTTGTTAACCCGGCCTCGACTGACCCAGTATGGATATCACAGGTCTGATCTGCGTATTTGGTTTGGCAAAGACTTTACGTCGGATGCCCTTTCTGACACTTCCCTCTGTATTTATCCGGGCTTGGGGCCGGCAGAATCAGACCCTGGCTTTAGTCCCCTCATGGCTACTGAGAAATTTTTTGTTGTTGCTTTTTTCATTGATGTTGTGACCTTAAAAACGTGTTTGCGACATGAGATTTATTGCATTTTAGGGCCACCATACATATGGCACATTTAAAACAAGCTAAAAAAGAAAAAAAACAAATAAAAAAAAAAAAGTTACTCGAGCACAAAAAAACTAACTTTTTTAAAATGCTTGATTTTTAGTGTGTCTCTGAAGTTATCGACCATGAGCCTCACAGTCCTGTTTTTGTCATAACATTTGGCAGATCTCATGGTATTCATCGGGGAAAATAGTCAATTTGGGATTCATCTTGTCTTTATTACACAGAGATGGCGATGATAACTTACAGTATTAAAGGAGCGTCTTCATGGATGTGCTGCAGAATGCTTGTAACCAGTTTTCTGTATGATGTCAAGTAGGAAACATCCCATCAAACTCTTCATTGACTCATTTTTCTTCTGTTTCTGTGGTAATTTTGTAAATATTTTTATGCTTTGTGTATTTTTTCAGTAACTCTGACACATTTAATGTTGTCACAAAGTAACGAATTTAAGGATCAAACTTGTACCTTCATTTTAGTTTATTTCCATTCCTTGTGAAAATTATGTTCTCTAATGTTACGAAGATAAATGATTTTTTCATCACTGGATTTCCTGAACTTCTACCAGCATATCACAGCCTTGTGTCAACTCTGCTGTTTTTGCTTTATTTGGTAATAGCAGTGGGAAACATTTTCATTTTAGTGTTTGTTATTTGGGAGAAGGGTCTTCACAAACCCTCATATCTGATTTTTTGTCACTTGGCTTTAACTGATCTTATGTTTGGTACTGTAACTCTGCCGAAGATCCTCTCAAAATATTGGTTTGATGGCAGCGTCATCTCCTTTTACGGCTGCTTTGCACAAATGTACTTTGTTCATTTTTTAGGTGCTGCTCATTCCTTCATTTTGATGGTGATGGCATTAGATCGTTTTATAGCTATCTGTGCTCCATTGCGATACACATCAATTTTCACAAATGCAGTTGCTTCTGTGCTCTGTGGAGTGTCGTGGCTTGTGCCAGCTTCATGGATGGTTTTTGTGGTTTTAGATGCTCTTTCTTTACCTTTTTGTAACTCCAATATTATTGTGCAATGCTACTGTGACCATTTATCAATAATAAACCTTGGGTGTGAAAATGTGCGACAATCAACAGTTTATGGATTCATTGGTGCCATGGTTTCCTTACTGTTGCCTATAGCTTTTATTATTTTGTCCTACTTTGTCATCATTGTTGCTGTTTTGAGAATTTCCTCCTCTGAGGGTCGCCTGAGGACTCTGTCTACCTGCACGCCGCAGCTTCTCATCACAGGTCTGTACTACTTACCCAGATGCTTTGTGTATTTGGCCAATTTTGTGGGATTCAGATTTAGTGAGTCTGTGCGAATTGCTGTTATAGTGCTGTACAGTCTTTTACCTGCTGCGGTCAACCCAGTAATATACTGCTTCAAAACTAAGGAAATTAAGGAAAATTTGAAAAGAAAATTCCTAACTACTATAAAAACTATAACAACAAAGATGGGTAGCATAATACCAACAGATAAATAATGGTTATGCAATTGTCATTTTGTATCATGTGGTTGTTTTTTTGAAGACAAGTGATACATTTAATGAACTGCATTTGTCGTACAGTCATTTTTATTCTTCCTCCTCTCACATTTGTGTTTTATGTACCGCTACATGTTTTGTGCTTGTGAAATGTTTCTTACATGAAAAAAACTTTCTTTGTGGCATCTATTCTACTTCTATTTATGACTAGTACATTTAATGTGAAATATTACATGTGATTGGATGTTATTTGTGGTTATTTTATGTTTGAAATAATGAGTTAAACAGAATGTCAGGGGGGAAAAAATGTCAAAAACACTGAAAAGACCTAAAGAAACCAAGGACGTATGGTCAGGGGAGGTAGTGTCTGACCTGCCATTATCCTCACCTGCCATCATAAGATGAATACTATCAATATGATAAATATGTGTCCAGTAATATTTGCTATGAATTCAATTTATATGTACAATTCTAATCACTTTAACCATTATTATCCTCAAAATCGCCCCGAAAGGGACAAAACGGTTTTAGAAGAGGAATGAATAAACTAGATGGTGCAATCCCATGATCACATTTTTTTAGACATTTTTAGACATTTTTATTACAAGTCCTCACTTTCCATGTATGAGTTAATGTATTTCATGTTTTTCATGTCGTCCACATGTTTTGTGGACTTTGAGAAGGCATTTGCCCTTGTTTTGGGTGGTTGTGTTTAGTTAACAAAAGACAGTCTTAAAAAAGCATTTTTCCACAGTGGAAAAAGACACCAGAGTGGCATCCAATAGCGCTGCAACCCTAATTTGAATTACAAACAAATCAAGTAGATGAAAATATGAAAAGTTTATGGTAAATAACTATTTACTATTTCAGCTTTTCATTAAAATTGTAGTTTTAGTTTTTAATTGCAAGAAAATGGACACACAAAACAAGGAAAACACTGTCTAATGTAACCAATGAAACATTTGTATCAGCTTTTTTTAGCACACATATACACAGATCAAGAGTTCAAGCAACATTTTCACAAAATTCTCTTTTACAGACTCATTTTTATTAGGCAAACTATTTACAATCTCAATTTTCACAGTTTTTCATGTGTGTCATAATGTACACAGGGAGAGAGTTAACTTTGTCGTCTTTAGCACACATGAGACTGTGTTCCTGAGGGTTTTTATCTCTAAACACATCATTAGACCAGACTCAGTGATTATAAAGGCCACATTATGCGAGTGACTAAAAGAGACTAAGCTCCAAGATAAAAGTTTAATGAACTGAAAGTCAGCATTTGGATAGACTGGGGAAGGTAATTATTGTTGGAACTCATGGAGCAAAAACAGAAACATTGGTATTTTTGTGTTTAATTTCCTGTGCACATCTACCCTTAAAGTTAAATTATGAACTTTTGTTTTCTAGGAATAATATTTTCATGACAATTTAGCTTGAATATTGTTTGCTTGTGTACACGATAATGATATCTGCCAATGTTACAAAGGTAAAAGACTTCATTATTATTGGCATTCCAGGACTTTTGCCTGAATATTATGGACTTGCATCATTTGTGTTTCTGATTGTTTTTCTCACTATCTCGTTTGGGAATATTTTCATTTTAGCTGTCATTATATTTGAGAGGGTCCTTCATAAGCCATCATATTTGATCTTTGCCCACCTTGCAATGACGGATCTCATCTTTGGCGCTTTGACCCTCCCAAAAGTCATCGCCCGGTATTTGTGGAACGACATGATAACGCCTTTCACAACCTGCTTTGCACAAATGTTTTTTGTCCATTCTTTAGGAGCAACCCATTCTTTCATTTTGCTGGTCATGGCTTTGGATCGCTTTGTTGCCGTTTGGTTTCCGTTGAGATACCCTGCCATAATAACCAACAAAACAACTTCTATTGCTTGCAGCTTGTGCTGGACTTTTACATTCATTCGGATGATGGGGATTGTGCTGCACGCTTCCACTTTGTCCTTTTGTGACATTAAGATATTGCAGTGCTTCTGTGATCATGCATCGATAACTAAGTTGGCATGTGGCGAAAATGTTGCATTTGTTCAAGAGGTGGCTTTTGCAAATGCAATGGTGACACTCTTGTTTCCCTTGTCATTCATCATTTTCTCCTATTTTTCAATCATCATAGCTGTTCTGAAAATGTCAAAAGCTGAGGGGTATCACAAAGTGCTGTCCACCTGTGCTCCGCAGATCCTAACCACATGTCTTTACTACGTGCCCAGATGTGTTGTATACATCACTGACAATTTGAAAGTAAAAGTTAGTCCTGATGCCCGGATAATCATCGCGCTGCTGTACAGCCTCATACCTGCTGCAGTTAATCCGCTCATATATTGCCTCAAGACTGCAGACATTAAAGCAGCTTTGCTAAAAAGGTTTAAAAATAGGCAAATAAGTATAGCTTTTAAAAGTAACACTAAGCCATGACACGAGTACTGAGAAGAATCACAACTATTGTGACCAATGTTGTTTGTTGTTTTTGTTAAACTGTGGTTGCAGCATGATAAGGTTTTAATCTTTTATTCCTGATTTAAATGCTGTTATTATGGTCTATACTTTCATTCTGTAATAAGGTGTTCTTCAGTTCACCACAATACAGACTTATTAGAGGGACTAAACTCATGATATTTATGGTTTTTGTTATGTTTTTTTAATAAAAAAGCTTCATAAATGAAGAACTACAACATTTGTGCATCTCACAGTTGCTTCCTCTCTCCCCCTTCAGCAGCTGACATGTATAACCTCCACCCTCCACCCCTCCTGAAAACTAGAAAAAATAATCAGACTTTTCATTGCAAATGTTTTCACCTTCACTATTATCATACTTTATGCCAGTATCACTTTGACAAAAGGAAACCAACTAAACTAAAAGCTGTTTACTCATAACACTTGATAGTTTGCAATTATATACTTTCCTTGAAAAAAGACTGATGTTAACTTTTATGAAAGCATTGAATGTCTGCCTTCCCTCACACCCTGCTCAAGATAGCTGCCAAACAACCAAAACAGGTAACAGTTTGTTTCCCCATTTCATGCAAAAACGTTCATTATAACCTGTTCCAGTTGACCAAACAATTAAAGACAAAGCAAGCAAAAAAAAAGTGTTTGCGTCTTTTCTTAACACACAGGTTTCATACCAATGTGTCTATTTGTCCTTTTACATACATAAAAAAAATATTGACTTTTAGTGTTTACTAAAACACTGAATCTATCACTGAGTTTTATGATCTGATCCTTATATATGATAATACATTAGTATTCATTATTGTGATTGTGATTGAGAAAACTCAAATAATGTAAAGCAATTATTTTCTCTTCTTCCCTCCTCTCACTGTTGTTTTTTGCACAGTCAGTTTCAGCATGAAACCATGGCCACTTTAAGGCCAGATCCACAACCAATCCTCCATCTTTTGGCTGGACACCATTGCAGTTTACAGCTTAAATTGTGACCTGCAATACTTATGCACTAAAACACAGACAGGCAGAGGGAGACTGGAAACACACTGAAAGAATGGGACCAAAAATAGTTTTTCAGTTTTAGGATGAACTACTTTATTTCCTGACACACACCACTATAAAGTTATGTTTATTTCCAGTATTAAATGAAGCACTTTTTTCCCTTTCACTTTACCTTCCCTATAAACTCTTTTTGTTTGTTACAAACTGATGCAAGCAGAGAATCACAAGAGCATCACAAAGTACCCTTTACTTCTGCACCTTAGATTTTCTTTGTCGTCTCCTAAAGTCTAAAATCATGTCTTACAGATTGATTAGTGGCTAAGAAAATTACTCCTGAAGAGTGAGAACGAGTGTGTGATTTCTGTCTTTTGTTTTCGGTAGGTTTTATGCCAGAACAAATACAAAATAAATGTATAAGTCATAAAAACTGTAAAATAAATCCAGAAGTTTTTTTTATCTATTTATTATTAATTTTATTCAGCATAAAAATAATAAAAACAAATAAAATATTAACATATATAAAATAACACACTGCTAATATCATCTTACTAAAAAGTGCTCACTCTAAATACTAAAATTGATTAATAAAGCTTCCTTTGATTCATGTAAAATGTAATTGATTGAACACTTTTTCTTGTCCTACAAAATGTTCAGACAATCTATTTTTTTTTAAATGCATAACTCTAAAGTTGTGCTTAATTTCAAATATAACAAGGTTTTTAATAAATCAAAGTAAAAGACCATCTAAATCATTTCTTCTGGGTCACTATGACAAAATTCAGAGGGTAAACATGCAATATCCTCAAACACTGGCACATAGCTATTAAACGGCAGATTTAAATTCAAAATATGTACCCACTCTTCAACTACACTGGTTAGACGTTTCCCAGTTTCCTCCTGATCTGCAGCAGACAGGCGTGTTTGCAGACAGGGTGACTTGACAGGTGGGTTGACTTCTTGCCTCACGGTGTGCTCAGACAAAGATGGCTGCTCAAGCATGTACTTTTTGCCAGCAGTGACATCAAGCCATTTGTGTTCAGACTCTGAAGTCGAGGTTTCCCTTCTTATTGTGGATTTCGTGAGTTTTTTCTGCTGTGATGTTTGATGTGACGCTGTCAGGTCTGGAGGAGCATTCAGTTTGCAGATTTCCTCATAACTCAGACATTGTATCGGCTTCAGGATCTCAGACTGAGGGAACCTCTTCACTGTCTGCAGATGTGCTGTTTCAAGGTCCGGGCACTGGTTGTCGAAGGAAGGAACATTTTGAGGCTTTTTGGAGCTTTTGCTCTTCCTAAATCTTGCTAGGAGAATTCCAAGACTTTTCCATTGCTTGCATTCTGCATTCACAGAGTTTCTGGTGCTTACATGACTGCGCCTACTGAAATTATCCAAACGAAATGCACTGCAGATGCTGTTAGTTTCATAGTACTCCAGCTCACTCAGAGGACTGGGCTCTGCTTTCTGGGGGGCATGAGAATTTTCTTTATCTGTGCAATCATCCAAACAAAAAGTTAGGTTTGCTTTTCCTTGCTCCTTGCGCTTTCCCTTGTAATGCCTCTCTCTATAGATGCCCACACACTTTACAATGATTGCCAGGATCAGGATGGAAGGAAGGACCACAACTGTGATCCAAATCGGCTTGTTGCCATGCTGCTTTTCAGGGCACTGTTCACGGGCCGTAGAGGTACAGATATCGCAGAGGTGTTTTGAAACATTACGTAAGCAGATGCAGGACCTGTTCTGTACATTAGGTCCACATATCAACCGTGTTCTCCCACCAGAGTTTTCTTTAGAGCAAGATGAGGGGAGGCAAACACCTGAAGACCCACAGCTTGGCTGGGACAGAGTTGAGCTTGGCCAAACCCCTACTGTTGTACTGTGTCCACTGATTGGCAGATTGTATCCAGTTACATTGAAATACTGCACACATCCACTGAAACCTGATGAAAGAAAAATACACAGATAAGTCTCACACCAATACTGCAAAAACAGAATCTTAAGAAAGTAAAAGAAAGCTTGCTTGATTTATTTATTTATTTTATTTTATTTATTTTTTTTTGCTTATTTAAAGAAAATCTGCCAGTGGGGTATGAATTTTTGACTTGTTTCTTAGGGGTCTGCTTTGCAGTGAAGGGACTACCTGCCTTAAAAGGTCAGAAAACCTGATAAAAAGAACAGATCACCTTGTTGTTCGTAGTGGAGTTCTCTTGTTGGAGCTGCACCAAGAATGATCTTTTCCACGTTAATGGGCGTCAGATCCATGCTTTGTTCTGTGCTGTTAAAAACAAGTTTTCTGTCTACAAACAGAGAAGTGCTGTGGCCATCACTGGACAATGTGAGGACATGCCACATCCCATCAGTCAC
The DNA here is from genome assembly GCA_023969325.1 of Oryzias curvinotus. NCBI lineage: Eukaryota > Metazoa > Chordata > Actinopteri > Beloniformes > Adrianichthyidae > Oryzias > Oryzias curvinotus. The sequence goes on along the minus strand of CM043718.1, from coordinate 12,481,930 downwards.
CTGAAGATCTGCAGTGAATTCTGACACATGTCCGGATGATGTATCTTTGTACACATACACTGGCTTTTTTACTCTTATCTAAGAAAAGAGTAAAGAAGTGAAAACCTGACATCAAAAGAAACTCAGATTTAACATGTGGTGAAAGCACCTTCATTCCTACCATGAGAGTTATGGCTGCCTTCTGTCCAAGGACAAGGAATAACACTCCGTCATCTTCTTGGGTTTTGAATTTAATGTTAATCCCTGTTTGGTTTGTGCTGTTTGCCTTTCTTTCATCCACCAACCCTTTCAGCAGGTAATCTCTCTTGAATCTTTCCTTAATGACATACTCAACGTAGTCCCTCTTGCTGAACTGCATTACTAGATTCTCTGACATCACTGTGACAAAAAGAGAAAAGGTTAAACTTTCATGTCACGAGGGTAAATCATTTTCTTTTGATCAGCTTTCATCATCTTCACCTGTGGCACAGTTTATTCCACCAAAAGGATTTTGGCAATCGCAGAGATAGTCAGACCAAAGGTCATGGCAAACACCGCCATTTTTGCATGGGACACTGCCACACACTGACTCCTTTGCTCGAGTACATCTTTTGCAAAACAAACATTGGATGCATAATGCAATGCTGACCTATAGAACACATCTACTGCTAAAAAAGAATGTTAAAGACTCTGCTTTTCCCTGATCAGTCTTACCTGTCAAAGATGTTAAACGCTGCAAGGGCCATAGAGGGTCTCAGCAAGATGCCATTGATATGAACATGTCGAATACATCCAACAAAGTCATGGGTTTTGATCTGATCAGGATGCCATAAAATGGATTCAAGAGTCCTGAGTCCTCCAAACGTCATATTATTGTTGCCAACATCAAGTGTTCTAAATCATTGATAAGAAGAAGGGGAAAAGTATGCCTTTATGTAAGCAAAGCCAAGGTTTGAACAGTTGGTTATTATCAACATGGCTTCACTGATACCTCTCAGAGATAGTGCCCTCACTCTTTGAAAAGCAAAATCCACTTTTATAAACATCTGTGCAGTTGTCCACCAGCAAAGAACCCATCTGTTAAATGCATAAGATTGCCTTTCAGTTTTACTCCCTCTGCTCTCAATAACTACTGTCCAGGTCAAATTGCCCATGTTTACATCTTATACTCACATTGCCAATCCTTCTGGCAGTTACACTGTGAAAAAACCCATCTGCAATCTGTTTGTGCGTCTTCAGCTTTACAGGTCCTGAGCCCAGGTCATAGGAGAGCTGCATGCTTCCGTCAACAATTTCCAGTGCAAAAAAATCCCTACTAGAAGATCCCCCAGGATTATACAAGAGGAGTGAGTACTTTTGCACTGTTGCAAACTCAAAATAGATTAAATTAGTTCTGCGATCTAGAGGTGGAAACTCCATGAACGATAGCTCTTCAAAGCCATAGCTGTGCTCCTCACAATGAACTCCACTGACTCCTTAAACAAAAAGGGGAGAGAAAATATAGTTCCAGCTTGATAGAATGTAACATTTTCCTTTTTAAAAGAGGACACACTAGTTTGGTTAATTCTACACAGCTTGATCTATTGTTATAAAGTTTGTTGACTTACTATTAAATACTACTTTAAGATATTTAGTGTATCAACATTTGTAAACAAAATAAACCCCAACATGAAACAAAATTTGAATGTTGAAGATATTGAAACAATTTACAAACGACACGTTAAATGTTAAAAATCATTTATGCCTTTACGCGATATACGCGATATAATTGTATGCCATATAGCCAAAATGTTAGACAAGACTTCAGATGATGTGATTAAAAAGCATTTATTTTCAATTAAATAATAAAATCAAAATTAATTGTTATGAAAATAATATTACTGTCACAACACAGGTAGGCACCTAGTTTCAACTGCAGCAGTCTTATTAGCTCAGCTAAAAGTCCACAAAGCTAAATCAGGGTCAGGCAAGCAGGAGTCAATAACGAGCATGTGAGCATCAGAGAAACAAGAATAGTGAGGATCCAGAAGAGAGTCAAAGATGAAACAGGGCCAATAAATCAGTAGATCAGGTCTGGACATAACACCCAGTAACACAGGCAGAGTGGCACAAACAATACTCTGCACTGAGTGAGGCTCAGTGCAGTGCTTAAGTATACTGTGAGTGATTTGTAAATAAAAGTCAGGTGTGTGGCATCCACAAACTGTGCGCTGGGGTTGCTCTGAGAAGAAGTGTGCCTGTGACCAGAGGGGGAGACAGAATTTGGACTTTCGATAATTACTTTATGTTAACAACCACTTACAACCCCAACTGAAAAATGTTAAGTCAATCAAATGCTGTTTGAACATAAACATGAGTATTAACTATTCAGCTGCTTTTTTCATTTGACAGTTTTACTGTGTTTTGTATAACAGAAATTTATAAATTAATAAAATGTAAAAGTGTAGGGTTGTTAAACCTCAACAAGCCAGATCCCCAATGCTAACTGATTGCTATCTGTTGTCTAAAAGTAATAGTCTTGTAAATGTAAATACTACACATTTTTAATTCATGTGTTATTCTTACCAAAGGGACAATTACAGAAGAATCCAGTGGGTAGATTCATGCAAGTGCCCTCAACACATGGAGATGATTTGCAATGGTCAACTGGTTCCTCGCAATTTTCCCCTTTGAAATGAACCATGTATTTGATCAATACTGAATCATCTTATCCTCGAAAAAAAAATTCTACTTTGCAAGATAAAGCTTACCTTCAAAGCCAGACACACAATGACAGTAAGAGCCATTATGTGAAGCAACACAAGTTCCACCATTCTGGCACTTGACCCCCAAACATTCATCAACATCAGCAGAGCAAAAGGTCCCGGAGAAACCAGTCGGGCAGTGGCAGATGAAACCTCCTGCTGTATTCTCACAGGTGCCATTATTCTTACAGGGATTCACCTCGCATTCATCAATGTCGTCTTCACAGAATGAACCAGAGAAGCCAATTGGACAGGTACAGTTGAAGACTTCCTTTTGTGGTGACACAAAGATGACAGCCATGCTTTCCAGAACAGCAACCTCCTGGCTGATGTAAATGTTTTTGCTGCACGTTGCCTTGTTTTGACAAGGATTGGTGAAGCATGGATCACTGGTAATGTGAGAAATAGTCACATTGCTCTGAGCCTCCAGTGATTTCTTGTGTCCTGTAGATATACCATTTGCTACCTCTTTGCTAAGATACTGGCCATTGTAATTTTTGACTGCACCCAACAGAAGGATTTCTTTGCCAATTTGTTTGATTCCAAACACATGAGTCTTTGAGGCCTGCAGGTTGAACAGACTGTCAAGAGCTTTGACAAATCTCAGATACTTATTAGACAGAAATTCCTCCATTGAGGACAGCGACACATAAAACAAAATACAGCTGTCGATTGAAGCATTTGTAAAACCTTTGTAATTCACATAAATACTGTTGTTCACTGTGAATTGAAGTTCATCTGCAGCCTCAACAGTAACGTTAAATGTGGCCTCCCCCTGGAATGGGGATGACCAAAGCTCGCACGTTCCATTGGGTATTGCAAACATGTTAATTGGCCCACTCCTTATGACACAGCTAAAGGTGTCAGACTCATCATGGTCCTCGGGATGAACATTACCAATCATTCCGCCCTGGAAAAAACTGCCAAAATATTTCACTTCTATAAAAATGTTTCTTGGCAATGGAGGATTATCATTTTCATCCAAGACTTTGATATGAAATGTTGTAGTTGAAGATAGTGGCATTGGAAATCCGGCATCTTCAACAACAACTAGGACTCGATATGCAGAGATACTCTCACGATCAAGACTCTTTGTGGTAAGTAAAACTCCATCAGCAGTGAGTAAAAAAGCTCCACTTGATGATTGATTTAATAACCAGTAGGTAAAGGGGCCTTGATTTGGTGGTAAATCTGAGTCAGATGCATTTAGTCTCATGACTATGGTGCCTTCTGGTTGGTTTTCCATCACTTGGGCCTCAGTTGATGTGAGTATTGGAGCATTGTCATTGACATCCCCAACACTTACAATGACGTTTGTCGTCCCTGTGGCTGGAGGGGACCCATTATCAATGGCTGCAACTGTCAAGTTATATACTGGCCAAAGCTCTCTATCAAGGTGAGAGTTTACTAAAATAACGCCACTAAGTGGGTCAATTGCAAAAGACAAATTTGTGTTTCCATCTTCTATACTGAAGAAGAAATGATTCCAGTCTGATATAGGATCCAGATCCAATGCACTCACTGTGAGGACAGAAGCCCCAGGCTTGCTATCTTCTGTCACATTTGCATCATAGCATGGGGATGTAAATACAGGTGCTTCATTTATGTCAACCACACTGATGTGGACCAAAGTTTCATCTTCATCCATACCAGTAATGACACCAGAGTTTTTTGCCAAAACCTTTAAAACCACCTCATAACTACCTTGCTTCCTCAAACTGCTACTTGTATATATTTTTCCAGAAAGAATATCAATGTCAAACCCTTGATTTTTCCTGTTTCCAAATATTAAATAGAACACCTGACCTTCGGATCCTTGGTCATAATCTACTGCTGACACATTCCCAATCTGAGTTCCAACAGGCACATTGCTAAGCACTGAAAAATGAAATTCTTCTTTCCCAAACATTGGGATAAACTCGTTGACATCTTTAACCTGAATAACAACATGTGCTACAGAAAATAAAGTGTGTCTACCAGTGTTTGATGCTTTCACTGTTAAATCAAACATCTGCTCCATCTCAAAATCAAAAACCTCTAGGGTTTTGATGGTACCATTTTCTGCATTAATGGCAAATTTATCTACATGGCCAGCAACAAGAGAGTAAGATATTTGTGCATTTGGACCAGAGTCCATATCAGTAGCTATTGCATCGAGTACAACTGTCCCAATTTCTGAGTTTTCAGGCACCGATGCTGTGTACTCTGAGAATAAAAAGACTGGAGGATTGTCGTTTATGTCCACAACTAACACTGTTACATTTAACATGCCAGTTTTAGAGATCCAGCCACCATCTGTTGCTTTGATATGGAATTGATACATTCTTTCTTTTTCAAAGTCTAGCTCCATGACAAGTGTTAACAGTCCAGAAGTTTCCCCAACAGACATTGGTGAATAGGGAATTTCATGAGCAACATGGTATGTAATTGCACCATTATGACCATAGTCCCTATCTTCTGCATGAATTCTCCCAACCACTGATCCCACATGCATGTCCTCAGGAACTAAAAAAGTTACATCTGGTTCACTGAAGCTTGGAGAAAACCGATTTCTCTCAGTAATATCAAAAGTGATTTTGGTTTGTGATGTTAAAGGAGGGAATCCCTGATCTACTGCGATAACAAACAAAGAAAGGGCTGAGTCTTCTTTGCCTGCTAAAGGTTGACTTAAAAATACACGCCCACTGCCAGTCTCAATCCAAAAGAAATTAGATGCATTGCCTCCCTGTAAATAATACTCAATGCTTGTGCTACTGTTAGTGTCCAGATCTGTTGCAATGAGCTGTATTACCTCAGTTCCCACTGGCAAGTGAGATGGAATAGCAATCAAAGACGGAATGGGCCAGAACACCGGTGGGTGGTGGTTTACTTTTTCTAATCTCACTTCAACAGTTGCATTACTGGAATGAGGAACACTTCCACAGTCAAAAGCAAGCACTGTAAACTGGAACACTTTGAAATGAGAGTGATGTAAATAGAGGGGCTGTTGGGTAAAGATTGCTCCAGAGGAAGAATTGATCCAAAATTCTTCATTGGGAGAATCAATTATGTAGAAAATGTCACTGTTTTGCCCTATGTCAGCATCTGTTGCAAGAACTTGCAAAACAAACACATCTTCTACATTTGTTTCAGTGAGAACAACTGTGAAAAATGTATCAATAAATGTTGGGCTGTTATCATTGACGTCGGAAATGATGATAGTTACATCTGTGCTGACACTCCACACTGAATCATTTGCATGTATTTTTAAAATGTAGTGATCTTGTGCTTCCCTATCCAAAAACCTTTCAACAGTAATCCATCCAGTTCTGAAATCGATACTGAAAGGCGCTGCCTCTCTTTGTCCTAGCATAGCATAAGAAATTACTGAATTAGAATCATCATCGGTTGAGGTAACTTGTAAAACTCTGAGTCCAACAGGGGCATCTTCGGACACCTCAGCAAAATATATCTCAGAAAATTGAGGGGCATTGTCATTTCTGTCTAAAATGCTTAGGATGATTTTTGCGCTGTCTTTGTGAAGTGGCTTGTCAGACTCCACTGCCTCAACTGTTAAAGTGAATGCAGCAATGGTTTCCCGATCCAAACTTACAATGGTGCTCACTAGACCATTTTCAGGATCAATGGTGAAATACTCTTTGCTGTTTCCTTCAATTATCATGTACCTCACTTCACTGAAACTAAGGGAATCTGCATCAATGGCCAAAACATCACAAACTGCTGATGGTGGTAAATTCTCAAAAACTTCACACCTGTATTCTGCTTGAGTGAATTGGGGGATATTGTCGTTCACATCAGTGACATTAAGCTGAATTTCTAAAAAGGACGAGAAGGGAGGTGAGCCAGAGTCTCTGGCTTCTATCAGCAAAGTAAATTCTTTTCTGTTTTCATAATCTAGAGATTTTTCTAGTGTCAGGGCTCCGCTGAACTGGTCCACATGAAAGATGTCTTCAATGTTTCCAGCAGCAATGTACAGAGAAATGGGTTCAGCTCTGATGCTCACTCCAGATACTAAAGCCACCAGAGCTCCAACTGGCTCATCCTCAGAAAGAGAATAACTTTGAACATCAACTTTCATTTCTGGAAAATCAGAGTTGTTTTGAAACCGGACACTGACAGTTGTGGTGTCAGATTTAGGATTTTCACCATTATCTTCAACATGAACATTGATTTCAATGTCTTCCATGTTGTGTATTGTACTTGAGGTGAAAATAGTGCCGCTGTTCTCAATGAAAAATAAATCTGAATTTTCTCCAGACAAAGAATATTGCAATTCTGCATTTATCTCTGTGTCTTCATCTGTTGCTTTCACTGCACAAATAACAGAACCTGTGGAAACATGTCAACAGGTGTATCAATGTTAAGCCCAAATGTCAATTTTTATAGTCACAGAAAAACTTCTTACCTGGGGCCAACTCATTGGGTACATATGCCACATAGGGGCTGTTCTTAAACTGAGGCCAGTGGTCATTTATATCTCCAATAAGCACTGTAACAAGCACAGAGCTTGACAGAGGCTGAGTGGGATGTTCATCACTGGCAACCAATGTCAATGTGTAAATGGAGACAGCTTCTCTGTCCAGTAGATGAGTTGTAAATAGTTCTCCAGTAGTTTCTCCAATAGCAAATGGTGCATCGAGATCTTCTATAAAATACCTAAATTAAAGAAAATATTAAAGACAAACCGTACATGCAGAACTTTTGTAAGTCAAACATGAAATGATGGTCAGTTTTTTCAAAACGCTCTCATAAAGTCACTGCGATCTTAAAATCCAACCCCAATCATCTTTTGATCTATTTTAAAAGCATTCCCATCATCCTTTTTTATACTCTCTCCTGCTAGCGTACAGCCCCTCACACCCCCAACCTAACATTCCTGGTGGAACAAAAATGTAGAGAAATATTGGAGCTATCTAACTATACAGTTTTCAGATAGATTAGATCTCAGACGAGGAAAACAAAGAAGTACATAGATCTAGTTGTTGGCAGGTGGATGCATCAGAATGGAGCAGAGCAGGGAGGTTTTGGCCTGCCGAATGTAGCACCTATGCCACTGCTACAGGCTTTTTAAAATGTTGTTTTGTTGTCCGCTCCTGATTCACAACAGTTTGAATAAAGAAGAACTTAAAAACATAAATGTAATCTTTACATATACAGCACTACGCTTTTCTAGACTGAGAGGTCTGATGTCTTTCCAGGTATCTGGTGTAGCCACTCCTCCAGCTTGGGGGTTACTGCCCCGAGTGCTCCAATTACCACAGGCACCACTATCACCTTCACTTTCCAGGCTTTCTCCAGTTCTTCTCTGAGTCCCTGGTATTTCTCCAGTTTCTCATGTTCCTTTTTCCTGCTGTTTCCATAGCCTACACACATCCATCTTTGTTCATATACCACACACAGCTGGTGCAAAGAGGCGGTTCCTGACCATTTCAGCATACCACCTTCGAGGGTGTTTCCACATTGGGGCCTCCATACTGCAAAGTTCCTGAATTATCCAGAACCTTGGTGGCAGTAGTTAAGCATACATCCTCAGTTAGTCGGATGCCTCACAACAGCCTGCGGTTGCAAGTGTAGCTGCAAGAGACGCCTGAAACAATCCAGCACATAACTGCACTGGACTGGACTGGAAACCCCAAGGTCAAAATGGGAAACACCCTCGAAGGTGGTAGAGAATGAAAGGGCAAAAATCCTGTGGGACTTCCAGATCCAGACTGATAGGATGGTAATGGCAAACCAACCAGACATTGTAGTGGTGGATAAAGAACAAAGGAAAGCCATTGTGGTGGATGTGGCAGTGCCGAGCGATGGAAACACCAGGAAAAAGGAACATGAGAAACTGGAGAAATACCAGGGACTGAGAGAAGAACTGGAGAAAGCCTGGAAAGTGAAGGTGACAGTGGTGCCTGTGGTAATTGGAGCACTCGGGGCAGTAACCCCCAAGCTGGAGGAGTGGCTACAACAGATACCTGGAAAGATCTCAGACATCTCAGTCCAGAAAAGCGCAGTGCTAGGAACAGCTAAGATACTGCGCAGAACCCTCAAGCTCCCAGGCCTCTGGTAGAGGACCCGAGCTTGAGTGAGAAACCACCCACGGAGGATGAAAGGGGCAAGTTTTTTTTTTTTTATATATGTCCTCCATCATGAGAAAGATGCCACAAGAACATGTTAAAAACAGCAAAAACCAGATTTTCCTTGGAGTGGGTTTTTAAGCACCTTGTTCTTCTGTTTTTACCTGATTTGCCCGCTCACACCTTCATCTGCATCAGAGGCAGTAATCATGGCAAACACTGTGCCTTCTGGACTGTCTTCAACCACTATGGTGTGGTAGACTTCTTCTGTGAACTCCGGATGGTTATCGTTGACATCCTCCACCATAACTTGAATCGTCAAGGTGCCATTCAAAGGTGGCAATCCTTCAAATGTAAAGAAGGCATTAGCATAAGCTTTAGATGCTTTTTTTGAAAAAAAAAAAAAAAAAAAAAGTGTGTTGCAGATCTAATTACCTGAATCAAAAGCAGTGATAGTGACAATGTACAGAGACTGTTTCTCCCTGTCAAGGCTTCGTAAAATCTGAAACACACCATCAGGAGAGATGGAGAACAAACCTCTATCTCCTTTATCTAAGAGGTATATAAGTTGACTGTTGATGTCAAGATCTTCATCCACAGCTGAGACCTGGCCACACAAACAAAAAAGTCAACAGTAAAACTTTTTTTTACAATATCTCCAGAATTCAATGGTCACTAAGATGTATCACCACCTGCTTTGTTAACTGAGATATCTCCTCCTCATTCTCCTTGACATGAATTGTCAGTGTTTCTGGCACAAAACGGGGAGCAAAGTCATTGATGTCCAACACAGTAATGCTAACAGAAGCAGTAGTAGATCTAGGTACAGTCCCTTGATCTACAGCTTTTATTATAAAGCTGTAATTCGTATCTTTTTCCCTGTCAAGTGCAGACATGACGGTGACAACACCCCGAACTGCGTCCACTACAAATGGACCAGCTGGAGTAAGGATGTAACGTACTTGTCCATTGCGCCCAATATCTTGATCATTAGCTTGAACGCGAAACAAGCTTGTCCCTCTGGAGATATCTTCTCTGACAGACAGGCTGTAGTTGCTTTCTAGAAACTGAGGGTCATTGTCATTGACATCCTCAATGTGCACTGTGAAATTAATTTTGCTTGTCATTTGAGGGGAGCCTTTATCAGTGGCAGCTATAGATAATATCAGAGTATCTTCCAACTCTCGGTCCAACATCTGCTCTAGGTATACATTTCCACTTGTGTTGTTGATGCTGAATGCCCCATCATGAGTTTTGCTGAGATGGTACCAAACCTCACCATTGGGTCCGACATCTTCATCCTCTGCATGTACTGTCATTATAACACTATGCAATGCTGTATTTTCTGGTATCGTAACACTTTTGGCAGATACAAATAGAGGAGAATTGTCATTGACATCTTCAACCACAACAAAAATGTATGCTGTACTGGTGAGCTGTAAGGACAATGGGTGACCACAGTCATTCGCCGTCACTGTGAGATTGTAGAAGGATTGTCTCTCTCTGTCTAAGTCTTTACTTAAACATAAACGACCTGTTGAATGAATGAAGAAGGAACTTTCTTCATCACCACTGACCAGTCTTAGTTTTATTTCTCCATTTTCACCTGGAAAGAGAAAAAAAACAATATTGTCATAATGCAAACTGAAACTTTATCAAGCTAAGGAATTGATAATAAAGTACTCCTTTAAAACAAATAAAGCTCTGCAGAGTTATATAAGTTCAAACTCGCATATTAAATATTACTTTTGTTTTCATGTCCATTTAGGAAAATTATTTCAAATACCCCTTAACCCTCCTGTTATCCTTGGGGTCAATTTGACCCCAATTCAATGTTTGTCATTTAAAAATAATAGTTAACTTTTTTCTTTTTACTTCATATGTCATGATTTTTCCTAATTTGATGGAGACAATTGATTAAGCATAAAATTATCATGATGATATTTTTTTTCAATGTGCAAAACAAATATTGCATATATTGGTGTTCCTCTGGGGTCAATTTGACCCCAGGCTTTTTTAGCTGTGTATAACTTGTCAGTCTGTGTGTGACCTAACATCCCCACAGCTGCAGGAGCAGAGTGGATACTTTTGAGTTGATACATACCAGGGGGGAAACTATTCCCACGAGAACTTTAATATTTCTCATGGTGTGGTGTGAAATCCAGCCAAAATGAAGAAGCCGATGTATGCTGGTGAGTTGATCACATCCAAGTCTTCCCCCCTAAAACGTGCCTCCCCCCTAAAATGATCATCTCAAGTAAAATATTTTCAATTGATGGTTATATATTTTATGTTTTATATTTATATGTTATAATGTTGAACTGTAACATTAACAGTTCAACAGTGTAACAGTGTAACTTAATGAACATCACTTTGCTGCTGCCTCAGACTACAGAATTTCCCCATCATGGGATAAATACAGTTTAATTTCATCTTATCTTTCAAATGAAAAGCTTGAATAATGACTTTGTCTTCAACATGGCTGTGTGTCTGGTGGGACACACTCTTAGCTAGAAATATGTCTGCAAGTAACACGTACAAACTCTCTGCACATCCTGTGTAGTGCAGACTAAAAGCTTGACTCTGAGCATAACGAACTGTTCCATGTACTGACTATCTGTCTTATGTTCTTATCATGATTATTTATTTCACACAAAAAACATGTTTAAAAAAAAGGGGGGGGGGGGGACTCTCTAACTCTGCCACTGCCACTCTGTCCCAAGCCCGGATAACAAAAGAGGAGGGGTAAGTGAGACTTTATAGTGACTAATCACAAATATGTCACAAAAAAGGAAATAAAAAAAGGTAAATAAATATGTTCATAAAAGGAAAGGTGGTCACTAACATCAGCCAATATGCATCATTCTGTGAGAGTCACAAATGTGCACCCCAAATTAGAAAAGATTTGGATGAAAATTTTTCAAGCTCCACTAACTCTCAAACTGAAAGTTTAACCTAATGGTGGCACTACAGCAAAGGTCATGTCATCATCAAAATCAATAGGGTTCAAACTCTTGTGGTCATTAATGTTATCAGTAAATTTGAGAAGATTTGTATGAAAACTTTTCAAGATACATTAATTCAAATTTAAAAGTTTGGCCTGATGGTGGCGCTAGAGAACAGGTCAACCAACTGATCTGTTTTATTATCAAGGGGTTATTATGTATTCAACAAATAAACAATGTGCCTAACACAAAAAAAGCTTGGTTAACAATTTTATGTAAATCATTTTCTGAAGGCAAATAGCCCTGGGGTCAGATTGACCCCAAGGGTGAAATGTGTGAGTAATATTTGAGGATAATACGAGGGTTGAATAAATTAATTCTTTGGTTGGCTTTTGTGCATTTTCTGAGTATTTTGTGTACGGGTAGAGATATAAAGACATTCAAAGAAAACAAAAGATCCTGGACTGAGAAATGACACAAATTTCTGACCTGTTCAATCATTTGTGGTTTATTCAGGATTTACATACCTTTTTTATAATATACCGGTATGTCAGAATTATTCCAAATTCAACAAAAAAGAAATGATATTTAATATTACACATATTATTTAGATTCAGTTAAATTAAAATCAACAGCTAATTAATTTATAACGTTTTAAAGATTTTTTTTGTTATAATCTTTTTATAACCTTTTCACAGTAAATCACTTTACTTCCCTGCCACTAGGTGGTGCACTTTACAAGTACATTGGTGTGTCATATTATTTCTGCTTTAACTTTTCGTTCTTTCCATTTTTTTTTATTTTAAATTGCCCCTGTGGATGAGAAACTTAAAGAAGGTTCGGTGTTGTAAATGCAGGAAACTAAAGTGAGTATTAAAAGCATTAAACAATTGTGATTATTCCTGTTTTTCATACTAACGGTTAAAATGATGTTTCTTCTTACCTTCATCCTTATCGGACACATTCAGGGACAGGAAGCATGTTCCTGCTGCCGAGTCTTCCAGCAGAGACACAGTTAAGTTTTCCTGACTGAAAACAGGGGGGTTGTCATTCACATCCAGCACATTAAAGTAAACTCTGACACTGGACACCTGTGAGTCCCCCAGTTTCAGCTCCACTGTGAGAATGTAAAACTTTTGTCTTTCAAAGTCCAGGCTGCGAGATAATAGGAACTCTCCAGAGATGGGGTTGAGGAGGAACAGGTTGTCTCCATCGTCCTCCTGAACTGACGACGTGAGAGGCCTGAGACTTTCAAACTGAGATTCCACTTTTCCCACAACCGTTCCTAAAAGCACAATAAAAAAGTGATCACTTAGTTTTACACAGAAAAAGATTACTGGAAAATAGCTATTGTATTTAGAAAAAACAAAGTTATGTGATGACCAATGGAAATATATGAAGTGTGAGATTTGTAAAAACTAATACAGATATTTTTTAGAGCAACATCAGGATGATGTTTTTTTGTTTTGTTTTATGTGCTCTTATGTGGGATGATGTCACTAACCTGGTACTGTGTCTTCTCTTACTTGGAATGAATAAACAGTTTTATGGAAATCCATCTGTGTTCGCCATCTGTTATGGGAGTGGGGGCTGACAGTGCCATGCTTTCCCTCAGGATCAACAGATGCATGATACCAGGAGGGAACCATAGGCTGCCCTTCAACATCCACAACCCCCCTCCCAGTACTTGCATTTAGCGGATTTCCAGGTAGATTTTCATGTGAAGATACAAGTTTGAAAATCTGAAGAGAAAAAGGATAGACTCCCATTTTTGCGGTGGGAGAATAGCACTTTTGCTATTCCTCATACAAAAAACTGTATGTTTGCTGATTGAATATAAAAATAAATATTTACAAATTAGACAGCTAACTTACCAGAGCATGTAACAATACGATTATGTTTGTCTTTAGTTGTCCAGTGTAATCCATTACAAAGTTTTTTTCCTGCAATTTTTCTTCCCTATTTGTTTGGCCTATTACCAACCAAGTCCAAGAAATTCTACAAAAAAAGCAACATAACATTATTGGTAGCTGAACAACTTAACTTCCATCTGTATCCAAAGGGATTATAGCATCTTTTCAGCAAGTAATCTTAAATGAAATATGTTTTTTGATATTCCTTCCTGTAATTCTGATAGCTGAAAACCACCAAGCAGATAATGATTATTAATAACACAAAAACATTTAAAAATGGTTCAAAAAAATGAAAACGAAGCTCAAAAAGAAGCAGAGATGGAGAGTCCTACCATGTTTTGCTGACAGTCTGTTTCCCACAGTCTTCAGACTGCAGGTAAGATTAGACTTTTGGAACAGGGACCTCGTTTTGTGATGCATGTCAGAGGTGGGGGCTGCACCGCTTTCATTCAGGGAACAAAAGGAGAAAAGTAAGGGGTGGGTGTTAGCTTCGTTTTAAATTTAAATATCATTTTTTTAAAAAACTATTGCATTTGTAAATAATTCCATATTGGTAATGTGTTTAAATACTAATAATTGGCTTCAAAAACAGTATAAGAAAAGTCTGTATCCTCACACACAACTCTTTTTAGTAGCTTATCTATTAATTATAACCCACACAAGATTAACTAGTCCTAAAGTGACCCTTTTCAGACTGTTTATTAGCTTTCACTTGACAAAGTGCAGGAATCCTAGTCTGTTTCTAAGTTAGTCTCTCTGAAAGGAAACCACTGTGCCTTCGTTCTCGTTTCCAAAGCCCACTAAGGACAGTCCTTTGTACCGCTGTTGAAAATTTTCCAATAAATGGACACGTGAGCTCGCTTTAAGTGACTTTTAGGCCAGAGGGATTGAAAGATTATCTCTAGTTACTGTCAGTCTGAACTTAAAACCAGTAAAGAACCAATTATTAATGTTTGTCTTTGCAAAAAGAGAGGAACTAAAATTTACTATGGAAATTTGTGCTTTTTTTAATTTTCTGATCAAATATATCCCATTATAATTTGTTTCCTTGTAAGTAGCTTCTTCTTGATGGGCAAATACTTTTACCCTGTGCTCTCAAGAATTTTTGGACCAAAATACCCTCATTTTTGAAAGTAAATCAATAAGACCTGACGATAGAATGATATGTAAGGGCTGTACCTGTACTGTACTGACAATAATGTTATCTGCTAGATTAATGTTCTTAAATCAATGAAAAAAAGTGTTTTTTTCAAAATTTTCTTTAAATTGCAGCTATAATGTTGTTTCCCATCGACTTTCTCATCTTTTTAAGGCATAGTCTAAAAAAAAAAACTGCATTTATTTTCTCTTTTATAACATTCTGAATAAAATCAGCTTTAACGAGATTTCATATTATTTTACAAAACCTCAACTACATAAAATCCAATTCTTTACAGAATTTGCAATACCTGTGTTGCTGCTCCCTTGAAAATGTAGACATGTAAAGAAAGACAAGTCTTACAAAAAACTTTATTCAGACATTCTTAAATGTCAACAGCTGCATTTGATATTAGAGTGGTATTCAAAGAATAAAAAGACCCCAGGACAGTACATAAAAAAATATTTCTTAAAAAAAAAAGAAAAAACATTGTACGCAACCAACTCTGTAATCTCATTTTTGAGTTGAAACATCTAGACACTAGTTACTTTCATACTGATATGTAGTCCTAAATAGTTGTTGATTATGGCAGGGATAAAAATCTATCACTAGAAAACTCTTAAACTTAGGATATGTAGTGATAACTTTACAAAAAAACAAAACAAACAAAAAGAAAAAGCAACACTGTACATTTTTTAAAACATTAAATATACACATGGTTTTTGTTCAGAGTTTTGCTTCAGGATGAATCGAGTACATTAGGATTATATGGCATAAACAAAAATTCAGGTCCAATCCACACTAATCATCCTCATCTTCTTCCTCTTCCTCCTCCTCCTCTCCTTCTTCCTCTTCCTCTTCATCAGCGGCAGCAGCTGATTCTGAATCCACTTTGCCTTTTGTACGGTAAGCAACGATGTCCTTTGAAGAAAAATGAAAATTGCTTTAGAACAACTGATATCACAATAAATCAAATCTTCAAAGTAAAAAAATCTTTATTGAGACACAAACAGACATTTTTTTTTTCCTTTTTTGTACTCACTTTGTCATATTTCTCCTTCAATTTGGCCGCCTTCTTCTCGTACGGCTGCTTCTCCTCCGCAGACGAGCTGTTCCACATCTCCCCGAGTTTCTTTGCGGTGTCGCCAATAGAAAGTCCGGGGCTTTCACCTTTTATTTTGGGGCGGAAATCTGCACAGAAAAGAAAGAAAGCAGACCTGTGGGGGGAAAATGTGTTTAAGCTACAACTACAGGAAGTGAAGTTAACTAGATGAAAGCACAGAGAAAAAAAAAGGGAAGGAGAGAACATACGGCGGTCTCTTTGGAGCATTTGGGTCCTTGAACCGTTTCTTCTTCTGCCCCTTGGGGGGTACATAATTTTTCATTTCTCTCTCATAACGCAGCTTGTCTTGTTTGGCCATATCTTCAAACTTGCCTTTCTCTTTAGGTGACATTGTCTAGAAGGGATGATAAAACAAAAACACACTTTAAAGAGGAGATTATATATTAAGAAGAAATCATAATTTTTTTTTGTATACCTTCCATCGCTCAGAGCATTTCTTGGAGAACTCCGAAAAATTGACTGTGGCATCAGGGTGTTTCTTCTTGTGCTCCTCTCGGCATGTTTGCACAAAGTAAGCATAAGAGGACATTTTGCCCCTTGGCTTCTTTGGATCCTTCACCATCTTGATTTACTTAAGACAGAAAATATAGATTTATGACAAAAATCACGCAATAGGAGAGCCAGTATGCTATTATTGCTTTGCTCTACTGTCTCCCTGCTGCTTTGTCAGTCCCATCTATTGTTTAAACAAGGAGGTAGGGGGGGGGGGGGGGTCTGATCTATTGTATGAGGAGGCCAAAAATGATGCTCCTTTTAAAAAAATATGCATAAAGATACGACGTTGTCACCTATTTTTTATATTAAAAAAAAGAGATAAAAGTAGCAAGATAAGTTTAGTTTTGTATTTATTTGGGTGATGCACCTTCCTAAATGACAGAGCCGGCTTCAGATTGGACATGCCCGCAAAGGCATTGGCGTCTGCCTCCGCTTGTGATTGCCCGCTAGCTGCTCGTTAGCATTAGCTCGGAGCTAAGCTAGCCCGCCGCGATGCTAATCTGACGAGATCCTCATTAAAATGGCTGATTAGACCGCTAACAAAGGCTGGCGACGCCGTACAAACAAACGCTTTTCCTGCCCCCCCCACCTCCTTCAACATGCCTTTGCGAAAACCTTCAACAGGAAATTCAATTTTTAGCTAATATTCTTGGTTGAAATTGTTGAAAAAGAGCGTGGAGAAATGTCCAGCGCCTGTGACACTGACAGCGCTCCGCAGCGGTTACGGCAAACGCTAGCTGCTCGCTGCCTGTGGCTTCCACATAGATGACACAGCTGAACTAAAACATGCAGTGGTCTGGACATCATCTTCTATGTTAAGAAAAATTCCAAAACCGAAGCCAAAGGTCGTCAGTGTTCTTGTGTAACTTAGCAAAATATGTAATTTATCAGTCGGACTTAAATGAGTATATAAATCACCGCCCAGCCAGTGCTTTGATCATTACGTCGTTAATGTTTACTCGGAAACTGCTTAGGATGCTTACCCCCCTCGGCCGGCTGCTCGTCTCAAACAATGGGACTAAAAGCACCGTCCGTCGTCGCGGTCCTTCGGCTGAGGGGATCGGGCTGTGTTTATCCTGAGCAGAACGCTCGGCTGTCGGACATTGGCTGCCGCCAACTCCTTGGAGTATCCTATTGGGCACTGGCTGCCTCGGGCCGGGCTGGATGTGCGGTTGGCTGCCCCGGAATACGGCAGCTCGCTGGCGCCAAACTTGAAGCTGGAGCAACTGTCAGCGTCCATCAGCGATGGGACACATGAGAGGACACACACGGAAAAAAAGAATCCCCCAAAGCTTTAAAAAAAACAACAACAACTATTCTCTCTCTGAATTTTAAACACGTCTTTACAGGTTATTTGTAACTTTAATAGTCAGAAGTTATGAACAGGAATGTGGTAACTATAACAAACAAGTCAAATGGTTAAGTACACATTTAATGAATTCAATGCATCATGTATAGTATTTATAAGTACAAATATGTG
This sequence comes from Oryzias curvinotus, assembly GCA_023969325.1. Classification (NCBI taxonomy): domain Eukaryota; kingdom Metazoa; phylum Chordata; class Actinopteri; order Beloniformes; family Adrianichthyidae; genus Oryzias; species Oryzias curvinotus. The sequence goes on along the minus strand of CM043718.1, from coordinate 12,464,045 downwards.
TATTTATGATTGAGGGGGTAATTATATTACATTTCCTCACACACATGCATTACGTGTGTGAGGATAGATAGATGGAATAAATAGATAGAGAGACAGACTGACTGACTGACTGACATGGATATTAACTTTCATTTTTTCCAATCTAGTACATACAGATGTATATCTCTTTTGTTTGTCCCCTTTTGTATGTTTTTTTTTCGGATTGGTTAAAATAAATCAATTCCAATTTTAATATTTTTCATTTTCATAGCTTAGCAAAATCAAAGTTCAGTATGTGGCCTTTTAAAATTATCTTCATCCATCCATTCCAACATTGTTTTTGACTAATTGAGTGTTAACATTTTCTTGTTTTTCTTTTACTCTTTACCTTTATTTCTTTTTTTAATTTGAAGCAGGTCGATGGCACCAAATATACTGGTGCAGGGTTTGATTCCCAGGGGGGGAGATAAGAATCATCCAGAGACCCTTCACGCTGCTGCCTACCTAAGTAGCCATAAGTGGGTCCAAGTCTGGGTCTTCCTTTGTCAGTCTCCATCCCAGATAAAATACAAGGTTGTGTCAGCTAGGGCATCTGGTGTAAAAAAAAAAAAAAGAGAGAAAAAAAAACTATTTGCCAAACCAAATGTGTAGATTAGTGACAGCTTATTCACTGTGGCGTCCCCAGAGGGGATGTGTCGAAAGGTGACCAAAATATTTCCCTTCTGAATTTGTTGAAATTCTTTTTTTTTTATTTTCTAACAAAATACAAACTGTTCGAACAAAAAAATAACTATTATTATTTTGTAGTTGGTTTACTGTAGTATTTAACAGATGAAGCTGTAACTTTACAACAACTTTAAAATATTTAAAACAACAATAGAAATCAACAAAATAAATCAATATCACAACTTTTTTTTGGCACAACTTTTTCTGTCTACTGAAAAAAGAACATGAAATAGCATAATTAGATCATGTGTCTGAGAAACTAAATTAGACTTTGTGGTGCAGTTAAATTTTTAATGAATGAGGCCCCCCCCACAGAGCCCCCATTCAGTTACAGCTTTTCATGAGCACAGTGAGATCAGCTCAGTCAAGTCCAGATGAAGCTGATAGTTTCCACTTTTTAAAGCCCCAGGAATGAACATATTCCACCAAATTATTTATTTTATCTGGAACCAAGAACTGAAAGGCTTTTATTGTGAGCTCTACCAGAATAAGCCTATCAGACTGAGTTCTCAGATGGCAGACAAAGGTAAGGTTATAGGAAACGGTGGGCTTTATTTTTAAAATTGAAATAATTTCATCTTTGGTTTGTGACACTGAAAGTCCTATGCTGTTTTGATAAATATTTAATGTAATAGGATTGTGTAACATGTTTCTTTATTTACACAAAATAATGGGCATTCCTTTTTGTCAGTTTTTAATTTGGGGAAGTAAAAGAAAAATGTTCAATTGATATTAAAAAATTAAAATTCAAAACTAATTAATCAAATATACTAATCAATAAGCATTTAAAGCAATTTCTTGTATTTTGTCAGGTAAAAAAAGTTTTCTTTTTTTTAGTTTTATTGCAATGAGTCACCGTTCTAATGATAAACTTCCACTTTTTAAATTTAAACAGTTTTTCATCAGTAAAAATAGATACTTTTAGAATGGGAATTTGAAAAATAATGCATATCTAATCAATTAGTGTTAGAGTTGAACATGTCAATTAAAATCCAGCTGATTTACAGCAGTGACTTTGTTTTATTAGGATTATTTAAAGCTTAATTTCAGTCTTTGTCCTTTTCTTAGATGACAAACAGTGTTGGAAACATTATGAAACGTCCTACAGAAAACATTTTGTTTATCAGCCAAACTCTGCTGCAGACATCTCACAGTCAGTTTCGCGAACTTCATTAATAAATTAGAAAATTACTGTTAACATGTGTTAATGTGTTTTACTTTGTATGCCTATGCAGACCTCCCGCGTCCGCCTCATTCAAAGACTCCTCTGAACCTCTTGGTGTAACTAATACACTAAGGAGTTCTACTGGAAGACCGCCTGTAAACCCAAGAGCATTAACATAACTGATTCAGGACAAAGAAGAAACAACCCTCATCCAAGCCAGGTTGGTTTTGTAGGTTGCACATCCACAGAGGCTTTATGTTTATTTGATAGTGTAAAAAAAATGAATAAGTCAGTCCTATTACACTGTTTTTTTTTTTTTTCAAAGGCTTTCATGTTGTGGACTCTACCCAGGGAGGCTCTACAGAATTCCAGGCATGTAGCTGTACCTCTTGAAACTCCCCCATCAGAGGAGAAGATTCTTGAGGCAATAAAGGCACAGCACTGCTCCATCTACAAACGTGACTTCACAGGAATGTATCGAGGTAGAACATGTTTTGCTGCTTTAGTCATTTTTTATCTTAACGTTTTGCAAAATATGAATTCTGAAAATGAAATTGTATGTTTTATTATTTATTTTTTTTTTTCATTTTGATAGGATGTGATGGAAGTAATATGGCAGATGGACAGATTGTACCTATGCAAAGCAAGATTGGAAGCCAGGGCACCCATCTCAACTAAGGCTGGTACTTTTAACAAGCCAAATCAAAAAGCAGAGATGCTTGCAAATTTATTCAATGCAGGAACAGAACTCCACATGGGGGCTGCTGTGGTAAAGTCTGCTCTCAGATCAGTAAAGATGATCAGAACCACAATTACCGTCGCTGTATGTGAGCCACAATCCAAGTGTGTTGTTGTTCCTATGATTATAATCACTCATTTGCACTCAGCGTAAGAACTGTGTGAGAAAATAAAAGTTACATGGCAGCAGTTTTTTAGACTGTTCCTCCCGGTTTTAGGTCAAAGCTATCTCGGGAAGGTCGGAATTGAGTATTTTAATGAAAAATACTTCTTCCTAACACACAAAACACTGTTTTATCTTTTTATGTTCAGAGAAAGCAAGCCGTAAAACCATTATATCTGACACTTGTCCAAATAAAAAGAAGAAAAAAAAAGAAGATCCCTGCAGGCATGCAGTCTTCTTTTTCTTTGCAGAGGACATCAAGCTGGCTTGAACCGTACTCAAATATTGGTAGTTTTAATAAGCTCCTTTCATGTACTGTGAACAAGATCCAGATACACATTTAATCAACATGTCCAATTATGTAGCACCCTCTTTGACCACTGCTGATTATTGAAGTGTGGCTTTAGACTCTACTTACTGTTTGATGTTTGTATCGAGTGTGTTTGCGGTACCAAATTAGAACTACACCGGGCCGTACTTTTTCCGCCTTCCCCGTTTCATCATCCTCATTTTCTGCTGCCCTGAATCAACTCTTTCATCCATTTTATAACAAGGCTGTGTCCAAAACATGATCAAAAGTTTGGTGTTGTGAAATGCTGTGTCCACCAAGGAAATGTGCTATGTTGTGCTTTAATCTCTGCCAGTTTGTAAGAGGAAAAAACACACAGTTGTTGGTTAATTTTCAATACATAACAAGTCTCAAATGTTTGTCACATTGCAGTTTTTCTTAATTTAAAGGGAAAATAAAATCAAAATGAATTCAAACTTTCGCTACCTGTTTGCTCCATTTTCAATTTAATGCGAAAATGCAAAAAAACAATTAGTTTTTCATTTTAGTTTATAAATTAATATTTAAATTTTTTTTTAATATATTTTGGAATGATACATGGATTACCTAGATATGTTGCGTTATACGTTTAGAATCCAAAGTTTTGTAAGTTTGGAGCATTGAAATGCACAGCAAAAACAGGATGCAAATAATTCAAAATTCTGAAAAGAAATTCTTCTAAAAAGCAATAAAAGAAAATATATATATATATATATATATATATATATATATATATATATATATATATATATATGAATCTGCCAGTGCGGTAAGAAAGATTTCCTTACCACGAATTATTATTTTAAGAAAATAAATCAAGTCAATTAGACACATTTTCTTAAACTCAGATTATTTTACAATAGAAAAAAATCTTGATAAGATTACTTTTTTTGAAAGACTGCAGATTAAACATTTTTTCTTTGTTAAGATTCAGTTTTTGCATTGTGAGTCTAACAGAGTCAACAGGTTCTCTGCATGTGGGTCATGTTTTGAGTTGTGTAGTCTCTCCCGTCACTCTTGGTTTCTTAGTTACCATGATGCCAGGTGTAATGTTAGAGCCAGTGTCAGGTAGACTGATGTTAGGTCCATCTGACTAATGTCAGTTTGAAAGTAGGACTGAAAAAAAATGTATATATAAATATATAACCTTCTTCATGTTAAAAAGTTTGCAAAGAGGAGAATTAATCAGCAATGTCATTGAGGAGAAACGTTCGCTCTTCTTCAGCTTCAGGAAGATTAGAAGCCAAATCTGGGTTCAGGTACTGGATGTCTCATTGTTTTTCTGATTTGATTCCTTATCTTCCTGTGATTTTATGGTTTTACTTGTAATTTGTGTTTATGTGTTTTGTCAGTTTTCTATATAGCTCCTTCATTTACCCCATGAATTGTTCTGCCTTAGCTTTTCAACATACAATAAAAAGAAAAAAGCACAAAAGAATAATAGAAAAAGAGTTTTCCTTATAAATATTACTAAGAGCTGAGTCTTTTTTTTCATTGTACTTGGACTCTGTTTCAAAGAAGGACCTTTGTTATTTACAATCACAATAGTGCAACACCGACTAAAAATGAGTTTAAAGTTTGGTTTGAATATGAACTTGCAGCTTTCCCTTTGCACATGCTGATAGACTGGAGAAGAAGAGACACCGGCCCAGGCCAGGGGACTTGGATGATTTCACAGCAGCTCAACATGTGCGCTTCAGTGAGGGGGAAAAGGAGCAGCCCGGGTGGCTGGTGCGAGAGCTGCTGACACACAACCGGCGGAGACACTCTGTTACACTTGGAGACCAAATTCAAGTCTTTAATAAGCGCCACAGCTGTTTTCGTTCAGCTAACAGCCTTCAGGTGTGGTTTTTAAAAACCAAAAACGGACTAAATGTTTTAAAATGGGTTAAAAAGTGAATGGCTTGATGCTTTTCAAGCTTTTTACTTCTTCAGAGCTGCCACTTTAGGCCTGAAGATGTCACCAGAGTACTGTTGTGCTCACAATATATGCAGGTTTCATCTCAACTGTAAGAAGCAAAAAGGATGGGATATAGTGACAGACAAGCTCATTTTACTTACTGAGCTCCTAAAACCCAGTAATGATCACATAAAACAAGCCCATTGCTCTTAGCCAACCACTCAAAAGGTCCTGAGCAGTTCAGAGTCAAGCTTTCAGGCTGACAGGAATGATGGAATGATGCAGGAGGCTGTGATGCAAATGCACCAGCTCAAGTTCTTTCAGTCGCAGATATGTGACACACTCTCCTGCTTAATGCGAGGAGCAATGTGCCATAACAGATTAGGGGGAGCGAGCTCAGGAGTTCAAAGTTGTGCATCTCTAATAAAGGGATTTGGAAAGCAGTCAAGGATATGTGACTAGTTTTAGCACCCCCATCACTCTGGATGATTAAACACTTATCTCACTAATTCAGGGAATACTGTGGGGAAACCTCCATTCTGGCTAGATCCTTGAGAAATGAATCTGTTTATCCCTCTGTTTTTGTCTATTCTTGTGTTAGCATATGACCACCATGCATTAAAGAATAGTTGCTAGGAGACCAGAGAAAGTCCTAGGAAAGACAGTTGAAAGAAAGGAAGTAACCTCAAATTTGACCATTGCCTCTGATGTGCTCATTACAATGACATTATAGCCTCAGGAAAAAGCCTTGATAATGAACTGTAAAATATTTATCGTTAATGGGTTCCCTCTTCCTTTTTAGCCCCCCGACTTCAAAAACTGCTTGGTGAGTTGACTTGGTGTCCTCTAAAAGAAAATTGTATTTAATTCAACTTTGATACTTCCATAACTTCCACAATCATATCTATAATTATAATGACCCCATCTGTTCTGTTTCCATTCTAAGATAGATGAAAAGATATCGTTGGAAAGTCTGCAGAAACTCAAACTAACTTTCGAGGTACTGGGAGAATTGTAATAAAAATATCCAGTGATTTATTTTAAGATGTAACAATGTTTTGTTTTCTAAAGGAATATGAAGATAGAGGTTTAAGATGCATTGATGAGAGGGCTTTTGGGCGTGCAGTGAAGACGTGTTTTGGTTTGTCTAACACGGTGAGACAGCGTGACATTTGTCCTCACATCTTTTCCCTCTTAATGTTCTCACTAACTGACCTTTCCTCAGCTAAAAATATTTCCGTACTTAATTAATTAAAAAAAAAAAAGAGTCATTGTCCTCTTTTGGATTTCACAGAGCAATGAACAGATTCATGGATTATTCAAGAAGATTGATTATTTAGATCAAGGAAAGATTTCTTGGGTAAGGTGATATTCCAGTTTTAGTTTCTCATTAGGTTCACTTGTTGAGTCATTTTGCCATGTCAAGTGTAACTGAAGCTTTAAAGAACAAATGCAACCAAAAATAAAACATTGTATTGGGATTTATTTAGTTTTTGTTAATTCTGTGTTACAGTCTCATCCAAATATGCACTGTTAGATTTTTCTCTTTTTTGTTATAAACTATAAATGCTATGGCTAAAGTTGTTAAGATGTTTAATTTCTAGTTTAAATCAGATTAGCTTTGGAAATTTGAACAATAATCTTGTATTTTCATGGATTTCTGCTTTGTAAGTAGAGTATAATGTTGATGTAACACAAAGCTATTTGATTCAGGGTGACTTCTGCACACACGTGCTGCACGAATATCAAGAAAACCAAGACACTTTGAGACGCAGCAAGCAGATGGCATTTGCTTTACCAGCCAAAGTGAAAACTCTAAGTCGTGATTTTCCCATTGTCAACATCCACTCCACCCACGACGGCAACATGTTCACGGTCAGAGAAGATGGGCTCGTTTGTCACTGGAGTGCCAAACTTCAACCTCAGAGGACCAAACAGATTTTTGTAAGTTTTAAACCTGTTGAAATCTTCTTGCTGAACTTTTTTATTCTTTCCCCAAACTTAACATTTTCTTTATTTTATGCATCTGCTCACAGTGCACATTTAAGATCAAATCTACGCTTATCAAGAAAAAAAAGAATAATTTCAGAAAAAATTTACAATATAATAAAAAAATGTTAATAATTGTTAATAAAAAAATAAAAAAACATTATACATTTTACTGGTTACATTTTAGGTCAGAATAGTAAGCAAAATGGTAAGACATAAATTAAAATAAAGTTTATTTTATTGCATTAATGCTTTCCAAAAATGAAATAACAACTATTTTCTTCCCTTGTTGGCACAAAAGGTCTCAAAAAATGTAAAAAAAAAAAAAAAAGTTTTTAATGAGGGCCCAAAACTTACCAGAAGAATACCAGAAAATACCTCAAACTTAAAATCTCATTCCAATCATATTTTGATCTATTTTCAAATCCTTTTTAAAATTGTTCTCACCCAAAATCAAAAACCCTTTTTCTAGCACAAAGTTTTTGCATATGGAAGCTCATATTTGCAGAGCAGCAGTGGTTCATTAGAAATTTGTCTGAGTTCTGGGCGGAACAGTTGGCGTGGAGTAAGCCTGCCCTTGCTTCCCAACATCCTTCTCATCACACATATCCGGACACTGAGCATTGTGTCCAGATATGAGCTTCTGTTTCTAGACCCTGTTTCTGGCTCCGTTTGCCTGCTGCTGCCCTGGCTCTTGCCTGTCTTCTCTGATGCCCTTATGCTTGCTGTTGACCCCTGCCTGCCTGACCCTGATTTAACTTTGTGGACTTTTAGCTGAGCTAATAAACCTGCTGCAATTGGAACTAGCCGTCTGCCGGTTCTTGTGACAATAATTAAGCATCATCTTGAACGGAAAAAAAACTGAAGGATTGTTTTTTTAAATATAGAATTGGAAACCAATTCAGACAAGAGGTAATTGTATTTATAAAGTAATAAATACAATTACATTTCTTTTTTAAATTCTGTTCCAATAGTGTATTAAAATTTAATCTGCTGAAATATTTTAGTATGATTTAGCTATAGTGACTTATGTCATGTTTCCCCTCCTAACATCAAGCTCTGAAATTTGTATGTTTAAGTGAAAAAAAGCATTTCATACATACATATAGTAGATTCATACAAAAGTGCTTGTCATAATATGGCAGGCGAGGAGGTTTGTAGAGGGTAGGGCTGGGGGGGGGGGGGGGGGTGCGCGGCCATCTCTGGGTTGCTCGGGTCAGGTGCCTGGGCTGGCTTGCGGAGACGGGGCGCCCACCTCATGGGTTCTCGAGGCCTTGGCCTTGTCCTTGGCCCATGTCTCGGTGTCTGGCGCCCGGTGGCCCCCATGGCTGCCGCCCGGTACGGCTAAGCACTCCTGTCCTGTGGCCCGGGGGCCCGGACGCCGGGTTCACCTATGCCTCTGGGAGCCGGGGGGGGCTTCTCTGCGCCTGGCTGGGTGGGTGGGTGGTCCCCTCCTCCCACCGGGGGCGCTCCTGGCCTGGGGATCGCTACCCCCCTCTCCTGGTCTGGCTGGTCTGGCTGGGTAGGATCTGGTTCCCCACAACATAAGGTTCACTTCGGCAGCATGCATGTATCTCCACCCCCACGTGCACATGCACACTTCCACACTGCTCCCTGTCTGCTTCATCCCTCCTCCTAACCCACAGTGTATTGATGGACAGATATTTTCCGCTCATCTTCGTGTCAGAATTTCACCTTTGGATATAATGTTTATCTTTCCAGCAGATCTGGTATAATTGTTAAAGCTTAAAATAATAACTTGTTCAAATCAGTGCTTGTATCCCCCACTTTCTCCACCTCTCTTCCTTTTACTCTCTTCCAATCCCCCCCCCTCTCACATTCTTCCCCTCTCCCTTCCCACACACACTAAATGTAACAAATAAATAAATAATAATAAAACAAAAAGGGGTTTATACAAATCTATACTCTGGCTTCTCAAAGTTCTATAACCTCTTTTTGTGATGGTAAAACCTGTCCAACACAAACGGCCTTCAGCTCTAATCTGTTTGCTCAGCTGTTGGACAGAACAAGTTTAAAAGAAAAAAATAATAAAAAAATAAAAAGCTTGTCAGAGCAAGAAAAATGTTTTTTTTTTCTTTTGACAGAATGGAGGATCTGCTCGTAAAACATCAAAGTGGGCAAGTGATTTCACACTGATGGAGGAATACAACAAGCTCATTATTGGAACAGGGTATTGGAAAAATTAGATCCAGAAAAAGCCTTTTAGCATGTCCTTTTTTCAATAAATCATCTAAATTGTTCGTGCACGCCCATTTTTCTCTTTCAGGAGCAGAGAGATACAGTTTTATGAACTTCCAACCTTAAAACCCTGTTGTCAAATAAGTGCCTTGGACTCAATTCCTCTGACTCTAGATTGCAGGTGGGTCAACATTCTGGACCATCTCTGACAAACACCAGTATCTGATGCTCTTAATAGGTTTTTTATCCTTCCGTGCCAAAGCTCCACTGGCCCTGATAAATGTTGTGTGCTATATGGAGACACAGAGGTAGGTTCATTGTTAGAGATGAATCAAAGTTGACTGTAAAAGTCAAGGCTGAAGCACTGACGTGAGTTAATTTTGTGTTGCAGGGATGTGTGAACATCTTTTTAATATCTTCTGCTAAGTATGTATTCAGGTAATGTTGCTTTATGAAAAGCTGCAAATCACGTTTTCCCATGTTGTTTAAAGGAATGAAAGGCATAAATACATCCTTAAAGCTTGTATCATTTTAATTCATGAAACTTTGTTTTTTACTATTGTATTGTCACAAAAGCTACCTTGTCGTTCTTTAACAGAATTATCTTAACAATGCCACAACACCACAACAAGGAGACACTGCAGCTCATTGAAATAGGATCAGATGAATTCAGACTCATCAAAACAAAATTTAACGTGATATAAATTGCTTTTCACTATTTTCCCGATAATCTTTATGTCATAAACACTTGTTAGTTCTTAGCTGTCTTCTTGCCAGTAACCGCTCTGCAGCATGTCTCCCCTGGACCGAACAAGTGTGTAAAAAGTGTTCAACCTGACGTTAATACAGGCGTTCAAAACTTGTGAGTGAAATATAAAGATTGAATGAACTAAAAGGACTTCCATAACCTCTGTCTGGTTGGTTTGCCCCCCCGAAACATTGTGCCGAAACACTCTGTTTCATGAAAGTGAACCGCGCGCCGAAGCGCCGTGTCAAACGGGCCATCCCTAATAAACACATTTTTTTTGAAAAACCAAAAAGAGGAAATGACCGACCCCGGGAGTATTTCAGGCAGGCAGCTCGAGCAGTGCGTTTACCTGGTTACTCCTCCCCGCTGGCTGTTCAGTCTAATCAACTCACCTGTTTAGCGTCCTACTTAATTTCCAGGTGTTCGGTCCAATCCCTCTTCAAAATTTCCGCGAACTCTGCGTTCATCGCCCCACCCTCCTCCCCGGCTTCCACCTGTGAGCTCCGTTAGGGGTAGTTTAATACCCAAAGTTTTCTACGGAGAACTTTGTTTTATGCATCTGAACAGAGCCTTATGCCAAACTAAAAGAAATATGGAAATAAATCTTCTTTATTGCATAAGTTGTCTGACTGAAATACAAAATAGACAAGAAGATCAGGAATTTGGGGTAAATTTTCCACATTTTGAAATGTTATTTATAAAAATTATTTGGGGGGGTTGAAAAGAAAGCTGTATGTATTAAGAACCTTTACCAAAGGAAACAAAAATAGAAGGATTTAGAACTAAGAATTAGTAAGAATTTTAGTAGCCACTGTAAGTTAGAATTTTGAAATTACAAAAATAATAATTTTTTGTTCAATAAAAATTTGATGTCATGTTTTTTTCTGCTAAAAGAATTTCGAATTCTACTCATTTTCTTCCTTTGTGTTGTCTTCTGCAGCAGTAGTGATGTTGCATAGCAACTTTGCATGAATTTCTTCATCAAAATAGCTATGAGTAATATCACCAAGTCTGTAAAAATAATTACTTTGGGAGGAACTGCTAATCAAAGGCACTGTGAAGCTGAGCTTTATGACATGAACTTAGTTTAAGGCTTTGCTGTTAATTTTCTCTTTTTTTGTTATTTTTTTTTTTACAGATCATGGAATGTATTACCAAAAATGGAAAATGTGCCCACCATAACAGTTTCCAGCGCTGTGCTTTCTCCAGATGTAACATTTATTAGATGGAAAGCTCACTGTGACTGGGTAGCAAAGGTAAACTTTACATTTACAGGTTTAGCCTATGGGTCAAGTTTAGCATTAAAACTAAAAATAATAATTTAAAAAAAAAAAGGTTTTCAAACAAGTATGGCAGGTATTTTACATCAGACTTTATTAGTAAATGTTACTGGGTTGTGTGCAGTTTGATGGGGTTCTGAGCTCTACAAAAGGTTGTAACTCTGCATTCATTCTCATCCATCTGTCACTGTGTCCCAGTGCCAGTCTCCCAGCTCTTCCAATAGAACCACTTCCCCTCACCAAGCTGCAGCACCATGCCTGCCCTGCAGGGTTTCTGTAATCAGGGGACACAAACTAACTCCGCTAATCCATGTTCAGTTTTAGATTAAAGACATAGTCAATGACTTTTTTCATGTTGAAATGACTGAGGGAGACAGAAGGAAAACATTAAACATGATCTGTCATCCTCTGCCAGGTCTGTGCCCAAAGACAATTGTCTCTTCCAGCTATCAAAACTACTTGCCAGACCACATGGCATAATTTCACTTGTGTATTCTTCAGTGATTTTTGTGGGTTTGTAAAACCCACAACTATTACATTTAATTAAGCATAAGCAAACTCTGAAAGCATCAGTGGAAATCTGAACAAATTACGATGTTAAAGTGGCTTTACACCAGTTTAATGGGATATTTAACTTCATTAAACCCTTTTATATAAATAAGTAGAAGAAAATAGCAGCAATTCCTGTCTTCAGAGTCTCATTTGATAATTAAATGTATCTTAAAATTACATTCGTACTACTAGTGTAATATAATAATGCTAATTAAGTTAGAAAAGGATGTCAATTGACATATTTCCTAATATAATGCATAACTAAACAAATCCTCCTGCGGGAGGATAATAAAATTCCAGTTCAAAACAACCAAGAAGACTTTTCATAATACGTCAAAGTAAAAATTAAATGATAGTGACTAAACGTTGGAACATTATAATATTAATAAAAACATGGCTGGATTGTTCTGTCTGATTGGATTATGACAAAATAAAATAAAATGAACAATCCAAGATGTTTAAGAATAATTTTGGCTTGGTTTGCAATTATGTTTTTTATACAGCTTTGCTATAAATTTTTTTTTTTTTTTTTTCAATTTAGGTCAGATATTTCCACAGCTTTGAAATTGTTGTCTCCTCATCAAATGAAGAATCTTCTTCTTTGGTTTTAGGTAAATACTTGTGCATGTCTCTGCAAATAAACCTAACTTTAAATTGTTTTTACTTTTCCTTAAAAGCAGTTTTCATCTGATTGTCCTACCCAAAAAAAGAAAGAAAAAAAACAATAGAATAAACTCATTTATTTTCTATCATGAACATATCAGTAAACAAATAAGACTGTTCAGAAATTGAACTTTGTGTTGGACAATCGGCCTAAATATCTGCAGGATGACTCATTATGACGCATCCATAACAAATTCACCAATCGATGCCAGCATGTGTGTGATGGCGTGGTGTGTCCTCTTGCTGCATTACTTGTTCAGATGATGACTTAGCCCTGCACTCCAAGCATATTGTGATCAATGCCCACACATTATGGTAATGTAATGCTCCTTTTCTTTCATGCATTCCTTCTTGAGGCCGTTTGTGTCCTCTGACAGACTCAGCAAAGCAGTTAAAAGAGATTCAAGAGGCCCGCGATTTGGGCAGATCCAGAAAAGTCAAAACAAGCGCACCTCCGCAGGCTCCAGCACCATGTGATCCGACTATTTTCACCATCTGCAAAGGTGTGAAGGCTTTTGACCTTTGTTTGAAGCCCAAAATGCTGGTGACTGGAGGCATGGACAGACTCATCCGTCTGTGGCACCCACACTTTCCTGGGTGAGGAACCTGGTTATAGTCGTTGGTATTTTTATGTAGAAATCTACTTTCTGTTTACTTGATTTTCATTTTTCTTTTCAGGAAACCTACCAGCATTTTGAAAGGTCACTCAGCTCCCATCTTCTTCCTTTGGATCTCCTCAGAGGACAGTCAGATTTTCTCTGTCTCTGTAGACTGCACTGTGAAAGTAACTTTTTTTCTTTTTTTAAATTAAGATCCTGAAAGAGTCTGACTTTTAATTAAAAAATAAACTGTATTACACAATACACAACAAATAGTAGCAAAAACGATTGAAATATTCAGTCCGTCATTATATAACACTTCCTGCATATAAATCCTTGTCTACTTTGCCAAACTTCTACAAACTTGAATTGAAGTTATAGCTGCCAATAGGGAATACTTTTGTAAAGACGTGAGTGACCTTCCCTCACTCTTCTCTTGCTCTCATTTCAGATTTGGCACATTCAGGATGAGTGCTGCCTTTTCACAGGAGAATCTAAGGCCAGCAGCATTTATGGAGAAATATCTGCATGCCACTATTCTGCTGCCATGAAATCTTTGTACATTGCTGCAGACAGCATGGCTGCGCTCAAGCTGAAGCTCAGGTCTTTTTTTGGTTCTCGCAGTTCAACTTTTAGTCCCCTGTTCAAGTAGGCTAATCCTATAAATATGTAATGGAACTATCAAAACAAAATAACACATAAAATTAATGATAATACAGACTTGCCCTTGTTGGATTTGACTCTCCACTTCCACTATTCAAATGGACATTTAAGACTTTTACTCAAAGAAAGAGCTTCGCATTAACGTCGCTCATTAATTTAGTTTTGCCTCTCTCTTGTCAGACCACAGCCTCGCCGTCGCTTGACTGAATCACATAATGAACCTGTTTTGTGCTGCTGCTACAGCAAGGAATTCCGCCAAGTTGTGAGCTGTGGTGAGGGCTCAGTGAGTAAATGAGTGCCTGGCAGCATGCTGACCAACTTAACGTGAAAAAAAACAAACATGCAATCTGTTTGTTTGTAAAGGGCGATTGATTCTGACTGGTTTGTAGGTGCTGAAGGTTTGGGACTTGGACACTGGGCGCCAGGTCTTTGAAATTGGAAGTTCACATGATGCTACCATCACATGCATGACAATGGACAACAAAGGGAGGAGGTAAAGTAGTTTCATAAATTCATTCAAACACTGTTGTATCCATTTGAAGGAGTGTGTAGTAGGTTAAATAAACCAGGTATAATTAAAACTAATTCCAAATTAAGTTTTGTGTTTCTCAAGGTCTAATCCTGAGGCCATTACAATTTATTCTGTACATCTATAATAATTGTAAAGTTTCTATTTTGTTAAAAGCAAATTTGTTTGCAGATGATATAAAGCTGTTTTTGTTATGGAGATAATTTGGAAGAGTTTTCGGATGCAACTGAAAAAGAACTAACTAAATTAAAGAGTTGGTTTGATATGGATAAATAAACATGAACACAACATAAGACAGATGATTAATGATGAAGAAATTGAAAGAGTCTTAGAAATGATAATTGATAAAACTTGAGTTGGAAGAAACACAAGTTACATAAATTCTAAAAAACTAAGTCAATATCCGTCTCTCATAAAGTTAGACAGTTTTAAAAACAATCATCACTGTACACTTGGTATTGTTTCTTCATTCTTCCATACATGATTTACTGGGGCTGTTTAGTAAATCCCAAATTTTTACATTAGCATAAATTCAAATCATATCTAAAATAAAAATAAGCAATTACCAAATATAATCCATTTAAGCGATAATATATGTGTTCTGAGAGGATCAAATATGTTTTAACTAAACCAGCTGTAAGAATAAATGCTAAACATCCCTGTACCTCCTCTAGAGGGATTTAGATATAGTAAGCAATATGTTGGATATGGAACAGCTGCAGGGAAGACATTAAAAATGGTCAATCCGTAAAAAATAAATAAAAGTAATATAAAGGGTATTTTATTTTATTGATATAAGGGAATCAACAAGATTCATTGCTGTGTTTCTTTTTTTCCATAAATGATATTTTTTTTTCAGTGTGTTTATTTCTTGTACTTTTCTAAGAATACTCTTTGTAAAAATGTAAGTTTGAACTCACTTGGACTCAATAAGTTTTTAACTGCATCCAAAGCCCTTTTTAAGCTTTGCATTTTGCCATTCATTGTTATATTTCTTTTTATTATTTTTTTTATTTTATTTTATCAGTTTGAAATAAATAAACAGAAGGAAATTTATATGCATGTACGTACATATAGACTTATCACAGGTAGAAGAGATGGATCTTTGAAGATTTGGAATTTCAACAGTGGTCAGTGCCTAAAGACCCTAAAGAAAGGTCAGTTCCAAAAGGTTTTCTCTTTATCTCAAAGTTGGAGAAACTTTCAACATTTTATTCTTCCCCATAGATGGGAAAAGCCGAGCAGTGTCTGACTGCATCCTTGTCAAAGTTCACACAAACTTGTAAGTGATGAAGAGGAGTCTGTGGAATGTGTACAAACCCACTCTAAGCTTATGAAATTTCTGTTTGAAGCTATGTGGTGTCTGTTGGAAGAGACCGCAGGATTGACATTTACCCAGTAAGTACAAAAGAGATCTAAAAAAAAAGGTTTTGTGCATTGTTAGAACCATGTGCCAAGCCTAGTTTTTTCATCACAGTGCCTTGGTAAACTTTGAAGAAATTAAAAACAGCACAACCACATTTAAAAATTCTAAATTTTTACCTCTTTTTTCCCCCTCAAAATTATATTTTTTTTTTACTAATACAATGCTCCAAAAATAAACGAAACTTGAAGTATATTCTGTTCTCCTAATATTTTCATCATCAGGACTTCCCTGAGGACTCCCATCATGTCCAGAAGCCACGCCCTTCATGGCAGGATGTTCCAGTAAACGTTTTACACAATAGTTTTGTTTTCGTGTGACATATTCTGGCAGAATGGGCTGAAGGTGGAACAGTGGTTAGGGTTCTCACCTCACAGCAAGAAGGGTTCAAACCCCGACTGGGGACCTTTCTGTGTGGACATGGGTTTGCCCTGGCTCCCTCCCACAGTCCAAAAACATGCTAATTGGTGTCACTAAATTGCCGTATAAGTGTGTGTGAGACTGTGTGACCCTGCAACAGACTGGCAACCTGTCAGAGTGCACCACAACTTTGCCCAACAGTAGCTTGGTTGGCTCCTGTAACCCCAAAAGGGATTCAGTGGGTTCTGAAAATGGATGGATACCTGAATATTCTGGCAGATTGAGCCTATTAAACAGTTGATTTAAAAACATTCAAAAAGTTGTATTTGAAGTAACATTTCAATCTAATGCTGCAGAGAAAATTACAAATCGCTTCAGCAGTTTCAATGTCAAAATCATATTTCATGACAATGTAACTTTTACTTGTTAAAACTGTAAACTCTCTGTAAATTGCTTAAAGTGCTTCTGAAAAATAATAAAGGATGATGACAGTTTCAAAAGATGTATAGTCATCACTATAGAAAAAAAGCAGAACTTTTAGTATTTATCAGATAGAAGTAATTCACACTGTCATTTCTTTTTTCTTGTTTTATTCCTTGAGGATGAATCACACTTCCAGAGCTGCATAATCAGTTTCCAGAAAGTCAGAGAGTGGATGACAGTTCCCTTATCGGATCTTTCCTGTGTAATGTGGTCTAGTTATCTCTGACTGCAGGGCACATGCTTCTTTGCATGAGCCTCACAGAAGAAACAGAATCCAGTTCTCATTGGAAGAGGTGACTTTCACAGCCCTTAAATCTCTTTTATAACTGCTGATAGCTACAGTCAAACCTGAAGATATCCATCATTACCACAGAAAAAAAAAAATGCCTCGCTGTTACAAAGGGGAAAAAATGAAGCCTTTGATTATCTACAGACAACTCTCTAAATTCATTTCTCAGAGACATGCGGAATAGAGATCAATGGATTGTTTTTTCTGATTGCTTTTCTGTCTTTTCCTTCAAGCGATCTCATCTCAACCGAGAGTTTTCTGCTGTGCCAGATGGTCAGTGTTGTGTTGTGGGTTATAAAATTTTCAAAACATGACCCAGATGAGCTAATTGTTTCCTTTTGGCAGACATTTAAAGAAGGCCAGCTGCTATGTTGTGCCACAAACAAGCTCACGTTAGCAGTATTTCATCAAGGTAGTACCTATGTTAGGTTTAATAAAAATAGTTAATGAATCAAATAAATCTCTTTGCATCAATGTTAGATGCACAGGAGGAGTGTTTTTTTCCTCAGTTGTCATATGACTTGCAACATATTTGAAGATGATTTATAAACCTCATTCACATTTTGCCTTAAAGTTTAATTTAATTCATCCGTTTTCAAGTTTTACTGCTATTCGCATTTCACTCTTCTAATTCACTTCGCTCAGTCAGAATCGTTGCAAGCTGATACATTGCTTCAACATATTCAGAAAATCTATGAATGCCCACAGATTTACATATTTTTGACTATTTGCACTCCTAAAACAAAACAGTGTTGTCCATTATACTTAGCAACTCATTCACAATTAAAAGCAAGTGCTACTCTGTATATGCATGACTTATGGATATTAACAAAAAGAAAAAAAAAGACTGTAAGCTCTCGTCAGGGGTTGCCACGGCGAATCAGCTTTTAACACAGTTCACGTTCAAGCTGAAATGAGAAGATCTTTGTCATGTAGACATGCAATCACCTTCTAAACCTGTTTTGTCTCTTTTGGGGTCACAGGGCTGCTGGAGCCTATCCTGGCCACTCGTGGACAGGTCGCCAGTTTGTTGCGGTCTGTTGTTATTTATAACACACCTACGCACACTCACACCTAGTAACCAATTAACCTATGAAGCATGATTTTGAACGGTGGGAGGAAGCCGGAGAAAACCCACGCATGCACAGAGAGAAGATCCAAGAGCGTGCAAATTCCACACAGAAACGTCCCCCAATGGTGTTATGTTTTAGCTGAACTGGGGTCTTCTTGCTGTGACGCAAGAGTGCTAACCACTGCACCACTATGCAGAAATGAAGACAATGAATTCAAACAGTCTCTACAAAAGATACAAAAAAACAACAGTTGTCTCTTTTCAGATAAATGGCCACAAAGACGATATCCTTTGTGTGGCACACTGTCCTCCATCTCTCCTTGCCACCAGCAGCTGCGATGGAGAGATTATTGTATGGAATGCAGTTTCCGGGTGTATTCTCTGTCGCTTTGTTGGTCCTGTTGCACATAAGCAGCACAATGCTGATGGTAATTTGTAAATTCAGCTACGTCAACATAGATTATCATCAGGTTTGCTCTTATTAAAGAACTACATTTGTCTTTTCTTTTGTTTTGTTTTCTTAAACAGATGAAGAATTGGATCTAAGTGTTCCCAGCATGCTTTTCTTGAGTAACCCGAAGTTAGAGCGGCTTTCCTCTCATGGAAGTCTTCTCTCATCTGGAACCCGAGGTTTGTGTCATGAAGTCCTAGAACTGATGTTATCATCCAAAGCTACGACAAAGATTATACATAAAATAAATTACATATCAAGTTATACATATATATATACATAAATTACACATAAAATACAAACAAAAAAGATATTATTTATATATATATATATATATATATATATATATATATATATATATATATATATATATATATATATATATATACACATATAAAGTGAATGCAATTTTGATATGTATTCCATCACCTTCTCTTTTAATCTCTGCTCTTTTAAGGTTATGTGAATCTCTGGAATGTCCTCAGTGGAGGGAAGCTTGTGAGCAGCTTCAAAGCTGTGAGATACACTGTTTTATCTCCATTAACTATGCGTTTTACGTGCCTGGCTTTTCCTTTTCAATATAAAAGATGTTGATTATCTCCCTTTTTCCCCCCAGAATTTTAAGATCTTTAGAAGTCTATTTTCTTACGATAATTACGGTGAACTAAAAATGTCACATCATCCATGAAATGTATCCTCTGAATAAGCTCATGAGTGAGTTGAGCTTGTATATTCAGTGTAATTTTGGGCTGAAATTTTCTATAATTTCAATAGTTGTAAAGGATTAGGTGGCTTTAAACACCATAGTGGAGACGTGTGGAGACAGTGTTTTTGTTGCTAAAAAAATTGTACTTGTTTTTGACATTATTTTCTCCCTTTTTTTGTACTTTCATGCACAATTTAGAGTAAATTTCAGCAGAAGATAATAAAGCTGGCCAAATCAGAAGAGAACATGCTGCTGTACGCGGCTGACAGAATAGGTTATGTCTTTGTTTTCAGCATGAGCAAGTTCGACCTTGATCAAAACTCACCCAGAGGTTAGCCTCACTTTTCTCCTACTTTAATTGGGTCTGCAGTGAAACCACAAAGAAATGTTGTTTTTAAGGATTTTCTCAAAATGTATCTCGCTGTCTCTTTTTTTATTTTTTTTTTATTCTTTCAGCTGAGATGTTCTGGCGTGCTCACACCAGCAAAATAACCAGGTATGTAAAATCCATACTTCATCATCAACCTCTTATTTAGCTTTTCAGGTAGAGCTTAATAAGTGACGGGGAAGCAGTCGCAGTCACTTGACATCTCTATAAGTTTCAGTGGCACTCTTATAATTCCCATTCTTCTGGGGACAGCTCATTCTTAGTCAGAGCCGTCAGTGGCATCCGCAGCAGCACAACTCGGCTCTGCTGCTGTAAACAAATGGTAGTGAGGAGTCTGTGTGTGGGAAAGTCCTCCACAGACAAGGTGAGACGCTCCTCGGGATGCGTCTGCCTTCAGCCGTACAGGCAGAGTGGATGATTAAGAGTGTTCTGCCAGAAAATGCCTCCTTCCATTTTTTTCACGTCTCTTTATTCTGGTCCAGCCTACAGATTGTTGACAGTGATCAAGTGGTGCTTACCTCATCCACCGACCACACTGTACGCCTTTGGAGTGCATATGGAGAGTATATCGGTAGGTGTCACCATGTAAACTTCAGTTTTCCACTTTTAGACAGCCCTATGATAATTAACCAAACTTGATCTTAACCTGTAGAAGTAAAAAAAGGAGCTGCAGACTCCTTGTGGTATGGTAAATATTATGTTTTAGGCAGCAATAATGAAATAACTCCATGAAAAACAGTTTAGCCATGAATTCAATAAAATGTAGCTTTATTTTTTAATCTGAAGGGACCTTTGGTCAGCCAGAGATCTGGAACATCCATGTCTCCTCATCCTGGATGCATCCTGCTGATCCATATGAAGTTCTGATAGAGCCTCTCAGTATGCCAAATCATGGCACGCTGAATGGAAAACCACGTCAACCCAAACCCATCACCCGTGACAAGACTGAGCCTGATAGAGGGGAACTAAAGGTGAGCTGCATTATTTCAAAAATGATTAACTGAGCAGCTCTCTGCCGGCCTCTTTCCTGCCTGAATTAAACTGAACTGAACTTCCTCCGACATCCATCAGTGAGGAAGATTAGGAGGCACGTTTTTACCCAGAGGAACATAAATCCGGTTGAGGCTTGATCATAACCCTTTCAACAGCCCAGACTGGAGCACATGTGCTTTGCCAGCATCACACCAGACTCCTCTTAAAAAGTGACAGATTTATATTTAGTGTCTCCTCCTGAATTTCAGAGTCTAAGATGAAACTGCCGAGCATACAAACACAATCACATCGCTCCACCCTCAAAAGGTATGGAACTACCAAGAAGCACCACCAGAGACCAGACACCCTTTTTGCCGGTATTGATCATTTTATAAGCGACGCTGCAGAGGACTGGACTCAACGGAAAAAGATGAGGCTGCATTGATCAAAATGGAGAAACTGGGCCATTCATACATCCAGTGACATGCTTGATATGGATCCCTGGAGTGGACAAGTTTGAGCCTTTCAGGTTGCACCTATTCCACATGTGAGAAACACACACACAAATATAACATTTCTTACGTATCCTGGAACGTATTTTACACGTATTTTAGGCTTTAAGGCCTAAAATTACATGTCGAGTAATTACAAAGATGTTTTTTGCTGTTTGATTTGATGTAGAATGACACTCAAAACAGAAAAAAAGACAATAGCTGTGCAGTCATGATAAGATTACATCTTAAAACGCCCCTTTATGAGACAAAACTCTGCAATAATGATGACTTTTCTCAAGAAGAAATCTGTCATTTAAATGTAAAACATTGGAATATTAATTTTTTCCCTTTTTCTTGCACTTTAATATATAATATTTATATTTACAATCAAATTTTTTTTACAGATGATTGTTTTGTTTGGAATACTTTTAAATTTCTTTTCAATATGATCTATTATAAGTGGAATCAATGCATTATTCATAATCTTGTGAAAGAAAGCTTGCATGAATTATAAATGACTTTTTTGTTCTCTTAAAATGTATGAATACAATTGTTTCAAATGTGTGCTCTTGGTTTGATGTTAAGTAGTGGCGCAGCCCTTTGAGGGGCCTCACTAAGTGGCCAAAGTCTAAAAGAAGAGATACGTTTTAATTAAATGTCAGTGGAAATCATTACAAGCAAAAATCATTGGTAAAATGATGGTGTAAATGGTGTATACTTATACAGCGCTTTTCTACCTACAAGGCCCAAAGCGCTTTACAGTCACAGACCCATTCACCCAGTCACACACACATTCACACACTGGTGGCCGCTCCCCTGCTAAACACAGGCGCCTGCCTGCCACCAGAGGCAAGGTGGGGTTCAGTGTCTTGCCCAAAGACGCATCGACTCAAGGGTGAACCTGCAATCTTGGGTCGACCGCCATACCGCTGCACCCCGCAATTATCCTGTTAGCTGCATGTTTCAGGTAACTTTGAAGAAAAATTACTAAGCTAAAAGTGGCATGGAGCAAAGAAACTACAAAATAAGGTGTTTGCATGTGTTCTGCACAGTCCATCAAGTAAATTGTCACAATGCTGTTGTTTTTTTTTTTTTGCTGGGCTAACCATTTACAGGAACAATATCCATGGAGATACTGAAAATGGGTAATTCCTCATCTTTCATCCCCCCCTTCAAAAGCACACTCATGCACAAATAAACTCTCCGGGCTTCTCCTGTTTGAAAAAGTATGGGGGTGTTTCCAAACAGAAATTGCCTCAAGGGAGGCTCCATGGTTGCTTTTTTTACTTTGGCATATTACAGTAATGTTCACCTCCGTGCTCTAATTTCAAATCTGACTCCACACACCTGCACGATCTGAATTATTCAGCAGCACAAACACCCACAGGCAAAAGGAGATAAAGGTCAGCTTCAAATTGGTCAATGGAAATATCAACCTGTTCATGTAGTGATTTAGATATACTGAAACTTTAGTCTGCATATTAAACAAAATGCTGTATTTCCAATCAAACTTAGTTGGTTAGGGATGCACTCCAAGGAAATTGTGTTTTTGGTGCTTTTAATATGTTTTTGTGGCATTTTTGTGACGATGGAGGACATATATTCAATTTTCAATTCAATTTTATTAGTATAGCCCAAATTCACAACAACAGTCGTCTCAATGGGCTTGATATAAAAAGAAATTTAAACTCAAAATTGCATTTCAGAATGTTTTTTTATTTCAATCGAGAATCGGGAAAGACAAAAAACATGGCTTTTGAATTATTTGTGATTTCGGAAAATAGAATGGCCCTGCTCTGCCCCATTCTGATACATCCACTTGATCCATCTACATTGTTGTTAATGTTGCACCATTAATGTTAGATGTGTCTCAAAATAATCACATAAAAAAATACTGGGTTTTAAATAGCTCAAAGGATGATCAGTATGGGTCTTTAAAAACAAGAAAATGGCTGCTGAAATCTGACTGAATTGAACAGTTTCTGGTGGGAGCAGTCAGAAATCAAACTGAATGTGACTGTCCACAAATGAGCTTTCCTATCTGCTTTTACTTCAGAGAGAAAAAAAACTAGTGTTTTGATTTTTTTTTTCTTCTCTTTGGCTTTTAGGGTTTACAGTCGCAAGGCTGGTCTGATCAAAGCGCATGTGGCCTTCTCACGATGGAAATGCAGCTTCTGTAATGACAAGAAAGCAAAAAAATAAAAGTAAAAAATAGGAAGCTCACGCTGCTGCTCATTTGTTGGTTCAGTACATTTCCCTTCACATCTCCATACATAATAACAAGGACAAAGTAATAGACGGTAATTACTCATTATGCATTTGAAATGTAAAAGCATCCGGGCTGTTAGATAAACTCATAGAATGTCTCAGTACATTATACGTCGGATCAGAGCAGTTCTCTTCAAACATGCTGCTATGATAAAAAATAGCTAATTATTAGCTCTTTCTTTTACTGCTCTTGGGAAAAACAAAAATAATTTAGAACTGGTTTAGAATGAACTGAATGTAAAAGCCCAATTCACCAACAGCTTTCGGTTATTTTGCCTGGTTGCCTGTTGTTTATTTACAGCTGGAAATAAATGGTGCAATTTGTTTGCTTTGATGATGGGAATGATAAAGGGGGAAGCTGCTCTAATTACACGAGTTGGAATTTACACACAAGGGAAGAGAGACAGTTTTCAATGAGTCATGCCTGCAGCGTTTTGAGAGGCGTCTTATAGTAAAATATACATTTGGAATTGGCTTTTTTTGGGACCCTAACTGTCAGATGTAAAAGCTCCGTCTCCCCCTCTGGTCATCGGTGGGAACAATCTCCAGAGTTCTGAACACACTACATTTCCCAGCAACCCCAGCACACAGTTTCTGGATGCCGCACACCTGACTTTCATTTGTAGTCACTCACAGTAGACTCAAGCGCTGTACTGTGCCTCACTCAATGCAAAGTATTGTTTTGCATTACTGAGCGTTAGAGCCAGACCTGTGGGGTATTCCAGAAAGCATGTTTAAACTACCCTGACTTTAACCCTGAACTCTGGCTGAAATCCGCCTGAACTTGCTTACTCTGGGTATCGGTTCCAAAAGACTGGATATGAGTTGACGTAATTACGCTCGATTTGGTAACCTTGGGTTAATGCACGTGCACGGCAAGTACATAAAGACATTTTCAATGGATCCCCTATTTCCTGAGTCACCATGGAAACGCGTGGTGAAAAAAAGAGAGCGCTACACTTCAGTGAGACGGAGTCTGAGATTTTAATGACGGCGTATGAAGATTATACACCCATCAAAAAAGTAACACGGCTGTATCAGCAGAAGAAAAAGTTTCAGTTTGTAGAAAAAGAACGGACAAAGTAAATGCACGAGTTTCTATGTCATTTTTATTTTCTATTTCTATTTTCATTGTATTCATTCATTTCATTCATTGTATTCATTCATTTCATATGTAACTTATCCAACGTTAATGCATTACTTCTATTGGTAACAAGTAGTTGAGTTAAATTTATTCAATCTAATTTATTATGTCTATAAAACTTAATTATTGTTTATACCACTCAAATGTACATATTTATCTAAATAAATGTAATTTTACTCCAATTCAATTAAATGTTTTTTCACCTTATTTTATTGTACTTCTTGAACTGTCATATGTGTAAGTTTGAGCCTGCAAATATACTCATTTTTATAACAATAAAATGAATGAAACAAAAGAGTTTACCAGCTCAAAACACAATATCAGTAACCATATCTAGGTTTTTCATTACATAACAGGCAGTAGTGGTGCCGTATAACCACATCATCTTCTCCCTCCCTCTCACTCATGGTGCAGAAAGAATTAAACATAACAGGGCAAATAATCCGACAAAACACAGTAAAACAGCTAAACAACTAAACACATTTGGTCGAAAAACCCACACTTGTGCAAAGGGAATGGTATCCCACAATTCCTTGCGGTGCAGAACTAACAGCAGCACCAAAGTTACACCTACTTAACTGAATGAATTTGAATGAAAGTGAAGTAACTGTCTGATAACTACGTGTTATTTTTAAGCTGACCAAGACCTACAAACCCAAACAGAAATTTCAGCAGGCCAAATGTTGGCGATGGTGGTTAATGTCAAAAGCAATCAACTATGTTTTTTGCAGGTACAAAAGAATAAAACAACACATTTACAAATATCAAAGAGAAAATCAAATGAGCAGACCCCTTATTTAGTAATATCTTCTAAAATGATAATTCAATTCATTGTAAGTGCTTACAAACACGCACAGAAACAGCCTGTTTTAGAGATGCATTGACCTCTTCAGTCAGAAATCCTATTTGACTTAGGATTTCAAGATTTAAGGAAAATAACTTGAAAATCCTAATTTTTTTATATATGTTTACCTGCATCAAAGTCGAATTTGACAGTCCTATGCAGTGCTTTAGTCTAAAAAATGCAGAAACTTCATATCTGAGTGAACCGCTTTTTTAATAAAACGTGGGTGATGCAGGGGGCTCGGTCATTGTCGAGGTTGGCTGTTTTTAGATGCTGTCAGCAGAACTAGCAGAAAAAAGTAAATTGCAAGGCATTGTTCACGTGCAAGCACCATCTGTGAAGCTGTGCTGAAGTTGCACAGTTGTAGGCATAAGTAATTATAATTGGTTGCAAACAGAATCCTTACATTTCTTTTCTTTTCTTTTTTTTTTTTTTTACAGCATTCAACCAATCAGATTAATAAGGATTAAAGACCCCCTCCGATGAAAATGGTGGTTTTGGTGTGAGATAGTGGGAGAGCACGTAGACAAAGGGATGGCGGAAAGTGGAGGCGGGATCACTCCGCATCAACGGTCCCACCCACAACTAAGAGGCGATTTTCTAATGAACTGCTGCCACTCTGCAGAAACTGTCAAAGAAATCGACTGTTTGTATTTTATTTTATTTTTTATATATATTTTGGCTAAAAACGGGGTAATCATTACTAAACGACCACTTACTGGGAACACTTTTAACATAGATGATCATAGTGGGACATTAAGGAATCAGCCAAAGAGAAATCCCTGAGGGTAATATCTTTTCTATAATCCATAACACGTGTGTTTGTACTCGTATTTGTTCTGCTAATTCTCCCTGGACTTGAACAGTCCAAATGTCCACTTGTGTTTTCTTTCCTGAATTCATCCCACCAGCAGAGGGCGCCCCTGTGCCTTCTACATAAGCAGGGGATGCCTTGCTCCACAGCTCAAATCCCCACTCCCCGTTTTCAGAGAAACTGTGATGAGGACTAAGCCAGTTTTTTTCTGCTTTCCACACTGTCAGAAAAGCTAATGCAACTCAAGCAACCTCCACCGTCAGCACAGGCGTCGGGACTCCCTCAGGATGCTGTCCAAGTGCCCGCACCACAGCGCACGCACAAAAGTGTCGGGCTGTGTGCTCGTCCTCTTCTTCCGTAAGTGCAAACACTTTACTTTCTCATTTCTCACACGTCAGCCAGGTTTGCTTCGCGCGTGGGACTGTGTTTGTCCAAACGTTGGAGGTTTTGTTTGCAAACTAGCGGAAAAAAGCCGCCTCAAGCTCGAGCTGCGAGAGAGGACCGGAACGCGTTTTCGGAAACTAGTGTTTTAAGTGCGGAGCCATGATTCACAACAACTTCTGCGCGGCGAGTTTCCAGGCGATTCCGCTTCCGTTCCTTTAACGTCGAGCCGGCATGACGGTGGAGACCACGGCTAATCCCAGGGATTGCCCTGAACCCGCCTCACGTTTGTTTGTTTGTTTGTTGTTCTGGAAATCCGTCCTGTTTTGTTGCCACCCCGCGCCCCTTCCGGACACATGGACGCGGCGTTGGCACGAGCCAGAGCCGCACGCAGCTCATTCTGCACTTCATCCTTTATATATATATATATATATATATATATATATAGTGTGATGAAGTTATGATCAATGGAATACAATTGCGCAAATTCAAGTATTCCATTGATCATAACTTCATCATACTATCTCATAAACTCATAAACAAAAAAAATTGCTTGGCCTTTGTCTTTCAGCAAACAAATATGTATATTAAAATGCTTGATTTAATCTTAAAAAAAAAAGAAAAAAATTAGAGATGTTCTCTAAGTGTTGAAATTGCATTAAATGAACGTTTTTTTCCCCCCCAAGTTTTTTCACTGTATTTGTTTGTATTGTTACTTGTACTGTACTGTATTGTTTTATTTATTTATTTATATTTGGGGGGGTGGGGGTTGCTGCAGAGAAAAACGGTCTACTAAAGGTATGCCATGTACAGAGGCGTCCTCTTCCAGAAAATTGTGCATCCGCAGATGTGGAGAGTTCTGCACTGACTGATATGTTTGATCGCCCAGTCAGCCGAGTCCCCGGAGACCCACTCAGATGGAAATCTTTTTTTTTTTTTTTTTTTTGTGTTTTCAACATGTCCATGTAGTATATATGTTTTTTTTTCCATGATGGAGGACTCCTATAAAGAAACTTATGATTAAAAATGCATTCTTGATCATTTCTTTATTCAAATCGCCTCTAATCAGGGGCAGACGGAAAAAAAAAAAGGCCATTGAAAAAGCTTGTAAGTGTGACTTACACTTACTCCCTTACTTACTCCCTGCCCTGCTCCACTCTGATGGATTCATTTGTAGACAAACAGATCCACATTCGTCTTTGTTTTCCTCATCTGAGCTGGCATCTGAATCAAAACTGTATGGCTGGATGTTGCTCGGCATTTCTGTTGCATCGTTGATGTTAGGTTGTGGTTGTAAGCTAGAGCACCTAAACAGATGGATGATGGGGAGGGAGGGAAGCTTACCATGCACCAACAGTCCCACACACAACTCTGAGACAAATTTCTAATAAACTCCTGCCGCTTTGTAGAAACTACATCCTAGAAAACAACACAGGTTTTATTTTTTACTTTGGCTAAAAATGGCATAATCCTAATTAAAATACCACTGGGAATGCTCATAGTATATATTAAAAGATGATTATACTTTTAGATAAATTCTGTGCGCAAGACAGTTTTAGCCATGCAGACGGACAATAACACTTTAAAAACATAAAAACAAAGCTATTACGCATACGATATAAGAATAAAACATCTAGCTTAATGAAAAAGTCTCCATGTTTAAAAAGGTACGAAATGACTCCTGGCCACACTGATTTCTCATTAATTCAATTTGACTAGGGATAATTGGTTTCAAGCCTACAATTAGCCCCACTTGCATTTCTCTGCCTTCTTTTTTTCTGCTTGATTTTCCGCATGTCATGCAAAAGCTCACTACCTTGTTTGTTTCAGCTTGCTGGGTATGCAGCCTGTCACATGCCATCAATCAAAAAACGGATGTTCAGAACTGCAGGAGGATGACATTGTTGACTTAAACTTGTCAAAATAGAGAATTGGTACACAGGAGTTCTCCGGAAATACATTTCAGCCTGGGCAGTGTGTAAAAATAAAGCTGTGGCTCTGCTGCAATCGACCCATTGCACAAACACTGACTGTGTGTGGAACTGAGCCAAGAAGCACGTTTAGCCGGCCGTCACTCTCTGACAAGGTTGTGTCTGCTCCCCTCTCTGTCGTAAAGCTAAAATCGCAGGAAGGCCAAGGTCTGGGGAGTGGCCAGTTCTGTGTCATTAAGGGGACACTTCCTTTATTTTTTAATGGGGTTGTCCATTAATTTTCAACTTGGTGTCATTGCAATTGTGTTTGACACTGTCTCACAGTTTAGATGGATGGAACGTATGGGGCTTTTGCGCTCAGAGTTAACGTCGGGCTGTTGTGGAAGCTCCTTAAAGTCTGCACTTGTTGTTTTTGAAGGTCTTAATAGATGACAGCTGTTCAGAATATTGACTTATTATTGTCAATAAAGATTTTGAAGCTTTTAATCTATTGATGTTCAGTGGAAAGATGCAGCAAGATTTTTAAGGGGGCTCAGGGCAAAACTAGAACTGAACAAAATATAGGAAACACCCATAAATGTTAAGATCATCCTAACCCCCTGCTCAAGCTAAAGCGGGTCAAAAAAAGGGAGTCACATCAGATGTGATTGACATCATAGGCATCTCACAAACGACTCGCTGCAGCCTTTAAATGAGTTAAAAAGTTTGATATTTCCAGCATCTCTGTATCAACTTGCTCAGCGACATCTTCAAAAACACCGGAAGCAAGCTCCAAATGGCAAAAAAATTTTTTTCAAAACAACGTTTTCCAAAAAAGATGTTGTGTTTTCTCTGCACAAACGGTCTCTCTGGCAACTCAGAGGGGAATTTCTAATGCACTACTGTGCTAGAAAACAATGCGTTTAAAAAAAAAAAAGTTATTTGCCTAAAAATGGCATTATCATAATTAAAAGACCACTGGGAACGCTTTTTACAACGGATCAAAAGATGATTGGAGTGGGACTTCAATGGGCTGACACGCTTCAGCTCCTACCAATCAGCTGCCTGGTGACGCCCCCCCCCCCCCCCCCCCCCCCTTCACCTGTTCCACCTATCAGCTGATCAAGTCACTAAAAAAGAAATCAGAATCAAAAACGAAGAACACCATCAAAACGCAGCTACACTTAACACAAACCACTCCTTTTTAGTAGGTTGGTGTAAAATTATGCGTTTAAAGAGACTTAAATGACCTGATGCTGCAAGGTTTTCAGTGGAAATTCATTATAACATGAAAAACCTTTTATTTTTCCTTTTTAAGTACTTTAAGTGCTTTAGAGTACTTCTGAGCATTTCTTTATTTGTTGGCACAAAATAAATCTAACCTTTCTTCATACTCTCAGCTGTTTTCACTCCCCTGCATGAAATCCAGCTACAGCTTCAAAGGATGTAATAAAAAAAAAAGCTAATCCTCCACAGTTGCGCTGCTCAACTGCAGGTTGCCTATCTGTCACACTGTAGCCCAGCTATCTAGTGTAGTGGCAAATAAATCTGACTCTTGCTTGTAGGAGAACCGGTAAAGTTATCACACTATCAAAAGGTTATATGTAAACTTTTTAATATTTTACTGTAATACTTCACGAAATAAACATCAGTACGTCATGCAGCTGTAATAAACAAAAAATGAGATTTTGTTTCCAATCTTTAGTCTCACTTTATGGTAAAAAAAAAAAAAAACATTAAAAAACTTTCAACCATAACGACATTTTTTTCATAAAAAAGAAACAAAACTTGAATAAAGAAGAAATTGGGCTTAAGGTATGTATTAACCCCTTCATGCTTAAATGTATTTCCAATTACTGTATTTTTTGTACTATAAAACCTTGAGTATAAGTGGCAGCATGAAAAAAATGCATAATAAATAAGAAGAAAATTCATATATATAAACTGCACTGGAGTATAAGTCACACTTTTGGGAAACATTTATTTAACAAAATACATGAACAAGAACAGACATTTCACCTTAAAAGGTAAATCCTATAAATAGAATGGATAACAATAAACTGAATATCTGCACTCTTCACTACCGTAACACATTGATGCTTATTTAGCGTCATGAAACATGGGAGGAATCTAGTATATTAGTGAGAATTATTCAGATAACCGAAGCATAAAGAACATGCTAACAAGTCAACTTAACTCCCTATATCACTTAAAAACACTAAATTTGTTTAATTCTTCATCCTTTAAATCACTTTGGCTGCATTTACACTGCAGGTCTTGATGCCCAAATCCGATTTTCTGACTACATCCGATTTTTTTTTTTTTTTTTGACGACCTGCTTACATCATCTTTTAAAAGTGACCCGTATTCGATTTTTGCTTTTACACTGTACAATGCTGAAACTGTCAAACTGAGAAGTTCTGAGGACTATTTAACGTAGCAGAATACCCGCCATCCGTGGACCTGAGCACTGACCGCACAGATTTAAAAAATTATTTGTGAGCAGGCCCTTAATAATAATCATAACAGTAATAAAAGCACATTTAGAAGATGTGTGTTGGTCCAAAACGGCAAACGTTTAGCATGGCGAAACCCTCCCCTTTTTGTTGTGTTTCTTTTGTGTGACTGCGGTTGTCATGGTGGCAACGTGGGGACGGAAGGAGGCGTTGCCTTGGGCGCTCCAGGATGAGGCAGGAGAGGGGGTGCACTTCTAGCCTGTTCTGTTCCAGAGCAAAGGTGCTTGATTACCGGGACCAGACCAGAAATAACGAAGCCTGAGGCTGAAAGGTAACACACTAGTGGGGCTCAGCTGTCCTCGAACAGCAAAATCAGCGCACAAAAGCACCTATAATAAGTCATGTGATCTCAGTTGGTGGTGTCCTGAGTTAATGTCACTGACTTACGACTCTCATTTACCGGGGAATATGGTAAATGGTAAATGGCGTATACTTATATAGCGCTTTCTACCCTCTTACGAAGGCCCAAGGCGCTTTACAGTCACAGTCCCATTCACCCATGCACACACACATTCACACACTGGCGGCGGCTCCGCTGCCGAACACTGGCGCCAACCTCCCACCAGAGGCAAGGCGGGGTTCAGTGTCTTGCCCAAGGACACTTCGACACATGGGCGTGCAAGGCGGGAATCGAACCTACAATCTTACGATCATGAGTCTACCGCCCTACCGCTGCACCACGGCCGCCCTAATATCCGATTTGTCTGCTTACATGGCACACGCAAATGCACATATCTGATTCGTATCCGATTTATTTCCACATATGAATGAGGCCTAAATCCGATCTGAAAAAATCAGAATCCATGCGCTTTTGTCCTGCTTACACGTTCACCGGTCAAATCCGATCTGTGCCACTTGAGAGGAAAAAATCGGAATTGGGTCACTTGAACCATGCAGTGTAAATGCGGCCTTTGGGACACATCCACTAAGCCCGGCGTTAGACTGCTGCACACCTACAGTGTCACATATAAGTCACACCCCAGCCAAACTATGAAAAAATGCGACCTATACTCAAGCTCAAATATGTGGAGCCCTGCCTTAAAGGCAAGGTGTGAATTAGCGACATATGGCGTGAACGGGTGAACAGTTATTACAGTGTTGGCTTAGTCTATCATCCCTCTTAAGGTACTCTAAAGAGGCAAACGATCTTCAGTAAAAATAGGAACAGACAAAAAGAGTAAGGATCAAGACGATGTAGAAAAAAAAAAGAAACAATTTTTTAAATACAAAACATAAATAATACTAATGTGTATTCTAGAAACACACAAGAAAGTCTTTGTTGAACAAAAGTCTTTTGTAAAAAAGTAAACTTGGTGTACTTTCCCATACCTTCCATATTTTCATTTGTAGAATGAATGTAATTTTTTGTCCACCCTTTATAAAGTGAACTATGAAGACCCCCCCCATCAGTATTCTCGTAGTATTTTGGACTCTAGCACACTTTTGAGCATGTATTACTTAAACTCAAGCTCCTTTAATGTTGCCATGTGCTTATTGAAGGTAGCGTGTTACAGCTTTGTTTGTTTTATCTTGTTGCCTCAAAGCACTTTCATGTATTATCTGCTTCTCCTCTTCATGCTGCTTCTTAAAAGCTGAAAAAAAAGACGGGTAGGTGTATTATTGACCACATGTTGAATGAGCAAAACATTACTTGATTAAAAAAAGATTTAGGGCTGTTTGGAAAAGCGTCTCTGTGTACTGCACAAACTACAAACCAACTATGAACACTTTGGCTGGGCCTTGATTTCTCCTGAGACGGCCATTCCAGCTTAATTCCCTCCTGTTGTTGTGAGCGCGGCGTTTCTGTCCCGGATAATTGCACTGGACGTCTGCTTTTGTAGGGCCGACTCTGACGAATTGGCCGATTTGCTAAAAAGCATTTAAAAAAAGAAAAGCCACTCAGAATTTTCATTATTCAAAGTGATTCCCAGAGTTTTCTAAAATAGAAGCAAGTTCCTCTCAGTTGAAAGCACGGTTGCTAACAACAGACCTGATTATGCAGGATGAAGAGGGGATGATACGACGGTGCTCCCATCAGCACTCCTGACTATTCAGCTAGTTATTCCCCTTCTGGCTTTCTGGGTTGAGCCATGAAAAGATAAGTACGAGCAGATGTAGCAGAATGTAGCATGAACGCTGTTTTTGGGGAAGGAAGACTTGCTTCTTGGCGAATGCTACATTTTTAATATGGACTGGAATGCCACATTATGCAGTAATCACTCTGCTTGACATAGGCATTTGCTTTATGTTTTAATTTTTATTTTTGGAGTTAGAATCTCATGAGCCTGTGTGATAATAACTAGATTGACTAAATCACTAAATCAATTTTCATCAAATTAAAAGCACCTCAGTTCTTTAGTGTACTTTTGGTTATGAGGTGCGTCATAGAAATATTTAAGGAGACCATTTATATTTTGAATGCTATGATTTTGCCTTTAAGTGACTCTACTTTGCAACAGTTTGCAAAGTCATCCTTTACAGACTTAACTAAGGTTTTGACTTTAAAATGTTAGCAAATAAATCCTATAGTTAATGTAAATGTAGTCATATCTTAAGTCACCACCACATTTGCATCCAAATAACTTATTCTATAAATATGTATTATAAAGACTATATATACATATTTGATAAGTATATCTCCTCACTATTCCACATCTGCTCATTTTTCAATCACGCTTTAAAAAAAAAAGGTTTTCATACAAACTTCTTTGCTTGTTGCTCCCCTCACTTCCTAATTTTGGTTCACTTGAAAGTTTGTTGGTGTTCACACTATTGTGAAAAAGAGTTCATGGTTGGTCCATTTGATTTTCACCAGTTTTATACCTGTACAAATGATGTGGAACACCCAAAGTAGCAGAAACTGGTGTTGACGCGCTCTTTCACAGTTCTTGGTGTTTGCAAATCCCATTCGTTACTTTTTTTTCCCCCCAAGATGATTAACTTTAAGTTCAAGAAGGAAATAGTTCAACAAATAAAACCATTAGAAATACCAACATAAATTGCCTTTTGTTTGTCCTACAAGGCATGCTTAAAACAGTGGAAAATCTGAGACGTTTATTTAGAATGGTAAAGGGGAAACTGAAGGAATTGGCAGGGTAGGAGAAGAGGATGGCACAGGACCATATATAGATTCTACAAATCCTAAAAATAGACTTTAGAATATATATTAGGACATTTAATTTAGCAAAAAAGCCTGTAATGTCACACTTTCCAGACATTTTTAATAAAACATAATGGGAACAAAACTGCTGTTACAAAATGGGTCGAAGTAGCTATAAAGGCCATTACTTTGTTTAAAATATACTCGGAACCCTGTGACAGCGAGCTTTTCACCAATGCTTTTCTTTCTACAGAAAACTTCCTCTATTTTCTCAGATTTTTTCTCTGTCACATAGTCATTTTTGATTGTGTGTGATACATTGATTTTCTACAGTTGAACATAGTGGGTCTGATTTACTGATGGTTTCCATGTGAAAAACATGTGCAGACCGGACTGTGTGCGCTAAATGCATTTATAATTTACTAACCAGAATGTATGTGTTAAAAACCCTTTCCAAGAAAAAAAAATATATATTTTTTTTACTTTTTCTTGTGGCATTTTTTTCATGATGGAGGACGTTTATCTAAAAAATTTAGCTCACATTTCCTTTTTTGAGTATTTCTTTATTGAAATTGTTGGGAATCAGAAGCAGATTGGCAAGAATATTGTTGGAAAAAGGTTGTATTGTTGTCGTAGAAAATACGCTGAGCCACAACCTCGCTACTCCGCTCTAGTCTGATGCATCCACTTGGCGATAAACAGATCCATGTACGTCTTTGTTTTCCTTGTCCGAGCTGTCATCAGGTTCAGACCTGTATGGATGGATAGCTCCATCCGCTGGCAAAAAAAAACCCTAAAAACTGGAAGGAGCAAAAGTATCAATTTAGTGCAAGCAATGTGACTAATCAAGTTAGGTGTAAACTTTTGTTTCTAGAAGGAGATCATGATACAACGTAAAGTGACAGAAAATGTTTCTGCTCATTTGGAATAAGACAAAGATTATAAAATGTTCATCACTGCAATATTTGTGCTCTTTGTCAAATTTAGGGACTGATATACGGTATCGGTCAGGGTAACTAAAGCTGATATTATTAGTATTTATTTTATTTTTCTCTTCCTTTTTAAGTCACATTCACATACTTCAGATATTAGTTTGTGACCAATTCTGCTCCTTTTCTTCATCTCTGGCTGGTGCATGCTGGGAGAGCTGAGAGGGCTGACCATAGCCTGTATCAAACTGTGATCCCTCTTGCGAGGGCATTAGTAGCCGTCATCAGGGTGATTAGATGTCGAATGTGGGCTGGAATGGCCTAAACATTCTAAAATGCCCTCCGGCAAATAGCTGTCAGTGCGTCTTTAAGGGCTGCAGTCTGTTACCCCGTTTTTAAGTTCTCATTTGAATACTGCTGTTTGTGTCTGCTATTGCTGGCTCATTTAGTTATTGGAAATATCCTGTATACATGCAATCTATTTGTTTGTATCTAAGCAGTTTTTGCACGTTTTAATTAGGATCTTAGTCAATCAGCCACTATTTTCCTTGAAGCAAATTACAGCAGTTTGACAGCACATAAAAATAGTCGTCATTTGAAAAAAAAAAAAAGAATAATAGAGCTTAGCTGAACGCATTTAATTCAGTGCCGTAGTTAAGAATTTGAGGGACCCATAACAAGATTTAGAAAAGGTGAACTTTTGATCAATGAAACATGGATTGTTTTTAGAAGCTTTTAAACCTTGTACTAAAATGTTGCATGTTGATAAAGTTAAAACAACACAAGGTTTAAAAGGTGGGGAAGGCTAGGCTGTGAAGTAGAGGGGCAGCTGTCCTTTTTTGCCCCTATAGATCTGCTCCTGTTAAAACCTACTTAAAATTTAATTCTTGCAAAAATTAAACTCGACAATGGCAAGGAAACAGTATACATGCATGCAACACACATTTATTAATATTAATAATAACACTGAAAACACCATCAAACTCTGGTAACATGTTCTGTCAATTAATGTTATGAATATTATGCAAACAGGCTCAGTCTGTGGGAATCACCCGTTGAGATAAATTCATTTTTAGCTACGTCTCCTGGTAGCCTACTATTAATATTATTATTATTTTTTGTCTCGAAGTTGTAGCCTGTTCTTTCATCTGTTCTTCTGTTCCTGCACTTATCCCTTACCTATTTGAAAAGGAAACGTTCCACACACAACTTGTCTCGTGTTACTGCTACTACTTTTAGCGCTCAAGTGACTGAAATGTAACCGAGAGAATCCTGTCAATGTTTTTTTTTTTTTTCTTTTTTTTTTTTTTTTAAACCAAAAGATTTTTCTGAAGAAAAGATCGGTCAAACGTAGTCATTTTGTTCCCCTGAACAAACTTTACAGCTCAAATGATCGAAGGTGTAGCTGGGAGAATTCAGTTATTTAAGATTTTTCAAAATATAAACTTGTCGAACCTCATATAAAAACAGGGGGTATAATTAATTATTTCTTCTTTCTGCGGGCTGTTCTATAGCAAAAACACCGTTTTTTGTCAGGCGTCGGGGCCGACCCCGCCCACCCGATTGAGGATCCGGTCTCGCACACCTGTTCTGCATCCAATCAGGGAACGTATTTCAGTCCATCCTGCCCTCCAGCCATTGTCGGTTCGTCTGCCTTACTGGAGGTCTCGCCGACCTCAGCCTGAGCCAACGCTACGGCCTACGCCCAAGCCATGCCGATCCGAGCCGAGCCGAGCCGAGCCAAGCCAAGCCAAGCCAAGCCAAGCTATCGCCCACAGCCCACACCAAGCCAAGCCAACACCTCAAGCCAACACTAAAGCCAAAGTCAAGAACCTAAACCACCAGAACCCAAGCCACAAGAACCAAAGCCGCAAGAACCTAAGCCACCGAACCAAGATTCACAGAAACATTAAGACCAACGCCCATCCACCTCTGTTTCATCCAACAATAAAACCTCTTAAGCTAACCCTAGTCCCTGTCTGCATTTTTGGGTCCAGGAACTGCAAGCCTAACAGAACGAACCGACCCACATGGACCCAGCAGGCTCGGACCCCGTGAACCGGACTTTGTCCTCCCACGCTTCCACTATGGACAGACATGAACAAAAGCTTCACAGTCTTTCGAGCAATCAGAAAGCCATCTCACAGCAGTTGTCCCAGCTCCACTCACTGCTCCAAACCATGGCAGGATTACGCTCACCTGACTCCGCTGGGGCGGATCCTACGCCGCAGACTCCACCACCTCAGGTTTCACCAGCCCTGGAAGCTCGCATCCCCAATCCGGATCCGTTTTCGGGAACCTCCGACCACTGTAGGGGGTTTCTCCTCCAATGCTCCCAGGTGTTTTCTCAACAATGCTGCATGTACTCCTCTGACGCAGCCAAGATCGCCTATGTTACCGGACTATTACGCGGTTGCGCTCTAGAATGGGCCGAAGCGTTCTTAGCAAACCACGACATGACGGCATTTTCATTTCATGATTTCATGGGCCACTTTAAGCAAGTCTTCGAGACACCGGAGAGAAACCACGACGCCTCCCGCAACCTGCTGGCTCTGCGCCAAGACAAACGCTCCGTGGCCGACTACTCCATTGACTTCCGCATTCTGGCCACGGAGGCAGGTTGGGACACTAGAGCACTCCTAGAAGTTTTTTACAACGGTTTATCCGATTCCATAAAGGATGAGCTGATGCATTATGACAAACCTGACTCCCTGGAATCTCTTATTTCTCTCTCCATTAGGATTGACAACCGCCTTCGCGAGCGCCGCTCATCCCGAAACTACAAATCCCGGCAGACCCTTCCGAAACCTACGTCACGGCAGGTAACGCCCCCTCCCAATTGTTTTGAGTCTGCAGCTCCCACGTCATCAACAGAGGAGCCGATGCAGTTGGGGAGGACTAGTTTAACTCCAAAGCAAAGACAGGACCGATGGTCAAGAGGTGAATGCTTTTATTGTGGCAGTAATTCACACAAGGTGGCGGTCTGTCCTGAGAAACCTAAAGACAGGGCCCCCTCAGTGACAATGGGGTCGCTGAGGGGCGATGAACCTCAAAGCCTCACCCCGTCAAGGTCGGAATTTCTGGTTTCTCTTTCCTCTGGTTCATGGTCTGGTTCTGTTTCAGCCCTGATTGACTCTGGAGCGGAAGGAAACTTCCTCAATGAGGACCTGGCTCTCGAGGCTGGTTTATCACTCGTTCCTTTAGACCCTCCTCTAAGGGTAAGTGCGGCAAATGGGCGACCCCTCACAGTTATTGATAATCAAACTGCTCCAGTTCTCCTTTGTGTTTCGGGCAACCATGTGGAAACCCTGCAGTTTTACGTTTTCCAGGCGCCTTCCAGACAAATAATCTTGGGTAGGCCCTGGCTTTGTCAACACAATCCCCATATTGACTGGCAGTCTAACAGCATTATGAGCTGGAGCCCGTATTGTCATTCCACCTGTCTTCGCTCTGCATATCCAGATTTACCCATGACCAGGCCTCCTCCAGACGTCCCGGATCTGTCAGGAGTCCCTCCCATCTACCATGACCTGGCGGCGGTTTTCAGTAAGGAAAAAGCATCTACTCTTCCTCCTCACAGACCATATGACTGTCCCATTGAGTCGATCCCGGGGGCCACCCTGCCCACTTCTCGTCTCTACCGCCTTTCAAAACCAGAACTCCAGGCCATGGAACTGTACATCAAGGATTCACTGGCTGCTGGGATCATCCGACCGTCTTCCTCCCCCCTGGCGGCGGGTTTTTTCTTTGTCGAGAAAAAGGACAAATCACTCCATCCCTGCATTGACTACAGCCAGCTGAACAAAATCACTGTTAAAAATAAATACCCCCTGCCTTTGTTGAACTCTGCTTTCGAATACCTCCAGGGTGCTTCAGTATTCAGTAAGTTAGACTTACGTAAGGCCTATCACCTGGTGCGTATACGGAAAGGGGATGAATGGAAAACGGCTTTCAACACCCCATTGGGCCATTTCGAATATTTAGTGATGCCCTTCGGTCTAACCAACGCCCCTGCTGTGTTCCAGGCTCTTGTTAACGATGTCCTCCGTGATTTCCTAAACCGCTTTGTTTTTGTCTATCTTGATGACATACTCATCTACTCACCTTCACTCGAGTCCCACTGCCAACACGTCCGCTTAGTCCTTCAGAGACTACTCGAGAACAAACTCTTTGTCAAAGCGGAGAAATGTGAATTTCACGTTCCCAGAGTCACATTCCTGGGTTTCATTATCGAAAAGGGGGAAATGAATATGGACCCATCCAAGGTCTCCGCAATTAAGGACTGGCCCAAACCAACATCACGAAAGGACTTACAGCGCTTCCTGGGTTTTGCGAACTTTTATCGCCGTTTCATACGCAACTACAGCAGTTTAGTACATCCCCTGACCAACTTAACCTCCACCAAAAAACCTTTCCTGTGGCACCAGGGGGCAGAGGAGGCTTTCGAA
Organism: Oryzias curvinotus; assembly: GCA_023969325.1. Classification (NCBI taxonomy): domain Eukaryota; kingdom Metazoa; phylum Chordata; class Actinopteri; order Beloniformes; family Adrianichthyidae; genus Oryzias; species Oryzias curvinotus. The sequence continues at coordinate 12,424,832 of CM043718.1, read as the reverse complement.
CACATCAAGAAGCTGTTCACGTCAGCCCCAGTTTTGGCCCAAGCCGACCCCACACGTCAGTTCGTGGTGGAAGTTGACGCCTCAGATACCGGGGTTGGGGCCGTTCTCTCCCAGCGCGCGGAGGACGGCAAACTTCATCCATGTGCCTTTTTCTCCCACAAGCTTTCGTCCTCCGAACGAAACTACGACGTGGGAAATCGGGAGTTGTTGGCCATCAAACTGGCCCTCGAAGAATGGCGCCACTGGTTGGAGGGGGCAGAACATCCTTTTCTTGTGTGGACCGACCACAAGAATTTGGAGTATCTGAGTTCGGCCAGGAGACTCAACCCACGCCAGGCTCGATGGGCCTTATTCTTTAGTCGGTTCAATTTCACAGTGTCTTACCGTCCCGGTTCACGCAACCTCAAGCCCGACGCACTTTCACGGTTACACACCCCTACTGACGCTGACCTCTCGGCAACTCCAATTCTCCCTACATCATGTATAGTAGCCAGCCTAACTTGGGAGATTGAGACGGCCATTCAAGCCGCTCTGCCCACCGACCCCGACCCAGGGGGGGGGCCGACCAACCGGCAATACGTCCCTACAGCGGTTCGGTCTCAAGTGCTGGCGTGGATCCATGCTTCACGTTTTTCATGCCACCCGGGTGCCCGTCGTACGTTGTCTTTGATCCAACGCCGCTTCTGGTGGCCGACCATTGTCAGTGACACCAGGTCGTTTGTAGCTGCGTGCACGGTGTGTGCAACCAGCAAGTCCTCCCATCAGGCACCCGCCGGACTCCTTCGACCTCTACCCATTCCCTCCCGGCCGTGGTCTCACATCGCGGTCGACTTCGTCACCGGTCTCCCCGCTTCTAAGGAGAACACTGTCATACTCACTATAGTCGACCGTTTTTCCAAAGCTTCCAAAGCATGGCTCACTTTGTGGCCATGCCCAAGCTTCCCTCCGCCGCAGACACCGCCAGTGCCCTCGCCACCAATGTGTTCCGCCTTCATGGAATTCCCTTGGACATAGTCTCAGATCGGGGGCCCCAATTCACGTCCCAGGTCTGGAAATGTTTTTGTCAGGCTCTGGGAGCCACGGCCAGTCTGTCCTCTGGCTTCCACCCTCAGACCAATGGTCAGACGGAGCGTACCAACCAAGACCCGGAATCCGCTCTCCGCTGTGTCTGCTCCCAGAACCCCTCGTCATGGTCTGATTTCCTGGCCTGGGTAGAATACTCTCATAATTCCCTGGTTTCATCTGCCACGGGCCTTTCTCCGTTTGAAGCATCCCTGGGATACCAGCCTCCTCTTTTCCCCTCTGAGGAGCAGGATTTGGCAGTACCATCGGTGACAGCCCATGTCCGTCGTTGCCGTAAGATCTGGACGGCAACCAAGCGAGCTCTCCTCCGCACGTCCCACCGCACTAAGGAGGCCGCGGACAGGCGTCGCACTCCTGCCCCTGCCTATGCTCCAGGGCAAAAGGTTTGGCTGTCGACTCAGGACCTGCCTTTGCACACTGAGTCCCGGAAGTTGTCTCCCCGTTTTATTGGCCCTTTTGTGATTGACTCCGTCGTCAATCCAGCATCTGTCAAGCTCCGTCTTCCCCGCTCCATGAGAGTCCACCCAGTGTTCCACGTGTCTCGTCTCAAGCCAGTGATGTCCAGTCAGCTGTGCCCTCCGGCCGAGCCCCCTCCGCCCGCCCGACTCGTGGATGGCCATCCTGCTTTCTCTGTTCGCCGCATCCTGGATGTGCGCCGTCGGGGTCGGGGGTTTCAGTATCTTGTTGATTGGGAGGGCTATGGCCCTGAGGAGCGGTGTTGGGTGCCTCGCTCCTTCATCTTGGATGCTGGTCTGGTGCGTGACTTCCGTCGTCTGCACCCTGACCGTTTTCGGCCGCCGGGTGGCGTCCCTTGTGGGGGGGGTACTGTCAGGCGTCGGGGCCGACCCCGCCCACCCGATTGAGGATCCGGTCTCGCACACCTGTTCTGCATCCAATCAGGGAACGTATTTCAGTCCATCCTGCCCTCCAGCCATTGTCGGTTCGTCTGCCTTACTGGAGGTCTCGCCGACCTCAGCCTGAGCCAACGCTACGGCCTACGCCAGAGCCAGAGCCAAGCCAAGCCGAGCCGACGCCCCAAGCCTAAGCCAACGCCAAGCAAAGCAAAGCCAAGCCAAGCCAAGCCGCCGCTCCAAAGCCAAGCCAAGCCTACGCTATCGCCCACAGCCCACACCAAGCCAAGCCAACCCCTCAAGCCAACACTAAAGCCAAAGTCAAGAACCTAAACCACCAGAACCCAAGCCACAAGAACCAAAGCCGCAAGAACCTAAGCCACCGAACCAAGATTCACAGAAACATTAAGACCAACGCCCATCCACCTCTGTTTCATCCAACAATAAAACCTCTTAAGCTAACCCTAGTCCCTGTCTGCATTTTTGGGTCCAGGAACTGCAAGCCTAACAGTTTTTAGCTCAAATCTTCTGGAATTAAGTGCGATGCTATAGCGTGAGCTCCACCTAGGGGCCAAACTGAAATGCCCTCCAGGAGAAGCAGAACATCTGCACATTTTTATTAGAGCTTCTCCGTTTGAGAATTCATGTAACACTGAATGGTGTTGGCAATCGTAATGGTTTATTATTTCACAAATAAATTTCACAGTCCGTGAACCGCATCAGATTCATATGAATATCTTCAAACATAGTTTGATTATTAATGTATTTCTATACAAATATGTGTAAATGAGTAAACCATGTAAATTTAAAATTAAATCCTATTAAATTAAGTCGATCAAAAGAATCGGAAAAATAAATAAATAATGATTAATAACCATGAATCGATCCAGGCTCTAGTGAATTGAATCGATTCTGGAAATTATTGGTGATACCAAGCCCTAGTGTTGGTTAAGGGGACAGCATCATCCGTACATCATACGTGTGTGAAATTTACATTATTCTTACAAATACTTTGCGCTGGACTTACCACATACACATCTATGGTACGTTCCATTTTCATGTCGTCCCTTAAGGTGGTCTCAAAGGAACTGCAAGACACGCCAGAGCTCCCTTTAAGATGCAGCTGTTCTTCTCAACAACCATCCATGGGCCCCAAAAACCTAAAAACCTGCTCCAACTGAACGTGTCAGCCTCAATGCACTGCTTCCTAAGCCATAGTCATAGGCACTGGTATGTTAGTAGAGGAATTGGAGACTAATAGTAAAAAGAAATAAAACCTAGATGATGCTAAAAGGTTCTCTTTAAAGTGCAGATGGTTTGTCAAGTAATTTTTTTGATTCTTTTTTTTTTTTTTTTTGAGGCAGTTAACTTCTCCAAACATACACTTTGAATGCAGAGGAAACCTATTGCATTATTGTTCAAATAAGGCATTGCTCCTTTCAATTGTGGCTTTTTTTTCTCTATATTTTCTTTATATTCTGTGTATATTGAAAAGGGAAAATATTCATATAAATCTACAAACTGTTTTTTTTTTTTTTTTTTTTTTTTTTGTGAACTCTACCACTGCAAGTGTAACATTGACTTTATGATATGAAGCCACATGTGGGTATTTTAAACTATATAGATTTTTTTTTTTTTTTTTTTGGTCCTCTGTGAATTCCTTTTGTGTGCAAACAGAAAAATGTAATTCTTGCAGTTCGGTTTAAAAGTTTGAAAAACTGCATCCAGCTATTTTCCGGATGCTTCTTTTGACCAATCCAGGTTTGTTTGGGGGCTCCTTTGCCTTCAGCTGGTGGCCTTATTGCAGCTGTGCACTTAAAAGTGTTTTGACCGTCTATCAGATACTCTAAAGAGAAGCTTCAGTCTGATGGATTATAGTCTTTCATAGGGGACCTCTTTTATATTTTTATTTTATTTTGCAATAAAGCAGGAGTTATTGTAGGTCAGCTCCATGAAAACAAGTGGTTCTCCGGTGTTTTTTTTGAAGTGGCACTCTCTCTAATGGCCCCTCTAATGGCTCCTGCAGCCACCCCGGACAGGTGATTTAACTTCTCCCCTCATTAAATGAATTAGTTAGACTTAAAGCAAACTGATAAAGGGCATTCCAATTGAGTGCTATACATTTGATAAAGTAATTCATTCTCATGGATGCCTGAGTTTTTGATGTATTGATTTGAGAATCCTTTGGGAATTTTTCCGTGAATATTTTCTTGCCTCTGAATCAATAGCGGTGTAATTGGACAGATGCTATTTGGGCTAGAATTTTGGAATGGCTGGCATTCTGTGTTTCCAGGCATTTCACAATAACTCTTCAATATCTTTCAAAAATGTTTATTTGGTTTGTTTGTCTAGTTTATTACCAGCACAGTTTTCTTTTTGCGCAGCAGCATATTTTCAAATAAATAAATAAATAAAAAAAAGAAAATGTGATTTTTGTTCAGTTTGAACTCTTATTTGTTGGTATAATTTTAAAAAATAACTTTGTTGTTCTTGTTTTTTTGCTCTTTCAGTCTTCATCAACTTCACTGATGGCAGCTCTGGAAAAAGCTCACAGGTACTAAAAGTCAATGAAGTCTATTTGGGGGGGATAATCCAGAAATCTGGCATTTTTATGCCTCCAGCAGTGTTTGTTGTTCATATCTGGAGGTTTTTACCTCCATCAAACTGTCTTGTTCTGGATTGTACTCAAAACAGTTTTCTTTGGGAACAATACAAATGCATTCTATTCTATTCTATTCTATTCTATTCTATTCTATTCCGTTTTAAGTCTCTCTCTACTCTGTAGGGCACTTTTCATTTTGTTGGGGTGTCTGAATCTACAATTCCAAAATGCCCAGAAAATGCCCAAATTTCCCAGAAGTCTCTGTGAGGAACTAGTGTGCATTCATGTTGTTTAGGTTAGTGAATAAAGACCACAATGCATTGCGTTTGACCAATTTGCTATTAAAAAAATGTATGTGCATTTATTTTCAATAATCCTCCCAGTTGTCTTCATCAGAGCACAGTCTTCGTAAAATGTTTATCTTTATTAGGTTTCTGCCAATAGGCGACGTCATTTTTGCTGTTCAAAAAAAAAAAAAAGTAGTGTGCATGTTTCTGTATCACATTAAAATCCAGGTCACTGGTTAGTCCAGCTCTAAATAGTTTTTAGGGGTTAGGGAGTAGTGAGGGAATTTGGACACAGCCTTGGTTTCCTAATCACCTGCAAAAAAGCTGCTGTTTTTAGTGAGTCTCTAGAATTAAGCTTTAATTTGTGCAACAAAATCTTCTTCATTCACTCCTTTTGTCAAGTTTAACATCATTTTCCAGCTCATGTATTTTCTTTAGTGTGTACTTGCTGCTTTGTGAATAATTAAAGTGTTTTGTTTCGAAATGTATTGGTGTGAGAAGATGTTGACACTGCTTGTCCTGGCAGATGTGCTCTACATCCAAGAAATTGTTAGATGTGCTTACTTTAATCATGCCAGCTAATTCCCAGCACCACCTCCCCCCGGAGGGTTTTTGTTCCCCTTTGATTGGTTTTTAACCACATTTTTTCCAGCTGCTGTAAGGAAAGAAATAAAAGAACACCTTCAAACAGGTTTGTTGTTAGGTTGAAATGATGATGATCTGTTTATTAAATGAATAATAAATATGTGTGTCCCTTAAAATTGTGTAGTAGGCTTTCAGATTTACCCATTGAAAAGATTGATGGATAGATAGGTACTAACCTAACATAAAAAAAAAAGACTCCACAAAAAAATTTAAAAAAGCAGTTAAAAGATAGCTTAATGTAACGGAAAATTGTGTTTTCAAAACCAGAATGGGAATTTAGGTCTATTTCTGTTGGTTCTATGCTATATGTATCTGTTCTTCGAATGTGTTTTTAGAATAGCGACTGAATGAAGGAGCTTTTATTTGCTAAGGTATTACAGTTTACATAAAGGTCAGCAAAAGAAAAGCTGGGGAGTTTCCGTTTTATTGGGACACGCTTCCAGCTTCATGTATTATCAAGGTGGTTACATTTAAACAAATCCACCATGTAGGTCCTTGTACACCAGGGTTTATTCAAAGATTAATTTCTATTGTCTACAGTGCTAAATTGTACTAGTATGAGAATAACACTTAACACCAGAGAATTCATAGCAAACTAACCATCTGCTCGCTCTGCCAAAGCAACATCCCTCATCTGCATCGGAGCTATTCCTGCGTTACTATTCTCACATGGATTGGATCAGACATTGTGGAGACTTTGTTCTCAGTAATTGTCAGGTTTAAGTTTCTACATTTCTTTTTACTGCTGAATTAAAAATGGACATTTTAATGTTGATCCACCAGCCCAGACAAGGTTAAACAGACTTCAAAAAAGTTTTAGTAAACCAACTTCCCGTTTCCTTTGCCCCACTTTAAGTAAACCAACTTGACAGACTATAAGTTTGACTTCGTACTAAATTTGGTTTTTCTCTCATTGCCAAAATGTTCAGAGTAAACTATATCCATATATATGATAATGTATAATATTTGGCACATTAAAGAACACATTTTCTGTGTGGAGTAAGAGTTATTTTCACAGCTCATTTTCTTACTCAGCAGTAAGACGGCTCGATCTCTGAGGCTCCGCCTTTCACTCACTGTGGATGCCGCCCATTTCATGACATCAACCTAGAACCGGCCTCGGCAGCAGGTCTGCATCTCGCCCAAGAAAACAAAAAACATTAAACTTTTGCAAAGATGGATGTGCATATTGTGCAAATAAAATGAAAGCGTTTTTGCGAAACACTGCTAGGTCTGCAGAGAAAGTGGGGGTGTGTGTTATCCTGGGGGCGGTGCTGGCAGTGCAGGCTCTTCTTACTTAGCTATGTCACAATGTGAGAACCCACTCGCTTTTGTGGATCGGGAGGGGCTGGTGCTCAGAGTGCAGGTTTTTAGAGGAATACTCAGAGATGCGTGAATGGATCAAAATACCGCTCTGGGGTAGTTTTTTTCTGAGAAATGAACCTTAGAAAACGCTTAAAAAAGTTATATTGCTAAATATTGGCCCTTTAATTGAGAAATGGACTTTTCTCTCACTGTGGTCTGTTACAGTCCTTTCATTTCTCTGTACCCCTTCATCTTGGGGCTACTCCTACCCTAACAAATGTAGTAGGGCGAAGATGTATAATTGGGATTTGCCTATGCACGCAGCTGCTCTGTTCCATCTGTTATTATGTTTGTGCTTACATTACTTAATATATGTGGAAGTTGGAAATTCTGCGGGAATCAGCAGAATCATGCAAGCTTTGCTCTTTGGTATTTCTTTAAGAGATTCCATGTTATTACATCATTAACACTCCCAGTCGAGAAATGTTTTCCCTAAAATCGTCCCAGTTACTGTTGAACCAACAAGCTGAACAAGCAAGACGTTCATCTATAGTTATGACCAGCTAGAAAATATGTTAACTATGGTGTGGTGTCGCCAGGTGATGCTGGCTTGATTTGGAGCCACAAGAGCATAGCAGCTTTTAGTTCCCAGAACCTCTCTGTATGCAAAAGTATTCAGATGTCCTCCATAATGCCATCTATCTAAAAGCTGAAGTTTGGCTAAAACCAGTTTAATTTTATACCTCTAAGTAATTGAAATAACAAAGTTGTGCCTATATAGCAGTGTTTTTTCGTGTTTTTTGTCCATTTTTGGATGCTGGTGTGCTGTGGGATTTTTGTCAAGGTTAAAGTGTGCCATGGCTAAAAAAAAAGGTTAAAAAACACTGCTATATAGAATAAGGCATAAAGAAATGTCCAAAAAAATATGGGCACTACCATTTATCCGCAGAATACAGGACTAAAACAAGCGTAAAGGGGATTCTCCAAACCACTTTAATGATTAATAATTTGGGAACTAAGTTTTTAAAAAAAACTTGTCAGCTCAATCTTTTGGGAGAAAATACAATGGTTGTTTGTTTAAAGATCCACTCCAACAAAAATGGCGTTTTTGGTGTATTTAACATGTTCTTGTAGCAATTTTAGATGATGGATATATACCTATATGCTACTGCTGGCAACATTTTTAAAACCGATCAAAAGATGATCAGATTACTTTAAATCAAGTTTTTTTTTTTTTTTTTTTTTTTCCCTAAGGCAAAAGAAAACCTAATTCTTATTTGGTCATTAGTTTTCTCTTAACATATTTAACATTTCACCATTTTGTTTTTGAGAGTTCCACCTTTGAGTTTAGTAACAAGTTCCATGAAAACATTTTTCTTTCTTTTCATAAGCCATGGAAAATGGAAATTGTTAAAATGAATCCAAGTTTAATTGAATTGTGTCATATCAGCAATCAAATTGACTAATGAATCCAAATCAAATTGATTTTGTATTTTAGCAGTGATACTTATCCATTTGCATCATTATTATTATTTTTTTTATTCTACTTCTGCCTTTTAGCATAGTTTTGATATAAAACATGCAAATCAAACAACACTTGCACTTAAGACCTGGTAATAAATGGTTTTAATTGTCCTAATGAAGTATTAAACTTCAGAATGAAACTAACCTTATCTGATTTGTGCAGGATGATATCTTCGTCCGCACACACGGTTCATTACATGAGCTGCTGGGCTTCTTTTTTTTTTTTTTTTTTCTAAACCTCCGGCCCTGAAAATAATACAGTGCAATCCTTGCAAAGCTTGCTGTCTCCTGCTGCAGCCTTTGCCAGCATTGTGTTGGAAACACAGATGTGCCAGCATTACTGTTGCACTGAAGCAGTATGTTCTGAAAACATTGACAAATTCTGTCATATTGTCCATCACAGCTTGAGGAGTATCTGTTGTGGTAACTTTTTTTTTTGGACGTTAATGGTTTAAAACCATCTCTAACCAAGAGCAAAACATATCCCTAAATAACTCCCACAGCTGTGCTCTATGTAACGTGTCACTTGTGACTCCAGGCAACCAAACTTGGACCAATGTCAAAAATGTGTGCAGTCTGTTCACCTTCAGTTGGCAACAGTTCTCCAGTGGTATGAAAAAAACAACACTAACTCATTTTTTATTAGTCTTTTAGTGTTGAGTACCCTTTTTTTTTTACCTGTTACGTGTTACGTAAAATTCAAAGCTGATAAAGAAAAACCTGTCACTCTTGACCTGACAGTATTAAATCATGATTCAACCTTTTAATTATTGTATATTTTTTATTGTATTGTATCTCTAATTTATTGTTTTAACTGTATGTTTTTATTGTGATGGTGCCTTTTCGCCCAGGTCTCCCATGAAAAGGAGATTTTATTTCAATGGGACTTCCTCATAAAATAAAGGTTAAATAAAAATAAATAAAATAAGAAAAAAAAAAGCCTTCTCAGTAGTCGAAGATCTCCATTTTTTTAAAATAAACTAGAGTGTGCACAACAAAAAAATTGGGTTTTTTTTGGGGTTTTTTTTATATAGGTCTTATGAGAGTTGAACCTACTTTTTTGTGTTTATAAAATGTTCTTCTGGCACTTTTCTTATGATGAAAATATAGAAAATAAGTTAAAAAAAATGCTTTTTTGAGCTTCTCTTTATTCAAATTGTTGTGAAACAGCACCAGACAAAAAAATATCATTGAAAAAAGCCTGTAGCTGTGATGTAGGTGCTACAGTTGGGGAGCCACAAGCTTTCTGCTCCACTCCATTCAGAGGCTTCTACTTGCTGGAAAATAGATCCATGTACGTCTTTTCTACGTCTATTCCAAGTTGGAATCTGTCTCAAAATTGTACAATTGGGTAGCTCAGATATTGTTCGCCATTTTTGTTGCACCAGTATTGTTAGGTTGGGGTTGTGAGTGGCTGTAAGTTAGTGGGTGAGTGTAAACAAAGGGATGATGGGAAATGAGGACAGGCTTCCTCCTCACCAATAGTGCAGCTCAGAGGTGAATTTATAATAAAAAAAAATAAAAAGTAGAGATGGGTCTTTGATGCGTTTCCTTTTCCTAATGTAACACAGCAGTAATTCTGCTAGCCTGATGCTAATGTATAATGGAATTTCCCATAGGACGGATAATGCTAACACTTGGTCGACCTAAACATCCATTACTTTTGACTAAATGAACAGTTTTAAATACTCACAGGCATGAGTTTTCTAAACTTTTAGAAAATGTATTTTTTTAAGTAGCCATTTTTTGTCTAAAGCACAGTTTTTTGCTCAATTCTTTTGGAATAAAGTTTAATGCTATTGTGAGCTCCACCTAGTGGCCAAACTGAAATGCCCTCCAGGAGAAGCAGAACCTCTTCATCATTTTTGTTAGAGCTTGTCCTTTTAACAGATCTACAGTTTGTGAAATGTATCAGATTATATGAATATTTTGAAAACATCTATAGATTATTCATGTATTTCTATGAAAATATGTCCAAATGTGTAAACTATGTAAAATCGAAATTGAATTGACTCAAGTGGATCCAAAGAATTGAAAGAATCAAATCCAGGCTCTGTTATCAAATCGATTCTGGAAATTATTGATGCTACCCATCCCTAGTACTGGGAACACTTTTACAGTAGTTGAAAAGATGATCAGAGTGGGATTTTAGTGGTAATGATAACACATGCATAAAAAATAATATTTGTGGATTCGGTTTTTAATTGTCTTTTATGACTGAATGACTTATTTAAATGACTGGCAAAGCTGAGCTTTCTTCTTTATCAAATCCTTGCTGTAAAATATTTCTGTCTGTACTTTCAATTGGCTGAGCATGGACTTAAAGATTGCAGATGCTTAATTTCCATGCAAAAAACAAATGCATAGTAGGTGATTTTAATCCCAATGTCCACTTGTGTCATTAAGCAGGAAATGGTGTCTCTCAATTTCCCCTTTTGATTCATAAATATTTGATGGCACAATGTTGTATTGTGTTAAATATCTGCGGTGCAGCAGTAATTCCCTGCCTCTCCTTGAACTGACGGACAATTCGTCAGTTGCTCCTGGTGACTCCTCACTGTGGCTCTGTTCCAAAGTTCATTAATGCGATGCAGGACTGGGGTAAAATGTGTCACAGATATTTATAGTTGATTTGTAATCACTGTCGGACATAGGAGGCTGCAAGTGAACCGACATTATTTCTAAGTTTAGAATTTCCCTGTGTTCTCCAGTGCACTTTCTGTCATGCCTTTTAATGTCTCACTCTTAAAATGGATGTAGAGACAAGGTTATGACATTAAAATGAAGCATATGATTCATGCCTTTCACTTTGAAAGAGCAGAGGCATTTTTTTCTCCTGACAACAAACAATTTAGACAAAAGGAATTGATCTCCTGAGTGTGGTCTCCATGACCCTTCCCTAAAGTCAATATTTCAGTCGCATTTCACTGTGATTACTGTTCCCCGTCTTCCTTCTCTACACAGCTATTAACACATCTGACCCGTGGGATATCTGCTCATACCTTGGGGTAAAACCACTTCCTCACTTCCCAACAGAGTCTAGCTGATTTGATTATTAACTCAAAGAAGGTCAGCTCAGGCGTTCCAGATTTGTCCTTTTAACAGCTCCAACGGCTTCTATTTTTATAAATAAATCCTATATTTGTGAGCAGCCTTTTATGTCGAGCTGCTTGTGCACTGATTGGAATTTTATCCATTCTTGTAAAATTACAATATGTTGCCTGCTCTCTTTGTTCCTGGAAATCTAAAATTAGAAAGTCGCAGGTTATTATTTTGATACATTTGTGACATTTTAAAGAAATCTTTTTTTTCATCAATTGAAATTATTTTCTTTATACTTTCAGTTGAAATACAATGTATTCTCAAGCGCTGATCATAAATGAAATACTGTACAAAGAACTTGTTTGGATTATTTAATAAAATCTGTTTATTTTTATAACCGTTTAAAGACCCAGTCCAATGAAAGTTGTGTTTTGGATGTTTTTGCATGTTCTTGTAGCATTTTCCTCATGATGGAGGACAGCTAGGATTAACATAGCATTTCTGCATATTCCTTTATTCAGGTTGTCAAAATCAGGAGCGGACAAAAAATGGCTGTTAGGAAAAGCAGCTTTTACTACATACAAAGTTGTTACGTACAAACTAAAATCAGCAAGCCACAAGCTCCCTGCTCTGCTTAATTCCGATGCATCCACTTTCAGAAAATTACATCCACGCACGTCTTTGGTTTTCCTCATCTGAGCTGGAATCTGGCTCTAAACTGTACGACTGGTATTACTAATAAGTAACTAATATTACTTGTCCATTTTTGTTGCACTACTAATGTCAGGATGGGGGTGGGAGGGGCTCTGAGATAGTGGAACAGAGTGTAAACAATAGGATGATGGGAAATGGGGGTAGGCTTACTCTGTACTAACAGTCCCGCTCACAACACTGAGGGAAATTTCTGATGAACTACTACGGCTCTGCAGAAACTTTGTCCTAGAAAAGGGCACAGTTTTTAAAATTTTGCCCAAAAATTGCATAATCACAATAAAAAGACCAATGGAAATGCTTTTACAATACATCAATAGATGATCGGAATGGGACTTTAGTTCCATTCATTCATTCATTTTCTTCCGTTTGTCCCTTTCGGGGTCACGGGGCTGCTGGAGCCTATCCCGGCCACTTATGGGCAAAGGCAGGGGACACCCTGGACAGGTCGCCAGTCTGTTGCAGGGTCACACATATCACACACCCATGCACACTCACATTCACACCTATGGACAATTTGGAGTCACCTATAAACCTATGAAGCATGTTTTTGGACTTTAGTTTCAAGAATACCAATACTTGCTGATTCTTCAATAGAATAGCCAACCTTTTGAATCTCAGTGTAAGCAAATGAACTATGAGCACATAATTTTTCTATTGAATACAATTTTACATTTACAGTTCTTTTATCAAACTGGCACAAAGAAAGCACCAAACAGAGCTGACCTTTCATGCTTTCAGGTGCTGGAGATGCTCAAAAGTGCTTTAACGTGTAAAAATTCAGAAAGTCCCACAACCTTCAATCATTCTTGCCATCAGGGAGCGTAAAAGCTAACAAAACCTGACGGATTTCGGCACCCTTGGGGACATTGAGTTCAAGCAGAGTGTGTGAAGAGGTTCCAAATCAAAAGCAGGGATCAAGAGCTCGTCATTGCTGGTGTCCTTGATTACATCGCAATCATTTTAAGTAGGCTCTAGGAGTTAACACATGTCCTGTCGACTGCTTGTTCTGAGCTTGAACTACTTTTCTTGCTAGAATAGAGTTGTAATACTTCACACAAAGAGCCCTTATTGATGTTCAGAAGAAGTCTTTGGCAGACGGACTTGTTGACACACAACAGTTTTTGTATTTATTTTTTTAGCTGTTGCGGGTGTTAGATTTCTTCTGTACCCTGATATCAGACGGTTTAAGGGAGACTCTTACCTGAGTTAGCTTAGAAAGCCAGAAAGTTTAATACTCAGCCATTAATCTTTATAGTGAAAGTCCTGATCTGAGTTGACTCTGCTGACCATTATTAGATCATTCATCAGAGAAGGATTTGTAGCCTCTGCGTTCCCCAGAGCGCGGCAATTTTTATGAGCATGAAGGGTATTTCAGGAAAGAACCAAGGAGTAGTTACTTAATCATCTGACAGTCATTATTCCCGTTGACACATTATAGGTTTTACCTTAAAAACATTTTTTTAAATTATTTTAAACATTTGTGAAGTTTCTTAGAAATCTAAATAAATGCACATTATTTAACATTTATGCTCAAAAATGATCTTTTTAGGAGACGTAAAATATGAATAAATAAAATTCTGGCTTGCATTGATCTGAAGACTAATTTAGCTTTGTTCTGAGAACCGTAAATCTTTTTATTTGCCTCAGTATTTTTTGTATTAAAGAGCTGATGCTTCAGAGAGCCTTAAACCACGCTGCTGAAGAATCTGTATGGTGCCACATTTGATGTTAATGAAATAATGATGCGCAATTATTTCTGTGATTTTAATTCAAAGGATGTTTTTTGTTGGGTTATATTTAGCACCTAATTAACAAAGTATAAAGCCCAGGTTCATATGCACATGTTGTGTTGGTCTAATGATATTAATGATGTGCTTTTCTTTCAAGTGAGCCTGTTTTTTCCCCTCCTTTCAATGTTGGATGTTTTCCTCATTAAGGCCCATTACTGTGTTAAAATGAAAAACAAAATTCATACAAGAATCTAGTTAATATGCCCTTTTCATCTTGGGCATGGGTAGAATGAGAAAAGGAATAGAACTTAATCCATTAGATTGTAAATTTGGTTGAAACAGACTATATATAGATGAGTAATGAGATAAGAAATCATGGACTGGATTTGATACTCCTACAGTGTGTGGAGTTAAAAAAACGGTAAAGGAATTTTGCTCATTTATTTAGACTGCAACTACTTACGTATTTTATGTACAGTCTAGTTTTATTTTGGTCTTGCTGTTATTTTGCTTTAAACGACTTATGTTATATCAAATTCTTAATCATATAGCGTGGTGTCCTAAGAAACAGAAATGGGATCAGCCCAGCTAATGTCAAAACTCCCCAGTAAGCACAGAAATCTGTGTTGTAAATAATCTATTTTCATTTGTATGGTTTGTGACCAGAGGAACACTGGTGTTTTTGCATGCTGTGTGCAGCAAAAAGATCAGAAAGTGTCTGTATTTACAGTTTATTTAAAGAACCACTCTGATGAAACTTGTGTTGTCTTTTTTTTAACATGTTCTTGTGGGATTTTTCTGATGACACGAAAATGTTATGTTCAAAATTGTATCTCTGTGTATTTCTTTGACCAAATCATTGTGACCTGGGGACAAATGAAAAATGCTGTTGAAAAAGAGCATGTTTGTGATGTAGAAAATACACTGGGCGGGACACAAGCTCCCTTTTCCGCTTAAACAGAGAGCACTCGACAACTGTTTGGGGAAGAGGGGCGGTCCCATTCAAAACCAAGGCAACTTTCAGATGGATGGATGGATGGATGGATAGAGAGAGAGAGAGTACTTTATTAATCCCGAGGGAAGTTGCAAGTCCAGCCGTTGCTCCAAATATACACACTAAAATAAGTATGAGGATCACAAATGATATTAAAAATAGGTAAAGTAATAACAATCATAATAATCATAAAAACAATGCCAATCTATTTCACTAAGAACAGAAAACAAAAACAAAAACTGATATTTAGATATTTTAGACTCAGTTTGGATATTTAGTTGGGCCTGACTCTTTTGAAAAACAGGCAGGACTTCACTATTTGATCTCCTCCTCCCCTGTTCTCGTGCTCTTGTCTGCTGAAAGTCAAGAGTTGAGTGTTTGCAGCCTTTATCATGCAGGGACTCTTCTGATAAAAGCTTATTGGAAAGCAGGCATTTGTTTGCATGTTAAAAAAAAAAAGAATATCTGTATTCTCTGGGATACCAAAGGAAATCAGAATTTTCCTGATCACAGAAGCCAGGTTTTCTGTTTACCTGCTGTAGAATACACAGCAGAGTTTCGGCTACATTCCCCTGACTTGCTAAAGCTTGAATACATTCAAGTTTATTCTGTGGAATTGTGCTGAGTGCTGATGGAAGGAATTAAATAACAAAAATGACTGCTGCCTAAATTCTGAGCGAATAACCTGCTGGAGATGAAACAGCTGAGAAGATTCATGAAGGGAACCAGCTCACATCCAAATTTAAAGCTGCCTGGTTCTTATTCTATTCTATACAAAAACTGTCTTTGGGCAAATTTGGTACATATGTCTGATTAGTAAAATATGAAATTCAAATTTTACTATATCAATCAGTCTGTGTTTTTCCAAAGCCCTGAAAGCATCATGACGCAGGCGTATGCTCAAGTTATGTTTTAATAGATTAATAACAACTTTGTGCACCATAAGATGGGAACATTTTTGTGCTTTCACATTTTTTTACATGGTGCAAAATGTTGCTCATGGTGATATAAAACCACGTGGGAGACATTTCATGCTTACCCTGAAAACATAAATGGTTATTTTTCTTATCATGCAGCCAGTTGAAATGTGAAGGCTGACATGGGAGTTAATTGCCTTTTTCCTTACAGTCACAACACTGTTTCGCTGTTTCCTCACTGCCAGATAATTGACTTGTGCTCTGCTGCCATTATTACATACAAAGTCGAACGCTATAACAACCCTAAAAGATTGTGCATCACTTCTTCTGTCAGTTTACCCAGCGTCCTTTCAGATTGAGAAAAGCCAGTTTATTCAAGACTTGTTGTCTTTGCAGTCATCTTTGGTTAGGGATGGATTTCCTGGTTTTTAATTTTTTGTTCTATGCCTTTTTTTGTGCCATAAGTTTTGATCGAAACATTGTCATTTTAATTGAACTTTTTGCCTATTTAGTTTTATTTTAAAAAGTGTCTTTCAGAAATGTCCCCAATACGATTCACACCAAGCATGTGACAAATGACATTTAGCCCACATTGTTCACACTGGACTGTCTCTATTCAATACTAACGTCCACCTATTCTTAAAAGAGGATTAGTGGGAAATGTCGATGCGGCTCAAATCTCCCAAATCTTTCACACCTCTGTTCCAATATATGACTGTCATATAATTCCAGCTGTGCAAATACTGCTATAATTAATTTCTCCTCCATGATCAGTTGTAAAACGTTTGACACTTGCATGAATTAAAAAGGACGCCATCTAAATGGCACTACCAAGTTGGATTCCCCGATTGGTTAAAGTTCAACCTGGTTAAACTTTCAACGCGCATGTTTTGTATGTACAGCCCAAAAACGGTGTGTAGCTACGAGTGAACGTGAGAGTTTTGAACGCAAAAGCCAAAACGCGCATTTACATGCATATACATAGACTTTTCAATGGACACATTTTGTCTGTACAGCCCAAACACATGACTATCAAATCTGAGTCTAGGATTGGCTAAGGTTCAACCTGGTTTAGCTTTTAACCTATGTATAAAGGATGAGTGTTTTGTGCGTATGGCCCGAAAATGGTTGTAGAAAATTGTGTAGTGACGCGTGAATGCAAGAGTTTTGAATGTGGAAGCTCAAAACATGCATTTACGTGCACTAACATAAAGTTTTTGTTGAAAGTGGTCGCTTTACCCAGCATTGCCGAGAGCGGTGGAAATGTAGCTAAAGTGTTTTCTTAGTTATGTTTCCTACTTCATGACAATTGTTTACTTTTGCTTTTGCCGTAGCATCACATTGTAGTGTAGTTTTTGCTTTTTTCTAATAAAAAAAAAAGCGTATTATTTTATTTACTCTCTTAAATCTTGTAAAAACTTGTGTGGACCTTTTCGGTAACACCCATTACTTTTTCAACCTCCTCTCCCACAAACCAACTTTTAGAATCATCTGTGCAGTTATGGTGGTATGATTTGAAATTGCTGTCATCATTTGCTTTTGAGATGCCTTTTATCGAATGCGTTTTTACCTTTTTAAAGAGAGATTTTCAAAGCAATTCCTCCATAACGGATCATATTATTGCCTCGCGAGCTGAAGAAGACACCTTATTGAAGACGTGTTTTCTTTCATCAGCTGGAATGATCTCAAACGAGGGGTGTCTGATTGGATGAGACAGAAACCTTACGGGCAACACCGACGCTACTGCAACCAATTAAGCCAATCAAGTCTAGAAATCAAATTGCACTGTTATGATCTCGTCTGACTGCACATATATTTGTCATCAGCTCTGATTACCTGAAAGCTGTGAAGACAGAAACCGTCGCCAACTCTTACAATGAATGTGTATGTTTATACCTGCAGAACACAGTGTCTGACTCTGTTATGAAAATATGGGAACAGCATTATAAATCACACGCATTCTGAACAGTTTTATAGGACTGTTTATGCAAAGATAATTAGCTAAAACAAGACGTTTTAAATTATAACAATTGCTTTTCATCTTAATTAGCTGAGTTCTGCATATACAGACTGCTTGACACAACTGGCTTGACACCACTGTAGTCCGCTGTAACCACTATTCCACAGTGAAGGGTTCAAACATGATTTTTAGCTCTCTGGAGCCTGCAAAACCTCACCAGTGAAATGATTGTTAGTCCATGGGAAGTCATAAATCAAAGTCTTTGTCACCTATTAAGGCTTTGCCCGTCTCACTGTGGAGCTCTAAAAAACCCAACAATTGTATGCTTTATTCTTCTCTTAAGGCTGAAATACTTTTTTTTCTCTTAAAGATGATGGTAAGAAGTCCAAATTGTGATTGATTTACTTATCTGTCCGTGGTTTCGCTGCAAGTACCGGCAAATCCAGAGGTGGAACAGTGCCTTAATTGAGCTGCATGCTTGGAGCTTAAACGCTGCAGGCGCAACATTCACACAATTAAGAAGAACTAATGACAGGGAGGATCGACAATTATTTTACCAAATAAGCCATAGGGGATTCTATACTTAGAATCATTAATTCTTCATCAGTCATTAAGAAGAGGAAATGGAAGTATTTAGCAAAAAATTACCAATTTCATGCAAACATTTTTTGTGTCACTACAGCAAAAGTGATTATACATGGTTTATTATTAATAATATAAATCTCTTTGAATGATAAAAAATATCCTTTTCCTTTTTTTTTTTTTTTTTAGAGCCAAGATGAGATGCACGCCATCCACAGCAACCAACTTGGTAAGTTTTGGGGTTTTATTTTGTTTTACTTTGAATAATTTGTTAAAATATGGTAACAGGGGCCAAACAGAAAAAGGGAATGGTAAATGTGGGACACCAAAGCTCACTGAAGGAGGCAGAATAGGGGAAGAACTCATAAGTCTTTTTTTCCGGGTGGGGGTTATTTGATTCATAGGTGTGAAATGTTATGCAAAATGATCGCTCAAAGGAGAATTCAGCGCGTTGGCCAGATTTTTTCTATCAAGGACTTAATGAAAAAGTGGTTAGATTTAAAAAATGAACATTTTGTTCAAGAGATACTTTAAAAAAATATTTTATTGTAAATGTAATCAGTTGTTACATCACTATAACAGTTGCATACATTCTTGCGAGGATTTATTTATTTATGTGTTTCAGTGTTGCTGTTTCCATTTTTGTTGCCTCTTTCACTCACAGATTCTTGAGGTCACATGGACCCATAGTTTAATTGTTTGGTCTGAAAAAAAAAAAAGATCAATAAACTCCCACTCTGTTCCAAGCAAAGTAGATGATCTGAGGAAACATTTTGCTGTACAGATCATGCTGGGCTGTTTGGTTTGAACTGGAATAATTTGCTATACGTAAGAGGGAGGGGCTAGGACAGGGCAGGTATGTGTGCATGATTTCCAAGCCCTAGTCATTACTGATTACCTGGTTTAGATCAGTCCTGTCAACTCAGACATGCCAGCCCAGGGTATGTTGGAAAACATGCAGGAATGCAGCTCTCGAGACCTGGAGTTGCCCACCCCTGGTGTAGGTGAATTCTGAGGCAGACATTGGTGTCTTAGGTAGTAGGCTGTGGTGTTGTAACCATGCTCACGTGGGTACTAAGGGGCTCAAAGTGTGCCAAATAAATATCCCAAACCATTACGCCACCACCATCAGCCTGAACTGTTTATACAAAGCAGGGTGGATCCATACTTTTATGTCGTTGATCCAAAATTCTGACCCCACCATCTGACTGCTGCAGCAGAAATGGAGACTCAGACCGGACGATGTTTTTCCAATCTTCTATTTTGGTGAGCCTGTATGAACTGTAGCCTCATTCCTGTTATTGGCTGACAGGAGTGGCACCTGGTGTGGTCTTCTGGTGCTGTAGCCCACCTGCCTCATGTGTTGTGCGTTCAGGGATGCTCTTCTGCAATAACCAGTGGTTATTTGAGTTACTGTTGCATTTCTATCAGCTGGAACCAGTCTGGCCATTCTCCTCTGATCTCTGGCATCAACAAGGCTTTTCCAAAAACCCACAGAACTGCTGGATTTTCTCTTTTTATTCTATCCTATTTAAAGTTCTAATATGCCATTTGTGAAATTTGTGATTAACACTGACAACCTCTAAATGCCGTTGGTAAATGTAGGTGCTACAAAAAAAAAAACAGTGTGCACAAAAATGGGGAAAAGTTCTGAAATTAAAACTTACTGAAATAACTTAGATTGATCAATTTATTAAAAAAATCAGTCATAACAGTCATTATTCCTACCTGCGAAAAAAGAAAAACTTATCAGCAGCTCTTAATGATGTTTGATCACTCACATATAACATTTTGCCGAAAGAACTTCAAATCTTTTTGCTAAATGTTATACAATATTAGCTCAAGCAGTTGTATAAACGTTTTTTTTTTTGCAGGAATGCTTTATCGTTATTATACATCTCTCAATTAGGTCCAAAACCACATGACCAGTTTTAACTCAATTATAAGCTCAGTATACTTGTAAATGTAAAAAATGGTTTTTCTTGATGTCCTTAGTTTAACACTCATTTCGAGTAGAAATAGTTCCTCTTATTGACAGAAATTTTTTTTTTTTTTTTTTTTTGAGCTAAAGTCAGTGCCCGTTTATATTCAAGTATTAATGATTCACTGAAGGGTTCTCACAGGCTCAATGGAGTTTGGACACTTTTTTCGCTTTCTGTGTACATGCAGTAGGTCGAGCCAAGCAACTTTAAATGCCTTTGGCACTTGCCCCATGCAGAAACCATCTGAAAATAGCGCAGTGGCTGCACGCCCAGTATTCCTTTGCTACAGGCAGGCAAATCCGCCGCGAAGACGCTGGGGGCAGGAATGAAAGATGAAATTGACTTAACAGTGCAGGGGAACATCTAAAGATGCACCGGGCTTGTTTGTTTTACACGAGATTGTGACCCTTTATTCAACTTGTCTGTAGAGAAAGGGAGGTGCTCCAGTTTACATGTAATAGCCAAACTGCACTCAGCAGACACTATTTTTTTTTTAAACTTTGTTAAAGTCTGTGTACTTTTTCTTAAGCAGTTAAAGCGATACAGAAGTATTTCTTTAAGATAAACCATCTTGTGTATGAAAGACTATTATTAGATGGTATTTTAGATTTTACCTGTCTACAGCTGTGTTTAAAAATGCAACACTCAAAGCAAATATTGTCTGATTTAGAATAAGATGACAGCTTTTAGATGACGACTTTTAAACTTAGTAGTGTGATGGAATCAACCTGGATGAATGAGAGTCTTCACAGACACTGTCCTTCCATGTCACTTTTACCCAGTGGGATGACTTTCATTAGTCATTAGGCCAATTGCAAAAAATTAAAAACAAGGATAATAATGTCTCAATGCAAAAAAGACAAGCTTCATAAAGTTCAGGGGGAGAACGATCAGATTCTCCACCATTTTTGTTTTGGATGGTGCTTCTTGTGTTTGCTGTCAGTAGCAAATACTGATAAAAACACTTGCAGGGCCCCCTAGTAGTGTTCCCACCTGTTAGTGGGGAACTAACGAATATATGAGCCTATTTATGTAAAAAGCAAATCACAATACGTTGCTCCCGACTATAAGTTGCACCCCTGGCCAAACTATAAAAAAAAAAAAGTGCAAGTTATACTCAGGAAAATGTTAAAAAATGTGCAGTACAAAAGTCAGCATTGTGGGAGATTAATGGATTTTTGTTTTAATGTTTATTCAGGCCTTTTTTATGTTTAATTAACCTTGCAAAACTGTACTGATTATATCTCAACTCCCTCATCAAAAATAAAAGAATTAGGTGGAAAAAATAGGCAACTCCATGCATTCCAAAAAATCTGCGCACTTCTTTCTTCCTTCATAATTAAAGATTTTAGCAGAATAGCAAATATTTTGGGATTATTTTGTTTTGTTTTTTGTCATTGCTGCCTGTATTTTGACTAAAGGAAAGCTAGTTTTCTTCTAAGAATTACTTGTCAGGCTTACTGTTACTAATGGATGCTTAAGGGTGAAAGTCATTCTTTTTCTGTTTAGCAGATAGTCCTTTGAGCTATGAAATATAATAGCAGTGATGATTATCACCGGATTAATTTTGTTTTATACATTTACAATGTCACTTCTCACATGAATGCCCCACTGTTTCTCATTTTTCCTGACTTTTTCTTTTTTTTATTTCCGCTTTTTTCAAGGATATGACTTCTCAAGGGTTCTTTTCTTGATTTCCTCTTTACTTTTTTTTTTTTTTTTCTGAGTCCACCCTGCCATTTATGTGCAGGTATTTGTGGCATTGACCTTTTGTCAGAAGTTGAGTCGTGCAGATCTTGTGCAAGACAATAAAGGCATGTATTGACAGGAGGCTGTATATCTGTTTCCTCTCCTGGATAATCCATAAGCATGAGCTGGAGTTAATTTATAAATATACATTTTTTAATTAAATTTACTCTCTACAGTATAATAAGTTGGGTGTATTGATTCTGGGTTTGAAGATGGAATATGTAAGTTTGTGTTAATGGAAACATTGCTTGAAAAATCTGCCCTAGCACCATTTTGGGCACGAAGAGGGAAGAAAAAGGATTTTGTGTGTGTGTGTGTGTGGGGGGGGAAAGGTAATTCTTGGCCATCTTGTCTCTGGCAGTCCAATCATGTGAATCACTGGAGTGAAGAAGGTTTTAGAGCAGCACAATCAGCAGCTGGATGGGTAATAGGGCTGCTGACTATGGAAAGGAGCTATTGACATCCTCTGTCATCTGTGCTTACTTCCTTGCAGTGAAGAACTCTGGTTTTGTCAGGAGTTTTATTGTTGCCACAACAGCCTAATGGGTGCTTCCACTCAGTCTCATCCCTTTACCTTCCCGCAGACATTTGTAATGGAAATTGCTCCTCTGATCTGCTTTTGTCTTCAGTCTTCTCATTTCTCTTTCAAAATCTTTTACTGCCTTTCAAAGCGTTTGCTCACCATTTTCTCTCCTTGCTGTGACATGTGCTTTTTTGGAAAATTGTGAAATACACTATCTGAGCTGAAACAAAGTTTCTTTTAACAGAAAAAGGACTCTACACAGCTCATTTGTGGCAACGGGGAAGGTGACAGAGCTGGAGGACTGACTTTAGGCAGGGGCTATATTGGTCAAGGGCTCCATACAGAGACCAGCCTTGCCTTGTTTGCTGTGAAGCGCTAGGACCATGAAAACCTTCAATAGTGTGGCCCTGCGACAGACTGGCAACCTGTCCAGGATGTCCCCTGCCTTCACCCACGAGTGGCCAGGATAGGCTACAGCAGCTCCATGACCTTGGAAGGGACAAAACGGCTGAGAAGAAGATGAATGAATGGATTTTCCAGTTACTTAGTGTTTTGTTTGTTTTTAGGGTTGAACTTACGTTCCACTCCTATGGACTATTGACTGTGTATGTGAACTGGATTGAGTGACCCCCCCACCCCTCACATTTCAAACAAGAAGTGCCTGCTTTCTCATAGAAGCCAAATCTTCTTTGAGAATAAGCTGCTGTTACTCTGCCATTATATTTGTCAGAAAAGCAATTCTTGCTCTTCTACTATTTTTTTAACATGTTTTTGTAAATACAATTTTTTTTCATGTTTTCTGTTGTGCAAATTATTCAAAATATAAACTGGCCAATCAGATGCCATTTCTGGTTCTGACTCAGTGACGTCCGTATCAGGGAAACAACTACGACAGAATTACTTTCCACGGATGACATCACACTCGCTCAATCCAGTTCTTATATACAGTCAATGCTCCTCACACGGCCAGCTACATTCAGAACAAAATCAATGGTTGGGCAAAAAAGATGAGCGTATTTTTCTGTAGTAGTTCTGTCTGATTTATTTGTCAAATTGGAGTCAGATCTTTATTTAGACTTAATTTTCTCCCCATAGCAAAGGAAATCCCAATTTAACTCTTGCCCACCGGTCAGTGTGTTCTTAGCTTCCCAACCATTTGGCAACAATTGTCAGCAAGTGCAATCTGCTCCAAGGAGGTGTCACTATTGATTTGTGTTAGAGAAGTGACAATACAACAAGGCCAGTGGCCAGGTCATTACAGAAGTCTTCTGTGTGTATCCTTAACAAAAACACAGGAATTTTTAGTTCTCTAACCTGCTTTTTTGTTAATCACACTGATGCTTTTATCCAGAGACTCCAAAAGCCCTGTGGGCCAGAGAGTTCACACATTTTCCCTTATCCACTAAAACATTTCAATATACACACAGTCTTTTGTCACACTCCGAATGAGGATAATGGAAAGAAAAAGAAAAAAAACTAAAATTCCATTTTTTATTTTTTTATTTTAGGCAGGCAAAATCAAATTAAATGCACCAATGGGAGCGAGGTTTAAGCTGAACATCCAGAGGAACCTTAAATCTCTTTCATTTTAGGCACTTTATTTTTTTCTTTCCGCCGAGATAAGTGTTTACAGGATAAAGCACTATGTTTTCTGAGGGAGGGTTTGTTCTGCTTCACAAATTTCCTTTTAATAAAAAAAAAAAACAACAAAGAATAAAAAAGGCGGAAGTAAAACGAAGGAAATTAAAATGGATGTCAGGACTTTTTAGTTTTAGTTTTTTTGCATTTGACATTTTTGTTTTTGCTCAATGACTATTTGAGCTTAGTAACCACAAATTTTTTTTTTTTTTTATACTAACATTTAAAGTCTTTACTGATGTTTGCCACTTCAGATAAGTAGTGTGGGAGTTTGTTTTCAATAATGTTCTGGGAATTTTACTGAAAGTATATTAACCAGGATCAATGGAATAACGCTACCAGTGTATATCATTGGATTCCCATTTAATTTCAGCTCCTTGTTAAACAGTGGTCTAAAATAGACTTATATGTTGCAAATATAAAGCAGTTAGAGAACACATTTACTGAAGGGATCATTTTTTTTTAGAGGAATGTAAGAGAAGAAAAAAACCTTCATCTGCTTATGTAAAAAACTTTTTATCCTTCTGGGAATTACAAGAGGTGGATGGAAAAGAGTAAAAATCCTTTAGAACATTCTCACTTTCACAGACGTGAGGATTTCCATTTTTTAAGGATTTGAAGGATTCTGTAACAGATGGAAAATGTCTTTGGCTGCTGGTTTTAAATTTACAGCTATAAACTAAAGAACTATCCCAATTTTCAGCAAAATACTTTTTTTTTTACAAAAAAAGCTAAAATATGTCTACAATATTCAATAGATTCTTTTCTAAATAAACATAAAAAAAACATTTTTCAATGTGAGTAGTAGGTCTGCACTATATGAGGATCACACACAATTTGGGATATTAGTGATCAGTGTTGTGATATTTTGCATGAACAAATAGTTAAACAACTAAATACATCATTTCCATTTTACTGCAAGTTTATTTAAATAAAAGTCAACATAACTTAAATTACTCTTTAAATGACCCTTGTCTACATAGGAGGCCAGCATCTAACATAAAAGGCTTCCATCCGATTGGTCAAATGCATAAAGGGATTTTTTTGATCCGTTATATACTTCAAGCTGCAAAAAGATTGTTTTAGCACATTTAAGGTACCATTTATCGCAATTTTCAGCGTCTTTTGCGATATGCGTGTTGCACAGCTTGATATCGCGATAACAATAAATTTTCACTTTATTGTGCAGTCCTAGTGAGTAGGCCAGCACTACTAGGCGTTTATTAAAATAATACACTTGTTTAGATCTATAGTACAATGGATGCAAAAGGTTGATATATATATATTTGAATCCAAACTTTTTTAGTTGGCAAATATTTCTGTTAACCATGCACATAGAAGAATTGTATCCTCAGGGTTTTCAAAGATACACCGTTTGTAATTAAAGGAATAAATTAATTAAATTCAAAGGTCTGTGCTTTGCAGCTTATGGTCTGACAGCTTCTTTCTGCCACATCCTCAGCAGCTGTCTCAAAAGCCTTAGGCTTCTACAGAACCTGTATGTCTTCCCCTCCTTCACTTTGAACATACTTTGTGATTAAGGATACCAGACATGCAATCCCAGCATCCACAGCTCAGCTGCATCAAATACTTTACTTTCAGCAAATGCATCTCTAGAGTACAGGTTCTCTTATTATTTTGCCTAGTATAAGTCGTGTTCTATTTTAATTTTTTTTTTATTTGCATTTTTTGGGCAGGGGTGCAAAGAAACTTGTTGGACTTGTTGCAAAGAGACACAAAGGATAATGAAGAATTCAACAGATTCAGTATTTTGAAATGATATAAAGAGTTTAGTTGACATGTTAGCATGTTCTTTATGCTATGGTTATCTGAATTATTCAGTAACAATAACATCGACGTGTTAATGGTAGTGCACATATGTTATTGAATGATCTATTTTTTCATCTTTAAATAACCTGGTTCATTCTTATTTCCATATTTTGTTGAATAAATTTCTCCCAAAAGTGCAATTTATACTCCAGTGCGACTAATATGATTTAAAAATAAAATAATTATATTGCATTTTTTTGCTATTGCGACTAAGGGTCTAAAAAATACAGTAGCAATGATTAGATCTACATTAAGAGAGGCTTCCGTTTGAAAGAATAAATGCATAAGAAGTTAAAATAAAAGCATCAGTTTAATAATTTACTCGTTCAAAAAAAACTACAGAAGTTAGAATATTGCATCTTTACAAATAGCCATCTGGGTTACAAAAATCCTTTTATCTTTTATTTTTTTCCAAATCTTTTCAATAATAGTCTTTGTCCAAGTTCTGATTAACAATTTGACTGGATCTGCTTTTGGAACCCAACTTACTTCATGGGGATTTAAACAGTTGGGTTCTGCACAAAGTGTGCCAACATTTATTTAGCAGTAAGTTAATATTGTGATTTATTCATGAAGAAACTAAGAAAAGAGGTGGAATATTTGGTGGCTTACTTTTTATTTATTTATGTTTAACTCTTTTTGTCCAACGACTGATCAAATGATGAGAACTGAAGGCCTTTTATGTTGGACAGATCCGGTACTGTGGAGCACAGGTAACCCCAGTGTTGGGGCCATGGGGCAGGTGCGCTCAACCGTACTGAATGGCAGCCATTGGAGCCATCGGGTGCTGGACAGAGATGTGGTTTCATTTAGGGTTCAGAACACTGAGTAACAGTTGTGTTCTTCTTTGCCTACAAAGCAGAACCTTCCCAGGGGATGCTGCATTATCTTTCATTTGTCAGACACCATAGCACTGTTTTAAGAATCACATAAAGGACTGTGGCCATAACAACACAAATGCCCTTTAACAATGCCTTTGCAATCCATGTTTATTTATGTATTTATTTTGACCAGGAAAACGTAGCTTTCACTTTTTTAAATCTATATTTTTCTTAGCCAGGGGGCATTGCTGTGCACTCTCAACTAATCACTAAAACAACTTTCTGGCCTTTTTGACCTTTTTTTTAATTCATTTCTCAGATTGATGTATCGATTGCATGGCTGCACCTCTATATGTCTCTCTATACTGCACGAGACGAATTTGGTCAATCGGGGGACATGAAAGATATAAATGTGCAAAAGGATGTTTTTACAGGACTTTCTTAGTCGAGGTCTTTATTTGGTAACTTGCCAAAAGGCATGCATTAGTTCCAGTCTTGTGAATTCAGTTTTGATTAGTTTTTCCCCATTATTCTCCTCTGACATGTGTGAGCTACACAATGAGAAATGGACAAACTGCTTATCTGATTTTGCCTTTAGTGTTCTGCAGCTGGTATTGCTGTAGAAGCAGTATCATGAAAGGGGTGTCTCATCTGGGACCATGAGATGAGCTCCTTTTATGTGAGACTAAATGCACACACACGGTCAGTCATTTAGCAAACTCAGCAGAAGGACATTTCGAGGTGATGTGGTGGAATGAGGAACACTAAGCTCTTGGTACCAGTTAGATCTGTGCACAGATTAGTGCATGTTCAATCGCTAAAAGATGAATTAGATCTTTGCTATGAACCAGGCCCCAGAGATACACTCCTACCAAACTATGATAAAAAAGATGTGATAAAGATAGAGTAGTATTGACACTGCTAGCCCCTGACCTGGCACTAGTATCTGAACAGAGTGGGAGTAAAGTCAAATAGTCTCAAATGCAATCCTTTAAGCCTCAGTTTTTCCCGTGTTAACCTTTAACACCGTAGATGTCACTGGTGACACCTAAATGACACACTCTTTGACTTACCATAACTTTTTGACTGTTAACGTGATCAACGTCAATCACCTAATTCAGACGCAGAGAAAAGCATTTTTTATAATGGCGCAAAGCGGCTTATATCTGGAACAGAATCGGCTCATTTGCCTGATTGCGTAAACACTTCACTATTGTAAAGTGCTGAATATCAGCATGAGGCTGCTTTCTACGCTTCAGAATCCACCAAAATGATGTCAATTGCGTAAACGATGAAGAGTTACAGTAGTCGGAAGAATGTAAACACTGGAGGTATCGCTCTGGTGTTAAAGGGTTAAACAAGTTGTTCAATGCTTTTATTTTTTGTGTCTTTTTTGACCAGATGGGAGCACTTTAGTTCTCACAAATAAGTTTTGAAGCTGTTAAAGCAGTTCATAAATTAACCACCGGGGACTGGTTGTTAAATGTGTCTAATTAAAAATTAGACCCAATAAAAGCAAAAAAATAAATAAAAAAAGAAAATTATACAATAGAGCATTTGTAAAAGTGAGGATGAACTCAAGGTCAACCTTTGAGCTATTTGGCATTACAAGAATTACAATAAAAGAAACTCATTGCTCTGCAAATTAAACTAAAGAAGAAAACCCTAGGCTACCTCCCTGTTTACTGGTAATTAAAGTCCCTCTTTATTATATAGAAATGGCAATATTAAAAACATTAATTTTGCCGCTGCACTTTTTACTTAATGGTTATGCCAATGAAAGGTTGGCCGTCATTTATCAGATTTGTCGTCTGGAGCTGCTCATTATTTTCATGGTAGCCTGAAACAGGGCAGTAATGTACTACAGTATGTCAAAGTAAAAATGTAATTTGTCAAAATCAAGAGAATTTGCTTTTATAACAAAACGTGGACTAGAAATTCCTTCCATTTTCTGCAACAGTGACGTCCTTTGAAAATACTCTATAAGATCTAATGGGTCATGTGATCACACCACTGGTTCATCTTTAATTATAGCCAGAATTATAGCCAAAAAAAATTTTTAAAAACACAACTATGTATGTTGAGCAATATTCCAATGTTCTTTAGTAAATGTCTGTCAAAGCATCAAAAATATTTCAGAAAGTTATTTTGATGAGTAAGGATCGGTGACGGACATTTTTCGGCCGCAGGGGGTGGGTGTGGTTCGCTGTACGAGAGGTGTCTCTGGTCCCTAACCTCCGCGAATATGGAGGGAATACTGTATGTATGTGCGTGTGTGTGTGTGTGTGTAGGTGTGTGTGTGTGTGTGTTGGAAAGACCTCAGACATCTCAGTCCAGAAAAGGGAAGTGCTAGGACCAGCTAATACTCCGAAGCTTAGAGGACCGGAGCTTCGGTGAGAAACCACCCACATTTTGAAGTTACTTCATATTGGATACAGCTTTAAAAGCCTTTCCATCACATTATGGCCAATGCATCTCATGAGTGGAGAACTAGCCAGAACTATTTCAATGCTATGTTGGGAACAGTTTAATGAATTATTGGTATGTGTTTTAAATGGTATTCTCCATGTCCTCAAGTTTCGTTTTAAACTGGTCTGCATGTAGTAGTTGAGGGCTTCCACGAAGCTGTTAGTGAAGTTGGTGTCATTTCTCACAAAGCCTGTCACTGCTGTTGTCCTGAGAATGGATAGAATCTAATCATGTTGTCACTTTAAAATAGCCTGAATTGCAGGCTTTGAAGCAAGCACTAGTGAGAAGATAGCTGCTCATTAAGCTCAAAGATAAGGGACACTTTAGTGGGGATAGATCTGCAAAACATTCTAATCAGGGATGACTGGTTGGATCTGACATTAAGCCTTACATTTCATCGTCTCAAATTGCGGTCTGTGGTTTGCAACTTTTGTTTCACATTGAACCCTGGTTTTAGGGTCAAATTAGGATCACTTTAGCTCGGACCATTTTTCTAACTTGGCTTTTAGCTAATTTAAATATTTTAATTCATTTTTTATTCATTTTTTAAAATTACAATTTTAGGATTTTACACTGGATTATTACCAAATTTCTTATTTTAATGTGTTATTGTTTCATTGTTTATTGCTTTTATCAAAGTGTTGTTTTTTTAAATTATTGTGCTTGTTTTATGTTATTTTTATGGTGTGCAGCACTTTGTATTTTTGATTTTTTTTTATTTGATTTGAAATGGTTTATTTCAAGCAATCAAGTAGGAATAATACACAAAAGCAATACAATCATCAGTTACATTCATACAGTAACTAATCAAACTTAGGATAATTAGACATATTAATAAATATTGCTTGAAAGGGAGTGGAAGGAAGCGAACTTATATAATTCCACCCCGTTATACTATAACCATTTTAATACATAATTTAATCAATATCCGGTTCCCAGTTTTTATCAGACAGAATTAAAAATCATAAGGTATCAATAAAGCACATGACAAAGATGAATTACTTAATTATTATGTTAAAAATAACTATTTTAGAAATCAACATGGCAAATGCAGATCAGTTATCTAAAATATATGTTACTCATAAAAGTCATTCATATGATTAGAACATAATACTATATCAGTAAAATAGACAACACTGTTTCAGAGATTTTCATAGTAAACTTTCATCAAGTATCAAAAGTTAAAAACATGTGCAAAATTATGTTACATTAGGAAAGATTTTTGAATCAATTTTTGGAGCAAGTGAAGTAATATCATTAACTTATTATTATTATTAATCATTTTTTTTTCCCTTTTTTTTTTTTTTTTTTTTTTTATATATTTAATAAGGTAATGCTGTAAGGGAGAGAAAAAAAAACAAACAAAAACAAAAAACAAAAACAAAAATAAAAGGGTCCATATTCTGTCAATTATCCAAGGTTGGCATATCTTCTGCTGAAAAAACAGCTGCTCTTCTGGGTTCAAAACAGTTTGTAGTCTCTTCCATGTTATGTCTGCAGACATTAGATAGAGGTCCATATCCTTCTTCAGCTGATATCAGCTCAGTGAAAGTTGAGGTCAAGTTGTCTGCAGGTCAGAACTCTCTGCTGTTGATTCAGGTGACGTCAGACGTATGGAGAAAGTGATGAATCCACGTGTCATATTTCTTGAAATTATTTGACTCTTTGGTTTATTACTCCATGCTGATTTAGACGACCGTGATCAAACACTTCTCAAAATCCTTCATGGTGTTCACAACCAGAACCTTGGACCGGTCCGGTGGACCGAGTGGTTTGACGTAAATCCTGCAGCCTTTAACCCAAGTGTTCTCAATCTTCTTCTGCTTCCTGAGAAGCCGTGCATGTTTGGAGATTTCAGCATTCCTTCTGGTCAGATGGTCGTTCAGATAAACATTGGATCCTTTGAGGTTTTTACGTTGATTCATCAGAGCTAGCTTGTGTTTGTGATTCACAAACCTGATGAGGATCGCTGGTTTATCCGTCTCCTTTCTCCTGGGGAGCAGGTGGCAGGTCTCGATGGTATTGAGATCCAGGGAAATCCCTTTAGATGTGAGAAATGATTGTATTTGCTGATCCAGAGATTCTGCGCTGCGCTCCGTGTTGGCACTGCTAGCTACGCTAGCGCTAGCATTAGCATTAGCAGTGCTCGATCCTGCTGTTAGCTTCGCTCGAGGCTTGATTGGTAATCCAGTGAGAATGACATTATTCATCCTTACTTGCTGTTCCACATCGTCCAGTCTTTTCTCCAGAATGTCGAC
Organism: Oryzias curvinotus; assembly: GCA_023969325.1. Taxonomy (NCBI): domain Eukaryota; kingdom Metazoa; phylum Chordata; class Actinopteri; order Beloniformes; family Adrianichthyidae; genus Oryzias; species Oryzias curvinotus. The sequence goes on along the minus strand of CM043718.1, from coordinate 12,393,326 downwards.
CCGGTTTTCTCGTTGCTCGTCTTGAGCCCGAAATTTTCGGAACTCTTCCAGCATTTCCATGAGTGGCGTTAGCTTAGCCGACACCTGATCCATAAAAGATTTAAGCGTTTCTTGAATGCTATCGATAGCTTTTTTGAGCTCTTCATATTCCTGGGATTTCTTAGGGGGCATGGTCAGCTCTCTTTTTGGAGAAAATCAGCTTTTTAAGTAATTTAAGATAGTTGTATCCGCAGAGAGACACTCCACGCGCCCTGCCTGTAACCCGGAACCGGAAGCGGAATGTCTTTACATTCCATTCCATTCCTATTACATTATGCTTGAAAACTGCTACGTAAATAAAGACTGATTTGATTAAACTGAATGAAAAACAATTTACATTTTAAAAGAAGACAATGATGAATTAAAAAAAATATATAATAAACTTCAATTTAAAAAATGCTAAAAACATACTTTTATTTTTTACAAATTTCTAATTTAATGTTTTCAAATTTCCAATACTTACTTCAAGATTACAATGTGTACTTTCAAATTCAAAAACCTTTTCAAATTTTCATTTTCTTTTTCTTTTATTTACCATGTCTATTATTCAAATGTACAGTGTGGTTTTTCCATTTACTTTCAGCTGATCCTGATTTGACCCCAAACTTGTGGCTGTAGTAAGTCTGCACAAATCCACACCATAATTTTCATTTATGTTTTTTTTTTTTAACTTAACAGGTCATTTGAAAAGCATCATCTGATTCATCCAAGTGCATTATCCAATTTTAGAAATGGGATTCTCTCCTCAAGACTAAAATTCCTCACATGTGTGTTTTGTATTTGTTTGTGTCCATGTTAAAAACAACACCAAAGTTTAAGTTTTCTTGTTCTTAGGCAAACCTCCTCCCACTTTGCTCTTGATGCTAAAAGTTATCTGCAAGGTTCTTTTGTATAAAATGATCAGTCAAATGCTTTGTAATGTAAAAACAACTCCACACGTTAGCCAGAGAGGATAATTACCTAGCAACCTTTTGGTCTTTAGTGACGGTTCAAGGATATCTCCCTGAAATGTTCTATTCCTTGAACTCTACTAATTATTCTCAACTCACAAAACCTTTTCTGTGAAATGTGTAGGTGGCTTCTTTCATTCAGAAATATAATCAGTCATACAGTGCTGGGTCCTCATGTGTTTTTGCCCAAAGATCAGGGTTGTGTTGAACGTTCTAGACACGTCTTAGCAGTCAAAGCAGTAGCTTTGTTTTCTAGATTTTCTCAGCTAATGTGATTATGATGCTCTGGCCTTTGACACCGACTCTGTTTTGTGCTTTTAATGACCTCACACCTTCATCCTCATTCCAGACCTGCGGGAGCTGGTGTTTATCATCCAGAGCCAGAGCAACTCCTTCCACATCAGGCGGGCAGAAAGGCAGCGAGCACATTTGCTCCAGCAGGCACAAAGTCTCACAAAGGTAAGATCCTCCCACTCCTGTTTTTACTTTGACACCCAAAAGACCACTAGTTCACCCTCATATTCCTTTTTTTCTTCTTCTTTTTTTTTTTTTTTGCATCACCAAGACAAAGATCTCTCTAAGGCTAAGTTCACATCGCCCTTGGCAACGCGCCCTCAATCGGTCACTTCCAATAAAAAGTCCATGTAAACGTCCCTAAGCATGTTTCTGGTTTCCTCGTTTAAAACTCTCAAGGTTGACACAAGTTTTTATAACTGTTTTCAGATTCTATGTACAAAACGAATGGCTATTGAATGCATGTTGCGAATTAAACTTAATTGTACTTTAACCAATCAGGAAAGTGGATTTGGTAGTGACATATGCATGTGGTTTATCTGGTGAACCTTAATATGGTGACAAGCCTGACAAACTTGGCATTTGTTTTTCAACTAAAGATATATCAAAGCCACTTTCTTGACATGATCGCAAATCGCAAGAAAAAGAAGAGGCCCCTCCCTGCTTGTCCAGTGTGAACATTGTGGGCTGAATGTGCGTTGTAGCTTCAATCTTGTTCATGTAGCCACTGTAGATACTTTACAGACAGTGATGTACGTTTTCAGTTGACTGACTCAACACGTTTTCCACAGTTTCTGAGGTTAAAATCGCCAAATTTGGGTGTTGCGTGATCACATACGGAGCTTTCCGGGTGAGGCTCCGGAGCGCTTCGCTTCACGTCTGACTGCAGGGCTCAATTTTAGCAGAGACATGCGGTCCGAGCGGTGCTGTAGGCCCGCAGAGTAGAGGTAAGATCTTAAGCCCGAGCCCGAGTCCGAACCCGACCCGACCCGAATTTCGGGTCAGGTCGGGCTCTAAATGACAGTCATTACGTTCGGGTCGGTTTGGGCCGGGCTTCTCTCTCGCTGACTTTTTTAATAAATATATTGTAATGGCTGCAAAGAAGCTCCTTAGGTGGCGGTTGTGAAACAGCTCTTTATTAATCCTGGATGTCAGAACGGTTACCGCACGAACCGAAAGGCACAGCTAGCTTCTTACTCAGAGGGAGAACGTTCCCTTAGCGCACACACACACACACACAGGTAGACCCCGCCCCCTCCCACCAGTCACCAGCCCACCGTTGATTGACATACACTGTGGTCCAGCAACTGGCAGAAAGAGGGGGGCGCCGGCCACCCGCAGCTCTGCGCACGTGTCGTGAATGTAATCTTCCCTCCCCAAGCCCGCATCTATTTTGTTTAGGGATCCCCGATATGGAGCAGCAGGAAGTCAAGGAGAAACTTAAGACAGGGGAACTGAAAAGGCAAACGCGCACCGCCACGGCTGCAGTATTTTTCTGCGTAATGAAGCGAGTGCGCATCAAGATCTCTCTCTCACTCTCTCTGTCTGGCCTCTTTTTCTGTGTTCCAGCGTTACTTCATTGATCAGATGCATTTATCATGTAGGGAGGTCCCTATGTGCAGTGCTTCCAGCGGAACTCTATGCCACAACAGAGAGCTTATACGCGCGCGGCTGCAGCGACCACTCTCTGTTAGAAAGACAATAACTTTCATGATCATAAAAATATGTAGATTATTTTACCTTTAAGAAATCTGGCGATTTTTTTTCTGCCAAAAATACTATAGGTTAAATTGAAATTTCGGGTTTGCTTCGGGCTCGGTCCTGCAAATCAAGTTAATTGGTCGGGTTCGGTCCGAGTTCGGCTTTAATGCCCGCGGGCCTGTGTCGGTTCGGGCCGGATTTTTTAGGCCCGATCTTACCTCTACCGCAGAGTAGGCTGCCAGTGGGGCGAGCCTCGCCAGCAGGGGGCAGACGTGAGCCAACAGCTGTTTTGTAGCAACACTGGTGCAGCAGAAACAGAACAGACCGAGGAGATCTTTTTCCAGCACAGCATAGACTCTTGAACTAAAGGAAAATAGGGAAGACTTTTACAACAGGGTCATGGAGCTTTTTGTGGAGAAGAATCGGCCCATGGACTCAAAAAGTGAGGCCAAACATGGTTTTAAATCTTTGTTTTTTAAAAATAACATGGGACTAAGTGGAAAAAAAATGTAGGTATTTGAAAACTAAATTTTAGGTGTAAAAGAATTACTTTTATGATCATTTTCACAGACAACATTTGATAACATTAAAGCACCAGAATTTGAAGTTGGAAAAATACCTGAAATATTTACTGAAGGGTCAAAATTAAATGTGTGCTGAACATATCTGTATACTTTAATTTGTTTACAGTATATATGAATAATTTATACACAAGAAGAGTGTTCTATCCATGCCTATAAAAGAAATATTCTCTGTAGGACAAATATCTTCTTGTATGATCTTGTTGTTACCTGCTGTTGGATAAATGCTGAAATTTTAATTAAGTTCTTGCTATTGTAAATCTGACTCCAGAGAAGTCGGTGCCTCTCCAGCCATCAACCTCACCGCACGACACTGTTTACACACATGAAAATCATGAATGTTTTTTAAATTATAATTTAAAAAATAGCATGAAGGATCAGTCATAGTGCCCTTGACTGTGCCCTACATTTAAAGTAGATTTAGGTTTTGAAGTTAAACCATGTGGCTCAAAGTAAGCCGCAGTCTTGACTCCATTTGACATCTTGCTGCTAATCATTTTTTAAAATTAGAAAATGTTTTTGCTTTATTGGGAGGGAAACCCTGACAGTGTAGATCTGGTCTGTTGGACAAGAGCAAACCTTCGGTGTCTTGCTGATTTTCATCTCCCAGTTGGTTCGGGATTGCATGTTTGCTTTTTGCAAGCAAAAATTGTGGTCGACTTCAAAGGCATCCAACTTCAGTGGGAGCGATTTGAATTAGCACCTCTAAATGAGGCCGTGGTTCTCATGCAGAGTGCCTTCTGTGGGTTTAAGATGAACTTCGAGCCAAAGGCTTTAAATACGGTGCAGGACGATGAGGAGAGGAGTAAATAAGGATTTCGAGTGAACAGCTATGGAGGAAGAAGATTTAAACTGGTCTTTTTATTGAAAAAAATAGCAAATGTATGCAACAACAAAAAAAAGTCTTCCCCTGAAGGAAAACTGCACTCCCCTTTTGTGATACAGCAGGGAGAATTGAACGGACACCTGCAAAATAAGATAAAGTGCACATTAGACAGGGAAGGCCAGGAAGAGAGCCAGAAAAGACTGGAAACATTTTGTCTCTCAGTTGGCTTGGGAAGCTCTTGTTGTCACATTGAAGAGAGTGATTTAGTAATGCTGCTGACAGAAAGTCTGGCCTTTTCTAACAGATAGTCAAAGATCTATGGAAGACATTCAAAAAATTACCTTTAAATAGTAGTCAGTTTTTAGAAATACATATGTTTTAAATGTCAAAATGTCTTCATAATTTGTGTTTTTGCTTTTTAATAATAAATATTTTTCAACAAGATAAAGTAATAAGTGCAAATTATTTATTTTGGCTAAATAACAGTATTCCCTTAAGTTGATTAAAATAGCTAATAGTTGAATTGTAGAATTTAGTCTGAGATGGTCAGTTTTTTAATTTAGTGTTGTTTCTCTGAATTAAAAAAAAAATGCAGATAACTTTGATATTGATAATGTTTGATAATGGTTGTCGTATGGGAACGGGGGCCCCCCCTCTCGGCTTCATTTACACCTTAAACATGTAGGACCCTTGGTAGGGGGGGCATTTGGGGATCACTGCCAGCAAGCAGCAGATGTCCTCCTGTCAGCACCCTACCTGTCAATTTTAACCGCACCTTAGACATTTAAGGCCCCTTGGTGGGGAGGGTGTTTTGACATCACTGTGAGTAATCAGGAGATGTCCTCTCAGTGCCCTACCCGCCAATTTTAACTGCATCCCCTTAGTACACACACCCTTTACCTCTCAAAAATATACTCTCCAACACATACACGCACGCACACAGACATGCTTACAAACACACACACATACATAATACAAGGAAGGTGGGACCTTGGACCATCTGTCCCCTACCCCATCCCTGGTAGGGGGTAATGGGCCCTTGGCAACTTGGGTGCTGGCTTCCTGGGCCCGGCGGCCCTCTCTCCCCGCGGGGAGAGGGATCCCCATGTTCTCTGGCAAGACCGGGGGCCGGGGTTCACATCACATTTGAACCTGGGGGTGTCCATGTCCCTGTGGTGTGGGTTCTGGTCCTTGCTCTTGAGCGCTGGCCTTCTCCAAATTCCATCTCACCTTTGCATAAACAGTTTGAGTGATCAAATGAAATACTTCACTTTTTGGTCCGAATGCATAGGTATGCATGTGTGAACATCAGTTGTATTGTGATGTGTACATGTTGACATGTTTTGTATGTGAGTTTTTTTGGAGCCCACAGGTATCTTTGTGGCATCTGGGTGTGTGTGCGGACAGGCCCGCCCCCTTTTTGGATTTATATTACTTATAAACCTGACTGGAATGATTGTAATCATGGACTCTGACCTGAACTTTAACAGCCATATCAAGTCAGTAACATCAGCGGCATTTTACCATCTGAAAAACATTGCCAAAATCAAAAACATTATATCAAAGCCAGACCTGGAGATACTTATTTATGCATTTGTCTCCAGTAGGTTAGACCACTGTAACGGCCTGCTCACCGGCCTCCCCAAACAAGCTGTAAAACCGCTTCAGTGCATCCAGAATGCTGCTGCTCGAGTCCTGACCAAAACCAGGAAGTATGATCACATTAGTCCTGTGCTCAGGTCTTTGCACTGGCTCCCTGTACCTCAAAGAATAGACTTCAAAGCAGCTCTGCTTGTGTACAAGTCTCTCCATGGCCGAACACCAAAGTACATCTCTGACATGTTAGTGCCATATGAACCATCTCGTACTCTGAGGACCTCAGGGACCGGCCTCCTGTTGATTCCCAGAGTCAGAACTAAACGAGGGGAATCAGCGTTTCAATATTCTGCAGCTAAAATCTGGAACAGCCTCCCTGAAGCCATAAGACAGGCCTCTTCTGTGTTCATGTTCAAATCTAGACTTAAAACATTTCTGTTTAGCCGTGTATGTGACTGAAAGGTCCTATCTGCACTTTTCTGTCCTTTCCTTCCTTTATTTTTAAACCAATTTTCTAATTTTATCTTTTCTTATAAAGTAAATTTTACGTTGATTATTTCTATGATGTATTGTGATTTGAATGCATTTTTCTGTTTTGTGAAGCACCTTGAATTACTTTGTGTACGAATTCTGCTATACAAATAAACTTGCCTTGCCTTGCCTAAACATCAAGCAACTTGTTGCCTTATGCTGCTTCACGGTTCTACCCCCCTCCACTTTAATCACCCTCCAACAACCCCATACACCCATACACCTCTATCTTTTTCTCTTCTTTTCTTTTCCGTCCAACAAAAGACTCTTACAGATATGAATAAGATAAAGAAGTTTAGCCTAAATTACACAAGGGGTTTATTTAAATACACACCTACTGTGTCAAATGTTTCATAACCCCTATTGTAACAGTAAAATATGTCCAACACAAGAAGTTTTCAGCTCTCTGTCTGCTCAGCTGTTGGACAGAACAAGTTCGAAAAAAATAAATAATAAATAAACAAATAATATTGATAATGTTGTTGGCTGTTTATCCATACTTTCTTTTAGTTGAAAGGCGTACATGATTTTAAAGGTTGTGAAAGCCTTTTTTTGCCACTGATAACTATTGACGGCAGGCGGCAGCAGGGAACACATTTCTATTGACCCATGTTAAAAAGTCCCAAAAAATGAATACATTTAAAGTCACTTTTAAAAGATTTGTTTGATGTCTAATGCTTTACTCTCTTTTCATGACAATGATGGGGCCATTTTTTTTTTTTAAACGGATCCAGTTTAATCAAATTTTTTGTTAAGGTCCAGTTGTTTTGATGAACTCGTGGACGGCCCCTATTGGTGAACCCAACAGAGCATCAAACTTTACTTTGTCCCGCCCAATTGTCATTATGTTGGCAGAGTTTTCGTCAATCAACATGTCCAACATGTCCAACATGTTCATTTTTGCCTCATGAGTGATATCTGAGTGGTAAGTCTAGAGTTAAATTACCTTATGGCACCAATTCATTGTCTAAGTTTTCCAAATTCCCTTTCTCCTCAAAGGGAACAGTCAATCTGCAGATCTGCTTTTTAACTCTGTCAATGGGATCTGAATTATTGATGGTCAGAGCCAAACACATTAGAGCAGTTAAGGACTGTTGGTCCACGCTGATGTATACTTTTTCTTTTTTTGGCAAACATGCTGCTACCTTAAATTTATTTATTCAAAGCGCACTTTGTTGTTTTTTGACTATTTAACAATAGTTTTGAGTAAGATAAAAAAGTCAAAAGGTACAAGTGTTTTAAAGGAAATTGTTTACTTTTAATCAACAGTTTTCCCTTGTTTATCAAAACGAAAACAAAGACTTATGCTGATTTGGCAATTTGAGCACATTCTGTACCCGAGACACAGCACAGAGGACATTGATTGACAATTGTCTACGGCCAATCAGGATGCAGTACACAATGCGCTGGCTGTTGACTTGTGGTTTGTGACGGCATATATTTTTACTTTGCTTGTCTAACGTAAACTTTGATCTTCTCTGAGCTTTTTACATCCCTCACACATACTTTTGTGTGGTATGACAACACAAAGGTTTGTGATGTGTTGTAAATTTTAAACGCATTCAACCAGTGTTTATGTCTGCAGTGGGTTTACAAAGAAAGAAGCAGCAGCTTCTATTCGTCTTTTTATGCTTCTTTGAACATCAGTGGGATCTTTTTTTTTTTTTTAACTGGCCTTATATTGGCTCATCTTAAACCATTTGTGTGACTTGTGACTGGAGCATCTTTTTCTCCCCATCATCAGACTTTATCCCATTCATGTCTCCACAAACCCGCTTCTTGCAGTCTTGATCGATTGGGAGTTTGTTCTCAACTTCCAAACTAGAGTTCTCCTGCTACACACTGACGGCTTCCTAACAGAACAATGTTGGTCTGTGTTTGAAGCTACCAGCAAAAAAAGAAACTCAAAATCATTGCAATCCCAACAGCAAACTTTTTTCCACATACTTTTTCTGTGTTATTCTCCGTAAGTGAGATGGATGCTGTGAATATCAAGTAAAGCTATTTAATAAAATATGATAGATATGTCACCGAGTAAATCCTAAAGCCTAAACTCTGAGCTAATTGGGTTGGAGCAGACAAACCTGGCACACAGGAATGAATGCATGTAAGCAGAGTTTGGGTGGACGCTATCAAACAGATACTCTACAGAACCATATGTCTGTTCAGCTCTGATTTGTTTTCCTAACATCTAAACACAGTCAATCTTTATATAAATTCTTGGTCCCGTTCCTAAACATATTTTCTTTCTTTCTTTCTTTCTCTTGGGGCTGTGCACTTGGAACAGGCTGTGCTTCTTTTCAGTGATAGTTCTTCTTATAAGCTGTGACAGTGGCAGTGACAGAAGTAAGACCAAAAGACGAGAATTAATCTCTCTGATCTGTTCATCTGCACCACCGATCACACCAGAAAATAAATATCTAAACATTCTGAAATCTGATTTTTTTTTTCTATTTCAGAGTAGCACTGTGCATGTAAATAGACCCTTTGATGTGAGGAAAACGTGAAATTTACTGTATTGGTGCAGAATGTGTCTATCTGGGATGATTGCTTGCCTGTGGCACGGCAGGCTGGAGCTCCACTATGTGAAAATGAATCGATGTGCTGCTTCATTTTCAACTTTATTTATAGCAGTAATTATTAATTTAGTACTTAATTAGACTCTGGAGTTATTACTTAATCAAAGTTGCATTAAAATACGTTTTTAGAACTATTTTTCTTTTTGCCTTATCTCCATTGTATTTAATAACTACGTGTTTGCCTCTTCAAATGTTCAAAGAATCACTTGGCTCTTCGTTAGGTATATTTTCTTTCATCTTTTAGTTGCACAGCGATACCTAAAGCATAAAAATATAGAGGCAACAAAATAAAACAATAAAAAATAAAAGATTAATTTCTTCAAAAGTCTAAATGATGTGCACCAATGGCTCCACAATGTATATAAACTATGTTTTAGACTCATATTTATTGAGGAAATACAACAGTCAGACACAAGTGGGGTCTCGCTCATACATTTATGCATAAGTAGGCATTAAAGCACAAGTCAAGGGGGTACTGTGACACCAACAAATATATTGCTGGTACTATTACATCTGGGGGCATCGGGCAGAAGTCTTATACTACCCTTGTAGACCACAATAAAACATTGTGGGCGTTGCAAAATGTTTATTTTCCTAAACCCGTAAACGTTGGATGATCCTAAACTGATTGGTTGTTTTGTCTTAGACACCTTCATTAGTTTATGTCTACCTACCTACCATCTTCAGTTTTATATTAAAAGTTTCATTATTTTTTATTCAATTATTTTTATTATTTATAGTGTTATTATTCATTTAAAAAGCCACTTGTTATTTTATTTAGAAATGAGTTTTTGCTCATGTGTTTGTAACACTCCAGCTTACGGTTTCAGAAATAGTTTGAATTTATGTCGTCTTTACTGTTCCACAGTGCCTAGTTGAACAAGGTGAATGGCTTTTACCTCCAAATAAGCTATAATTAGAAAGAACTGAGCTTCAAGGTTAATGTAAAAAAAAAAAAAAAAAAATGGCCATATTTATATAATTGACCGCAAAACGACGAATGTGTTTAGTAGAAGTAGAGTTCACAGATGGATTGCGATCTTCATTGAGTGAAAATTAAGTGTTCATTTGTTTGCTGCCTATAAAGTGCCCTTCCATTGTGAATCTCTTCCCTCAATGCTTTAGTGGAAATGCGCTTTAGCGACGCGCTGGAGTTGCACACTGCAAATATCAAATCCATTAAAGTCTGTGATTTAAAAGTAAATGTTTGAAAGTCCACTGTGAAATTTTAAGTTAAAAGTTATTTTAAGTCCCCACTCTGATCATCTTTTGAGCTATTTTCAAAGTGTTCTCGCTAGTCTTTTAATTATGATTATGCCTTTTTTAACCAAAATTCAAAAAACCTTTTCTGCAGAGCGGCAGTTCATTAGAAATTTCTTTCCGAGTTGTGGGCGGGACCTTTGGCGTAGAGCAATAAAGACAAAAGAATAAGGAAATGCCCAGAAATGCAATTTTAAGATTAATTTTCTTTCTCTATGCCCTCCAGCATCAGAATAAATGCTACAAGCATGTTAAACGCACAAATAACACAATTTTCATCTGAGTAGATTTTCAACCCTAAAAACTACATTCTATTTATTTCTTATCTAGCTCCCCTCCATTCAAATTAGTTCTTGTCTTTCCAAAGACTTTCCACTGCCAGCCATTAATAAAAAATAATCTTGAAATGACAAGAAAAAGAAAATGTTTGACTCCACACTGTGCTCAAAGTGTCTGTCTTTAGTTTCTCTGCTGACTTGCTGTGGAGATGATTTTGCTTTATTAACTAAAATGCCGCCTTTTCTATAAGCAAACAGCTGTGCTTCAGTGCACAACTTCAGGCTTCCTACTGAGAGAATCAATGAATTCAACAATCAGTTGTTTTTACAAATCTAATCCCCTTTGGCTTTTATTTTTCTTATCTGAATCCAGTTTATTGCAGTTTAGCGTAAACCTTTTGTTTTCAGTAAGGGGATTTTTTTTTATATAATTTCAACAAGGAAGCATTTGAAGACATAGAAAAAACTTTGTGTTTTTAAAGGAGCATCCTTCTGCTGCTTTTCCTTCCAGCATGTCACTTCGAAGGTTTCATCTTATTGAACTAGACTTTTCGGTCCGCCTCGTAGGGGTTGACAGTCAACATCTTTGTGTTGTAATTCTTCTAAAGACATACAAGCAAGCATTTTGTCCTGTCTGAGCAGGTGCTGCAATCACAGATGTGAATGTGAATCAACAGCTATGCACGGCCGAGAAAATGTGCTCAATGCATCCGTCTGAGCATAGTGAATGTACTCACAGCTAGAAGAGGCTCCATGCAAAATGTTGAAGCGGTGCAAATCTCGCAAATCTGTCTTCAGGATTTCTCTTTCACCGTTCTATTCTAATATATAGAAGACCTGGTGTCATAGAATTCCAGTCGGACACAAACCACAATTGTTAATTTCCTCTCCGTGATCGATTTTCAAGTGGATGGCACTTCTGTGAATTAAAAACGACGCCACCCATACGTCAATCCCAAATCATAGTCCCTGATTGCTTTCAGTTCAACTGGTTTAACTTTTGACCCGTGTTCAATGGCTTTCGTTTTGTATGTAGACCCCAAAAACTGATTCAAAAACTTGCCTAGCTATGCGTAAACATGAGAGTTTTAAACGCGGAAGCCCAAAACACACAAATACGCACGTTCACTTAGCCTTTTAATCGGAAGTGGGTGCTTTGATGCGCGTTATCAGGGCCGGTGGGAACATAGTATCACCCTGTGTATTCCCTTCTCTTTCAATTGGTGACAAACTTATGGCTCACCAACTTTCCAACAGACTCTATACCATCATTTTATCGGTTACATTCTATTTAATTTGCTCCTTTTAAATGCATCATAGTTCAGTTTAAGTCCCACCCAACAAAAAACTAATTTTGCTTGATCACTCATCTTTATCATAGGATATTAAATGCTGTGTATTTGTGTGGTCATCATTAAACTAAATGATGGCATCTGAACATAAACTGTCGTCCTTGAAACTTTAAGTCCTTCCTTGATTGTAACACAAGCGTGTGATGCTGCAGTGCAAGATGGAGAAGGCCCTTCAGTTCTGCCGACAGCTTTAATTATCTTTAGATTTGACTGGCCATTGATCAGTTATTGAATCAGTCTCTGTCTTGTGGGGTTTATCTTCCAGAAACCACCAGTGGTTTTGCTTCTTCACAGTCTGTCAGATAATGAGGGAGATTGGAGCATCCTCCCTCTGCTGCCTGAGTGAGTATCCCTTCGCCGTTAAGGTCAAGTAAACTTGTAGGGATTAATGATGTGGTCAACAAAGGATTTTCAAAGTTTTGTCTTCAATATTAAAACGGGGACTGATTGTTTTTAATAATGATAAACAGTGCAGCAATGTGCTTGTAAGGGCAGCAAGAAGCCTATTAGTGCAGTTAATCTGCAGAATGAACAGCATGATACTGCACTAGCTACAGCTGTCTGCACGCTTTCTGAGCTCCAGTCTGTTCGCTGATTGTTTTAGAGACATGCATAATTTTACATTATATTAATTTATCAAGCACTTTATTCCATGGCCACTTGCAAATGAGAAAGAGTTTTGGCAGCAGATTGGTCAGTGACTTGTCCAAGGACATTTAAGCATGGGAACTGAGGGAACTGGGAATCTTAAAACCAGTTTCTTGTTTTCTTTTTTTTTTTTTTCTCTCTTGATAGCTCTACCAGTTTGTCCTTGCTGTTGTTTACCTCTAGCTTTATATTTGTGTCTCCCCAGGTTCTCTCGCTCCTTTGGAAAAAACTCATCCTGGCTGGTGTTCCTTGAAGAGGAAACTAACGTCAAGATGCCTGCTTTTGTCAAAGTCCTGTCAAAATTTGACAAGACTAAAGTAAGTGTGCATTTTTTATAAACCTTCATTTCAATCTAGTAGTCTTTTATTAAAAAGGACAAAATCCCCCGTTCACATCGTTATCACCTTCGGTAAAAACTGGAGTTTCCAGTTTTTCTGCATCATTTGCAGCAATGGGACGTTCCGCACTAATCCAGCATGCCTTACAAAAAAACCTATTTTGAAAGCCTGTTCTTCTATTCATGAAGTCATTTTTTTCTGTATGTATGGTCAGGCTTGGTTGAGTTTCAAAATAAAGTCCCCCATCCAGCAAAAATATATTTTTTTATAATCAAATTAGAATTAATAGTAATCTCATGTATCATTATATATTTACCCGTTTGATTATTAATTTTGTTTAAAAATGTGGAAAATAACTGAAACGTTTTGTGTCTTGCATGTTTTACAGTTATGCTCTAATTCGGTTGTTGCTGTAAATCTAAAATACAAGAAGCATTTATTTGATGTTGATCTTTGCAGCTTCACCAGCAAGAAACCTGAATAAAAAAGGTGACAAAAGTAATGATGTTCTTTAGGAACAAAAAAGTAAACTTTTTTTATTCCATCAAAGATGGGTGAACGAAAGTCATTATTAAGATCCCAAAATATAATAAGGAAACTCGTCCAGAGTAGGAAACACCCCCACTAGTAAAGACTGGAATATGGTGTTATAGACTGATGCATCAATATCCAAAATATTTTATTTATTATGCATTTTATGCTTTTATACTAATTTAATGTCTTTCTTCAAACTTTATGTCTGTAACATGTAGGTGGGGCTCTTGTGAGATTTTTTTTTCTATATTTTTCTTTAATGAACCACAAGGAATAGTGGGAATTGATGTGACAATTTCCTTTATTTTATTAAAACTTTTTCACCAAATGAAAAACCTTCAAACTTTTAGCCCTACTGCACCACGAATCATGATGTTTGACAGTTTTTTGAAGTGGCAGACACTCTGACTCTTGGATTAATTTTTTTTATCACTTATATCCATCTATTCTTAACTCCAGATATGTCAAACGATAGATGTCGTTGCTGCACTGGTGTCTTTCATCGTTATACTCTTGGAAGAATCTCATTATTTCCTCAGCAGGTAGCAAACCCAGTCACAGCCAATAATTTCAAAGAAAACCTGCACGCTGCATTGTGAAGACTCCTGAATTATTACAGAAACTCAGATGCTTCTTTGTGGGATTTATTTATTTATTTATTTTTGGCAGAGGGCTATTTAATATATTGCCTTTTCTTTTTGTCTCCATCATATTTATCAGGAGTGGTTTGTCGGAAAGCCGCTCTTTGATAAGGAGTCGACCATCATCCATCACTACGCCTTTGCAGAGAACCCTTCCATCTTTAAATACCCAGACTTTGCTGCTGCTTGGGCTTTAAGCATGCCCTTGGTAGTTCGGTGAGTCTGAGCACTACATCTCATTCTAACGCGACTCGTTCATTTTCTGCCGTGAAGGACTTAGCAGACAGGCTTTGACCTAATGGAGACTTGCTATTTTAGGCTTGCAAACAAAGTGAGAGATGAGCCACTGAAGTCTGACTTCACCATTGACCTGAAACATGAGGTGAGATGATATCCTAGTTTTGTTTTTCATTTTATTGATATTTTTTTTTCTGTTTTATAGCTTTTTTTGGTTCTCCTCTTCAAATGTCTACCTCATGTTTTAGTATAATGTATTTTTTAAAGAGATCTCTAAACCCCATTTAACCTTGAAGATATATCTCATTATTTTGAGAATTTTTGAGGTACAAAACAGAGGCTTCTATTTTATCTCCTGAATTCAGGCATATGGGGATCTAGTTGAGTAAACAGAAAATCCCCCTCCACCTGGAAAAGGTTAGTCTGACAAAGATGAGACGAGTTTATTCTTAAAGACTCTCAAATTGAAAAAGTTACTTATTTGTAAAGAGATATAGGAATATTTTGGTATGTAACAATGTCAATCCAGGTTCAATTTTCCTGAAATTGCCTCCTATAAATATGCTTAGTGGGATTTTGCTATCCGAGGGAATCTTTATTTGCTAAAAAATCATAGATAATCTCTTTAAGATTTTATTCTGGCCTCAGCTCATAAACTTTACTAAATGAAACTGCGTTATTGCAGATTGCTTTGTATATCTGGGACAGTGGGAAAGGACCGCATCTCACGGCCGCTCCGGAATTGTGCACTGAGCCAGAGGACTCGCTGCATGCCCAACACTGTGCCACCACTCTGAGCAAAGAGCCTACACAGTGCGTGAGTATTTGTTCTGTTGTCAGGATCGCTTTGATTTCCCAGCATTCACGGGAAGTGGAACAGGAGCAACATTTAATGAATGTTTCACAGCGAGAGACTGGCAGCAGATCAGCCTAAGGCGAAGGATCCTAAGGCAGAGTTTTAGCACCACCAGCATTTAGAACATGAGCTGCAACCTTCTGTAGTATTGCTTTCATATGCTTTTCAGCAGAAGCCAGTGCACAGACACGAAAAACGATTAAACCAAATAATTCTTGGGTGTTTTCCACAATTAAATGTAATCTACAAAAATAAATCACCCCCTGTTGCTTAGCAACATTCACTTTACTCCAGAGTTATGTCACATGTTTTTTTGTTGTTGTAATTCTTGTTTTTTTATGTTTGTAATCTTATTTTTAGTTTTATGCTTGGGAGTCATCTCTCTTTGTAATGTATGGCCTTAAATCAGATCAGGATGAGAGAAATTCAATGAAACGTAGTTTTTCAGAGACACTCCTTATTTCTCCTTTTTTCTCTAAGGGCATTTTCACCCCAGAATAATCTGGCAAACTGGGTTCAGATGCAAACTCTTTCGTTTGGTTTGTTTTTTCTTGACCCAGACAAACACCTGGAAACATCACGCAAATACACAGAAAAATAAAAATATAATGCTCCAAAAGTTACGCAACATTCAACAACTCTGTCTTCTCAATTCACCACAATAACTATGATGGTTTATCTTTAGTGCGAACGTGTTTTATCTTATTTTCTAAGAACTTCTACTGGTTCTTGTTAATAGGTTACTATTTGAAATAATTAAAAAAAAAACTATGTTTAAAATGAAAATTTCAGGAAAAAACTGCATATGAAAAGAAACATATTTTTTCAAAAAGATACACAATTACAGACACGGCATTACCTGACTCTCTGGCTTTCTTCTATGACATATACGGAGTGGACTTATTATTCTGTCACGACACTCTTTGACTGGAAGGGAAAGTGACTTTTTTAGGGTCAACCTACTTGCTAATCAAAAAACGCAAGTCATGCACAAGTTTGTGCTCTTTCAAAACCTGGGTTTAAAAAAAGACCTGCAACAAGCTGAGCAGTTTTGCTGTAAAGCTGGATTATTTATTTATTTTTTACATTAGAGTCCATTGAAATTGCTCCCCTCTCAAATTAACCTCTAGTGGTCATTTGAGGCATTAGAACATTTGACATTTTTTGCTTGGCTTGGCATTCATCACCATTTGGAGGCTTGGTTTACTTCTACCTTCTTTAGTCCGTTTGAAAGTCCGCCTGCATTCACATTGGTTCCTAACAACCAGACACCTTCATCTCCAGTTAGACCAGAGTTACTTTGTTCGCTTCACGTCGGAGCTCAGGTGACCTTTCACACCTGCTGAACAAATTAGACTCTTAGAATTGCATTGTGGAACAAACGCCACAGTGTAAAATAAGCGCCCTTCCCTTGCGTTATGCTAAATATGCTCCAACATTTGTTGTAGCCATGGTGAAACTGAAATAAGCACACAGTGGGGAATCATGCAGGTGTAGATCAAGCTCATATGTAAAATTTGTCATCTTATTTTGGGTCCTGGTAAAGCTGAATTCCTAAAATGTGCAGCTTTAAAATACTAATAATTTGCATGCATCTTTGACCTTTTACATCAAATGTTCCCTCATTCCTTTTTAGTTTCCATACTGAGATTTAAGCATTGTGCTTTTAGAGTTTTATATATTTATTAAGTTTTCAGTTTTAAAACATAAAACAAACAAATTCAAAACCCAATCCCCCACCTCCTCGTGCTGTCAGTTGCATATACACCAATATCAATTTTAGTAAAGAACATATAAGGAAATAAAATGGTACAAGTGATAAGCAGAGAGAAACGTGAAAATATAAAATCAGTCACAGTTTAGGTGAAATAGCATATAAAAAAAAACAATAAGTAAAGTGCAAATATATCAACACACACGTAAAGAAAAGAAAGAAGAAAAAAAAAGGGGCATCATTCTGTCACACTTGTAGACTTTAGACGAAAAAAGTTGAGAAATGGTCTCCATATCTTATAAAATGTATGCTCTGATTTGTCTCACAGTAAATGTTATTTTTTTAAGTTTAAGATGGTAAACCACATCTCGAATCCAATGTGATAACGTGGGTGGGGCAGCATCCTTCCAGAATGAGGCGTTGTAAGCATTGTGCTTTTAAATGTAAAAACTTTTCAGGCCTTATGCATATGTAGCTTAAACATTTCCGTACATTAAAATAGAAATGTGGTATACATTATAGAAATGTTAAGGTCACACAGTCATTTCTTTAAGATCCCATTAATAGTTCTTATTACAAGTCAATCACTTGAAAAGTGTTAGATTAGACAGTATTTTTTTTTATGTGACAGTGGAAAAGGCTGCTCCTCGCTATGGAAACCACACAGTAGCTTCAGATCTAAATGGGTTAAAAAGCATCTTCACTGGTGCGTTCAGTCTCATACTAATTTGGAGGAAATGCTATTTGTCTTTCTGGCAGTGTTTTTAAATTAATGCCTGTCCGTTGCGATGGCACACATCAGCATTCGAGCATTTCAGTCTAGTGTGGTAAAATGATTTGAGGATCATTAATTGGCAGCAGCGTTGATGCTGCCTTGATTGTTATTCTGCACGCAAAAATGCTTACAAGATAAGAAACACGTTCGGGCAAAACATGTTATTTTGCTTTGTTGTTTGAAACAGAGGGGGGGGGGATGAAAAGTGTGGCTTTTGGCTCCTCTGTGATTGCGATGAGTCCAGCATTTAGTGTTTTGTGCTCTGAATCTATAGGAATTTCACCCACATTATGTTAGGTCACACCTCACGGTAAAACTTGTGGCTGTGATGATAATGCACAACTTCCTGTTTAGTCATATCAATGAGAAACAGAACATGTTCTGAAGCAGATGGTTTTGGTTGTCTGTGGCTAGGGAATCTACACTTTTTAAAGAATTTACAGCTGTCGATGAGTGAGCAAAAGGTTTTCAATAGAGTTTGGGTTTTAATGTCTTTTCAAAATCTTCCTTTCAGAATGTTTTTTATCTTTTAGTCCTCGATTTTACAAATCCTTGTGAATTATCTGGCACCATTACGGTGAGTGTTTTAGAGCTTTATAAAAAAAGACCATCACTGTTGTTGTCACAAAACAAGCAGACAGCTGGTTCGATTTGCAGCAGGTTTATTAGCTCAGCTAAAAGTCCACAAAGCTAAATCAGGGTCAGGCTGGCAGAGGTCAGTAACGAGCATGGGAGCATCAGAGAAGAGACTGGGGTAGTCAGGATCCAGGGGAGGGAAGGCAAACAGAGTCAGAAAGAGAAGAGGGTCAGAAGATCAGGTCCCAATATAACGCTCAGTTATGGCGCGCAGAGTGGCAAAAGCAATACTTCACACTGAGTAAGGCTCATTGAAGTGCTTCAGTATACTGTGAGTGATTACTGATGAAAGTCAGGTGTGTGGCATCCAGAAACTGTTTGCTAGGGTTGCTGGGAGATGAAGTACATTCAGAACCATGGAGACGATTCCCACCGGTGACCATAGGGGGAGACAGAGCTCAGACTTCTGACACTTGTATGCTTCAAGTCTAAAAAAAAAAAAAAAGGATGCTTAGTTAACAAGTTATTAAACCTATTTTAATATTATTAGTAGCCTCTTAATTCATCTACTTCTTATTGATAACAGTAAAGTTGTATTTTTTTCCTCTTTTAAATAGAGCAAAAAGTTTAAAGTCCCACTCCGATCATTATTTGAACTTTTGTAGAGGTTTTCCCAGTGGTCTTTTATTTATGATTATGTTGTTTTGGCCAAAAAGAAGGGAAAAAATTGTCATTTTCTATGGCATAGTTACTGCAGAGCGGCGGGAGAAATTTGCCTTTGAGTTTTGAGTAGGACTCTCCTCACTCCCCATCATCCATCTAGTTGCACACATATTTGTTAGCTTACCGCCCCTCACGCAATGAATTATATATTATATAGCTCATTGCCCTCACACCTTCAAACTAACACTGCAGGAGCAACAAAAATGGCGAGCGGTATTGGAGCTATCCAGTCGTACATTTTGGATCCAGAAGATGTTCATGGATCCAAAAGTGAATGCATCAGCTTCTCTATCACTGCTACAAGCTTATATATATATATATATCGATAGGGTTGGGTACCGTGGCCCGGTATTGAACCAGCCCCGGGGCCACATTCTTCAAGACCGCAGTATCGTTAAGATCTGACCTAAACGGTTCTGCTATCGGTACTGGAGAAGTTACTTTTTCTTTTTTTTTTTTGTGTCCCACAAGTGTTATCTGCCATATTTAACTCACCAAGTCAGTCAATTTTCTGTAACTAATGATGATAATAATTTCGGTATTCTCGTTGAAGAGGAGAGCTCTGTCTGTCTATTTGTGTGCACGGGGGGCGGGGCTGTTGTTCAGACAGCACGCGCCGCGTGCGCACACACACAAGACAAGGCAGCGCACACACAGTCAGTGGCGATCTCGTAGGGGACACGTGAGGCCCTAGACTAAGAACACCCGTGTTCGTGTTCTACACAAAACAAACAGGTAGAGAGGCGGGGCTTAGATTCACCGCTTATGATTCCAGACCCGCGACAAACTATCAGCTGCTTCCTAATACTTAATAATAATTAATGACTAATGATAGTTGTTATCCGTAAACCTAATATAATTTATTGAGTGTACTGGATTTAAACAAAAATAAATAAATAGAAAGGAGTCTGCATCAAAGTGAATTTGTTTCCATCATCTCCCTCATCTTAACTCTGGTGTTTGACAGATGGAAAAAGTCTATTCAAGGTTGTGGAAAATGGACAAAAGATCAAAGGAAACATCACGCTCATAAAAAGTAAAAATAATTAAAGCCGCAAGCGGCGTTGTATGGCCCGCAGACGCAACCCGCCTTCCACGCCCAACTCTACGCACCACCGCCGCCCTCACCGCCCACCTTTGATGAGGGATAGAAAAAGCTGCATAAGCTAATAATGCTAACTATGCTAATCATGCTAGCTATGCTAATTTGGCTAAAAGTGCTAGCATAGCGATCAGCATCATCAACTCGTTCGGAAAAACACATTACCTAAAATGCTAATTATGGTAACTATGCTAGCTATGCTAATGTGGCTAAAAGTGCTAGCATAGCGATCAGCATCATCAACTCGCTCGGAAAAACACATTACCTAAAATGCTTATTATGCTAACTATGCTAGCTTTGCTAATGTGGCTAAAAGTGCTAGCATAGCGATCAGCATCATCAACTGGCTCGGAACAACACATTACCTAAAATGCTAATTATGCCAACTATGCTAGATATGCTAATGAGGCTAAAAGAGCTAGCATTGCGATCAGGATCATCAACTGTTTCCGAAAAACACATTACCTAAAATGCTAATTATGGTAACTATGCTAGCTATGTTAATGTGGCTAAAATTGCTAGCATAGCGATCAGCATCATCAACTGACTCAGAAAAACACATTGTTTAAGATGCTAATTATGCTAACTATGCTAGCTATGCTAACAGGGCTAAAACTGCTAGCATAGCGATCAGCATCATCAACTCGCTCGGAAAAACACATTACCTAAAATGCTAATTATGCTAACTATGCTAGCTATGCTAATGTGGATAAAAGTGCTAGCATAGCGATCAGCATCATCAACTGGCTCGGAACAACACATTACCTAAAATGCTAATAATGCTAACTATGCTAGCTATGCTAATGTGGCTAAAAGAGCTAGCATTGCGATCAGGATCATCAACAGTTTCAGAAAAACACATTACCTAAAATGCTAATTATGCTAACTATGCTAGCTATGCTAATGTGGCTAAAATTGCTAGCATAGCGATCAGCATCATCAACTTACTCAGAAAAACACATTGCTCCATTGGTGAAAGCTATATGTCATGTGTTGACAAAAAACCCACTTTTTTTCAAAATGGCCGCTTTTCTGTTGATTTTATCTCCATAGCAACCATTTTATGTTTTGTTTGCCTCGGGAGGACGAACGGATTGACGTCAGTTTCGGACAAATCGGGAAAAGTAAACTTTTTGTTGTCCTTAGCAACAGTGGTTTTATGCTAACCACGCCCACATTCCTTATATGTCCTTGTGTAGTATTTTTCAATGTATTCAGATCCAGGCATAAATGCAAGCATTCAATTTTCACTGTATTGTATTGAAAGGCATGGGAGTTATAACAGTGCGCCACTTTGCTAGCTCGCCACGCACACGCCGTTCAAAATCTACAACTTCTAATTCCAACATTTCGTCCACAGTAGCTTGCCATTGATGCCCAAAAAGTTTCGAGATGATCGTTGAAAATTTCAACGACAAGTTTACGTTTGAATCTGGTGGTAAAGGTGTTTTTTATAGAAAATTCAAGATGGCGGCCTTTTCCCAAGGTCAAAGGTCGACGAAACTCCAGAGGTGATTGTAGACTTACGCTAGGGACATGCAAGTCAAATTTCGTGAAAATCGCTCGAAAAAAAGTTCATTTTTCCATATTGTGTAAAAACGCGAAAATATCAAAATGGCCGATTTTGGCACAAAATGGCCGCCAAACCATAGGTCGTGTCGCCATCACGTAATGATTTCAAAAGTTTTATTGGATATATCCAACAAAGTTATCTGGGTTTCGTTAGCCGATTCTTAAAAAAAAAATCCGAAATTTTTTTTTTTTGCCGAGTCAGCACTTTTTTTTGCGATCGTTTTTTGCTTACTACGGCCACATTCCTTTATTGATTTTGTCGTATGTGGCATCGTTTTGTTCAGTGTGGGCCAGGGAATAGCATATTTCATTTTCACAACATTCCGATAAAATATGTGCGAGCTAGCTAAAATGGCGACGGTTGCGAATTCGCCACGCGCACGCCGTTCAAAATCTACAACTTCTAATTCCAACATTTTGTCCACAGTAGGTTGCCATTGATGCCCGAGAAGTTTCAAGACAATCGAAAAAAATCCCTAGGACGAGTTTTCGTTTGTATACATTAGTAAAGGTGCTTTTTTCGGAAAATTTAAGATGGCCGCCCCTTCCCAAGGTCAAAGGTCAACGAAACTTCTCTGGTATTTGTAGAATCTAGCTGGTGGCATGTGTGTCCGATTTCGTGAACTTCGCACAAACAAAAGTGTCGTTTTCCCATACTGTCAAAAAACACGAAAATCGCCATTTCTCAAAGTTCGCCACAAAATGGCCGCCAAGCCGTAGGTCGTGTGGCCATCCCATAATGATTTCAAAACTTCTTTGGGATATCTCCAACACGTGTGTTTGGGTTTCGTAGCTCTAATTTGAAATATTTTTTTTTGGCCCCATAAGCGATTTTCGGCCCATTCATTTTTTTGACGGGAACGCTCGCTGTGATGTCATCGACTTCGGGGGGGTGACGTTCTCTTTGCCGAAAATTCATTTTCAATTTATCCTAGGTGTGTGCCAATTTTGGTGAGTTTTCGGGTATGTGGCGGGGGTCAAATTTGAGCTCAAAGGCGCGATAAGAAAGCGGAATAATAATTAAAGCCGCAAGCGGCGTTGTATGGCCCGCAGACGCAACCCGCCTTCCACGCCCAACTCTACGCACCACCGCCGCCCTCACCGCCCTCACTGCCCTCACCGCCCTCACCGCCCACCTTTGATGAGGGATAGAAAATCTGCATAAGCTAATAATGCTAACTATGCTAATCATGCTAGCTATGCTAATTTGGCTAAAAGTGCTAGCATAGCGATCAGCATCATCAACTCGCTCGGAAAAACACATTACCTAAAATGCTAATTATGCTAACTATGCTAGCTATGCTAATGTGGCTAAAAGTGCTAGCATTGCGATCAGCATCATCAACTGGCTCGGAAAAACACATTACCTAAAATGCTAATTATGCTAACTATGCTAGCTATGCTAATGTGGCTAAAATTGCTAGCATAGCGATCAGCATCATCAACTGACTCAGAAAAACACATTGGTTAAGATGCTAATTATGCTAACTATGCTAGCTATGCTAACATGGCTAAAACTGCTAGCATAGCGATCAGCATCATCAACTGGCTCGGAAAAACACATTACTTAAAATGCTAATTATGCTAACTATGCTAGCTATGCTAATGTGGCTAAAATTGCTAGCATAGCGATCAGCATCATCAACTGACTCCGAAAAACACATTGTTTAAGATGCTAATTATGCTAACTATGCTAGTTATGCTAACGTGGCTAAAACTGCTAGCATAGCGATCAGCATCATTAACTTACTCAGAAAAACACATTGCTCCATTGGTGAAAGCTACATGTCATGAGTTGGCAAAAAACTCACTTTTTTCAAAATGGCGGCTTTTCTGTTGATTTTATCTTCATAGCAACCATTTTATGTTTTTTTTGCCTCGGGAGGACGAACGGATTGACGTCAGTTTCGGACGAATCGGGAAAAGTAAAATTTTTGTTGTCCTTAGCAACAGTGGTTTTATGCTAACCACGCCCACATTCCTTATATGTCCTTGTCCAGTGTTTTTCAATGTATTCAGATCCAGGCATAAATGCAAGCATTCAATTTTCACTGTATTGTATTGAAAGGCATGGGAGTTATAACAGTGCGCCACTTTGCTAGCTCGCCACGCGCACGCCGTTCAAAATCTACAACTTCTAATTCCAACATTTTTTCCACAGTAGCTTGCCATTGATGCCCAAAAAGTTTCGAGATGATCGTTGAAAATTTCAACGGCAAGTTTACGTTTGAATCTGGTGGTAAAGGTGTTTTTTATAGAAAATTCAAGATGGCGGCCTTTTCCCGAGGTCAAAGGTCAACGAAACTCCAGAGGTGATTGTAGACTTACGCTAGGGACATGCGAGTCAAATTTCGTGAAAATTGCTCGAAAAAAAGATCATTTTTCCATATTGTGTAAAAACGCGAAAAACTCAAAATGGCCGATTTTGGCACAAAATGGCCGCCAATCAATAGGTCGTCTCGCCATCACGTAATGATTTCAAAAGTTTGTTTGGATATATCCAACAAAGTTATCTGGGTTTCGTTAGCCGATTCTTAAAAATAAATTCCGAAAAAAAAAAAATTTCTGCCGAGTCAGCACTTTTTTTGCGATCGTTTTTTGATTACCACGCCCACATTCCTTTATCGATCTTGTCGTATGTGACATCGTTTTGTTCAGTGTGGGCCAGGGAATCGCATATTTCAGTTTCAGAACATTCCGACAAATTATGTTCGAGCTAGCTAAAATCGTGACGGTTGCGAATTCGCCACGCGCACGCCGTTCAAAATCTACAACTTCTAATTCCAACATTTTGTCCACAGTAGCGTGCCATTGATGCCCGAGAAGTTTCAAGACGATCGAAAAAAATCCCTAGGACGAGTTTTCGTTTGTATCCGTTACTAAAGGTGCTTTTTTATGAAAATTCAAGATGGCCGCCCCTTCCCAAGGTCAAAGGTCAACGAAACTTCTCTGGTATTTGTAGAATCAAGCTGTTGGCATCTATATCAGATTTCATGAAAATCGCTCAAACAAAAGTGTCGTTTTCCCATATTGTCAAAAAACACGAAAATCGCCATTTCTCAGAGTTCGCCACAAAATGGCCGCCAAGCCGTAGGTCGTGTGGCCATCCCATAATGATTTCATAACTTCTTTGGGATATCTCCAACAAGCGTGTTTAGGTTTCGTAACTGTATTTCAAAATATTTTTTTTTGGCCCCATAAGCAGATTTCGGCCCATTCATTTTTTTTACGGGAACGCTCGCCGTGATGTCATCGACTTCGGGGGGGTGACGTTCTCTTTGCCGAAAATTCATTTTCAATTTATCCTAGGTGTGTGCCAATTTTGGTGAGTTTTCGGGTATGTGGCGGGGGTCAAATTTGAGCTCAACGGATCCGTTAGTAGACAAGAAGAATAATAATTAAAGCCGCAAGCGGCGTTGTATGGCCCGCAGACGCAACCCGCCTTCCACGCCCAACTCTACGCACCACCGCCGCCCTCACCGCCCTCACCGCCCTCACCGCCCTCACCGCCCACCTTTGATAAGGGATAGTAAAAGCTTTATAAGCTAATAATGCTAACTATGCTAATCATGCTAGCTATGCTAATTTGGCTAAAAGTGCTAGCATAGCAATCAGCATTATTAACTGATTCAGAAAAACACATTAGCTAAAATGCTAACTATGCTAACTATGCTAGCTATGCTAATATGGCTAAAAGTGCTAGCATAGCGATCAGCATCATCAACTCACTCGGAAAAACACATTACCTAAAATGCTAATTATGCTAACTATGCTAGCTATGCTAATGTGGCTAAAAGTGCTAGCATAGCGATCAGCATCATCAACTCGCTCGGAAAAACATTACCTAAAATGCTAATTATGCTAACTATGCTAGCTATGCTAATGTGGCTAAAAGTGCTAGCATAGCGATCAGCATCATCAACTGACTCAGAAAAAAACATTACTTAAAATGCTAATTATGCTAACTATGCTAACTATGCTAATGTGGCTAAAATTGCTAGCATAGCGATCAGCATCATCAACTGACTCAGAAAAACACATTGTTTAAGATGCTAATTATGCTAACTATGCTAGCTATGCTAACGTGGCTAAAACTGCTAGCATAGCGATCAGCATCATTAACTTACTCAGAAAAACACATTGCTCCATTGGTGAAAGCTACATGTCATGAGTTGTCAAAAAACCCACTTTTTTTCAAAATGGCCGCTTTTCTGTTGATTTTATCTCCATAGCAACCATTTTATGTTTTGTTTGCCTCGGGAGGATGAACGGATTAACGTCAGTTTCGGACAAATCGGGAAAAGTAAACTTTTTGTTGTCCTTAGCAACAGTGGTTTTATGCTAACCACGCCCACATTCCTTATATGTCCTTGTCCAGTGTTTTTCAATGTATTCAGATCCAGGCATAAATGCATGCATTCAATTTTCACTGTATTGTATTGAAAGGCATGGGAGTTATAACAGTGCGCCACTTTGCTAGCTCGCCACGCGCACGCCGTTCAAAATCTACAACTTCTAATTCCAACATTTGTTTCACAGTAGCTTGCCATTGATGCCCAAAAAGTTTCGAGATGATCGTTGAAAATTTCAACGACAAGTTTACGTTTGAATCTGATGGTAAAGGTGTTTTTTATAGAAAATTCAAGATGGCGGCCGTTTCCCGAGGTCAAAGGTCGACGAAACTCCAGAGGTGATTGTAGACTTACGCTTGGGACATGCGAGTCAAATTTCGTGAAAATCGCTCGAAAAAAAGTTCATTTTTCCATATTGTGTAAAAACGCGAAAATCTCAAAATGGCCGATTTTGGCACAAAATGGCCGCCAAACCGTAGGTCGTGTCGCCATGACGTAATGATTTCAAAAGTTTGATTAGATATATCCAACAAAGTTATCTGGGTTTCGTTAGCCGATTCTTTAAAAAAAAATCCGAAATTTTTTTTTTTTGCCGAGTCAGCACTTTTTTTTGCGATCGTTTTTTGCTTACCACGGCCACATTCCTTTATCGATCTTGTCGTATGTGGCATCATTTTGTTCAGTGTGGGCCAAGGAATCGCATATTTAATTTTCAAGACATTCCGATAAAATATGTGCGAGCTAGCTAAAATGGCGGCGGTTGCGAATTCGCCACGCGCACGCCGTTCAAAATCTACAACTTCTAATTCCAACATTTTGTCCACAGTAGCTTGCCATTGATGCCCGAGAAGTTTCAAGACGATCGAAAAAAATCCCTAGGACGAGTTTTCGTTTGTATCCATTACTAAAGGTGCTTTTTTCGGATAATTCAAGATGGCCGCCCCTTCCCAAGGTCAAAGGTCAACGAAATTTCTCTGGTATTTGTAGAATCAAGCTGTTGGCATCTGTGTCCGATTTCATGAAAATCGCTCAAACAAAAGTGTCGTTTTCCCATATCGTCAAAAAACACGAAAATCGCCATTTCTCAGAGTTCGCCACAAAATGGCCGCCAAGCCGTAGGTCGTGTGGCCATCCCATAATGATTTCATAACTTCTTTGGGATATCTCCAACAAGTGTGTTTTGGTTTCGTAACTGTATTTCAAAATATTTTTTTTTGGCCCCATAAGCGATTTTCGGCCCATTCATTTTTTTTACGGGAACGCTCGCCGTGATGTCACCGACTTCGGGGGGGTGACGTTCTCTTTGCCGAAAATTCATTTTCAATTTATCCTAGGTGTGTGCCAATTTTGGTGAGTTTTCGGGTATGTGGCGGGGGTCAAATTTGAGCTCAACGGATCCGTTAGAAAGAAGAAACGTAATAATAATAATAATAATAATAATAATGAAACGATCGAAAAACAATAAGAAGTTTTTTCCCCAGGGTGCTTCCTATGTATTTCAATGCAGCCAGTCTTTTACTATAGGCTGGGCATGTCTTTTTGGCTTTAAACCCGTCCTTTGAGGGCTTTTTGGAGCTTTTTCGTGATTTTGTCATCATTTTTGCGACTACAATTTTGTCGTTTGTGCGTTGGTGTTGTGCGTGTGTGTGTTTTTTTTTGTTGCGTTACACAATTGTCGACTTTCTTTGTGCTTTGGGCGACTTTTGACCCCATTTTTTGGCGTTTTGACGCGTTTTTTTGACGTTTTGGGGCTTTTTGAGTGTTCGACCCTCGTAGCAGTTACAATATGGTCCTTGCAGTTGTGACTGCTGCGGGCCATAATAATGAAACATTCGAAAAACAATAAGAAGTTTTTTCCCCAGGGTGCTTCCTATGTATTTCAATGCGGCCTGTCTTTTACTATAGGCTGGGCATGTCTTTTTGGCTTTAAACCCGTCCTTTGAGGGCTTTTTGGGGCTTTTTCGTGTTTTGTCGTCATTTTTGCGATTACAATTTTGTCGTTTGTGCGTTGGTGTTGTGCGTGTGTGTGGTTTTTTTTGTTGCGTTACACAATTGTCGACTTGTTTTGTGCTTTGGGCGACTTTTGACCCCATTTTTTGGCGTTTTGACGCGTTTTTTTGACGTTTTGGGCCTTTTTGAGTGTTCGACCCTCGTAGCAGTTACAATATGGTCCTTGCAGTTGTGACTGCTGCGGGCCATAATTAGATTAAATAATTAAATGAATATCCTGTCTGGAACATTCTCATGTATAAAGTAAAATGTTTTGTTAAAAAAACAGTGCTGTTGCATAATGAGGAAATAAAACACTTTATGTTCTTAATTTGTTATTTATTTATTTATTTTTCGTCCTCATAAAGTATCGATAAGAGTACAGTTAATATACCGGATCGATAAGCAGTATCGATAAGAGTAGTAGTACCGTTAAAACCTTAACGATACCCATCCCTATATATCGATTTTCTTTGGAGAGGGTCTTTTAAACAATTATCAAATCTATGTCTGCTTCTGAATTATCTTCACTAAATCTGCTTTCTTTCACCTGATCAGTGGGATTGTTTTCCTGATAACTGAATTCTAAAGGGGTACTATTAATGTGAAAGGTATAGTTTGGAGTCAAAGTTTATTATTTTGAATGAAAATAGTTACTTAAATTGCTTTTTTTTTCCATCTCAGGGGGAACCTGTGAAGAAAGAAGACATATTTGTTGCTGTGAAAACGTGTAGAAAGTTTCACAATGAAAGAGGTGAGTCGCTCCATGAAATCTTTTAAAGCTCATTTTTCCACAAAAAATGTAGTCAGAGTCGAAAGGATGAGAGGGAAGTAAACAGCTGCTCAACTTCATACATTAATTACGATTATCAGCCAATGCTGAAAGTGGGCAACAGACCTATGTTGGCTTTTTTTCTAGCTGGGCTTTAAAGTGTGAGGGTTTTGTTTGAAGTGAAGAAAGATTTACAAGGGTTAGAAAAACAGTTTGACTTCCAAAGTAATCACAGGGAAATAGAGACATTGTGTGCTTCATTTAAAGCTTTTTGTTCAAAAGAAATGTTACATGTCACTTCCATTATTGGATTGTAATTTCAGACAGATGGAATTGTGAGTAATATTATTATATTGAATAACATATACAAGATTTCTTTCTAAAAGAGCTCCTCATATTCAATTTAGGATTTTAGTGAAACTTTTAAATTCTTATTTATTATATTTATTGAACACATAAACCTAAAAATCTCTGATACCATTCTTGTGAAGTTTAATTTTCAAAATATAGCCCTGGAATATAGGTGAAAAAAAATTCTTATCTGTAGATTCTTTTGAAATGTTTTCTTTTTCTTTGTCCATAAATGTATTTTTTATTTTAAAATCTGAATACAGCTCATATTTGTCTCTTTCTAATTATATGGACAATTTGATAGTTATAGTTTTAGATCATTTGAATTTCTTTTCATTAAGATTAAGTATTAGGGCTTTAGATGTTAGTGAATTGTGTTGCAACCATGAGAAAACTGCACAAGTGAGTCCATTCGGTTATATTTCTTTTGCAACATGAATGCAACCATGTTAGAACCAGAAATTGTCAGTAAGCAGTAATTGGTCCAAGCCGGTCTGAGGCAAGCACTCTCGCCAATCAGGAGTGAGATTGGTTGGAGGTCCACACCCCTACCACTTAAAAGGGGGCTTGGGAGTATCTGTCAAACGTTGTGAACATTCATTGTGAGACCACCTACTTTTATTGAGGCATAGGATTGGTCAGTTTATAACTTGAATGATTGGCACCACAGAAAAACTTTCATGAAAATACAATTAGGATTAACAAGAACATGTTACAATGAAGGTAGCAGAACAAGAATAGTTATTCTGACAAATAAAATGAGCCATTTTTCTATAGAAGTCTATGGGGTTAAACAGAAAAGCTCTGCATCCCAGCGTCCTCTTCGAGTGAACTACAGATTCATAGTTTGTACAAAGAGCTGGTGAAATCAAAAGCAAAATGTATATTTTACTCAAAATGAGGGTTGTTTGCTTATCTGTTCTAGTTCCAGTGATAAAGAGGACCTGGGAAAAGGATGCAGTTCTGTTAGAGTACTACAGCGACCACGCTGATCCTTCCATACCCACAATTAATTTAGGAGTGCCAAACACTGAAAGAGGTGAGTGCTCTGCTTTGCAGCCCCCATCACCCCAATTTTTAGGTAGAAGTTGCCGGCTTGGGGTTGCACTGCAGGTCTAGCTACATTTGTATGTGCTTATGCAGAATTTGTCAAGCTACGGTTGAACACAGCACGACCTGAAAAGGTAATTAGAAGGCAGTGTCTGCGGGGAATCTGTTAAAATTATGTCTTCAAAGGAGCTTTTATAGCAGCTAGAACAGAATAAAAGAAATCGGTCATTTATAGTTTCATTTGAGGCTTTTAGTATCATCAAACTCAGCTTTTGTCGCTTTGTCTGCTCCGTTAAGATGCCTCTTTTTTTTTTGTTTTTTCTCTCATTAAGCTCTATTTTGCAGCCATCTGTGGAGCGAATTTAAAAACATCACCAAGTCAAATTCTGTCACGTATTCAATATTCCTAAAATGGAGACAGAGCATCTCATTCTCTATTTTATATTACCATATCCCTAAAATTAGATGTATCACTTTAGTCCTGTTTTAGAGGAACTGGTCTCACAGGTGTGTTGAGTGTCTAGTATTTATCATTAAACCTTTTTCCAGAAAGTCAAAAATCCAAAAAGTCTTCCCCTTTGTATCCATAAGATCTCATTTTAAATTCTAGGCATATTTCCTAAATGTTTCACAGGATATTTGATTGAGAAACTTTAGCAGCCCCTCCATATGTTTCTGCTGAAAACAGAAATGTCTGATTATGGAAGGGTTTTGGTTGCGTGTAGCTACTGGCTGCTTCTGATAATGAAGAGGGACTCCCGCTGGAATTGCTCTCAACCTGAGACAGGAATCAAGACGACCTGAAGCGGATCAGGTTTCTCTAAAATACCTCCCTCTCTGGTCTGAAAGCCAGAGGTCCCCGAGGAGAATCTGGAGGATGCTGTTAAGGACGCAGAGCCGGCCTGTTTCCATTAATGCCGTAAACCAGATGAGGAAAGAATGGATGCATAGATGGATGGATGAATGGCTGAAAATCTTTGTTTTGTTGAAAATGCACCGTTTAAATGAATCCTATAAATATCTGGATGGGTTTGCAGCTTTTCTTTACATTTATATAGGTGTTACCTTTAGTACAGCTCCTATCAATTCATGTCAAGATTTTTTTTTTCCAGCCACTACCTCTAAATTATTCTGACAAGACTCTGCCTTTTCAAATAAAAGAAAAACAGTTACTTTAGTTTTTGTCTTTTATGCAGTCATAATTATAATGCAATTAGTTTGTCTTTTTAAATAAATCTGCTTGCATTACTGTTCAGTTGAGTGTATTTGTCTACACAAAAAAACCAAATCTGCTATAATCCATCAAAAGAACAAAGAGAGCTCTCTCTTAAGTGTTACATAATATATGATCGTTATAAACTATAAAAACGCTGTCAGCTTTACTCTAAAGAGTAAAGCATTAAAAGGCTCCCCACTGTTGCATTGTTTTGGCTTTCTCGAGACAGGAGCCAAAGTCATTCTACTGACTGATAGCTATCAGCACAAAACTGCACCAAAGATCTCATATGTTGCACCTTAATGGGATGCTCTGTAGCAGACCGCCAGTATCATTCCCCTGCAGAGTTGGTCAAGGTTGGAGTTCGAGGGAGCCTTGTTCTCCCTGAAGCTCGAGCTTCTGTCTGTGTGCAGTTCAGTCCTGTAACAAGCATGGCTTTCATAACCTCTTTTTGTCAAGGTAGTGAACGATGCAGACCGCTGTTGGCTGTGCGTTAGGCTGTGTGGACCTCTGTGTTGCAGCGCAGAGTCTCGCATTCGCCTTTGATCCGATAATCTCTGTTAGACGTCTGGATTGTGTGGTCATGCAAACTTAATGATGTCTACACTCCTCGTTTTGACAGAGGCAGACCATATTCTGTGATGGTTTACAATGATGTTCTTTAGGCCTTAGTCACATGCATCCATACGGGGGGTTGACCTCGAGTGCTGCAGGTTTTTAGGTTGACTGGACCCTTGAGGGGTCGTACAGGAATGGCAGCATCTTAAGAGGACCACAGGTGTTCTCTTTGAAGATCGTGCAGGTATCTTTAAGGAATCTCACTCTGTTGAGTAACTGTTGTTGTTGATGCTCCAAACGCATTTTTGTTGTTTTCACTGACAATGACAAAATAAATGAATAAATGAATCTTGAATGAAGATGTAATGTACTTATTTCACGCTAAGGTAAGTGTATCATGAAGTATTTGTAAGAATGATGCAGATTGCACGCCCCTATGACGTACAGGTGATGCTGTTGGTGTGTCCTTAAGCCACACTATATTCATTAGTAAGGTACTGGCTTCTTACCCCCAAAGACTGCTTGCATGGGATGCCCATAGACGCCCACACAAACTACACTGACTAATTTTCTAGTTTTTATCAGCCAGGCTGCGCACAATTTTTACTTGAACAGCACTAACAAATTCCCTGCACACTACATAATTCGAAGGGTTGAAAAAATGAAACCTTCTTTACCCTAACTTACCTTTGCCCTTACCTTATCTACATGTTCGCTATCAGTTGTCACTTGCATCATGCCCATGAAAAAAAAGGCATGAACATTATGGCTCTATGGGCTGACTGAGCGCTCTATGAGCTTGGCATTTCCTGTGGGCCACCTACCCACAGACAGCTCACATCTACCCAGATAGGCAGTTGTGACCAAGCTATTGAATGTTACACTACTTTTTCAGAATGCTTCATTTTCGTGAGGAATTGTGACTCAAACATATGAGTTTGATAGCTCACTCATAAAGAAACCTTGTAAAATCTCAGACTTTAGTTTTTCTTTCAAACCCACAGGCAATTCAGTGTTTTGAAAAAGACTGGGACATAAAAGTCAATTAAATTCAATCTATCCATTCACTTTCTTAACCGCATATATATCCCTTTTGAGGTCACGGGGTTGCTGGAGCCTGTCTTGGCGACTGTTGGGCGAAGATGGGGAAAACCCTGGACAGGTCACTGGTTTGTCGCTGGGCTTAAATCTAATCAAAAAGATAAGTTAATATAAATAACAATGTGTTAAATAACTAAACAGAAAAAAATATATACATGAAGCCATGGAACAGTTGAGTTAATTATGTTTTATGTGGTTGCAACAGGTAAAAGTATCTTCACCCTGTTGATTCTACCTTGAGGTTCTACCAGCTAATTGTCTTTTGGTCCCATGCTATTAAGTAATTTATAAGCTAAAAGCAATACTTTAAAATTAACTTTATATTGAACTTCTAGCCATTGTCTGATTACTTTAGAATCGAAGTAATACACAAGGTTGCCATGGTTCTGGTTCAAACTCTAGCGGCAGACTTAGAAGGGAACTTTCTAGCAGTCTTTTCTTTTTTGGAAGAGCAGACAGACGACTGTTACAGTACTCCTGCTTGAAGGAGATGAAGAAAGAGGCTTTGAATCTTGTCTGGACTTGATATCTTTGAACCTCTGTATCTTTTTTCAAGATCAGACCATAAGTCTGAGGTTTTTTCCTGATTTATCTTTTTTTTTCTACCAAGTGGTGTCTCAGTATTCTGTAAAAGTTGTTCAGTTGCATAAAAAACACATTTTTTATTATTGAAAATGACTATTTGCCAATGACCTTTAATTGTAAAACATGGAAAGATCTGGGCTGCTTTTATGTTTTAAAAACTGCAGTTTTGAAGGATTTGGAAAAATCCATTACTGGATGGAGAACAGTCTTTTTTCTATAAAATCATTTTGAGGCCATTTTTTTTTTCAACAAATTAGTTGGCAGTATGTTCAGACAGCAAACTAATGGGTTTATTGTCAGAACAATGTATATTCTCCAGTGTTTTTGGCACTAACATCAGTAAATCATGACATTTTGACCAGATTATTCTTCTCAGGCTGCAGCTGAAGCATTAAATCTTGCAGAGATGACAGAGAGCAGCTAAGAAAAGTTCTCCTGAATATTATTATGGGGACCCTCTGAGTGTAAATAATGATCTTTTTGGTCTTTGTCATAGTATAAAACAAAGGCACTTAGTAAAAATAATCATAGAGCAGTTGCTTACACTGGAATGAATCAATCCTCTTTATATAGCAGCTATAGCACCACCTTTAATGTCAGATTGAAAAGTTAAAAATGCTAACTTTGGAGTTAATGATTAAGGGAATACAATAGAGTATGTGGACCTCCATAAAATAAAATAAAAGATATGCTAATAAAGTTAGGAAAAAAATGAGAAAAAAGTTATCAGTAGAAGAGTAAATATTTAACAATAATTAAGTTATAATTTCACAAGTTAAAGGTTGAGAATTTACAAGATTACATTATGAACATTTATGACATGTTACATTTATGAAGCAAAAGTCTGTTTACTAAAAAAAAACATAAACTACAACAACCAATAGCAACCAATAGCCTATTGTTTTCCAGTTTTCCTTACACTTTTTCTCATAATTTTACTACTTTATT
This sequence comes from Oryzias curvinotus, assembly GCA_023969325.1. NCBI lineage: Eukaryota > Metazoa > Chordata > Actinopteri > Beloniformes > Adrianichthyidae > Oryzias > Oryzias curvinotus. The sequence continues at coordinate 12,358,701 of CM043718.1, read as the reverse complement.
CTCATACATGTATTTATTTATTTTATGGTGGCCTTAATACTCCATTGAAAGGGAGAACTGGTATGCAGCTGCTTTAGTTTAACCACGTTTCAGAAAAAAGTACACTAGACGGTTTTTGTAAAAGTTTCTAGGTAGCTTTAACTTATTGGGGGTATAGTCCCTTTCAATATCAAAGTGACTGGAGTGGAGTGCAGTTTATTTACTGAGCACTTTTCCTACAGAACACCTCAAAGTGCTTTACATAAATAAATTGATATCAAAAATAGTAATCATATAAACAAAGACACACATATATGTTTTACAAAAGCAAATATTCCATAAAATCAAATTAAAACATGAGGAAATGTAAAAACTAAGCTAAAAAGCAGACTTTTTCTTCATAACCTCAATAGTGGATGAAGCCCTCACATCCTCAGGCAAGTTGTTCCACAGGTGAGGCCCACAGTGCTGGAATATATGGTTTTTGTTCTGACCTTAATGTGAAAGGTGTCATAGTACTGTAACTGTAAAGTATACATAAACCTCTATATAGTAACGTTTTATGCACCTTTGGTACTTTTCTAAGACAATTACACTTAGGTTAAGCTTTTTTATTTTAGTTTATATTTCCTTTAGAGTTGCACTCAACAGTTTAAGTATTTCAACAACTGTTGGTCTCTGTTATCGTGCCTGCTTAACTGTTTTTCATAAAAAAGGCTGACATTTGGTTCCATTATGTACTAGAAAGATAATAATGACCACAGAGCTAACAGTAAGCTTTAAATTGGCCCAATTTCCCCCTTAATTAGGTCTAGCTATTTTGAAAAGTGCTACCTATTTGGTTGTACTGGGATTACATAGCAATAAAAATAGCACTAACACCACCAGTAAAGAGACAGATCCTATAAGTGCTATCTATGCACAATTTAGTGTGGGATAGTCTTTGTGTTGCATTTTGCACATTCTGTATCATATGGCAGTACAGCCTACACTCGCCTTTACAGAACAAAGATTCAGTTGTTCTAACATTAATGCCCTTTTTGGTTTTATATTTTAGCCATTATCTAGTTAAAATATAGTATTAAAATGATATGAAAAGTCTAAAATGTTTTTCTGCTCCTTCTCACTTGCAGGAGAGGTCTAGAAGTCACACAAAAAACACATAATGTAAGCTCTGTCTCACTTTGTATTTTTTCTTGCCGAATGAAAAAAAGGGCCGTACTGAAAAAACACACATACATGCAGTAAACATCACAACACTAATATATGCTGGCCTCACTGAAAGGGTCTGAAAAATCTCCTCATTTCAAAAAAAAAAAAAAAAAAAAAAAATACAACCAGTGTAGAGTTGGAGGCTTCAGGTAAGCAGAGAGAAAAAGGAGGTGACAGCATGGTCCCCTGGGCCACCACAGCTCCAGTCTGCAGCATAATGCATTTCTAATGTGCAGCTGTTTTGGAGCAAGGCCATCTTTAACTGCAACCTGCTTTAAACTCATTGATTTTCAGAATGCCTTGAACACAGGAGAAAATATAAAACATCTCTCAACCTGATTGTATTATCGGAGAATGACTGCTTGGAAATAATATAAAGCACAAAACTGCTGAATATGGGTAAGGAAGAATTTTATTTCCTGTTGGGAGCAGTGAATCTTTTGTACAAGAACTTCTTTGTATTATTTTTACATTTTTTTAACACGATCTAAAGGCTGTGTCACACAGCCACTGCGTACATTTTGCTCATTTTCCACATGTAGAATTTCAGTCAAATTGTTCGTCATTTGTCAATCGATGTGCACAGATGTCCATCAAGGGTTTTGGCCGACGGGTCTTTACGTGATTTGGTTTTGAGCTGTTCAGAATTTTTGGTTGGTTTAGAATTACGCAGTTTGCGCATATTTTGCGTGGTTTATATGCAATTATTATGTAAAATATGATGCAGTTGTGCGTGATATTTGGGAGATGCTTAACTACATTTTTGGCTTTCTATGACCATTCCACGTATGTCACATGTACCATCGACGTATAACTTTTATATAACGTAAACGGCGCACAAATCACATTAAAATGACATAACTGACACACAAATCCCTAATGAATTGCATATAATTGCATATTGCCATGAATTGCATATAACAACATTGATTTATTTTTATTTTTGTGGTTTGTTTATACTTCTTCTGAATTCAGCTTAATTTTGGTCAACTGAATTGAGAAATGCTTCAGATGAAACAGTATTTTTTCAAAGTCAGATTCAATTATTTTTTAGGTTTCCGCAGTGCCTCTGTGAAGATGGACTAAATAATGGACATATGTACTGTTGTTTTCCCTAAAACAAAGTTTTAAAGAATGTCCTTTTGAATTTCACAGCATAAAACCTAAATAGATCATTGTAATTCAGGGCGTTTTAGTCTGGCTTTAGGCTTTGACAGCTTTATGATTTTAAGGTGCTGAGTTAGAATGTACATGGTTTTTTGTTGTTTGTTTGTTTTTGTTATTTGTCTGCATACAATGAACTCCAGGAGCTGCAGTTACCTCCAACAGGCGGCCATCTTCGTCCCTTTGTTCATTACCTTTAAATAGCTTCACTTTGAAATGCACTTTATTGCAAGATTTTGCTAAAATGTTTGGACGCTTGTTCTCTTCCACAAGTAGAAGCCATTAGTTACATGACAAGAATCTTAAAAAAACAACAACATTGCTTTCTCTATCAATAATTTGTATTTGATGTCATTTTAAAGTCAGAGCTGGGAAATCATTCTTCTGAAGGAAACAGTCTCCTTCACTCTTGTAGTGCATGCCAGATTTTTGCTTTTGAGAAGCTGTCTTATGTTGGCAGCGATCCACAAAATCATCAAGGTCTGGTTTGGTAAACAGCCAGATTCTAAAGCTACTGTCAGAGCCTACTGTCAGTCAAACAGAGCTCCAGATAGATTAAGCAGTCAGGAACACATACAGTAGATGAGATTCGCACATTTATTTTTGTGCTTAATCAAGAAAACCTAAAATTAGGATCGGAAACAGGATTGGTGATGCTGTGAAAACTCTATATACAATATCCTTCAATCGAAACATATCCCAAAATTAGTGAGTTAGTAAAATAAAGTTCAACTTCCCCAAGTGTGATCTTTTATTAATGTTTTTTAATAATTTTTACATGCTTCCCAGAACTGCAAGGACAGTATAATCCTTGCCAAAAAGCGTGATCTTTTGGGAATCAATAGTTTATATTCTTCACCACCACCACACTTGCTGATTTGCGTGTTTCTATAAGTGCACTAAACAAAATAAATAATGTATCAGGGAAAGCACACTAGCAGAAGTAATTATTCTCCAAAGTCCAATGCAAAAAATAAAAAAATGTCCTAATGTCGCTTGTGAGGGGAACATCACATGTAGAACCATTTATTGGTTGTTGTTTTTTTCCTTTTTATAAGAAAAAAAAGGCATTGGTGAAAATGTAGAAAGATTTGAAAAAGTAAAGGAAGATTTGACGCAAGACTCTGACTCTGGAAAGCAGCGTATAAATGTACGGTAGCTCTGAAGTATTTATGCCTTAAATGTGTTGTTTTTACCTCCAGTGTGTGTAGACGCAGAAATTCAAGGAAAACCGGGCTCCACTGAGTGGTAAAGAAGCATATCTTTGTGTACTAGTAGTAAGGTACTGTCTTTTATTTTTATTTATTTATTTATTTATTTGGTGTTGGGGTAACTGATCTTATATGAAAGAAAGAAGCTGCTGCATCTTCCCAGGTTCTGAGGCATCATCACCTCCTAGCAGAAGTAAGGTCTCTTGCCTCGTCTGTACGTTTGTTTTTTAAAAGTTTGGTTTTGGATTTTATTCCTGTCAACAGTTCAAGGTGTCCTTTCTTATTCCATAGTCAGATACAAAGCAAAAACACCTTGGGTGCCTTATAAATAAAGCAGCAGTTTGTCTGTGATGGGTGCCACCAGGGATTTGCATGCCTCAGCTCTTGGCCTTAATGGTCTGTAGGTATTTGGATTCTGACGGGTGTACTTCCTGGGGCTTCCAGGTATGCCTTGTTTGCTAGCGCATCTCAGTTTGTTTTCAACAGTTGGCAGATCATTTTGTTCCATCTGGCAGTCCTTTCAAACATGCCAACGTGAAAGTTTGATCTTCGTCATAGCAAACTCACCTTTTTTGTTGCTGTGGTATTTCAGGAAGTTGGGAGCAGCTTTCCTACTGTTTGCACACACAAAAGGGCAAATTTTGGGGGTTGAAAAGGCCAACGTAGAAAGATTTGACTGGATGCAGTGCAACAGAGGAATATTAATATTTAAAAAAAGAAAAAAGAAAGGTTAAGCTCCTATAAACCTGTTTGATATCTGAAGAAGCGAGTGTGTGCTTTGGAGGTGTCACTGAGAAAAACAGCAACTTTCAAATTTGCTCTAAACCACAAGCAACAAATGAGACGTCTTCCCTTTACCCTTAATGAAGGAATTTAATTTTTTGCCTGTTTTATATGTAAGGCTTAAGTCACAACTGCCCCTATGGGTGGATCCAGTATGTACGTATGTGCACATTTCAGGATTCCATGTTCAAAACTCTACTCATCACTATGCACGTTTCTACGACTGTTTTTGGGCTGTAGGTGCAAGACGTGTGGCCATTGAACATGATTTAACTTATCCTAACCTTAACCTATCAGGGACTCATATTTTCAAACGGTTCTTCATGGAAGTGCCAACCATTTGTAAATTGATCCTGGAGAAGAAATTAATAGCTGCGGTTTGTGCACAGCTGGAATTTTAAGACACTAAGTCTTTGATATTATCGGAATGGAGCTGTGAAAGAAAAAGCCTGGAGCAAATCGCTTCGACATTTCGCACCAAGCCATTTCCAACTGAAGGTTGTTTTGTTTGTGTAATCAGTTGCAAAAGAAAAAGAATGCCCTCTCGCCTTGCTTGTCCAGTGTGAACAGCGTGGGCTAAACAAACATTCAGGAAGGCATTCTTAAACGTGCCCCACATACCAGGCGTGAACGTAGCTGTGTACAACTTTTAAGGGTAAGTGTTGGGGTGAACTAGGTTAGATGCAGGCATGTCATACAGATTTTTCTTATTTTCAACAAACCCCGTGGGTGACTCAAAGAGCCCATTAGTGCTGATCAAGTGATAGGAGTGTGCTTCTTGCGTTCAGCCTGTTGGAGTTTAGGGAAATTGGACAATCAGAGAGAAGTGTGTGTCTCATCATACGGGCATCCTAAAGGCCCTTGCATATCAGCTGAACAACCAGAGCGTGCACCCGTTCAGCATGGTCAGTAAGGAGCCAGTATGCGCACCTTGCTAATGACTAGAGCGTGGCACAAAGTCGATGTATACGACAGCATCACCTGTTCATGATAAGTGCATGCATCTTACATTATTACTACAAATACCTTAAAATATACTTACCACATGTATGCCGATGGTGCATTCCAATTTCATAATGTCGCTTTTGGTGGCCATACGAGCCTCAAGAGACACCTGGGCTCTCTTTTTAAGATGTGGATGCTCTTTTCTACGACCTCTATGGGCCTGGACAACCCAACAACCCACAGCTCCTGTAAGGGTCAAAACCCCCCATACGGCTGAATGCGACACAGCTGCTGCACTAAGTTTGTGTTTTCCCTAAAGGGCTCATTTGTCCTTGTAAAGTGGAACAAAGCACACGGTCAATATGTGATTTACTCGTCAAAGTGTGTTATTGATGGCTGTTTTCTATTTGCAGGCCACTGTGGGAAAACGTTTGCAATCCTTCAACGATTTTTAAGCAGCCATGTTCCAAACACTAAGTGGCTTCTTGTAGTGGACGATGACACGCTCATCAGGTAAATGCCTGCCTACACTTTTCCTGCTGCGAGTTAGAACTAAAATGCCCTTCATTTACCCTTAAGTTTGACTGACATTGATTCATAAATCTTCAGTCAGATTCTCTCTCCTAACCTTGAGAGGGGTTCGCACAGTTAAAGAGAAAAACTCTTCAATATTCACTTTGGAGGTTCCAGAGATATTACCTTCCTGTCAAACATCTTCAGAGCTCCGAATGTGACATCACCTCCAGATTGCTGTGCTTTCTGTGAAGTTACGCCTTGGTGTGGAACACCTCCGATAGAGCCATAGGGAGAACAGTTATTTTTGCCTCTAAATGGACACTTTCACAGATGTTTAGGCTGGCATTTGTGCATGATGATAATGAGCATCTGTAATGAGTCTCAGTGGTGCCTTTTTTTTTTTTTTTTTTGCAGCCTACCCAGGCTTCAGGATTTGCTGCGTTGTTACGACCCCTCAGAGCCAGTTTCTCTAGGAGAGAGGTACGGCTACGGCTTAAGCCAAGGCGGTTACAGCTACATCACAGGAGGTGGAGGGTGAGTTTCACAGCTCAGATGCTTAAGTGGTCACAGTGCTGGAAATACAGAAGCAGCAGAGCAACGGTAAAGCTTGCAATAAACCTGTTATCTTTTATTTACAGGTAGCCTCTTTGCGTTTAGTCTAAAAAGCAAATGTAAACATAATCTCAGTGCTGCCGTTCTTTTTTCTTAGAAAAGAAAGAAAGATATCTGTTGCATTTAGGTTTCTGATTCAGAATTGAAATTAGCTGTACCTTTATGTAGTTATCAATTTGATACTTTGGTTTTTTAATCAAAAAGTATTAGGTCAAAAAGTTTTATTTCTATGGCTGTTTGTACATTTAATTTTAAAAAATATGTTTTTAAAGACCCACTCCAATAAAAATCGTGTTTTTTAATATGTTTTTGTTGCATTTTTCTCATTATGGAGAACCTATGTAAAAAAAAATTAAGATTAATGCTGCATTTCTGAGTATTTCTTTATTCACATTGTGGTGAATCAGGAGCAGATGGGAAAAAAATGTCCTTAGAAAAAAAACAAGAGTTGCTCCGCTCCATTCAGACAAACGGATCCATGTACGTCTTTGTTTTCCTCGTCTGAGCTGGAATCTGACTCAAAACCATATTCCTGGAAAGCTCCATTTTTGTTGCAGCTGTGATGTTAGGTTGGGGTTGTGGGGGGCTGTAAGCTAGTAGGAGAGAGCGTTAACAAGGGGATCACAGGAAATGACGGAAGCCTTACTCTGCACCAAGAGTCCTGCCCACTATTTAGAGGTGAGTAATAATAAACTGGTGCCACTCTGCAGAAAATATGTCCTAGAAACTGCCAAAGTTTTTTTGTTTTTGGCTTAAAAACAGCAAACTCATAGTTTAAGGACAACTGGGAGTGCTTTAAAAATAGATCAAAAGATGATAGGAATGGGACTCCAAGACATTACATTTAAAAAACATAATGTGCACTAAGTTTAATGTGAAATTTGAGAGCAACTTCATTGTTTTACATCTTTTAAAATCATTCATGAACAAATACTTCAAAATACAACTATTTATTGGGTGGGTTGTACCACTTTTTGATGTCCTTGTACCTAAATCACTTTTGTGTTGCTCCCCATCTGCTCATTTATGCCCCCCCTCAAAAACATCAAATAGTCAAACACCTATGGCAGGGGTCGGCAACCCATCGAGCCAATGTTTCATCTTTGTGGGCTCCCTGGACTTTAATGAGTATTTATAAAAATTCAGCATATGGCATTCAAAGGCGCTGCAGCTCCGTGAGTAAAAAACAGCTTCCTAGGTGGTCGTGTTGTTGGACATTGCAGAGTGATAGCAGCAACGGGGCGCTTCAATAAACACTCCGGGTCTGGAGTGATTTTCTGCCGGGGGCTTGGCGTGGCGCGGAGCGGGGAGCGGCTTTCTGCTGACGGAGAGTTTGCGCCGGTGTTTTGGACTCGCGTGTGCGGTGAAGTGTGTTTCAGAGCAGGGGAGCTCGTTGCGTCGGTCGCGATCGACCTGTCATCTTCGGGGACGTGGGGGTGATTGAAGGGGAAGAGAGTGCTTCTTGAAAATCCACCAGCCAATCAAAATCCTCACCGAGAAGTACGGGACTTGATTGACATGCAGAATGGCCAATCGGACATCCTCTGACACATACGTCACTGCAGACGCGAGTTTAAATTCACTCAGCGCAAACTCTGTCCCCCCGCAGCACATCACGTCCCCGGTAGAAGTCCAGCAACCGGAGTTTATTGAAGCCGCCCCGCGTGTCTCCTCCTGCTATAAGCTCTGCCGTTCTCGCCCGATAAATACGAGCTCATCAAGGAAGCTGCGAGGCCTTTATACTGTTGCGGAGTGTGTGTTTGTGCTGAGCGGCGCGCGTGCCACGCGAAAGAAGGGGGGGGGGGGCGTGCAGGTGGAGATGGGGGTGTGAGCACGGAGCGGAGGTGTGTGCGTGAAATACATTGTGTGTTCGGAGGACGGAGCACTAAATTAGTAGTCGTCGTTCCCCATCAATACTGATCAATACGGAGTCAGCAGCGCCAAAAGCCTCATAATATGCCATGATGCTCCCCGCATTGGACTGTTTACAGCAGAGCATGAATACGACGGTTGCTGCTTTCTGTCTTTGTAATAAAACGCCTCATCTGTTAATACAATAGTATTTTTATGTAAACTCACTGTGTAGTTTTTAATCATCAGTACATAAACAATAATGTTCAAATAAACATGTAACTAATAAACATGACGATGAAAAGAAAGAAGTACTTTTTTTTTATCTTTTCTGGACCGTGATCTACACTCATGTCCTTGAAGATCGATCGCGATCGACGTAATGAGCACCCTTTATATAATATATACATGCATAATATATATAATGATGTCAAAACAGGTTGTGGCTCCGAGTGCTTTTTTTTTCATTAGGGGCGGTCCCAAATGGCTCTTTGAGTAAAAAAGGTTGCCGACCCCTGACCTATGGGAAAGGGAGATGCTGCCTAACCTAATCCACTGAAGATGTTTATGGTACTGGGTCTTGTCCAGACATTTCAACAGGTGACTGGGATGATAAAAAATTCTACAGATGAGATGAGAGACAACTTCCTACAAGCTAAAGCCACCGGCAAATCACACTTTAAGTAAAGAAAGCATCATGGAACCCTTGTGCTATCCTAGGCACTTTAACATTGGGAGTGGGGTCATCTAGACCTCATAGAGGTAGAGGTCGTAGACAAACTAATTTCGGGAGTTTAAATTTTCCGTGACACTTTGCAAGTCTACAGCTGCCAGTTTCTTCGACCTGACATTCTTGAGAAAACGGTTGGCACCATTTCTGAGGTATCCGACAAGTTTTTTTTTTAATCTTTTTTATCTGAAACTGTTACAGTTTCTTATTTCAATGAAGTGTCAGCTCAATATGCACTTTAACTCCACCATTCTGCTCTCACCCTGAATAAATAAAATTCACTGTGACCCTACGGTGACTGCTGGAAGATGTACGGCTTTATTATATTTTCTGGTTCTCCCCCAGCATTTGATGTGGAGTGCAGCTCAGCGGCTCTGTTTGTGTTGCTGCAGCATGGTGTTCAGCAGAGAGGCTGTGGTCCGACTCCTCGACAGCGGCTGCAAGTGCTACAGCAATGACGCGCCGGATGATATGGTGCTTGGGATGTGCTTCAATGCTCTCGGGCTTCCCGTCACACACAGTCCCCTCTTCCACCAGGTTGTATAAATACTCTGGCAAATCATTCCATTTTCCTCCTACCACAAAAATCGGGGGTTTGTGCAGATATTGAAAAGAAATACAACCTTGACAAAAATAAACTGGGCTTTTATCTTTTTTGGGGAAAAGTTTCTCTCAGGGATGGAGATCAATAATGACTTAAGAATACACTGTGGGAGAAAACGGGCAGATCATACTGCAGGTTTTTCAGACTTAGATTGAAACATCAATCATAATGATAGTTGGAAGTGGAGGGTATGTTGTTCAAACGCTCTGCACGTCCGCACAGGTTTCTCTTACTTGAACTAAATCTCTTGAAGGACCTCCTCCGTCATATCTTTGCCAAATTCGAGCTAACGTCTTAATATTTTTTTTCAACAAATGACACTTTAAAAGTGAGAAAGTTAGGCTGTGTTTTAAGGATCTCAGGCCTTCCTGATGCGTCAGAACAATTTAGGGACCAATTTCTCAAGCCAGACGCTTCAGCAGAGTCCGGACAAGTCCGACTGTCTTCTGGAAAAATAGGTTTTTCTTTAGAAAAAAAGGACAACATTTACCAAAAAAGCAAAGTCATTAATTACCATTGTTTTGGTGTGACGAGATAAGAAAACAGATAAAAACCTAAATATGTTGCATGTAAAAAATAAATGACAAGTTTTTAGCAACATCCCACAGGCAGACTCTGAGACGGGTAATGTAATAATTATTTAGGGGCTCCGACCTGATTTTATAAATTGTTTGTAATTTCTGTCAGAAACTTATAACCATGGTTAGACCCTCGATTTTCTCTGATGTGTGCATGTCGCTTTCAATGTTGCACCCGTGTCAGACCTGGTTTTTTGTTAATTCGAAATCTTTCCGTTGGTGCTTTTACACCTTAATGGGTTCAATTACTAAGGCAATAATCATTGGAAGTCGTACCTGCAAGAAAACTACACGTGATAGAAAAAGCTTTTGAATTTGATGACAATTGTCATTATTCAAATCTCTTTGCTGCAAATTTCCTATCAGGAACAGGTAAATACATACGTCTGTAATAATAGCCAACAAAATACAAAGAAGATTGGTAGTGCTTTTTAAGTATTTTTACTTCAGCAGAACACATAGGAAAGGAAAGCTGTAAAAAATAAATTTGTACACATGAAGGTCAGGGTAATTGAATTAAGTTTTGCTACTCTTATCTTAATTACATATACAGTTTGGGGGAAAAAAAGGTTTGGCAATCACTGGTTCTGTAAGTTGTTCCACTTCAAAAGATGAGTATGGTCTGTAATGTTCATCAAAGATGGACATTAACTGTTAGAGAGATAATGTAAAACTAAGAACCCAATACATCCCATTGTAATTTATTTTTTAAATCAGCTGCTTCCCATAGGTCGTCACCAGATTGCTTTAGCTGCTATTTTGGTCCATTCTTCCATGCAGATCTTCTCAAGAGCTGTGATGTTTTAGGGCTGTGACAGATTGTAAACTCTCTCCACAGATTCTCTATTGGGGTGAGGCGCAAAGGCTGGCTAGGCCACCCCAGAACCTTGAAAAGCTTTTTTTACGTACAGACTCATTTGGTGCTTGGGTGATGTGTTTGGGATCATTTTCATGCTGTGAGATTCAGCTACTTTTCCTCCTCAATTCAGTCACTGATGGACAGTTTTCTGCCCGAAATCTCACTATGCATTTATCCCTTTTCGTAATTTGTATCAATCATTCTGTGCCCTTCCCAGAAAAGCATCCCCAAAGCATGATGATTCCACCCCCATGCCAGTACATTACATATAGTGTTATTTACTCAGTATTCTCCTCCAAACACAAGAAGTGCCATTTACATCAAAGAGTTACCTTTTCTCTAATCTGATCACATTGCATTCTTCCAATCCTCCTCTGGATCATCCAGATGCTCTCTATAAAACTTACATAGGCCTGTACATGTGCTGACTTAAACAGGAGGACATTTGGGGCTCTGCAGAACTTGAACCCATGACAACATCTTGTGTTACTATAATGACCTTTGTTACTGTGGTCCCAGCCCTCTTTAGATCATTAACCAGTTCCCCTGTGTAGTTTTAATCTGTTTCCTCACCATTCTTAAGATCATTTGCACCCCATGAGGCGAAATCTTTCATGAAGACCCAGAGGGAGGGAGATTGACAGCGATGTTGTATTTATTTAATTTTCTAAGCGTTACCCCACCAGTTGATCTATTCACACCAAACAATCATCCTTATCTGACTCAGGTGTAGATTTTGAACATTACAGACTTCTCCCATCTTTTTAAATGGAACAACTTGCAGAATTGGCAACTGACACATTTGGGTCTTGCCCAAAAACTTTTTTAATTTTTATTCTCCCACTGCATCTTCTTTGGCACCCCTTTAGGGGTTACCACAGAAAATCTTCTTGACTCCATCTAACCCTATTCTCTGGTTATACCAATTACCCTCATATCCTCCACTAAATCCATAAACCTGGTCTCCTTCTAGGTCTCCTTTCTGGAAGGTTAGCTTAATAATATGCAACTGAGATATTCTTGCTCACACAGCTCTTGGTTTCATTTATATCTGATCAAATAAACTCGCTTTCAGTTTCTGGTTTTGAAAATCCTGGCAAGAACCATCTGCTCCTGCCATATGCTTAAGTGAGGGAGAGTTTATGTTCACCCATATAACAGGTGTGGGAATAAAAAGGTTGTGCAAACTCCTAATTGAACTCAATAATCTCTATTTTTTTTCCAGGCGCGTCCAGAAGACTATCCCACTGACCTCTTAGCCCACCAGGTCCCCATTTCTTTCCATAAACACTGGAACATCAATCCCGTTGCTGTTTTTAACAAGTGGCTAAGGGATAACGCCACGGAAAAGTCATCACATGAACTTGATAGGACCACAAAGACAGAGTTATGATGATTAAAGTGTGTAATTCTGTGTTCATATTTACAGATATAAATGTTTTTTTTTATTGTATTTCGTCTGACTGATAATGAAATGATACGAGACGGGGCTTTTACTGACTGCACCACACTAAGATGTTGAAAAGAAAATATAAATTGTATTCATTGATATCACTTGTCCAATTTGAGTCTTTTTATCTGGGACATTTTTTGTCAAATAATTGCGACTAATGTTGTCCGTTGTGTTGTCTTTTTATTTATTTATTTTTTCTGTGATGTTTTTCTATTCACTTCCATGTAATCATCACTTATGAGGTGCCTAAAGATCAACTGGGACTACAATGACTGTGGTCAAAACTAAAGTATGGAAGACCAATATTTGTGAAATTTCAGAGTTCTAAAGCATGTTGACGGTTAAAAATTACTAAATATTTCCAAAAGTAAGTTATTTGAAGGTATTGTTGGTTAGGTGGTTTAGATAAAAGCCTTATTTTATTCTAACTTCAACAGTCTTTCTTGTTTTTTTCGTTGCTTAAATCATTTGGTTTCACTGAGTGACTTTAACCTCACAAGCACTGAGGGAAAAATCTTTAATTCATGGACATACTTCCTGAAGAAACATTACACTGTGGTCTGCGGCAAAAAGAGGTTCCATGAACATCAGCTCCCCTTTTTCATTTCTCTATTTTCTCGCTCTCGAATAATTAATTGGCAAGCTTAGTAATTTGCTGACCATTATTGGAAATCATTCCAAGGCTTCAAGCGTTAGAATGAGAATAAAACATTTTTCATTTGGACTTTTGCCATCCTAAAAATGTAATTTTTGCTCATGTACTTCCTTCTCGTAAAAACTGGAGGTGACAGTAACAGTGACAAAGACTATTAGAAAAAGGGAGGATAATAAGAGGCTTATATTACTGTCAGCCAGTGTGAATATGAATAGTTAACAAAAGGAACCTCATTACAGACCATGAAAAACACATTGTAAAGCTCCACTCAAATGTTAGCAGCATTGCAATGCTCAATGCGCACACACCTAACATTGTAGTAGGCTTGTGTGTGCTTCATAAAAACGTATCCTCAGGCATTTGACGGCGAGCAATATCTGAAGCAGGCATCGTCTTTCTCACCTCAGAATTGTTAGCCGCTTGTAGGGAACACATTAAACTCAGAGTGGGACTCTCCCACACATGGAGTAATGAGGGGCCGTTAAAGAGTACAATGACAGCAGGTCAGCTGAAAAATACTCAGTCTTGATTTTTTACCAAAAGCTGAAAACGAGTGATTGTCACTATTATCCTCTAAAAGAAAAGAAAATACTTCCATTTTGAAGGACCATACACGGCTATAGTTTCTTAAACATGTATTTACAAATACAGGGAGTGCAGAATTATTTGGCAAGTTGTATTTTTGAGGATTAATTTTATTATTGAACAACAATTTTCTCAATGAATCCAAAAACTCGTTAATATCAAAGATGAATATTGTTGGTAGTTTTTAGTTTTAGCTATTTTAGCAGGATATCTGTGTGTGCAGATGACTATTACTGTGCATAATTATTAGGCATAACATCTCAATATTCACAATAAAATATACATTTCTGACATTCAAACAAAAACAAATCAGTATAGCCACCTTTCTTTGCAAGGACACTCCAAAGCCTGCCGTCCATGGATTCTGTCAGTGTTTTGATCTGTTCACCATCAACATTGCGTGCAGCAACCACAATTCCATTTGAACTGAAGCACGGTAGGTTTATTTTACTATAAAGTAAAAATGACCAATCACAGCAGACAACACACATGGGATGTCAGCAAAAAAATGATCAATCCATCTTTAAAGTCAGGTGTGTGGAAACTCTTTGAACTCTGCAAATACGTGACCAGTGTAGTAGAATGTTCTAATAATCTTTTTTTTATATAAACTGTGAAATCCAATGAAACTGAACTTTCATTTTCAACCTTAGATCAAGCTGTGGCTTCTGGAGCAATTCAGATGTTTTGCTTTTTTTTTTAATTCTTTGCTCGAGGGCAGTTGTGTAACAAATGTGAGTGCATGCAGGTTTTGATCCTCTTGGTATGAGGCCTCGAATCTGAAGTGCAATAATAGTTTTAAAACATTAATAAATCCAAACAATTTATATTTTCTGACTTTATAATGAAAATTATATATATATATATATATATATATATATATATATATATATATATTAGTCCCATTATCATTTCCCCTATTAATATTAATAAAAATATGGACAGTGTTGCCTGACCATACCTTTCTTTCATATAAGCCTATTTTAATAAAATCCTTTGTGAGCCACAAAGAGAGCTGAATGGAGAGTATTTGGGAGAAATGGGGTGAAATTTCTCTCAGAGCTGTTTGAGTTGTTGACGTCTTTGAACATGAGTATGTTTCCCTCTGAGGATTTACTTTGACCAGCACTGGAGCTCATGGAGAGCTGCTGCAGCTGTGGCGTGCTGAAAGTTGACTTTTCAATACACCGTTTCACTGCCATAACAGCCATGAAAAAGATTCCTTTTGCAAAAGCACTGAAGCATATGCAAAACATAATCTTCCAAAGATAGGGGGAAAAAAGAAAGAGGCTGAATCAAGTTTTATAAAGTTTTTGTGTAATCTGACAGTGACAGCCAGCAAATATTTGAAGGTAATGAGGGAACAGCTGAGCCTTGAGCTACAGAAATATTTCTTCAGTCACAGAAGTCTGATCAGATCAAAAGAAAATGTGTTGTTTCCACTTTGTCATAGTACTCCTTTCTAGTTTTGCATATTTGGCATCAACTCGCTGGAAACTGCCTGAAATGAAAAAACTGCAAAAAAGAGGGAGCCTAAAAAACAAAACGAGCGCTACTCTGTAGAAGAAAATCCCTAGAAAGTACTGGTGGTACAATTATCTACCCATACAATAAGTAATTTTTACTTAACAAGAAATCTTATAAGATTTAAAAATCTAAAAACAAAACGTCCCACATAAGCATTCAAAAAGGAAAAAATAAGGTAAAAAGCTCACAGTTAAAAAGAATTATCTTGAATTGAATATTATAAAGCCCAATAATAGGTCTATTTTTATTAGTTTTAAGCAAATGGTTAGTATTTTTTGAGTTTGTACCTAGTTGTTCATTTTGACTACAGTGAAAAAAACTAGTAAAAAAATGGAATTTACTAATTTTAGAACAAAATGAGAATATGATCTTAGTACGAGCTGGTCCATCCTAATGAAACTTTCATTAAATCTAAAACCAACACTTATTCTTAGAACATATATCAATTTTTTGTTTCCCATTTAATCATAATGAATACCAGTCTAACTTGTCAACATTTTATTAAAGTAACACCCTTCAAACTGAACCCAAATTACAGTGTAATTTGAGGGTTTTTTGAGCCTTAAATCAAATTTTTCTATTGTTATGAGTATGGAGCAAAGGGGTTTTGACTCATTTTAGTAATAATTTCTTTATTTCTAGATTCTAGCTCTTATTGAGACAAAACAATTCTCATCTCTGCTCATTTTGAGAAAAAAGAAGTTAAAACAACTTAATTGGTCAAATATGTTAAATGTCTCAAAACAAGGGATGTGAATATTTGCAAATATCAATTAGTTTGCAGTGTATAAATGGAAACAAACATATGTTTTATCGAAATTAAACAAATCCATTCTCTGAAGAACTATAGACTAAGACAGGTGAAAATACACGATGCATAAAACGGCATGATAGGACACACTAGCTTTCTGCAAATGCATGCATCAACCACCTGAGCTGTGCTGTATAGTTATCAGTCCCTCATGCCAGTCCAGGAATCATGGATCCCCTCTAGCGTTGCTTTTATTCACTTCAAGGACATTTGCTCATGCAAATATCTCACAAAATCCTCAGCTTGTGTGTAGTCTGCCTGCTCTGATGATGAGGACGGTGAAGCTTTTTGAGTCATGAAGATGAGCCTTTAGTGTTCTTATGTAAATTTCAATTTGACATGAATTTTATAGGTTGCCAATGTAAAATTCAGCTGACATTTGCAGCCTTGATCTCTCATTTAAGTATGTTCAAACTAGGCTTTTTCTCATTAGCATTTTAGCATTTATATCTCATTAACAATATCTGACATTAAGTTTTGTAAAGGTCTTTCCCATTTTTGGCTTTATAACAAGTCGGTTTTAATGTTTTCTGATGTACAGATACGTATCATTAAGCAACAATTATTTTCATCTCCAAACACACACTCACACACCAAAGACACATAAATGTCTAAAACCAAAACTCATCTTTAATCTTTGTTCTGTGACATACGGATGGTCTCCATCTTCATGTGGTCCTGACCGAAATGAAGATACACTGCAGACTGCTGCTGTGTTTTCACCATGCAATCAATAAAATTAAAACAGATTTAAAACATATGACTACCATATTTTATTTTAACACCTATACATAGAAAGTGGATGATAGCAAATTGTTATGCTTCAGTAAAACAACGATTGCAGTTAAGAAATATCTCCGTGGTCACAAAAACACTAGCAGCTACTAACTGATCATGATGTCTGGTCTCTGATCCTCAAGACTTTTCTGAAAAATTATCAGCTCCTATACCAGAATAGCATAAAATACAGAAAACATTGATCTCCTTGCAGAATCTCCTTGTGACAAGAAAACGTCAATGTGTGAAATGAAAATACGAATGAAAAAAGAATGAAAATGACAAAGGTAATGGTGTAAATAACAGCACCAAAAGGAACTGGAAAGAGATGAGAGAGAGAAATGTTTACTCTTTGCAGAAAACCTTGAAAACTGGATTAGAAGAGGATTTTATGGGATCCTTCAACATGCTTTGATGTGTGAAAAAAAAGTCCTGATTTTTGTACTCCTTGCCTTCTAGAGCCTGAAGACTGTTGATCTGTTGGAACGGGTTCTTCAATCTGAAGCTGTGGTCCAGGAGGCTTCAGGAAACAAAATGCAGAGGGACAATTCGGCTTGTTTCTTTCAGCAGAACAGCAGTCCTACCCTTTTTACACCAGCCTTACTGCAGAGGAAACTCATTTCCACCATTTGTATCTGGTATTTTGTCCATCCGGTTCTGACTCCAAGCGGATAGGTGAGAGCAGTAACCTAGATTGACTGGCAAATTGAGAGTTTTGCCTTTTGGCTCAGCTCTTTTTTTTTCACCACAAAGGAACAATGCCACGACTCTTTAACCATAACCATTCATCTCATGTTTGATGCGTGCATTTCTGAGATCCCTTTCTGCTTAAAGCCTATTGGATAGAGTGTTCATCATCATTCCACTAGGGGCAGTAGATAATTTTGTCTGGAAACGTTTTGCAAATTTTCAGAACTTTATAGTGAGAATAACTCATCTGTTGTTATTCTTTTATTAAATGACTGCTTGCTGTATTGAAAAAATGCTAAATTTTTTGATACTTGATTCTTTACAATACAGTTACACCGTGCTAAAAATGTGTGCATAAAATTTAAGTTAGTGGTTGGGTGGTAAGTTGTCTTTATTTCCTGATCATATCAATATTTTTGCATGTTAAACTAACAGTGTTGTGAGTAAAAACCTACAAAGTCTTTCAACATGTTGTAATAGATGCAATCTATATCTCATGAAAAATTATGTTGCACCATTTTTAGGGTTTTAAAAACATCTTAATTAAAAAAAATAAGAATAACTGTCTGTCAATTCTGTGTTGTAGTGACCCTTACAAGGTTAATGCAAATATTTTACCTTTCTGATCTGTTGATCTTATTCGTAAACAAGAACCTAAGATACTTAACTTCTCCTCCAAAAGATACGCTTTTTTGTGATTAAGTTTACAACTCACTCTGTTTTTTGGGAAGGCAATTGTTATAAAGCTCAAAAACTTCAAATGGAATATGCACTAAAACTAAAATCTGGTGTAATTTATATGGAAAGGATAGTGTTCAATAGCAAAAAAAAAAAAAAAAAGATATTGAAAATAAAACAAACATATAGTTTGTGTTTCTGACACGCTGACTATCGCTTGATTTAATCGGTTTTATTTTGGAATCAAAAACTTCTACGGGAGCCTGCAGCTCTTTGGATGCAGAGTGCCAAAGCTTTGATAGTCATGGGTTGCAGGAGGGAGTAATAACTTTAAGGAGCTTATTTTACATGGGAGAAGAGTGGGACCACCTGATTATTTGATCTTCCATTCCCATCCCGGGGTGTGTGTGTGTGTGTGACAACGCTGGAGGATTAGGGATAGAGTTTTGCGCCGCTGTCACACAGAATAATGTTCACCCTCTGGTTTTGCTGCAGCTGCATATCCTGACGAGGAACACCTGTGTGACTCCTTTCACTGCAGATTACAGAGTGTTTCATCTGATGGATGTTTGCTGCACAACCATCAGACATGCCTGTAGGTAACTTCTAGACTCAATCCCGCTCAGAGATTTTGCGACTGCTGGAAAGCGTTTTTCTGCAGAGAGGCAACAACTTCAAGGGTCTTGACAGTCGTATTATGCTGAAGTAATGAGTGCTGGGATAAAACTGTTTAACACATCCGCTCAGTTATGACGAAAAAAAAACACTTCCCTCTGTGCTACAGCCAGTCTAAGTTCCTCCCACACGTTGCTCTCATTTATCTTAGGGACGCAGCACACAAAGATGCCCACCTGCTCACATTCATCTCAGCAAGAAATGCAATCATTCTCAAGGAGGGGGAAAGCCGATGCAGCCCAGGAACCAGTTGTATCTATAGCCTGGTATAAGAGTGGAATTACTGTTAGAGTGTGTGTGCATAAAACATGGGAAGCAGCTATTTGCATGAGTGTTTGAGCCAAGTTCAACTTTTTTTTAATCATTTGCATATGGATATGGTGGCATTTCTGTCTTTTCTTTCACAGCCATTTGTGAGCGACATGACTCATCACTTCCTCTTTATCCCGCTGACCTTTGTGCAGATTGAGCGGACTTCATTTGTCTGCCGTGCTGCATTTAGAAACGATAATGTGTTGCTGAAGGTGCATACATTAGAAATGCTAATAGCATACACTGAAAATGAAATTGCGTGCATGTTAATGTGACAGCGGTAAAAGCTATTCCCCCGTTGTGTTTTGTTGGTTTACTTCCTCAGCTTTTCCTGCCTCATGTGCTTCATTGAAAATTCCCTTTTTCATGTTTAAAATGCAAAACTAATATATTTTCAATAAAGAGACTCTCAAAGCAGTAAACAGTAGGATTTTTATTTAGTTGTCTTCTCCCTCAGTCAAACACACTGAGGTTCTTTTAAACCTTATTATTAGAAATCATATTCCTGAACACACTCATAAATAGAATACTATCGTCAATGTGCAAATATTGCACCACCGGAAATTAACAAAATCCCTTTTACCTCATTGCAAAACTGAAATGTCATCCTCAGAATGAAGCCTGTTGACATTTGTGGTCTCATCTAAATTTGTAAGGTTTTAAACTTAAATAAAGATTTGGTTGAATGTGTTCAAACAGAAGAGAAACAATGCTTATGAACTGAAGCCCTTTGGTGAGAATTACAATAAGGTGAGGGTGGAAGGGGACATTTTTTAATTAAATTGTATAATCTGCTGTAAGGAAGTACATAGTTGGTAATGAACTTGCCTTATCTGCCACTCCTTTAATACTTCTTTTGTCTTTTATTATTCTGCTGCTTTCTGTAAACTATGCAAGTTTATTTGCATGGCACAGTTTGCTATAGACAATTCAAAGTGTTTTTCATGAAACATTCAAGAAAATATGATTAAAGCAAACATTTAAAGAAAGTTAGAATAAAATGAATTTAAAGAAAGCTTAAAGTAACAGTGTGGATGTAAACTTTTGAATCAAAACTAATCCAATGCAGCCTAGAACAGGTGGATCTATAATCTGGATTTAGATAAGTGCAATAAGAGTGTTTCATCTGATCTAAAGCTTTATAAAAGTCTGTTCTAGATATGTGGAAGATATAGTTTGAGTGCAGCTTCTCCATGTTTGGTTTTAGCTTTAGGTAGTGACAACAGACTGGATCTGGATGACCAGGTAGGATTCAAGGATTCAAAGTTCCACTCCCATCATGTTTTGACCTATTTTCAAAGCGCTCCCAGTGGTCTTTTTATTTTTACCATTATATCATTTTTAGCTAAAGTAAAAAACCTGTGTTGTTTTCTAGAAAATAGCTTCTGTAGAGTGACAGTAGTTCATTAAAAAATGTGCCGCTTACTTGTGGGCGGAACTGTTGATGCAGAGTAAGCCTACACCTACTTCCCATTATCTATGTGTTTACACACTCTCCCGCTAACTTACAGCCCCTCACTCCCCAACATAACATTACTGATGCAGCAAAAAAGGCAAACAATATTGGAGCTATCCAGCAGTACAGTTTCGATCCAGATGGCAGATCAGACGAGGAAAACAAAGACGTACATGGATCTATTTGTCTGAAACTGGATGCATCAGAATGGAGAAGAGCAGGGAGCTTGTGGCATATTCTGGGTTTAACTTAACAGCAACAGGATTTTTTGTTTGGGATTTTTTTGTCTGCTCCTGATTCATCACAATTTGAATAAAGAAATGCTCAGAATTTCAGTTTTATGAATATTTTTTCTTTATATATGTCCTCTGTATTGAAAAAGGCTGCAAGAACATGTTGAAACACAAAGAAAACACAATTTTCATTGGAGCGAGTGTTTGAAGTCTGACCTCTGGCAGAAAGGCAGCCTGTGTAAAAACCTTTAAAACTGGACTGATGTGGTGTACTTTTCGTTTTGTCAAGATAACCTATTAAAGAAATTGCTCATTTATGCGTAATTATGGAGTCATACAGTAAAACACATTGATTTTTTCTCTTTGTATATGGGTTTGGTAAAGAAAACAGCTTTTGAGCTCCAACTTAATACAATAATAAAGTCTTCATTCAAATTTTCATAATCTACCATGAATTAGGAATTGTAGTATTATTTTATAATCTTTTTTTCATAATCTGACTCCACATCCTTTTAAATGTTATAGTAAAATTTTGTGTGAAATAATGCTTCAAGTTGGCTAATTTAAAGGCTTTTTGATCCAAAATGCTCACAACGGCACACTTTTCAGAGTGGGAAGTGTCCACATGGATTTAAATGATGAATCTTGCATTTATAGTCACAGAAAGCTCAGTCCACAGATCTGCTACTTAAGACCACATCAAAACGGAACCCTCGCTGAGAATATTGCGCTGCCATATCAAAAAGTGGCTGCAAATTGGTTCTTTATTATGAAACTCAATGTGCCACTTTTTCTCTAGAGTCTTGCTGTAGACGAGGTTTGTGCTTGTGTAGACCATTCACTAATTTTCTTTCAGGAGATTGTCTTTATCTCACCTGTGGCTGGAAATTATTGCAAGTTTTCTGCTATGCTAGGTTGTTTTCTTTAGGCTTTTTGGATCTCATTTGAGGATTGTCTTCTTAACCCTCCTGTTATGTTGCGGGTCAAATTGACCCGTCTAAAAGCAAATGCAACCCCCCCCTGCATGTTTATATCACAATGATACTCTTCGGGTGAATTTGACCCAGCAGTCAAACTGGAGGTACAAGGATGTCTTATTATTATTAGTATTCCTTTATTTGCAGCTGTCAGACATGTTTCACCCCAATAACACACATAGACACATACATACAAACACACACACAAACACACACACACGCAGGTGCATAGGTGTTTCGACTTTTGACAGCAACCATTTGTGTTCTCGCGGGAAAACTCAACCCACATTCAGTGGACAGGAGAGGGGCAAAACATATAAAAGATTCTCTGCATGGGAGTCCTTCGAACATCAAATTGATCTAGGAACATCATCTCTGTTCCTCGAGAAACGAACAAAACAGGAGTTAAACTACTCATCTATTTGAAGTTAGCAAAGAAAACAAGTGGTTGATCTGGAAATATTTTTGGTTCATGTGAAAATTCCAAAATACAAATTTCACACCGTCCTCAAACATTTTCGAAAAATGTATCAGAGCAATAAAACTGTCAGTGGCTGGGACTCTTGAATAATTTCTGCAAGCATAGAGCCATCAAAACCAAAGAAAAAAAAGAGATGATAGACACATATGCACTCAAAACTTTTTCCCTTTATTATTCTTGAAATAACTCAGGAAACAAAGAAATGCATTTACTCTGTTCATTGGCCCAGCGCCCATTACTGCAACTTGAATTGTTTTGAGTATTTCATTATCTCGATTGTCTCCATTATTATTCCTCTGGCCAGATTAAAATCACTCCACATGTAAATTCATGCAGGACTGATGAAGCCAGAGTGCAGATACGCTCAACAGAGCACTACACGGAATTTAATCAAGTGTGGCATTCAAATTTGAATGAGGCTCTGTAGTTTGGTCCATGCTGTGACACTCTGAAAATGTGCCCCAGTACAGTTTAATGTTGCGACCATTTAAAATTCCTTCACACATGCTTACTCTTTCTTTTAGTGTCCATGTCTGATTCTTTAGCACAGAAAATTGCTCTGTCATCCCTGCAGTCTCAATCCAAACTCATCCCTTGTGGTTCTGACAGATATACTGGTGCTTGAACAGGTATCCTACTGACACCTTGACCTCTATTACTACTACAAACTATTTTAAGCCTTGTTGGAAAAGCTAAACTAAAATGTAACATCCAGAAAGTTGTGACGCACTTAAAATATTATCTGTAACATATTTTTTCTTAGAGATCCAAAGAATAATATGTATTTTTATTTTAATTACTGCATCTGTACACGTCTGGTCTTTCTGTTACAAAACCTTTCTAAAATTAAAAAATTGATAAAAAAAATAAATCAGAGTCTTTTTTTGTTGAGTCATGCAAACTATATTGCAAGAAAATCTATAAACGGATGGCAATTTTCCCCCTGGAATTAGATTAAAATGATATAACCCAATTGTCTTTCATAAATCTGGTTAAAGTTTGGCTTCTAACAATTGTTGCTCAACACTTGCTGCAATGACAGAAAGCAGCGTTGGTCCTCCTTTACCATAATGTAAAATATTCATTTTGATCTAAATCAATTACCTTTTTTTCTGAGGTCTTAAGCTTCTTACAAAGGATATTGTCTACCACGTTTGTCTCTTTTTTAGTTAATGTAATCATAGTAAATTGAGACACTTGTGACAATTTCGCTGCTAAATCTGTTTGCCAACTATTTAAGGAAAATGCCAGAGTTTTTTTTAGATGTTTTGGAGAACTCCTCATGAATGCCATAGTTACATATTATCTCCCAAGCAAGCTCCTACACGCAAGTTAAATTAAAACTAAGTTCTTACTAGAAAGGAAAACATACTAATGCTTTTCCAAATATCCATATATGATGTAATGCAATCCATACTGCTCAGTATCTAAATAATGAATTATGTTTTTCTGAAATTGATGCATAATGCACTGGTTTCCAGTTTTTCAGGTTTGGTAGTGAATTTAGGCCCATTCGCCAATCTTTTTTTTTTTCTTTTTCAAAGCTTTTCTTCTTGTAAAAAGACAGATTTTCTGCTATTTCATGATGCACCAAAATGTCAAGCAGTTGAAATGCCTTTAGCACTTTTAGAAAAATGCAGGAGACCAGACAAAAACTCAAAGGTGTTAATACATAAACTTGAATGACAAAACCATGAACTAGGCAAAACAAAACGACGATGAACTGAAAACCAAATACATTTTAATGTTGAGGATGATTAACATAAATAAAATCTGCTGTAGATAGTTATCTTAAACCTTGTATGACTGACAGGGAGGACAACTGAAACCTGTATATATAACTGAAAAACATACCAAAGTACACAATCCTCCATTGTGTACTCAAAGGCATTTGATGGTGCTAATCAGTCTTCTTTAAAAGAAGAAAATAGTTGGTGATGGTGTTTTCACGCCAAAGCTACACAGACAATGTAGCAGAATTGTGAACACACAATGCTACACTCTAAAAAGAGTATTTGAGCTGTAGTTGGAAAGATGTACTTTTTTACGTTGTTCTAACTTAATTATTTAGTTTGGTGAAAATAAATCATTTTTTTGAGTTCATTCAACTTAAAAATAACATGTAGTTGTCTGACATAGTTATTTTACTTTCAATCAACTTAATTCAATTAAGTTGGTGTAACTTTGGTGTGAACTTGTCGATGCATAATGATGTCATAACGTGAGGCAGTGCAAGGAATTATGGGATACCATTTTCTTTGCCTATCTTGGCAGATTGTGGTTTATTTGTGAGTTTTTGTCCATGGGTTTTGTTGTCCAGCTGTTTTACTCTGTTTGAACTAGTAATTTAAACTGTTATGTTTATTTCTTTCTGCACCATGAGTTAGAGTTTGGTAGAGGATGATGACCAACCCCCTTGTGCTGTAAAATACCATAAGTCCCAAACATAAAAGACAGAGTTTGCAACATGTGAGCTCTTGTCTTGAAATGCAATACATTGCTGGGTCATTCATGTCATTGATATGAAAATTAACAGGCCCAGAGGTGGACACTTTGGAATAATTTGTCAAATAAAATTGTATAAACAAAATTGAAATAGTTTCTGTAAGTTAAATCAACATTTCAAATTAAGTTGGATAGACATAAAAAATTAAGTTGAATAAACTTAATTCAATTAGGTGTTACCAATTGAAGTAATTCAATTAAGTTAGATCAACTTATCAATTTAAGTTGGATAAACATAAAAATTTTAGTTGAATAAACTTAATTCAATTAGGTGTTACCAATTGAAGTAATTCAATTAAGTTGGTTCAACGTATCATATTGAGTTGGATAGACATTAAAATTTAGGTTGAATAAACTTAATTCAATTAGGTGTTACCAATTGAAGTGATTCAATTAGGTTGGATCAACTTTTTTCTTTTTAGAGTGTAGTTGATTAGATGCTGCTCTAAAAGTGTGTGGAACTATGGCAAACTCTAGTGTGCTTTTAGACTGAAACCCTGGTCAGGTTTGATGGGAGAGATGGATGGATCCAAGTCTGAGAGAAAACCTGATATATATAATAAGGTACATAAATTAGGAACAGGAATCCAGCAGGTTAAACATAACCTTCCTTGTAGAAGTACCGGCTGTCTGGAAATGTTCTCTTGAGGGATTTTCTCTTTTTATCGCACCGGACGAAGATTAGCTTCTGCCTTTGGGACATAGATGTAATAGAACTATCCACATCTCAAAGGCTAGTCATTTATTGATGAGACATTTCATCTGGGTCTTAACTTGTGTGGGAGTTTTTGTCTCAAGAGTTGTGAGTCTTCTTGTTTTTGTTTTGTTGTGCAGCTCTTGTTCAGAGATTTTTTTCCCCATGTTTTATCTTAAAAGTGTATTTCCATCATTCATGGTGTCTAGCTTCCATTCCTTTGACTGTCATTGTCTCTGATCTGTCTTGATTGTTGTTGCCACCTGAGTCTCGTCACCCCTTGGGTTTATATTTAGTGCCATCTCCATATTCTTTTGCTAGTCCATCTGTTCCTTTTGCTCGTCACATCTCTGTGATCGGCTCTAGTCTATGTGGCCTCATTCACCCTGTCAATCTACCTCATGATTTCCTGGCTTCTTGTTTACGAGGCGTCTTTGTTTTTCATTGCAGATTTTCTACTTTGACTCTACTTGATCAAAGTATTTCGTCCTCATCTGAAATGAATACTTGAATGCTTCAATTTATGGTTAAAATCATTTTGGACCTCGTTAGTATTAATGCTCATCTATAAAAATGAAAAACTTTTTAAACGTGGCTAGCTTTCTCCCTGGTGGCACATGTATATTTACAGTGAAGGAAATAATAATTTGATCCTTTGCATATTTTGTGGATTTGGCCTCTTAATAAGAATAGTCATTCTAACGGTAGGTTCTTTTGTAGATTTGAGTGATAATCTGAAAATCTGAAAGAAAATTATGAAGTCAACTTTAAAAAAATAATCCAATTTAAGTATTTGATCCCCTAGTAACCATCAATGATACATTCACATCAAGCTTGGCAACATACATTCAAGCAGCCACTTCCAAAGAAACATAAACGTGTATATATGTGTTTCAGGCTTCCGCATTCAAATGTTTTGCTTTTGTGCATCACTACGCATGTATCTATGACTATTTTCGGGCTCTATGTACAAAATGCGCTGCCATTGAACGCTCATTGCAAGTTGAACTAGGTGAAACCATGAACGATCAGAGACCAGGATTTGGTAGTCACGTATGGATGAAATCATCTTTAAATCATGGAAGTGCCAACCATTTAAACATAGATCATGGAGGAAAAAATTAACAACTGTGGTTTGTGTTCAGCCGGAATTACATGACACCAAACTGTTCCTGTAATAGAGCTTTGAAAGAAAAAGCCTGAAGCAAGATTAGCGAGATTTGCACCGCTTTGACATTTCGCACCAAGCCTCTTTCAATTGAAGGTACATGTGCTAGTATTGGGTAGTGACAAACCAAATGCAAAATGAGCATTCAAAAACCTGCATTTAGCCCTTTCTTGACACATGCCCAATTTGTTCTGGTCCACGCAGACCAGTTAGACCAGGGGTAGGCAAACTACAGCCTGGGGTGCCCTATGTGGCCCGGTAAACTAGTTAATCTGGCCCGCCAAATTTGAGTAAATAATGTTGATAATCCTTATTGATGTTTTATTTTCCCTGTAATTTCAGTGTCTCCCTGTAGATGGTGCACTACCAATAAATTAAACCTTTGTTGCAGAAAGTTATTCTGCATTCACATGGTCTTGGAAAATGTGTTGTTTTTCTGACAATCATACATGTTTTCTCAGGCGAACAGTCATTCGTTTGATCATTCCAACATGACCTGAATGCAGTGTTTCTCTATGTCTGAGTTTACTCTTCATAGATCAACCCATTGGTGCAATTGGCACTAAAATGAGAATAAAAAATACAATTCTGACATAAAAACTCCAAAAAGTTCTGTTTTGAAATATACATATTCATTTTCAATCAAAATCCAAGCATGTTTTCATCCAGATTCCATATTATGCCTTTCTCTTATGAGGTGGAATACCAAAACACATCACGCCTCTTTGAACCCTTGAGTTAGGCATTTCTATTAAAAAATGCAGCAACAAAT
Organism: Oryzias curvinotus; assembly: GCA_023969325.1. Classification (NCBI taxonomy): domain Eukaryota; kingdom Metazoa; phylum Chordata; class Actinopteri; order Beloniformes; family Adrianichthyidae; genus Oryzias; species Oryzias curvinotus. Next base: position 12,331,208 of record CM043718.1, on the reverse strand, counting down.
AAAATACAAGTGATCTTGCAAAACTGTACAGCCTTATTCGATCATTTTAAAGTTATTGTAGTTTGTTGATGTGCTGTCAAAGACATGAGTGTTGTGATCTAGTTTGCATTCCTTTGACTACAATAGGACTCAGAAAGCCTTTGCCTCTCTCTGCTGAAGGTAAATTCTTCTGAAACACCAGCACTGATCACACCTGTTCTTGCAGTGAGAATGTTTGTGCTAACAAGTTTTTATCTTTAAAAGTTTGTCAAAAGATTAAACGGAGATGAACTGTTTCTACAAACAAATTTGCACACGGACTTCTTCTGAGAGGGACGTTTGCAAACTTTCAGTTTACTCTGAGTCACTGCAGAGATTTACAGCTTAATATTATCCTACATTCCATTGTGACAGGTTGTAGCTCTCTTGAAAAATTATTGTTCCATTGGTGCCTTTTCTTTTTTCCCAAAAGTACACGTGCACATCTTACAAGATGAGATAGCTCAGCTTCTGGAAATGTATTATGAAGCTGATGTGATCTCGTATTTATTGGAGCGTTATCACAACTCTGAGACATGGTGTAATGTGGAGTGTTGTATTTCAAAGAGAGAAGAATTTTGATTCAATAAAAGATTAAACAGGAGGCTTTGCTGGGAGCTTTTTTTGTTGCCGGACCCATGGCTGCTATACGTCTGAGGGGAGATTAGCAGGTTGGGGACAGGCGGATATCACACTGATGGAGGAGGCTGTGCTGGCCGGAGCAGAAAGCATTTGTAGGATCTACAAAGCTCACCTCAGCTTTGCCATTATGCGTTCAACTGTGACACTGGTGTTGTTCGTATTGATTTTCCCTGCTATTCTCCTAGTTTCGGGCTGATTTCTGGTTTTGTGCAGAGCCAACACAGAAATAATAATTTTTTGGTGCTTCAAAGAAAGATCCATCATTGAAATTCTCTGTAACAGGATTATGTATATAAATTAGAATTTGAAATTTGAATGATTTGAATAATAAACAGAAAAGAAGTATTGCAAAGAAGTTATTGCAATACAACCTGTAAGTCTTCAAATATAATTTCAGACTATAAAGCATTGCAAAAAAATAAAAAATAAAGGGTTGAATATGTTTTACCCTGTAATATATCACATCTCCTAATGTATTTGCATTTATTTTGAGTGACAAACATGAAAGAAATTTAAATAATATGATCCACATTCCAAAAATCGCACATTTTATGACAAAGAATGATGCTTTTATTGCAAAATAGAGCAGAAAGTAACACAACATTATTAAAGTCTTTCTTTAAATATTTCCTTTGGTATAAAAAACATGTCTTAGAATGCACACAGTTTTCTTTCGTGTCTGTTTTATTTATGTATTTGAGCACTCTGCCTCTGATTGGAACGCCTTCGCAGGACGAGAATGTGCTTCATCAGACCTGCAGTTCAATCAAATGTGCTGTCATTCAAAATGTACGCCTTCACATAAAATGTCAGAAATAAAAAAAAAAAGTCGAGAGTACAATTTTGATAAAAGCTGAAAGCTTGAGTGTATGTTTGTGTCCTTTTATACTAAGAAATGGAAGACCTTATACATAAAGCGCCTTTCAATGAAAAATGTTCAACTAAAGATAACATTTAAACCAATAAAAAATAGTAGGAAGAAGCATACAAATGTTTAGGCAAATAAAAGCTAAATCTAAATGTCCTCACTTTCTTTTAGGACTCAATTTTATCAGCAACCCAAAATAATCTAAAGTGCATTCCACGGTCAAGACACAACAAACATCTTAAAAGGAAGAACTCCCCTAGGTTTAGAACTGAGATTCAAGAACTGCTGGCACTTAATATTCAGGTGACTGAGTGCGTTTGTTCCCATTGTTAACAAGTAGTATTGGCAAGTTGCGGGTTACCTGTTGACACACAAAAACTCTAATTTATTCGTAAACTCCCACTCTGATTTTAAAAGCGTCCCCAGTAGTCTTTTAATTAAGATTACGCCGGTTTTGAGCCTTAATAAAAATCGTTTTCTAGGACATTGTTTTTGCAAAGTGGCATTGGTGCATTAGAAATTCCCTGTGAGTTGTGGGCGGAGCAACCCCGCTCCCCTTCCCCTCCCCGTTGCTGAAAATTTAAACGTGACAAATACGCCCTTTTTTCAATCTGCTTTTGGCTTTTTTTTGTCTGCTCCTGATTAACGATTTGAATAAAGAAATCCTCTGGAATGCAATTTTAATGTTAGTTTTCTTAATATATATCTCAAATCCTCTGAAAAATGTAACAAAAACATGTTAGGGTGTATTTCAACTGGACACATTATAGTCCACTTAAAGCAGGGGTTCTCAAAGTTTTTGTAGCAGAGGGCCAAACTAAGAACTCAACATTAGACTGGGGGCCAATTTTGGTGAAAAATTATGGATAAACAGAAAAAGTTGTTTTTAATAACTTTAATGACCAAGTGTCATTTGTACAATTAACCAGGTCCTCCAGATGTTTTCCTAGTTGCGGTCGGAGGTTGCTGCCCAGATCTTCTCCTCGTCTAGTAATTGTATCATTTGACAGAATTATTTCTTCAAACTTTTTCTTTTGCCCTGGACAAACAATGTAAGCTACTTTCAGCATACATTCTTTTTACAAACTTCCCGTCACTTAACCCTTGTTCTATCCTAAGCACTTTAACATTGGGAGTTGGGTCATCTAGACCCCACTAGACAGTGCGCTGAACCGTTTTTCTTCAATGATTTGTGATCTTCACTGGTGTCCATGGATTACATGAAATCCTCTCCACCTTTATCCACCTTTGTCATGGTAGGGAGAACACGTCAATGTAAGGGTGGGGTCATAAGATAGCACAAGGGTTAAGGACTTGCTTTGCTGGGCCATTTCCAAAGCCACAACGTAGCTAGCTTCTGTCACAGCTTCACTGGATTCAGCCATTTTTGTAAACATCTGGTGTGCAGCATAGCCTCGTTGTAGTTGTTGGAGCTTATTGTTCTGCTCCTCCACAGTAAATTTGTCACAAGTTTTATGATTTGTAACATAGTGATGATTTATATTGAATACTTTGAGCATTGCATTTACCTGCTTGCAAATCAGGCACATGACTGTATCCAGCCCATGAGGTACGACAAAGTTAGCATTTGTCCACTTAGCTGAAAAGCACCTTTTCTTTTCGCCAACACAACGTTTTTCCTCAAAGGAACCTGCAAAGTGGACCAGAGTTTCATTTCACCGATGATCCGGAACAAATTTTCAGCCTGAATACACCCAAGCTGACCCTGGTCCAGGACCAAGAACCACTCTCTGACCCATCTTTGGAGGTGGCCTCAGTTTGTTTCCAATCGGACTGAGCTTCAGTCCGCTCTGTCAGAATGTAGCAACAGATGAGCCGCGACAAATGTAAAGCAACAATTCTCCAACTGTTTATTATTTAGAACATTTATTTTAACACAGCTGAAAATGCTTCTTACATGCTTCTCTGAGTCACGTTACGCAGCACGCACTGCTGTGACGACATCCTAAAAGCGACCTTGTAGTTTCCTTAGCAGAATTATCTTAAAAAAATATTATTAATAATAATAATAATAACACACTTTATTTGTATAGCACCTTTCAAGATAAAAATCACAAAGTGCTTCACAGTAAAACACGGTAAAACACAATAAAACACAGTAAAACAATTTTCAAAAGATAGGTTTTTAGGGTCTTTTCTAAAAGAAAACACTGAGTCGGCAGATCTGAGGCTGAGAGGAAGGGAGTTCCAGAGGGATGGAACCACTGCTGCAAAGGCTCTGTCACCTTTAGTTTTACCATAACACCGCAACGATGAGACACTGCTGCTCATCGAAATGTGGTTGGATGATTTCAGACTCATCAAAGCAACTTCTAACGTGATACACATTGCTTCTAACTGTTTTCCCGACAATCTATTTGTCACGAACAATTATCAGCATACCTTCTTAGCTGTCTTCTTGCCAGTAACCGCCCTGCAGCATGTCTTCAAACAATAAAAGCGAGTAAAAAATTTTGATACAGGGGTTTTAATATTGGTCAGCAAAATATAAAGTTTGAATGAACTACCTCGAGAAGGACTGAAAAGCCAGGACTTTCATATCCTCTGTCTCTAGTTGCTTGGCTCCGCCGTTATCATTCCTGACCAGTGAAAACATTTTTATTCAGGTGGTTTTGTTTACAAGCTTTGGTTCGAATCAGGATAGGTCGCTTAACAGAAGTCTAAATATAAACCAAATGCAAAGTTCCGAGCTCGATCCAAATTGAGTGGACTGGGTCCTGAACAAACGGTTTTCTCAATCTGAATACTCAGTTAAAAACATAATGTTCATCCAAGTTGGTTTTTAAATATGCAACTCTGTTAATCTATTTCACAAATATTCATGAAGGAGTTTTCATTAGTGTGTCTTTACTAAAGCCATGCAGTCTCTCTTAAAACCTCTTTTAAATTTGACATTTCTAACTTTTTTTCTATTAAGCTTTTCAAAACTTTCTCACTGCTGGAATCCCTTTTACACTGTCAACAACATTCACAGGACTTTTCAGTTCATCCAGTTCTTTTTCCTTTGCTTTCTCTGCTGTCATTTGCCTCACACACACACCTGCAAATGCATTGTGGGCAGTGTGGGGGGTGGATGTCTTATTCAGACATGTTGACAGGTGGACTGTGGAGGCTGGAAATCAAACCCCCGGCCCTCCACTGGGTTGCTGTCTGCTGCCACCACAAAATCTGATGCTGCACATCCACATAAAGTTTTATTATCTGTAGATTTATTTTCTATTATCATGTGATTCTTTGGACCTTTAAAACATGTTTGCACTGCTTCTCTCTGTCCTTGTGCAAATAGGTTATGTCTATTTTGGGCTACATATTTTAATTCAGATGAGATATTATTCATAGTGTGACAACTTGTGATGCAAAACAATGCCATTTCCCAAAAAAAAAAAAAAAACACAATTTCTCCTTGACCAGAGTTACTGTGTTTCTGTCTGTATTAATAGTTTCTATCCTTCCAAATGCGACTTTGGAAATTTTTCAAATATTTAAGATTTACTAATGGACATTTAAGATTTTTTAAAAATCCTTTATCAAGCGTGCACATCACTCAGGTTGGATCCCACTGTCAAAATACTTAACTCTCAAAAAGAAACTGAAAGCAGTTTTTGCTGAATTTTTTTTTTTTACTTTTTTAAAAATTCATCTCAGTCCTGTTTGGCAAATTGATGTCAGTGTTTTAGAACAATGATCCATTTGATATACAAGAATCTCTGTTTTCCACCCAGACCTAGAAATTTTGGAGGCTCAAAATCTTTCCAGTTTTCTAGGAAAAAAACTTACATACAGCAATTTTTTAGCCCCAACATTATACAAATTCAGAGCTTCTAAAATGGAAATAATTGTTCATCACTCAATGCTTCATTTTTTGGTTTATCCTGCTTTTGGATGTTTATTACAGCTCTTAAATAATCAATACATTATAATAACTGCTTATAAAACTTTAGGCTTCACATTAGGTGGTATTTTCCTTTTTTTATTATTTGTATGTCATTATGTCTTTAAAACCAGTCATTTAGTCCAAAGAAAATGTTAAAAAGGCAAATCTGACACACCATCCATCTGTTTTAGTATAATACAACCATCACAGGTCTGTGGCTGCCAAACGTTCCTGTGTCCTTGTTCAAATACCCAGCAAAACCCATTGAAGCTGTGCAGCCCATCTGTAGCTCCATCAATATTATTTGTAAAACCGAGCAGCACAGTCCAAAGCCTGCAGTCAGAGCATCCACGCAAGACAGATTTTTTGATCCACTCGCCGGCCGAACTGCCGCTTCAGTGCCTTCTGCCTGATCAACTGCCTCCTCTATGAGGGACCAGTCAGTTGTGTTGTAACTCAAATGTTTCAGACTTTGTCTATGCACCGACTGAGACAAAGTGTGACTCATGAGTCTCCTGGCCTCAGACAAAAATATGTGGTGGGCTTCTGGGTGAAATCATTTGTTCTGAAGCAAGAATTCTGTCAATGTGGAGGTTTTAGACACCGCATAACCCTGCTGAAACATGTCAAGATAGCACTGAAGCTTACGTGCAAAAAATTTTTTCAAAAAAAAGCTCTTACTCTGAAGAAAATGTTACTTTCTCATATCTTTGTGGGCTTGATCTTTCACAGCTTGTTATGAAAACTTATTTTTTAATTGGCTAGCAGGCTTTCATCTCAGCTGAGAGGTATCCTTCATGGGCATCAAAGCGCAGCGATGTGACAGCCATACACATCCTTCTTAATGCTGAACTTTTTACTCCAGCAGGATGAAAGTAGACCTGAGAGCAAATCAGGCCACCGCAGCAGCTATGAGTTATGTTTCTGTGTCGAGGTATTTTCTTTTTGTTGTTGTTGCGGCATTGACATGTTATTTCACCGTTGAGTTACTCAACAGAACCAGCATTGGAAACATTCTAGCATAAAATAGCTGGGTTCTTTTAGAAGAACAAAACCTTTTCCTTAGGTGGAAATTTATCAACTTTGCATTCATGCTTTGCTAGAAAATCCTGATCATTTCACATTTCAAACCAAGTTTCTGCTTTTTCAGAGAATAAGCGAGATCTGTTTCTAATGCTTTCTGTCCCAGTGCACCTGGTGTTCAGCTGCTCTCTGGCGTTCAGCTGTCATTGGGATCAGCTGTGATGTGTGCATGCGGTTGACAAAACAATTTTCTTATTCTCATCTGGACTGAGCTCTTGGGCAGGCTATCACCTTGAATCAGTACAATGTTCACTCTGAGTGGTAAAGCAACTACGCTCCAGAGTTCGGAGGCCTGGCAGTGGACGACACATGCACAAATCAACATCTGTGTCTGTCACCAGACCCTTTTAGAAATCAATGCTAGCATTTTATTTTGTCTGATCTTTATGGGTTTTTTGTTTTTTTTAGGGGTTTAAACTTACTTTGCAAATTGAACTGTCAACCTCTGACAAACTTTAGTGTGTGCAGGAGTCCTCCAGCTCTTGGAGAAATCATGTTATTTGACGCCATCTGCTGGATTTGAATCCTAAATCTGTAATGTGACTTTCCAAAGGCTCTTCACTCTGCAGAACACACCAAACTGTCTTAGAATATATCACAATCAAAGGAAAAAATGTAGATGTACTAGTTTAAAAAGTTCTGTTTATTTTTTCACTTCAAATGAGGGTTCATACTATGTTGATGAATGTTGTCTTTTGTTCCCAATAGATTTTTTCCCCCCATTGATTCCCCCCCCCATTGTTTTGTGAAACAGAGAGCTCTGCAGTGGTTATACACCTTGGTTTAAGTTTCTGGTCCTTTATTTATTTGTTATTTTTGTTTGTGTGATGCCCTGCCTGTATATTTTGAGATGTGTCTCTTTTTATCAAATTCTTTATCAAGCATTTATCAAGTAATGTGACTCTGGACGTGTTTAAAGCTGATTGTATTGGTGAAGAGCAAAAAGCAAGTTTTTGTTGATCCATGAATTTTATGTCAACACAAAGTGTATTTATTGTGTACGTCAAAGTTATATGCATCTTCATCCAGTTTAAAATTTGTACTAGTTACTAATTTGTGGTAAGTGTGTTGTGGCCTTATATACTACAGGCATTTTAACTGCATTGAACTTTTCTTCTATCAAAGTACATTTTAAGACTCTGGTTTAACCCATGAACGAAATACTTTATATACATTTTATTTATGCATACTCCACGCTATGATGCTCACTAGTTTCCGTAGTTGTTTCCATGGTTAGCAGATCAACAGAGGAAGCCACAGGCTTGCTTCCATTCTGACAATTTCCTCCTGGAGAAGCAGGGGAGCCACGTCTGGATGTTTTTTGTGGATTATAGCTCTGTGTTCATGCCATTCTTCCCAGCACACTAAGCTTCTTCCAACTGTAGGTGGCAGACATATTCTAGCAAGAGAAAAGGAAGGAGTCCCTCCCTGCGTCCAGTGTGAACACCGTGGGCTAAAGACGCACTCAAGATTGTGCGTTTAGTACGTTAACAAACGCGTGTCACACACCTGATGTGTCTGTAGCCTAGTTTTTTAATAGCCACAACCATTTTAATGTTTCAACAACACTGTCTTCATGAGACATAAAACAAGAAATAGACAGATGGTGAATGTGACTGAAAATATGCAATTTTCCATACCTATTAGTTTATTTCTCCTCTTATTTTTAATTCCTTGCTAATTGAGTTTATGGATAATTGCTGCAGTTTGAATGGTTAGTATTTTTTTTATTATGCTGTGTGCAAATGTTACAAATGTTTTTATTTATCTAACAGATTTCCATGAATTTTGATTGAATTGGGTTTACACAATAATATCTTATTTCTTTTGATGTTATGTTTATTTTTTTCACAGAAATGAGTCCATTTCAGCTTCCTGAACTATTCTTGTTCTTTCTTTACATTTCACCCTTTGAAAACATGACAGTTTGGTTTAATTCATTCCTGCTCAACTATATATTTGTGAGCAGGAATTACATAAATAATAACATTAATCTTAAAGCCTTTTCAATGTGTCATTCAGCAAGCAAGCAGGTGTAAAAATAATAAATTTTAGGCTATAGTAAAAAAACAAAAAACAAAAGAAGAATAAAAATCTTGGTAATTCAGGGAAAACAAACTTTTTTATTTAAATACACAGATACCATAACGGGGCAGAGAAAACTGAAACCCTTTACATATTTATTTCAAATTTAGACTACTCGCTGCAAATGATGCAGAAACAATCTTGTTGGGATGACAGCTGATTGTACAGGGGCAGTTGAGGCTTTTGTGGGGCAGCAGATGTGCTTCAAAGCGGCTCAAATGCCCCAGAACGAGGTCAACACGCAGATTGAAGAAAGCCGAAGCTCGCCTTGTTTTTCATAATTCAGGAGGAGCGGCCGGGGGGGCGGAGTCTGTGCGAAAGGAGGGAGCGCGCGGGACGTAGCCGCGTGCATCCCGAGAGGCGCTTCCTCTCCTGGTCACACTCACGCTCGGATTCACCTCAGAAGTTGGGATGGAGTTAGACAAATAAAGCATCCCGCCGTCGAAGGTATTTATCAAACTCTGCGTTTACCGGTTATTTCAGACCCATTTAAAAACAAAATACAACAAGATTCTTTTCTTTTCTTTTTTGTCTAAGTTTGCATGCATCAAACAATAGCTAAAACACGTTGTATTAATGCTTCTTGTCTAAATGTTTTGGCTTTTTATTCATATAGAGGAACGTTGCATGCTTTTGAATTGTAAAGTAACTCAGTACCAAAGTCCATTCTGCTGTCAAACAGAAACTGAAAGGTTAATCTTTCAACCCACTTCCTCAGATTCATGTATGGATCTATTTAAATAAATGTACATTAATTGCTCAAATAGCTTTAGTTAAAAAAGTGCCTTGAAGATTTCCTGCAGGTGTAACTCTAAAAAAGTGATTGCAGAGATGGTGAGGTCACCTGTTCAGGGTGACCTCACGTTTCACCTGCATGGTGATCTCTTTTTGCTAAAAGAAGGCCTAGATGATGAATAATTATTACATTGGAACAATTGTTATATATTTTAAGCACAGCTGCTTCAGTTTAAAAGATTGAATGTTGATCCAACAAAAATAATCTAAATTATATTCTAATTTTTTGTCAGTCTCAAAGGAAAGTAAATAGGATAAGTACATTTTTAACAGCACCGCACATATTTGTATGCTCTCTTTTTTGTATAGCTGAAGTCTGGGAGAAAGTGAGCAAATAAATGAACAGTTTTTGAACATATTATTGTGAATTTCAATATTTTGCCATTAAGTAATTCCAGACATAATAGAACAGTTGCTTCGATTTTTAAAGAATGGATGCACATCTAAAAATAATTATCTCATTATTTTTCATATTTATTCTCATTCTCAACTGAAATACAAAAAGCACACCTCACAGTTCTTTTTGTCTTTTTGTATAAGCTAGTATAGTCCTCTAATGGGTTTTTACACTGATCACTGTTTTTATTCGTTTGAGAAACTCCTAAATTTGAACTTTTCTAACCTTTTCCATATTTGTGTTTCTCAACATTTCCTGCTTAATTAGTCTGTTTTTACAAAAGTTAATCAGTTAAAGCTGCTGCAAAAAGTGGACTTGAACTGACAGTAATTTATTGGCAAAAAACTGAGTAAGGTCTGAGCATATTTGTATGAAATTTTATGTTTAGCTAGTAAATATTTTCAGACAGTATCAAAAACGTATATCCCTAAAAACAGACAGGGAGGAAAAAAACTTGTTAAATATTTGTTTACTTTTTTGAATCAACCTCTTTGGTGTTTCTGATGCCACACAATTAAACATGATAGATGTTCTTGGTAAAAGTAGTGCTGCTGGTTCATTCGCAGCTATCAAGAACAACCAATAATTGACTCTTCAAAGTAAGACAAACCTGTTGAGTCTAGAAGAGTGTCCTCCTTTGTAACTGGAGAGGCAGAACATTCACCTCATCTTTTTTCTTTTCTGAGGCCACAGTGGCTGCATGGGTTCTGCATGAAGCTCCTCCTTCAGCAGCCTGATAATAGGCAGGCTGAGCAGGGAACAGGTGCCATTTGTTGACTTGTTTGCAGCCTTTGAATGGTCCTTTTATCTGCTGACTAGAATATTGTACAGAATAGGTGACCCAGTGAATAATTGGTGATACTGGCTGTTTTTTTCTTTTTCTTTATTTTTCATTAGCAGTTATAACTGCTTCTTGATGTTGAACACAGACTTGTGGAAAACTTGACATTAGAAAGGGCTGAACAAGGCTTGAAAAGCTGTTAAAGTTTGACAGCCTGGCGTTTAACATGCAAAGCTATTCCAGGTAACCGCAGGAGTGTGGAAATGTTTAGGCAGCTATCTGTACAGTGGACCAATGCTGCTTTTATACTCTGAAGTTCTAAAGCGAAAAAGAACATAAAGGAAATTGACTTCAGTGGCAATTTACACATAAACACGGTTGATTCAGCTCATTACGTCGAGAATGTTTTAGACAGCACCCATGTGAATCCAGTGTCCATTTCCTCAGAGTGCTCTTGTCTTTCATTTATGCAGAATGATGGTGCACCAGAGTCCTTGGGCATTGGCGGAATTAACCTTCCACCCATTTGCGCTAACATTAGGACCTGACATCCATCAATTATTCATTTTCTTCTGCTCTGCCAATGCCAACCCAAAAGTATCTCACCATGGAAACAGCACTCTGGCTCCACCAGAGGGTGTTGGTTTCAGCAGCCACCCTGACTGTAGCCTCATTTCCAGTTCAGGCAGTCGTGCTGCAACACAACGAGAGAGTAAAAAAAAACTAGAAAAGACAGTCTTCAAACCCAAATCTTTCATAATACATTGGCACCGCTGAAATTTTTGTTTTGTGTTATGGAGTATTAGTGATCAGAATGATCATATTTATCAGTTAATGGCAACATTTAAAAGTGCAACTGTACAGTATAAGGGAAATGTGCAATCTTATCATTACTGCAATGACGATATGGCTTGGGAGACATACCCTTATAAAACCAACTAATAGATCATTAACATCTCACTGCTACATTTAAAAAAAAAAACTCAGCATAACTTAAATTATCCCCTAAATGACCTTCGTCTTCATAGGAAAGGGGTATCTAACATAAAAAGGGGTCCATCCGATTATTCCAGTGAATAAAGGTCCCAATTTAATTTCTTAAACAATTCCAAGCTGCCATAAGATAACATAGCATGTGTGTAAGCATTTAGAGTGACTATTTATAGTAATTTTCATAATTTTTTAAATATGTATATTGCGCAAAGTGATATCCCAATGGTGATCAATTTTCGAGTTATTGAGCAGGCCTATTTAAAAAACCTTTTTTTACTTTATCTTCGAAAAAGTTCCTATTTATGTTTGAAGACAATAGTTTACAAGAGGAATGCAACATATTTTTTTTTACCACACTATATTTTTAAGCTAAAAATAGTAAAGAGTCGTTAGTAAAACTCAAGATATACTGTATATATGTAAAAAAAAATATACGCTAAATGAAGACACTAAAAAAAGAATATTTTATACCATTTAAAAATGTTTCTTTGAAAAGGAGAGCTTACAATGGACGAACCTATATATGAGTCTATATATGACTTAAAACTGAGATACATGGGGTTAATTTAGAGTTCTTATCTTCAGAAGTTATGAATGACTTTGTTTTTGTCACTAGAGGGCGCACTATCCCTGTGAAATCCTGGGGCACAGTGCACATTGGAACATTTGAGTTCTCAGGTTCAGATTTTAAGGTTATATTTGAATCGGTAACCAAAACAAGGAAAAATAAAGCTACATTTTTATGTAAAAATGTTTTATGTAAAAATATCATTATGTTAAAAATTCAACCTTAGAAAAATGTACAAAATACACTAGAAGTTAATTTTATTAAGTATTTCTGAGTATAAGCATAGTTTCTATATTTATAAATATAGTATAGATATACTTGTGCTTGAATGTAAGTATAGCATGTACACTATAGACCCTGTTTGTGTAGTGTAGGAAGTATACTATTTCAATGAATCTTCAGACTAAGTTGAAACAATTTAAATTTAAAATATATAAAAAGTAAACTTCAAGTATACTATGTCACCATTACTCATACAATACACTTAAAAAAAACTACTTTTTGTTAAGGGTAGAAATGCTGCAGAAAAATCTTTAATGAAGGAATAAAATAAACTTTTTTCCATCAAATCAGGTGAATATGTCAGCAGATTGGGATGTGAGGCATTTACTAATTTATTAACCAGGATTAAAAGTTGTTATAAGAAATAAAATAGCCTGAGGAACAACCTTTTCCAGTAACTGCTGCCTAAAAAAGAAAACGCCTTTAAGTTAGTCAGGATACAGCGGCTGGTTGTCCTGCAGATGTAGGTCAGACTGGGAAAAACTGGTTTTTGTTCAAGGTGTGTCCAGTTTGTGTTCACTTCAGCAGCTGAGGAAGACTGAATTGTACTTGAAGCCACAATTTAGGTGCAAAATGTTTCTTATTTATGTTGTTTAAATGCTGTGAAACACTACGACCTACGCCAAACGGAGTCAAATTTCAAACAGAAAGATGTTTGGGGATTGCATTGATGATTTGTGGAGAATTTGTCGAGCATACTTGGAAATAAGCTGCATCTAAATACTGCTGTTAGCAATAAATGTCTGTTTAGAGTTTGTGCTGACAAATACAGGATATTTATCCAGGACTGATGAGCACAAGTATGTTGTAGCTGTCAGAACAGGCTCTCTTGTGCCTATTCCCGCCCTCTCCTGCCTTTTTTGCTAAAAGAGGAGGGTCTGTGGAAGTAACTCAATACCTACTCAATTCATGAATGTTACTGTGAGCTGTTGAACTGCCCTGACAAGTGCAGGGGTTCAAACATATTAGGGGACTGAAGGTGGCCACGCTGGTTACACCTCCACACAGCTGAAATCTTCGGTGCCACTCAGATGAGAGGGTTTTTTAATCTGCCAAAAACGAAGGGAAGGAATCAAATCCTGAGCACCAAAAAAGGGTGGGAAAATTTGGCACGGCTTCAAATGGCTCTTTCGGAAGAATGAAAAAAGGAGCCTATCATCTAACATGTCTTCAGAGGAAAGTGCAGTGAGAGAAGTGGCTGAGAGTGAAACGGATTGTTCTGAGGGGCTGGATGAGGCTTTTCGGGGCCACATCGCCAGCTCACCGCTGGATCCATTCCCATCCAGAGATTTCAGAGGGAAGTTTAAAAAGATGCGGCAAAAGAAGCGACCCAGTATTCTTGAAAGTAGGTGCAGTTTTTAGATATGGTTATCCTCTTGATATGTTGTTTTTTCTTTTTATTCTGTAAAGAAAGCTCCTCGTTTACACAGGACTTGTTGCTGCCACTATTTCCATCACTTTGTGAAATTCCTCAGCGTCCCACAGTATTTGATACAGTTACGTAGGAATCTGGTGGCTTGTTAATAATGTTCTGTTCGGTAATTAGCTTTGCCTCTAAGCATGTGTGATTGGCTCTCATTTATCAGGGGGTTTGAGCATCTAACATACAGAAAAGCCACGAGGAGCAGAGTCACAGAGCATGATGGGTAAGGAAAAAGGTGTTTTAACTTTATAACTGAAAGACTGGTTGTACCAGACAGACATACCTCACATTCCTCACCACCACCAGAGCTTGATAATGCTTTTAATAAGTGCTTAATGTGTGACCTGTCCGCTATTTAGAGAAATGCACTCACAACTGATGCAACTAGTGAGGCATTTCTGAATGATTTATCTTCTGTTTTGGTGTTTTTAGAGTAAACATGGCAGCTGGATAAGCGGTCACTGAGCAGGGCTGCAGATTTGGTGATTATGCGGGTTTTTACAGAAGCTACAAAGAGCAGCATACTTCCTCTGCTGTATGTGTGGGCCCTGCCAACCTGACAGGTTTACACATAACCAAAAGATTGTTTTACCATAAATACAGTTTTTTTTCAACCAGAAATTTGTATCTAGGTCTCTGGTATACCTTCATTCTGTAAAAAGATAATTAAAAGAGGACAAAATAAGTGATAACACTTAATGCTGAAAATACTTTATACTAGGTAATCTTTATTGACCTTAGTTAATGCATTATTAAGTATTACTTAACTACTAAATAAGGTATTAACAGACACTTCTTGTGCATTCATTTGCATTACTAAGTGTATTTAATGCATTAGTTAGCACTTAACTAACTTTTATTATTCAAGCTAACTTAACACATAACAAAGAATTAATAAAGGTTTATGCAATTGCTTAGCATTATTTTTTAAAATAGAGTTCAAAGATCTAAATCCAACAATATATTTGTTGATTATAATTTAAATAGATTAGCTGCCTTTTGAGTTGTATTTGTCTGCCTCTACTCCACTGTTTTACTCTATAACAGCTGCCTTGAATGGATGTCAGAATGCTTCATCTGGAGAATTACGTAACTGTTTGCCCTTTGGTGAACGTTTAACTGGACTCGTCAAACACACCACATAATAAATGATGGATAAGTCATGTCGATGCACTCAACTGAGTTTTTAAATAATCCATTTGAAATTAGTCAAATTGTTCCTCAAGTGAACAAACTCAAACCAAAGTGGTGCAGGGCTGCTTATGGTGCAGAGATATCTCTCTCTTTCACTTTATATTTTAAAAGATAAAATACGTTTACAGGATATTATTTTGACAGAATAATGTATGTAATACTTTTCAAAGCTAGAATACTTACTACTTAAATAATATATAATGTGTATAATATGTATAATGTGTATAATAATATAAAATAACTGAGGAAATATCTTTCTTTTTGAGCTAAGACGTTGTGGCTGCACAGTGCTTTTAAAAAACCTTATAATTATGTTTTTAAATGTACAATACATTTCTTTGAATTTAATTTTAGCACTGTCCTCTCCTTGTGCTGTGAAAAATGATTTAACCACACAGATAATGAATTATTCTTGCACAATCCAAAAATTTAATCCATTACCCATAGCTGTGGTGTGCTGTTGACTGGCTGTGGTCAAACTCACTACTAATTAAAATAGTTAAAATAGTTTTTATGCTTGTTTTTTCATTAACGAAGCAGGAAATAGGAAGGAAGTTTTATTTTGATATGCTTTAAGCCTCGGTAAAGGCCTAATATTGTATTTATTTATTAAAAATACATCTTTTTAATGACAAATATAAATTTCATTTTAGAACTTTTTTTCTACAAACAATAGGAAGTAAAAATGTGTGTTTACTAAACCATGCTAGCAGCACTGATGGCTTCCCCTCAGCGCAGCGTGTTATGTAATCAAGGTCAAGTGACTGCGGCTTGATGGACAGTCAGAACTCTGATAGGATTACACTAAGAGCACTGAGAGGCGGCAGAGGAAGAGGGATTGAATATGTCTATATGCGCATGTGTGTTTAAAGACAGCTGCTTTCATATTGACAAATATTCACTGAAAAAACAAGCCCACTAAAAAAAAAGTTAAAAAAAATTAGTAAAACATCTGCCAGTGGAGTAAGAAAAATGGTTTCACCAAGAATTCTAATTTAAGAAAAAAATTCTAGTCACTTAGACATATTTTATTGATAAGGGAATTTTTACTTTGTTCTTTTAAGATTCAGCTTTAAAAAAAAAAAACATTTGTTTCATTTAATATCAATACAAAACATCAATACAATATACAATATAATTATAACAGTTAGCAAATTTAAAAAAAAGCAGAAGGAAGAAAACGTATCTAAATATATACGTACATATAATATATAAAAGTAAATCAAGGGACATATAGGAAATTGAAAATGATCATAACATAAATATTAAGCCCAGCTTACATTTTAAATAAACATTTATTTACACAAACTCTTTTTTATTTTACCTTCACAACGGTTCAGTAGCATCATCTACAAAGTTAACTTAGCTTGATAAATATTCTACATACTATATATAATATTTACTTAGCAGCTTATTCTTAATAAATCTTATAAAGGCGGCAATTGATTTTGCAGTGTTGTATTAATTCAAAGCTAAAGTGTCTGAATTGTATTTGTCAGAGCTTACATCTAACAGCAAATGAGTGTTTAGTCTGATATTTTGAGATAATATCATTTGAAAAATGACTGATGGCACCGATAAGCAGAAAGTTTAGATGAAAAGAAATGCAAATGATTTTGGTTTTGCTTCTGAACTTTACTCTATCCTTAAAAGACTATCTGCTCCAAAACAGTTTTTTTGTGTAAAATCTTTGTGTAAAAAACAAAGACATTTTTCAGATGCTAAGTTTAAATCAGGTTAGAGGTAAGGTTAAATCAGAGCTGATTATCTGCTTTTACTGTTTGTTTGTTTTTTTAATCCTTTATAAGACAAACACATGAACTAACAGGAATATTAAGTTTTTGATTGCAGCCTAAAAGCGTCCCATAACCTGTTTTTAACTGTCAGTTGTTTTCCTGCCTCCAAAGATCCTCGCTGAGTTTAATACATCCGCCTGCTCGTTTTTAGGGATCTTTCTGTTTTGGGTCGTACTTCCTGTATTCTCCAGGAGTCCTGTCCGTGTTGATGACCTGTCACTTTCTCACACTCACATCAAAAGTCACCACAAATGCAGCACTGTCAACAGTCCCAGGTTCTGTACATAAGCAAACAGTAGCTATTATTAACTGTCCTCAGCTAAGAGGATTGTGTCCTGCACTCTCAGCCTCCATGCAGTTATTTAAAGGGGAGCTTGCGTTGCCGCCCACTGCCTGCCTCAGCTTTGCAGAGTTAGAGATGTTGAGCAGTGGGGAGGGAGGGGGGGAGAGAGACCAGGGGGCTGATAGCCGAGGACAGCACACAAGAGGAGGGGTAAAGCAGGGCTGGCGTGTAGTCTCAGGGTCTCGTCAGCACTGCGTTTGGTGCGTCACAGCGAGGTGACAGCAGGTTCCACCTGCTGGTTCCAGCTCCACTGCTGCTGCAGCTGCCGCCGGAGGAAAAAACTAAAAGGAGGCAGGAAGCTGCAGCCATGACCAGCCAGCAGGATTCAGGCTTCTTTGAAATCAGCATCAAGTCCCTGCTGAAGTCGCTGAGTGGAAGTGAGTAGCAGTTCATCAAGTGTAATGTGGATGGAGCTGCAGCTGCACTGGAAGCTCCACTTCCAAGTGGTGTTTTCATGTTTTTATCTGGTTTTTTTTTCCCTCTCTGGGTAAAATCTTGCTACTTTTCAGAGTGGCAAAACCAAACGTAAGCTACTAAAGCTTTAGTAGCGCAGCACATCAGGCTGAGAACTTTTTTAGTATATATAAAGGGAACAGCAAATCAAGAACTTTCTGTTTCTCATTTTCAAATGTTGTTCTTTGACTAACACTACTTAAATTGACCTCAGCTGTACCACTAATGCTAATCATGGCTGCTTTAAATTTTTATGTTCCTTAACTTTTTACATCAGTTCACAAACACAGTCCAAATAGCTCTTGTTAAGTGTGAGGACTTGGTAATAGGATTACTGGAGATAGCTGGGTTGCATTTTCTGTCCAGAGTTCCCAGCTTCACAGAGTCTTGGAGACTGGAGAGCCTTCCTGCTCCAGGTTATTGCCGTACTCAGCATTGCTCAGGTGGTGGTTTGACTTTTAGATTTCAGTTAAATAAATAGAGAACAGCACAAGCTGCCCCCCGTGTGCAAAATCAACACTGAACTATACCTCCCGGTGATGTTGCATAATTACTGCAGTGGGTCACTTTGCTGAAGTGATACAGGCCAGGGCAGTCGCTGAACTATGTCATTATTTAACATTTTCATTGGATATTCTGCCTATTGATGTGATCCCTTCATATTACAGCATGACAACAGTGTAGACAAAACTTTTAAAACTCCGGGACAAATACTGGTAAAAGGGATTAAAAATGTTCATCTCTGGTTGCTTCAAATGACTAAACTATTAAAGTACACGTGCATCTAGCTTTGTTTCTAGGCTTCCCGTCAGATGCTGTTTGCATTGCAACCTGTCCTCAGTGTGTTGAGCTCTGATAAAACAGTGACAAACAGCATCACAGAACTGGCTTTGTGCAGCAGCAGCATCAGGTCTGCTGTCCAAACTGCCTGAAGGCCAGTTCTGTGTCAACCACTCAGAGCAGGAGATGAACTGGAGGAGGCATGCGTGATGGGATCCCTAAAAATACATATAGGGCATTTACTTTTTTTAGGTAGAATTTGTGTTTTGTCATTAAAAACACCCTTTTTTAAATTTGTAGTTTATTGGCTGAAAATTCTGTGATGTTTATGAGCGACGCTCAGCATCATGCTTAAGAAAGTTTACTCAGCTATAAAAAGACAACAATTAGGCAGGGATTAAATTGTATTTGATTGGGCGCCTTTTCTTTGAGTAAAAGTGACAAATATAGGTGTTTAAGTAGCCCAGTACTGCACTTTTATTATTAACCTGATATGCTTCCTCACAGCAGTCCAGCTGGTTTTCAATTGATGAAAAAAAAATTAATGGTCAATAATTTATGACCAATTTAATCTGCTTTCAATTTGCACATTTTTAACCCATTGACACCTGAATGTATTTCCAGCTCTAACAAAAGAATATCCCTAGTATTTTTGCTTTGAAGTATATGATAAATGAGGGTAAGTTTGTAGTAGAAGGGTTTGATGCATATTTGCATCTATAGGCGGGGATGGGTTAAAACTCTAATTCGGTTAAGATTGATAAATACTGATGCAATCATTGTTAGCACTTTTAACACTACTCACATAACATTTATTATTCCTCAACAGTGGTGCAGTTTTAATTTAGAAGTTTGGGAAAATATTCTCAGTAGAGTTCTCATGTTTAAACTGGAATTTTCGGCCCGTTGAAAGAGGTCAGGGATATCTAAATATCCACCCACATGGTTCACAAACGACTGCTGAAGTGGCTGTTTACTCAGTTTACTCTGTCTTCACTGTATGCACAAGACTGTGTGTGTGTGTATAAACAGAGACTTGTTAGCTTGTGGACATTGTCCCCCTGGGAGCACCACCATGCTCAGGGTGTTTCCATCTTGACGATGATGTAATGCGTGCTGTGGCCCATCTCCTTGTTTGCAGAGTCACATGTGTCTGAGACTGGGTGTCTGCAGCTACAAAGACACTGGTTACCCACAGAGGTTCCCTTCTTCTTTCTTATCTTCGTTTTATGGAGAATTTGGAATAAACTAGTTGGGATATGATTATGTTTAGTGCTACTTATCAAAAATCCTAGACTATCTTTATCTTATAAAGATAAAAAAGTGTGAACCTAGTCCTCAGATCATGGTTTGAACTTCATTTAATGAAGTTTTTTGTAATGAAGAACCAATTTTACCCTCTGGTTGACTGTCACTCATCATGCTTTAGGATCAGGTCAAGGGAGGCCTGCCCTGTCAATCTTGTGTTTACCCCAGCCCAGGACCAAAATAGGCACCCAGCTATGCCCCCATAGCATGTTGGCCCTCGTCACTGTGCAGCTAAAAATTCCCACCTGACCTTCAGTCTTCGAATGCACTTGTTGGTGACAAGGCAAGAGAGAGCATTAGCAAGGCAGCCCAGACACAGGAAAAGAAATCTACATAAGCAAGGTCTCCCAGCAGAATCACCGGTGCGTCTCTATTAGTCACCATGGAAACCAAACCCAGGGGAACATGGCCAGCTGACATGCAAGACACGGAGGTTGGTGGGTTTTGGTAGCAAGCATTCATCTCAAGTCAGGACAATCCTGGAAAGTGAACAATCCTTTTGGACCATGGACAGGACCGCTGTGTGTTGGAGTACAGCTAGCGTCATCAGCTTCATCAAAGGCCTTGGTAGGTGCTGAGTTGCTAGTGAGGAAAGCATGCCCTGAGAGCCATAAATGGCCGTAACACATGCTGGCCATTCTTTTTAAGATATACAAATACCTAATGACCTGGAAAGACCTGCTGACAAAAAATAATCTATGGTGTCTTCAGATTTGAATCAGAAATGCTCTTAGTTTCTGTTACACTTCTATTAAGGTCAATGCTGATCATTTTTATTTATTTTTTTTACTTTTGTTTTATTCATTTATGTGTACTGCAAATTACACCTTTTATTGAGAAGATTGATAAATTGTAATGTTATAGTCATTTATTTCCTCTGGCTATGGTTTAGGTTTTTGTTTAGTCATAACTGAACCATATTCCTGCATTGTTTATTACATATTTCTTGTTTTAACAGTTTAAAAGCACCACTCCAATGAAAATGGTGTTATTGGTGTTTTTAACATGTTCTTGTAGTGTATTGTTTTGTTTTTTCATTATAGAGGACCTTTATAAAGAAGATTTGCATTAAACTTGAATTTCTAAGAATTTCTTTATTTAATTTGTTGTGAATAAGGAGAAGACAAAAAAGATGCCAATTGAAAACCTTGTAGTTGTTATGTAGAAACAACAATTTGGCAGCCCACAAGCTCCCTGCTCTGCTGACTTTTGATGCACTTCCTTAAGGAAAATAAATCCATGTATGTCTTCCTTTCCCTAGCCCCAGTATTGCTCGGCCTTTTTATTTTATTTTAGTGTTAGTTTGGGGGATATGAGAGGTGGTGCAGGAGAGATAGTAAACAAAGGGATGGTGGGATATAAAAGCAAGCTCATGCTACAACAACAGTCCCACCCACAACCAGAGTGTTTCTAATAAACTCCTGCCGCTCTGCAGAAACTACGTCCTAGAAAACAAAACTTTTTTTTTTTTGGGGCTAAAAACAGCATAATCATAAATAAAAGACCACCGGGAACATTTTTGCAATAGATCAAAAGATGATTGGAGTGAGACCTTAGGGTATTTAATGAACTCTCAGGTTTTTATTATGTATTTGTATGTTGGGACATTTAGTGTGTTATGGTGCCTAGGATTGTCACCTCACATCAAGATGACTCTGGCTCAAATCCCAGTTGAATTTATTTTGTGAGTAGTTAGCATGCAGTTAGCATGTGTATAGGTTGATTGGTTTTAAAATTGTTCCTTTAGGTGACAGTAACTGTGTGGCCTCGCAATGGACTAGCAAACTATCAAGGGTGTTGCCTGACTTTGCCCCCGAGGTAGCTGAAATAGGCTTCAGCAAACATTATTGAAGATGTATTATAGATAGGTATTTAGTGCTCAAGTTGTACTGAAACTCTTCGGTACATCTATGACATCACATAGATGTTTTTGTTTCATGTGTGACCTCGGTTATGCATTCCAGTTTGCTCCGCGCACATTGCAGACGTCATGTCACTCCAGATGTGGTTTTGTTGTGTCATGCTTATTGCATGCAGATGAATACTTGGGGAGTTGTAATTGCAAGTGAGGCAGTAAATAAGCTTTAGCTTAAATCAACATTTTCCTTTTTAAAAATAGCTTCTTCTCTTGTGTCTTGAAGTCACATGTTTAGACTGAGTGTAATACCTGAGTAAACGTTTAACCTTTCAGTTAGTTTATGGGAGATTGAGGCCTCAGTAAAGCCATGCTTGGTTAAACTTTTCCACATTGCATCAGTGGCTGAAAGATGGTCACATGAACAGGATTCATGCTTCCCTCTAAAGGCAATGACATCTTTGGTATGAAATGAAAACACCAGCTGTTGGTCATGGTGTTTTCATTCCCATATGTGCCCTGTCATGCAAAGCTGCAGGAAAGAAAAAGCAAACTTGGGGTAAGATGGTGCCCTTTTACAGCCCAACTCAGTTATGTGTTGGGAACAATGTCTGAAAGACTGTGTTTTTAGCACAGACTCATCTGTGTCATTGTGCTAAGTGTTTGAATGAGTTTGTACTTTTTTTTTTTTTTTTGCAGCATCACCAGTGGGGAACGGATACAGTAAACCTCCCGTACCTCCAGTCAGCTGTCCTCAGGGAGAAAGAGGTCCTCCAGCCATGATGCCCATCAGCGTCGACCCGGAAAGCAAGCCGGGGGAGTACGTCCTAAAGAGTCTGTTCGCCAACTTCACCAACGTGTCAGAGCAGAAGATTTGCATCATCATGGCTGAGCCCCTGGTGAGTAAGCACAGAGTCAAAGAGCGGAGAATTACTGCTCCTAGTGTCTTGCAGGGAAACATATATGTGGCTGTTAAAAGTTAGGACCCATAATATCCATCTTCACACTGCCCAACATTTGTTCAAGTGGCCACAATGAAAAATGTATGTAAATGAACTTTTCGGGCTTCCACGTTCAAAACACAGGGGTTCACACAAGTTTCCATGACCGTTTCTCGGGCTTTGCTTACATAAGTTATACTGGGTCAAACTTTGACCAATCAGAGACTTGGATTTGGTAGTGACGAATGGGTGGCATCCCCTTTTAATTCATGGAAGTGCCAACCATTTGTAAATTGATCATGGAGGAGAATCTAATAATTGTGGTTTGTGTCCAGCTGAAATTACCAAGTCTTTCATAAAACAGAACAGAGCTGTGAAAGAAAAATCCTGAACCAAGATTCACATGATTTACACTGATTTGACATTTCGCACTTAGCCTCTTCAAACTGTAGGATGCAGACATGTACTAGTAAACAGTAGAAGAAGAACAAAAAGAAGAAGCTCCTCCCTGCTTGTCCAGCGTGAACATGCATGGCTATATCCTCAAAAACTTGAATGCATGTCATATACCCAGTGTGTCCATACCTTAACACAGCCATTTTTTGCAATTGACTTGCAGAAGTGGATATAAATCTTAATACTTCATTTTTTAAAGATACAGCAATAAGAACAAATCCCTCACCTTTTCATTGACAGCAATAATATTTTGATAATAATGTCTGAAATAAGCAGAAAACAGAACAGACAGCAACATATGTACTTGATTGAATTGTCCCAAAAAAGTTTTCTACTAACTGGTGTCTGCCATTTTCAGTTGTATATTAAACAAATAATTTGCATCCTTTGCTTTTTATTGATATTTTTGAAAATCCTATTGTTAAATTGGGGGCAAAACACAGTTTTTTTTTTTAATACATTTATGTACAGGTATTTGTTTAAGTGGGAAAAAAAACCCACAACCACACCAATACCTCAAAGTGCCTCTAAAATTACAACCTTCCTATTTATTATTTACAGAAAAAGCCTAAAGCAAGTTTTAGCTGAAGCACATTTACCCTCAAACCGAGGAACTGCAGTTTACAACATGCTTAATTTAAACATGTTGTACTTGTGGGTCTTATTATATCAATAAGGCCTCTGTTGATGTCCCAACTTCAATTTTAGTGATTTAAAGGAAAGTTTACACTAATGGTTTCAGTCATCCAGAAAGCTTTAATTTATGCCTGAGAGTTCAGCTCTTTGTTTAGAATACATTATCGAGAAATGCAAAGGTTAACTATCTTTCTTGTTTTTGTTTTGGCCAAAGTTGTTGCATTTTCAGCTCATATTATTACTGGCACAGGCCTTTGCTCGCTTTCATTACTCATTTGAATCTGTTTGCCAAAAAACTGACATGTTTAATGATCTGTAGCAGCTATTACGTTTAGAAATAGAGACTAATCTTGGATATTATTCATGTGAGAAAGTATTGCTCCGTGTGCCTGACAAAGCAATTCCAAAGCCAGATAGTGGAAAAAAAAACTGTTTAAACTGCTCTAATGTGAAAAATAAAAACAGTAAAAAAAAAAAAAGCTCTGATAGCTTAGCTTTTAGAGCTGATAGTAAGCTGGTGATCTAGCTGAAAGCAACAAAAAGGGATGTTGCCATCAGCCCACGCAATGTCAGTGGCATAGGCATCTGCCATTCCTCGTTTTAAATTAATCAGCAAGTGATGCACTGTGATTTGCTGATAAACAGGCAAAGAGGTAAGTCTGAAAAACAGGAGAGCAAAAAAAGAGAGAGCAGAGGCTTTGATTTTTGCAGAGACAGGTCATCTAGTAATCATGTAAAATCAGCATAATCTAATTAATGTTGTGTGTTTTGTCATTTTATTATACAGTATGCACTAAAGCCAGTACTTGTGTCTAAAAGACACCTTTAGAATGTTTTCCTAGCATCGTCAGGTTTAGCATATGGTGCTCAGACTTCTCGCCTGTTATAACAAACCATTCATGCATCATATTTCTAAACCAGCTCTTCTCCTGATTGGGGTCATGGGGTCGCTCGAGCCTACCCTGCTGCTTTAAGACCCACTCCAACAAAAATGGTGTTTTTGGTGTTTTTAAAATAATCTTGTGGCATTTCTCTGATGATAGAGGACATACAGTACAGACCAAAAGTTTGGACACACCTTCTCATTCAAATGAATGTATCCAAACTTTTGATCTGTACTGTCTAAAAAGAAATGTAAGGACTCTTATTATAAAGCGTTACCGTATTTCTTTATTAAAATCATTTTGAATTAAGAGCAGACATAAAAATGCAGTTGAAAAAAGCCTGTAGCAATACGTGCTACAATCAGAAGCTCCTCCTCTCACAGCCTCTCACAAAGTTTGTTTCCTACCATTTCTGTCTCTAATTTCAGTTAAACTTCAATTGTTTTTGTGCCCAAATCACATATTTAAACAAAGAGTTGTGTCCTAATCTGCTAATAAATGGCGTTAAAGTTGATAATGTTTTTTTCCAGGACTGTTCATTTACCAGGAGAAGAGAGAAGGCTGAGCCTAAATCCTTCCTGAAGGCTTTTATCTCAGATGATAGAGGACTGTAATAATGGGAGCTGTCATGATTGTGCAGTCTCCTGTGCTGTGTGTGACCTGGCTATTGCCAGGCAACAGGCTGATGGATGATTCTTTGGGCTGCGATGAGTCCCAGTTCAAAAAATCTGTGGTACAGCTAATAAAGTTACAAACTTCAGAAGAAGATTCAAAAAGCCCATATTTTTATTGAACAAGATGATATAAAGATGTATAATTGTGAGATTAATTACCATTGTGTGGTTTCAGGAAAAGCCGTTGTCTAAATCACTACAGAGAGGGGAAGATCCTCAGTTTGACCAAGTAAGTCCAGAAAAAAATAGAGTTTTGCTTATTTTTCATGTTGATTGCATGGTTCGCAAAAACTGCAAGTCATCATTTGAACCGGTGTACAGCTGAGTTTCTGCAGTGACTTGACACATTCGTTTTCAAGTCTAAAACACTGCTCTAGTGTGAGGCACTGCAACATGACAGAGTTTATGGGTGAAAGCGCCTCTCACTGCCTGATGGCTCTTTCAGATCCAAATTCAGTCAAGGGCAGGACTGTTTACCTTGAGAGCTGGCTTGGATTCAGTGCAAGGTGTGTCCAGCAGGTCTGTGGCTTTGCAGAGAAGGCCTTTTCACAGCCACAGAGGTGTGCCTGTGCTGCTCTGTGAAGACATTCATTCCTCACAGAGCCAGCCTTCTTCCCCAGCCTTGTGCTGAATGAAGGGCTCGCTCTGTGTTCACCAGTCCCGCCAGACTCTCCTCCCTTCCTGTGTGCCCAACCTGTTCCTTCCTCTCCCCCCCCCCTCACTCTAAGGGAGGCTGCCCCATGGGCACCATGTCCTTTTGCATGGTTGCAAAAAGACCAGCTCACCCTTCATGCCTAAATCTTCCCTTTAATGTGGCCCTAAAAGCGTCCTCATCTGGTCTGATTCCCGGTAACGTTTAAATAATTAAATGTAAATAAATAATTGTGTGCTGCTGGAATTGCCGTTAAAATTGCTGTGAAAATAAACAGAGGAAGCACTGATTTCTATCTCTTGTTTTGGTATGTTAACGACTGAACGCAGATGTGCATTTGCAATGGCTATGGTTTGTTCTTCTAGTTGATAAGCACCATGAGCTCATTGGCTGAATACAGTCTACCATCCATCTTGCGCACTTTGTTTGACTGGTACAAAAGACAAAATGGACTGGAGGAGGAATTGCACGAGTACCGTCCGAGAGCAAACACCAAGTCCAAAAAGTAAGAGCCCCGAAAACAGCAAATTGTGCAAGGCATCATATAAAAAGTAACATGAATTCTCCTGGAGTTTGTTTGTATTGTTTCATTTTAACAAACCTGCATTTTCATTGTGACAGTGACGAGCAACAAAGGGACTATCTACTTGAAAGGAGAGATTTGGCAATAGACTTCATCTTCTCCCTTGTCCTTATAGAAGTATTGAAACAGGTGATTTAATAAAAGCCATTCTGTAAAAAATATTCCTAAATCCACTTGAATTGAGTCTTCTTTTCACCCTATTGTGTCTTTTTGTCCTGAAACTAGATGCCGCTCTATCCAGCCCTCGACGGTTTGGTCAATGAAGTTATTAACTTAGCTTTTAAGCACTTTAGATACAAAGAGGGGTAAGATATCTATTGTCCCAGAACAAACGTCTCTTCTTTCATCATATCTGATTTGTTTAAGTTCATTTTCCTGTAATGTCTTCAGATACAATGGTCCCAACACTGCCAACATGCACACTGTAGCAGATCTATATGCTGAAGTCTTAGGAGTGTTAGCCCAATCCAAGTAAGTAAGAAAACTTTTTACTTTTTGTAAACTTTTTTTCTGTTTTTTAAACATTAGATTCACACCAAATCTTTACTATGATAGTATCCTCCTCTGGAATATTAGGGATGCCACAATTCTTAGTTTATACCAAACCGAATGTTACAACATCAAACGAATAGTAGGGAAAGTGATTCATTGCGTTCCAACTGCATAGAATTCCAGAGATTTTTTTTTGGTTTTATAGTTTCTAGTTGAAAATACCAAACACAATTTAATATATTTAACATTGTTTAATTACATTCCACCAGGCTTCATGGAAAGGTTTGTCTTCATTGTTACTTGCTTATTAGCAAATTAAAAAAAAAGGGAATTAATCCGAGTTTTTAGCCTTTTTGTTGTTGTTTTGTTATACACACATCATATATTAGACTGATACAAAACCCTGACCGAAAAGTCTACATTTGAACCAAATCGTGGGTAAAATGAATTGTCGCATCCCTAGTAAATACCTTACATTGGGTATTCCTCATACACTTAATATTTTTATGGTGTACACTTTTTGCTAAATGGTCCAAATGCTACTATATTTTTTACATTTTGCTCCAAGGCTGGCTATTCTTTTTTTTGTGAGAGCTTAATAAAATCTCTGTGATTTGGTCAAAGTGCCACCAAGAAAAAGAAAAAAACTCACCATTTAAACCTCTGTTAAACCACCGTTGAGAGTAGAGTAAGCAAAAACTATAAATCCCAGGTTTGCATCATTTTTTTCTTTGCACTACTCACCCTAGATGACAGTTGCTTCATAACTTGAAATTGAAGGATAAGTTCCTCTTTGGGTCTTAAATTTGGATCTTAAATTCATTAAATGGGATTTAATCAGCATTTGGGATAAAACAGAACCAGAGAATCAGGAATATTTACTGTTTTATTTTTATGAATAAGTAACTCTTTAATGAATGTCACATCAAGAGACTCACATTTAAACTCACTTTTATCGTGCTCTTTTCCTACCGCCTGACAGACATGCAGACCCTCTGTATAATGTATTGTTTTGCAGCTTCTTTATCAAAGATTTACACGATCTCATAAGTTCCTAAATCTACATGAGGTGAAAAAAAAAAGTTGCACGGTCTTATCAAGCATCGTCTTAAGATGAGTTCAGACTGTTATTTAGAAGTTAAAGAAGGAAATTCTATTTTCAACAGGTGTGTTCTCTCTGGTTGATACTTTTGATTCTATTTTACTGCATTTTTCAGGTTTCCTGCTGTGAAGAAGAAGTTTATGAGTGAGCTGAAAGAGCTTCGGCAGAAGGAGCAGAGCCCTTATGTGGTGCAGAGCACAATTAGCCTCATCATGGGGGTCAAGTTCTTCCGGATTAAAATGTATCCTGTTGAAGAATTTGAGGCTTCTTTTCAGTTCATGCAGGTACAAAAGTCTTTGTAGCACTTAGCACTTTATTCTCTTGTGCTTTTTTCACGACCCTATGATTCTCTTTGCACGTTCTTTTTAAATGACTGATCCTCTGTTTGGTCAGGAATGTGCCCAAATCTTTCTGGAAGTCAAGGATAAAGACATTAAGCATGCCTTGGCTGGGCTTTTTGTTGAGATCCTGGTTCCTGTTGCAGCAGTAGGTTTATTCCCTTCCTCAATAATTTATCTGAAAAACAAATAAATCCCAAAGGCCTGCGTTTAACACGTAACTCCACTTTTGTTCCAGATGGTGAAGAATGAGGTGAACGTACCTTGCCTGAGAAATTTCGTGGACAGCTTGTACGACACAACATTGGACCTATCCTCCAGGAAGAAACACTCCTTGGTTAGTTGGGAAGTAATAGCAAACAGACATTAATTGCATTTTGTTTATAAAAGGTTTTGCCTTTGACTTACCCGTTTGCATGATGGCCAAGGTGCCTTCCGTAAATCTGCAAGGTCACGTTTGCTTGTAGAGCTTTACAACCCAAGTGTCAACTTTAGGAATAATTTATGAGAAAAGGCATAAAAGGAGCTGGAAAACAGAGCAGTGTTTTGCTGGTGTTCTCTCCCTTAAGTGTTTAACATGCAAGTTCACAGGGCAAAGGAAAGACAGTAGCCCTCATAAAACTCCAGCTTGGCCTCACAGAAGGCCTGCATTCCTCTGAGGCAGCATTTGGGTCTTTGTTTTATAAAGGTTGCATCATCAGCAAAAAGCATGCAAGAAAATAAGTTTACTTTTATACAGTATATGCAGACGTGGTTCACAGATAATGCATAATTACTTAGGATGTGCACTTGGTTAGACCTTGTAGTTTTTTGTTTGGGAGTGTTTACATTTTTTTTTTAGAATTTTCAATGCTGTGTACCATGTAGCTTAACTTATTCTGTCTTTCCACCAGGCTTTTTACCCCCTGGTGACATGCCTGCTTTGTGTTAGCCAAAAGCAATTCTTCCTCAACAGATGGCACGTCTTCCTCAATAATTGCCTTTCAAATCTAAAGGTAAATCAATCCAATTTTCATCTATTTGTCATTGACATCTGGATTATAAGAAACACAAAAGTATAAATGTAAACCATTTATGTCTTAAATGAAAGTAAAAGTTGTCCACTTTTTTCTTTTACAATTTTTATTTTCATATTTATAGAGTAGAGACCCTAAAATGGCTCGAGTTGCATTGGAGTCTTTGTATCGACTGTTGTGGGTCTACATGATCAGAATAAAATGTGAGAGCAACACTGCAACACAGAGGTAACTATCTGAAGATTTTAACTTAGTTCAACTCATTTTATTGTAATTTCATCTTTAATTGTGTATAGACATAACAAAGCGGTATTACTGAATAGATTTAAAAATAAATGTAAAGAGAAAAAGAATTGTAAATTTCTTTCTGGACCAAGGGATGGACTTCAGGACTAACAAAACATTTTTGGTTCTTGTCAGTCAAACTTGTATGTTGATTATGCACGTATTTTTTTACAAGTTTAAAGTTGTGGTTGCTCTACGCCTACAACTCAGTCCAGCCCACAACTCAAAAACAAATTTACTGCCGCTCTGCAGAAATTAGATCCAAGAAAAGTTTGTTTTTGTTTTGTTTTTTGGGGGGGCGGGGGGGGCTAAAACTGGCATAATCATGATTAAAAAATAGTTTAAAAGATGGTTGGAGTGGGTCTTTAAACACACCAAAACATTAAAAATGTGTTGTGCAGCAGTTTTCACAGGATTATTCTCATGATGCATAACTCTCTTTTTCCACAGTCGTCTCAACACCATTATAACTACACTGTTCCCCAAAGGATCTCGGGGTGTGGTACCAAGAGATATGCCTCTCAATATATTTGTAAAAATCATTCAGTTTATTGGACAGGTAACCACTTGGATGCCATCTGTGCTTTACATCTCATTAAAATTCCCTAAAAAGCACTCATTACACATTTATTAAACATTATTGACCTTTGTTGTGCAGGAACGACTGGATTTTGCTATGAAGGAAATCATCTTTGACCTACTATGTGTTGGTAAACCTGCAAAAGCTTTTAATCTCAATCCTGAGGTACCTTTCATTTTTACCTTTCAATATTTTTCTAAGTAAAATAATATTAGTAATATCAATCAACGTAAAATCATAAATATTTCAAACAATTTGTTACACTTTAAACATGTTTCTAGATTCAAGCTGATGTTAAGAATATATGTTATGCATTTCTGTGTGGTTAACTTTTTCTGCCATAGCTGGGTGGATTTGTATACCTCAACAGGGCTGGAACATAACAATAAATACACAATGTGTTTTGAATGTTGTTTCTTCTGTTCAGAGAATGACTATTGGCCTGAGGGCATTCCTGGTTATCGCCGATAAACTACAGCAGAAGGATGGTGAGCCCCCCATGCCGAATACAGGCTGCACTTTGCCTTCTGGGAACACCGTCCGAGTGAAAAAAACATACCTGAGCAAAACACTGACAGACGAAGAGGCCAAAGTTATTGGTGAGGAACACAAACTATGATCAGGAATGTTCCGAACAGGGGCAGAGTCATCAGGCTTTATTTGATCCAAGGGCTTCAAGTTAAATTTGGGTTTTAAGATTTTAAAAAGTTATTTAACACATAGTTTACTTTGAATGTGCCCATTTGAACTGAACACATAAAAACCTACTCTGATGGAAATTGGGTTTTAGTTGTTTTTAATATCTCCTTGTGGCATTTTTCTGATGATGGAAAACAATTATAAAGAAAATGAAGTTTAAAATGGATTTTTTTAAAGTTCCTTTATTTAAATTGTTGTAAATCAGAAGCAGACAAAACAAGCCATTTGACAAAGCACTCATTTGTGATGTCAAAAAAAAGACTGGGCAGGCCAAGGAAGGGAAGGGGGGCGGAGTCCTGCCTACAACTACTGCCACTCCACAGAAACTATATTCTAGAAAATTACAGAAGTTTCTCATTTAGGCTAAAAGCAGCATAATCTTAATAAAATGACTACTGGAAACATTTTCAAAACAGATCAAAAGATAATCGGAGTGGGTCTTAAATGTGATAATTGTTTAATTATAAGTTGAACAGAAAACATGTCTATAAAGGTAATTGTAGAGTCACATTTCTATAAATATTATCTTTCTAACAGCCGTAACTGGAATGGGTTACTTGTAGATAAAATCAGGACTTTCTATGTCCTGGTCTGCCGCAGGTATGTCACAGTATTACTTCCATGTGCGAAAAGCTATTGACAGCATCCTCAGACAACTGGACAAGGACGTGGGGCGCTGCATGATGCTGACCAATGCGCTGATGTTGAACAAGGAGCCAGAAGAAATGATCACGTAAGATTTCCAATCATTGTCTTAGCTGCTGCACAATTCAGATGATCTGTTTAAATACAACCTAATTCAAACAGAATACAGTCCCATTCTCTATTCTGGCTCTCTGTTTATTCAAATAGAACACAGAATGGGACTGTATTCTGTTTGAATTACGTTGTATTTAAATGAGCTTATGCCAGATATTTTAACTTTCAGTTACTTATGTTCTAAACCTTTCCGCATGGGAATTTTATTTCTTTATGTTTAACAACTAAAATGACCCCTAATTTAAATGTACGTCTTTTAGAGGTGAAAGGAAGCCCAAGATTGACCTGTTTAGGACTTGTGTTGCTGCCATTCCTCGAATCATTCCGGATGGGATGTCCAAGTCTGAGCTCATAGACCTGCTCGCTCGGTAAGTTCTCTGTTTCAAGAACCAACAGTAGAAAGCTGTGGTATAATCTCCATAATCATCTCCAAAGAACTTTGTTTTAGAACTGTATTCCTTGTGCTACATTGAAATTCAATCATGTTTTTTTTATTGCTTTACAATTAAAGGCATTGATAGGTTATCTAATAATATGTTGAAAAGATCAAAGCCTTTTTTTTAATGATGTTTGTCATCTAAATAACCTTTTATTTAGAGCAGGGATGCCCAGTTTAGTTTAGTCTGTATAGTTTAGTTTAGCAATTACCTATTGAATTTTATGATTTGTATGATTTCCTGTTCTTATACAATTACCGGTAGGAAGCCCATTGAGAGGACCATTGTTGTAATATTAGGCTAAATAAATAAAGTTGAATTGAATTTTTACCACCTGCTTTGGATAGTTTGAATTTTCCATTGTATTAAAGCGATATTCTTGATTTTAAGTTAACATTCCTTTAGTTTTCAATAATAATCCTTGTTTTCAACAGTCTGACTATCCACATGGATGACGAGCTTCGACTCATTGCCCAGAATTCCTTGCAAAGTCTTCTGTTGGATTTCTCGGACTGGCGAGATGATGTCCTGTTTGGCTTCACCAACTTCCTCTTGCGCGAGGTCCAAGACACACATCAGGGGTTGCTGGATGGTTCCCTCAAATTGTTACTGCAGTTGCTGACACAGTGGAAGCTAACTCAGGCTACTCAGGGGAAAAACCACGACACCTCCAAAACTCACACTGTGGAGGTCTGTGACCATTCTCATTCATCCTGGTCGAGTTACCACAGTTTTGTTCTTTGGGACAACTGGACTTCATCCAAGAGATCTTTTTCTGCTACTCATCTGAGAAGCTTCTTCTGTTGTCCAATAAACAAAGCCACTCAAATGATCAGCAAATAAACTTTGAAGTCCATTTGTCTCGAGGAACGGAGTTCTTTGATGTGTGTGTTTTTGTCTTTTTTTTTTTTTCCATTCTCAAATGGCTGTTATGCCAGCACATTTGGCAAAGCTGTCATGTTTTCAGCATTTGAGTTTGGTTTTGACATGTATGTCATAGCTGATGCAGTCCAGCTCGAATCTCAAGGCTCCCGCTGAGCGAGGTCCCCACTCCACCGTCCTCCACGCTGTGGAGGGACTGGCTCTCGTCCTGCTCTGCTCGTGTCAAGTGAGCACTCGCCGCCTGTCAATCGCAATTCTCAAAGAGATCCGAAGCCTGTTTCAGACCATCGGACAGTCGGAGGTAAAAATTCCAAAAGTCTCAAAAGAATATGCCGTGACGGAGACAAATAATTGATTTAAAGACCCAGATCTTTTTGCCTCCTGCAGGAGGATGACAAACCAATGATAGAGATTATGGATCAGCTCAGCCCCGTAATCCTGGAAAGTTTTGTTCACGTTGCAGCCTCTGACACGGTAAGACGTTTTTAGATTTCTCATAATGAGAGTTTAAAGCTAAAACAGAACAAAGGTTGCCCTCCATTAATATTTTAACCTGAGCAAACAAAAGTCTAAAATAAAGTTACTTAAACATGAATTCTAAGAAGTCGTATTGTTACCCAAATTTTGCAATACAGCCTATCACAATTCACCTTTCGCTGACTCTGGAGATTTTTTCTGTGGCATTTAGGGTGTTGTTTTTTAATTTTTCGCTTGTTCTGTTTTGTGATTGGCTGTTGACCTTGTCAATCAATCTCCTCCATGCCGCGTCTCCTGTACAGATTGCATTCAGTTTGCCATATTTACATAATGTTAAATCACAAGCACATCTTTCTTCTCATTTTATCAAAACTGGACTTATTTTTCAATTAAGATTTGAAGATTTGAGAGTTTCAACAAGAGAGAAAATTTTCTTGTCTGTTTTAGAAAGAGTGTATGAAGTGTGTAGTGTAGTCACAGCCTAAAACACAGATTTCACCTATGTGGATTGTTTTTAAAACGTAACTTCCGCAATAAACAAGAGCACACTGAATTTATGAAAGAAAATGTAAATAAAAGGATTACTTTCTCCTTGAGCTCTAATTCAGCCATGACCTCTGACCTTTCCCTTTGCTGTGTCCCTGCTGTATTTTAGGCCGTCCTGCCAGCCGCTCACCCCGTGGATCTTCAGTGGCTCGTGGAGTGGAATGCAATACTTGTTAACAGTCATTATGACATTAGGAGCCCCTCTCATGTTTGGATCTTTGCCCAGTCTGTCAAGGACCCTTGGGCGCTGTGTATCTACAGCCTCATCCGACAGGACAACCTGCCCAAGCACTGCCCCACTGCCCTCAGCTACGCCTGGCCTTACGTCTTCACCCGGCTGCAGATGCTCATGCCTCTGGTGGACCCCAAGTAAGTGTCTTCACACTTGACTAACACATTTTCTGTTTTCGATCGATAACTGTGACCACATGAGATGATTTTAAATACAAATAAAATGTTTTTCCTTTTATCAGTAATCCGGTGTATCCAAAGAAGACCAGCACTTCCGGAGGTGCTGATAACTATGTAACCCTGTGGAGAAACTACCTGATCCTTTGCTTTGGGGTGGCCAAGCCTAGTATTATGAGCCACGGCCACCTGAGAGCATCGACACCTGAGATCATAGCTTCTACACCTGACAGCGGTGTCAGCTCCGATACCAAGGTAGCTGTCTCCTATTGCACAGGCCTTTTCTGAATGCCTTTGTGGTTTGTGTTTACTGGGTCAGGTGTTCATACTCAGCTTATCGACAATTAAAGTCAAAGTATCACATTTCACAGCAGTTATTCTTTGCATGAACTGACAGGGAAGCTGATATATTGTGAATAGTGTGCACACTCATCTTCGTGCAGTTGTGAGTGATTAGTGGTGTTGAAGCAACAAGCGGGATTTTGTTTGTGTGGCTCAAGCGTCGGTGTTTGATGTTTCAGGTTATCGGAAGCCCATCTGTGGCTTGGCTCCTGAAGCAGTTGGTTCCACTGATGAGGGCAGAGAGCATCGAGTTGACAGAGGCGTTAGTTCTGGGATTCGGTCGCACTAATTCACTCATATTCAGGTATATCAATAAGACATGTTTAGATGTTATTTTTGAACAGTTTTTAGCTTTTTAAGTAAACTCAAATTTCCCTTTTTTGTAAATAGGTTTTATTGAATTATAGTTGAAACAATGGAGACCTACTAACATAACATCAGTTTAATCTGCATGGATTTTTTTTTGCCCCTTTAATAGGAGAAACAATGAAATTGAGCTTAAATCCTCAAAATTCTCCATAATTAAAGTCCACATTAACCTATATTTTTCTGGATTTAATGTGGAGCTGAAGCGGGATTATACCTATTTGGTGTCTTTTTTATCATTTGTGGTCAATTGTTTCCCAGAATGAGATTTTCGGACTCAAATCCTTTTTACTTAAAAAAAATAAAAATAGCTGAAGTGCAACCTGTCAACATGTTCATCGTGCAATCACAGGGAGCTTGTGGAGGAGTTACATCCCATCATGAAGGAGGCATTAGAAAGAAGACCCGAGGTTTGTTTGCCTTTTTTTTCACTGCATATATTACAGTGAAAGAGATACAGTGTCAATCACATACCGTAATTTTAAAACTGAGTTTTTTTACTGGCAACTTTAACATGTCGTTGATTTTCAGAACAAAAAGAGACGTGAGCGGCGAGACCTGCTGAGACTGCAGCTGCTGCGCATCTTTGAGCTTCTAGCCGATGCAGGTGTTGTTAGTGACAGGTTAGCATCAAATTAATATGCATATCTTGACAAACAAATATTAGAATAATGTTTCTTTAGTCTTTTCTATTTTTTACACTGCTGCTCCTTTTTGGATTATTTTTATTTTAAATTATTTCTTCTGGGTCTGAAGCGTTCTGCTGGTGCAGCGTTTGCTCCCAGAGATCGCAGAAGAGGCTGAGGAACTTTGGTTCTTCAGAGTTTGCAGGACTCTTTTTAAAGAGATGTTTTTTATGATGGGATTGTTGCATCTACCCTTTTCTACGGAGTGAGCTGCTGGGAGGGTCGATGCGCTAACAGGAACGAAGAGGAACAGGAACGAAAAAAAACGGTGCAGATATCCTGCACCGTTCTGGGATGTCCCCTAGAGCAGTGGTCCCCAACCACCGGGCCGCGGCCCGGTACCGGTCCGCGGGACACTTGGCACCGGGACGCACAGAAAGAAAAAATAATTTCCATTTTATTGTTTTTTTTTCCGACAAAAACGTTTTATTTTGAAAAGTGACCGGAGTCTCTCTGTTACATCTGTCACACTTAACGCACATCAAAGTCGCGACACTAAACATCAGGTGATAAACCCCACTAAAATTAAACCCAAACAACCAAAATGAGCAAAAAACAAACTTCTTTAGAAAGTTGCCTTGACAAGGGGAAAATTATTATTATTATTGTTATTATTATTATTACTAAAGAGAAAATACCACCCCCGGTCCACGGTAAATGTGACTTGTGCTGCGGCGTTGCACCTCAACCCCCACCCGACCGGTCCGCGGTAAACGTGTCTTGCGTTGTACCGGTCCACGGTGACAAAAAGGTTGGGGACCACTGCCCTAGAGTCTGTGACTGTGGTGGGTGAGAAGAGGATGTTACAAAGACTGGAGTCCATCATGGACAACCCTCCTCATCATCATCATCATCATCTGCATGAGACCATGAGTGCACTGAGGAGTTCCTTCAGTCAGAAACTTGAACGCGTTACAGCAGGAAAAAGCACTTTTGCAGATCTTTCTGTCAGCTATTAGACTCCGCAACACCTCACAGACACTGGACAATAATTATTTATGTTTTCCTGTTATGTTACGGGTCAAATTGACCCATCTAAAAGCTTGAGCATCTAGGAAAAATAGTTAAAAGTATTTTTTCAGCATGAAACGTCTTCTGCTTGCCTTAACTATAGTAATCAACATATATATGAAAATGGTTCATCTTACATAAATGCAACCCCCCCTGCATGTTTATATCACAAAGATACTCTTCGGGTGAATTTGACTTAGCAGTCAAACTTGAGGTACAAGGATGTCTTATTACTATTAGTATTCCTTTATTTGCAGCTGTGAGACATGTTTCACCCCAATATAACACATAGACACACACACGCAAACACACACACAAACACACACACACGCAGGTTCATAGATGTTATGACCTTTGACAGCAACCATTTGTGTTCTTGCGGGAAAACTCAACCCACATTCAGTGGAAAGGAGAGAGGAAAAACATATAAAAGATTCTCGGCATGGGAGTCCTTCCAACATCAAATTGACCCAGGAAAATCATCTCTGTTCCTCATGAAGCGAACATAACAGGAGGGTTAAAAAAATGTTGTGTTATTTATCATTCATCTGCTGTTTTTAATAGAGCTATGGTAACAAGGAAATTTCCCCTTTGTGAGATTCCTAAAGTTTTATTTTACCTTTCAGCACAAACGGAGCTCTGGAGCGAGACACCTTTGCCCTCGGTGCTCTGTTCCTGGAATATGTGGATCTAACCCGAACGCTTCTGGAAGCCGAGAATGACAAAGATGCAGAGATCCTCAAGGACATTCGAGCTCACTTCAGCGCTATGGTGGCTAACTTCATCCAGTGTGTACCAGGTACAACGTCATTTGACTCATGTATCATAAAAAGCCTGTCACTTGGGATGCTCGGCTGCTCAGACATAAAAGTTTCAGCACTTTTGGCACAGAGCTTCGTCTTGACATTGCCTATTGTGAGTGGATCTATAAATAGAACAGCTTAAGGAAAGAGTTTGTTAGGGCAGATAATGGTTTACGGTTGCCAAGTGCACAAGTCTCTATGGAATAACAAATAATCTATCAAGGGACATCATCATCTCATTAATTTAAAGTAAACTCAGATGTCAAGTAGGAACGTATGATGCCTTCAATAAAATAAAAATGTACAGAATTGATAATAACTCTTTTTATTTCCTCTCCTCCCTAGTGAGCCATAGGTGCTTCTTGTTTCCACAGCAGAGCCTTCGGCATCACCTCTTCATCCTTTTCAGCCAGTGGGCTGGCCCTTTCAGCGTCATGTTTACCCCTCTGGACCGCTACAGTGACAGGAATCATCAGATCACAAGATATCAGTATTGTGCACTAAAAGTAAGTCAGGCAAAACTATCTGGAAGTTACTGTGAGAGCTTCAGTGTGGGACATTTTGAACATCTTTATCGAGCTTACTTAAGCTATTAGAGTATGAGCTAAGTTAGCTGACGTTTGTTTTTCCAGGCCATGTCTGCTGTGCTCTGCTGTGGACCGGTCTTTGATAACGTTGGCCTCTCTCCAGATGGATACCTCTATAAGTGGCTGGATAATATAGTAGCCTGCCAAGATCAGCGGGTCTGTAGTCAATGCATTACCACATTGGGGCACTTGAACAAAGAGCTGGCCTACCTGAAATCCTCCTCAAACTTCCTTTAGAAAAAGCACCAACTTTATCCTTTAGGCGGCTGATGTATACTATCAAGTGTTTTTGTAATATTTTTGTGCAGCAGATACACCTTGTTTATTTTGCACAGTCTTCCTTGAGAGAATTTGCCATGTGACTTAAACCGAAATATTGTTTGTAGCAGAAATGCAAAATCTTTAAATATTTTAAAATAAACATCAAACTAAAAGGCATGAAATTCAATGAATATTGGGTGTTTTTCTGGGTCAGGTCCATCAGCTGGGCTGTGAAGTTGTCATCTTGCTCCTGAAGCTCAACGCTGACCAGGTCAACCTCTTCAACTGGGCTGTGGATCGCTGCTACACAGGCTCCTTCCAGCTTACATCGGGCTGCTTCAAAGCCATTGCTACAGTTTGCAGCAGCAGGTGCAAAATCACAATTTCTAATACTATTCGTTAGTATCATTTGCATTTATTTTTGCAGTGCAGGAACCCACCAGCAAATAAGCTGCAGTGTCAGAATGACTTTAATCCTGTTAAAGTTCTTACTATCCCATTAAATTTGATAAAACTTGTATCTTCACTTCTCTACTTTTTTTTCTGTTTTACCAGCAAGAACTATCCATGTGACATAGTAACTCTGCTGAATTTGGTCCTCTTCAAGGCATCAGACACCAACAGAGAAATTTATGAAATTTCAATGCAGCTGATGCAGGTAAGTAACTGGGTTTTATGGGAAAAAACACATTTTGTGGGGCCTAATCATTTTGAGGCATTTATCAAATACAGTAAACAGCCTTCAGTTGACACTTTAATCATTATCCCTGTTTCACATGTGCTTGTCACTGTCTAAGAACTGAATAACACTGAAAGGTTCAGTTGGTTTTAGATGCTATACATTTTCTAAAGCCTGATAAATGGTCCATTTTGACAGTACAAGTGTCTGAAAAATGGAATATCCTGAATATTTTGGTCAGTCAATTCAAAGAGTAAGATTTGTATTTTATATAGAATCATTACAAATAAATGTCTTTATTATATGCCTTTATATTTTGTAATTCTGATTGTTCAAAAACAGGGACACCATTGTGAATGAACCAGTTTTTTGGTTCCTTTGGTTGTGTGGGCGGTTGCCAAGTTCTACTGTCAAATAAAATGCACAATTCCATGAAGCAGCATGAAGGGCTTTAAAATGTTGTGCTACATGGTTATCTATTGACTTCAGAAAATACCAACACCAAAGAATGACATATGACCTGGAATCATCACTTGCGGTAGACACTTTACTGCAAGACCTTGATGAAAATGTACTTTAAATCTGAAAATAGGACTTTGATATGGGCAGCAGTCCAGCTCTTTTTCTGAATTGCTGTGAGTGTTATCTCTGGTTCAAGAGTTGCTTGGTGTTAGGAATGCAAAATATGTAGCCCATGTTAAGTATTTGTCTGTGTGTGGTGTCTTTTGATGCACTGACTCGGGGCTAACTTCACTTTTTGTGATGTCTCTCAAAGTTGTGGTTATACTTTTGCTGGTGTCTTTTTTTTTCCGATCACACTTTTTTTTCCACTTCCTTTTTAGTAAAAATGTTTGGATACAGCACTCTGTGAGCAACCACCTTGCCAATCAGAGACTCAAGTGGCTTTCCTAAGACCCACTCAAAGGAAAATGGTGTTTTTTAACATGTTCTTGTAGCATTCTTCTCACGATGGAGGACCTATAAAGAAAATTAATCTTGAAGTTGCATTTTTGAGTATTTCTTTTTTCAAGTCATTGTGATTCATGAGCAGATGAAAAAATGCTTTTGAAAAAAGCTTGTAGTTGTGACGTACAGTAGAAGCTACAATTGGCAGTGCATTGTGCATTGTTATATATACATTGTAGAAAAACTGTATGGCTGGACAGCTCCAATATTGCTTGCCATTTTTGTTGCACCGTGTTGGGGGTTGTAAGGGGCTATACACTAGTGGGAGAGCATCTAAACAGATGGATGGCAGGAAATGGAGGTGGGCTTACTCCGCACCAACAGTCCCGCCCACAACCCACAAATTTCTTTTGAACTCCACTTGAAACAATGGTTACAATGGTTCAAAGTGGGACTTTAACAGGTTTTTTGAGCCAAAATGCCCTCTATGTGTTATAATTTTACATTAAATAATAGTTTCACCTTTTGAATTTACTAAAAACAAATTCACTTTTCGCAAAATTCTTAGTTTTTGTGAAGCATCTGTAAAAATGTACAGAATTAAGTATTACACTCTAAGTATTACATTAAGTGAGACACTCTTTCTTATTATAAACAGATTCTTGAATCCAAGCTGTTCCTGTACTCTAAGAAGGTTGCCGAGCAGAAACCCAGCAGCATCCTGTATGGCACCCATGGTCCAATGCCACCTCTGTACAGCGTCTCCCTGCCCCAGCTCTCCAGCCAGCTATCCAGGCAGTACCCTGAACTCACACTTCCCTTGTTTTCAGGTACTGTTTGGTTTGGTTTGGTTTAAATGGATCTTCAGCACATTCTGTTGGAATATTTTGAAGTTTGTCTCCTTTCTAATCTCACTTTATTCATCATCTTTAGACGTTTGCCTTTTCTGCTTTTAATGAACATAGAGACCTTGTGTCAGCCAAAAGAATGCTATTAGAGAATGAACTGAAAATGCTTGTAAAACGTACCTGTTTGGTTAATATGCAGGCTGCGAATGTCCTTGTTTCAGAGATTAGCCAAAGATTCCCTACCACTCATCCCAAAGGGAGGCAGATCATGCTCACCTATCTCCTGCCGTGGCTTGGTAACATCGAGCTGGTGGACAGTGGTTTGCTGCTTCCTTCACTCGCTCCTTCAGCCCCTAGCTATGACTCTTCCAACCCGCTGAACACAGGTTCATCACACCAGCTAAAAGGCTCAGGCTGGGGATCCTTACAGGCCACATCTTTGGTTCTTAATAACCTCATGTTCATGACCGCAAAGGTAACTTACTCTGCTGTGGCAGCATCTAAGCGAAGAGGGAGATCAACACGGCTAACGTGTTTTATTTTAATCCTCCTGGATAGTATGGAGATGACTTACCAGGACCAGAGATGGAAAACACCTGGAATGCTTTAGTCAGCAGTGAGAAGTGGAGCAACAATCTGAGAACCACCCTGCAGTTCCTCATCAGCTTATGTGGCGTCAGCAGCCACACCAGTCTTCTTCCATATGTAAGCCTTCAAAATGAATACAAATACATTTTTAATAAATATTTTGCAGCCTCTTACTAACACATGTCATCTATTCAGATCAAGAAGGTCGTGACCTATCTCTGTAGGAATAACACCACGCGAACCATGGAGGAGTTGGTCTTTGAATTACAGCAAACAGATCCAGTCAACCCGATGGTGCAGCACAGCGACAGCCCTCCTTTCTATTGCTTCACTGCCACAAGCAAAACCTCTGTTGCTTCAGGTACATATTTGTTTAAGCTAAGAAGTTTGTTTTGAAGATGCATTGTAGCACAGTTAATACTTCAAAAATACTGTTTTGAGCAATATTTTGAGTTTAACATTTGGCTTTGCAAACTTACTTTGACCTTTATTTGGTCTCTGATTTGCTGTTTATTAGAGTTGCTAAAGACCCACTTCGATCATCTTTTTAACTATTTTCAAAATGTTCCCAGTGGTCTTTGAATTATGATTATGTGTTGTTTTCGGCCCAAATCTAAAAACCTGTGTCGTTTTCTGGGATGTGGTTGCTGAAAAACTGCAGTAGCTCGTTAAAAATTCTCTCCAGAATTTTGGGCGAGACTGTTGGCATGGAGCAACCCAACCCCCTCTTCCTTTCACCCATAACTGAGCTATCTGTTTACACGTTCTCCCGCTAGCTTACAGCCCCTCACACCAACAACCTAACATTACCAGTGTAACAAAAATGATGAGCAATGTTGGAGCTATCCAGCCATATAGCTTTAAACCAAATGTAAGCTCAGACAAGGAAAACAAAGACAGACATGAACTTATTTGTCCACAAGTGAAAGCATTGGAGCAGAGCAGGGACGTTGTGGCTCATCCATTGTATTTTCTACAGAACAAATACAATCTTTTTCAAACTGCATTTTTTCGTCTGCTCCTGATTCACAATTTGAAGAAGGAAATACTCAAAAATGCAATTTTGAGCTTAATTTTCTCTCTTTATGCCTTCCGTCATCAGAAAAAGGCCACAAGAACATGTTAAAAGCACAACATTTTCTTCAGAGTGGGTCTTCAAGTCTTATAATAAAAACAAGACTCTTTATTTTTATTGTATACAAGCGTTATATGTGTTATCTTGATTTATAAATAAAAAAGACATTGAAAAGAATAAAATAGAGTTGACTTTAAACATGCTATTATGACAGTGGAATCATT
This sequence comes from Oryzias curvinotus, assembly GCA_023969325.1. Taxonomy (NCBI): domain Eukaryota; kingdom Metazoa; phylum Chordata; class Actinopteri; order Beloniformes; family Adrianichthyidae; genus Oryzias; species Oryzias curvinotus. The sequence continues at coordinate 12,288,426 of CM043718.1, read as the reverse complement.
TAGTATTCAATAATTTCCCTGTCCAGATCTTCTGTTCCAGATGTTCCTAATCTTCTGTAAGCAAACTTAACATGTGGGTTATTTTAGGCACCACCTCGAGCAGCAACACTGTTGTGGCAGCCCAGGACAGCTTTCCAGACCTAGATGACACCAAGACCGCGAAAGATAACGATGATAGGTATTGTATGCAAAAATCTTTCACTTTCATCTTACTGCTAACAGTCATACTGATCTGTTTGTATAGGTTTTTCTTTTATTTTTTTATCCTAGGCGTAGTCACATAATGCGAGCACACAACCGTCTGGAATCACGTTACAGCAACAGTTCTGGAGGATCTTATGATGAAGAAAAGAGTAAGTATTTCTCTGTAGTAAACAACCTATCTATTGAGGGGGGTCCTTTTTTGGCTGGGAAGTGTGAAATACCAAATCTGGCTTGATGCCATCGATAATGCATGAACAGTGTGCAAAGTGGCCCAAGACTTTTCAGGGTCTGTGAGAATTGGCACTGAAACAGACGTAGTTGAGCCCAGGGTTCCTGCACTCCAAATACTCACCCAGAAACAGCTTTCTTAAGGTTAACTAGCTCTTCTGTAAGACATAAATAGATAAACAACTACAAGAATTCTTGAGTTTCTTTTTGATAAAATTACCTTTTGTAGTGTTAGATTGTAAGTTCCCTATTCAAACTGACCTACTGTGTGTTTCCATGCAGTTTGTGGTTATTACATAAAAAGACGATTATTATTCAAACCCTTCCACCAGGCGAACTTCTGCCCCCTTATGCTGATTGGCTGATGGCGGTTTTGGAGAGCAACCAGCCCCATTCTCTCCCTATGCCTCTCAATGGTGGATGCTGGGCTCCTCTGGTGGACTTTTTACCTGAAACCATCACTCCTAGAGGTCCTTTGCACAGGTTTGACAACATCATGCAAAAGGAGCTTTATTATAAATGGTCTCAATTTCCCTCTGGGGATTAAAAAATATTATCAGTTAAATGTTGTTTTTTTCTGTTTAAAGCATGTCCAGTGTATATTTAGAATATTATCCGTTTTATAAAATGTGCAATTTATTAGACACTTACTATACTTTTTGCTTTATAGATGTAATATTGCAGTCATCTTCATGGCAGAAATGGTTGTGGATCACAGTGTAAAAGAGGACTGGACCATTCATCTGCCTTTGCTTCTGCAGGCTCTATTTCTAGGTAAAGTCCCTTTAGAGCCAGCAAGCATCTAAAAAAAACATGTTGATTCATTGCTACTGATAAAAATAGTATATGCAATAAAACAGGAAAAATCTAATTTCTTTTCATTTATTAATAATAAGAGTCTGCCACTCCAATCATCTTTTGGTCTGTTTTAAAAACATTCCCAGTTGTCTTTTAATTGTGATTATGCCATTTTTAGCCAAAATCTAAAAACCTGTGTCATTTTCTAGAACATAGTTTCTGCAGAGTGGCAGTTCTTTAGAAATTCACCTCTGAGTTGTGGGGTTGGTCATTTATTGCCATATTTGCTGTATTTTACCGTTTTATTATAGATTACAAAGGTGATTAAAAAGGCGCTGAGCAACCCCACCCCCCTGGTTCCCCTTCTCATGGCTGAGAGCTTAGACCAGGGAGCTTTTGGTCCACCCAGTGTATTTTGGACGGCACAATTAAACTCTTTTTCAAACAGCATTTTTTGGGCTGCTGCTGATTCACAGCGATTTTAATAAAGAAATATTCAGAAATACAATTTAAATCTTAAAGTTCTTTATGGATGTCCTCTTTATCAGAAAGATGCCACAAGAATGTGAAAAACCTCATTTTATTTTAAAGATTAGATAATGCCTTTTTTGTATGAATGCACAAGGCAGATGTGCTGATGATCTTCTCATTAGCGATAGTTTGTTTGTTTGTTTCATGAAAAATATAACCAGGTCTCCTGTTTTACAGTTACTGTTGAATTTGTAATCTTCTAAAATAAAAGTTGTCATACACAATGTAGATAAATATATTTTTATGAAACTATCTGTTCATAATATTGTGTGTTCTTTATGCTTTCATCATTTTTTTGGCTGTTATTTAAGTATAGGTTTATATTATAATTGAGCAAAATGCTGATTTTATCCTGTGTATTTCAGGCATGGATCACTATCGTCCAGAAGTGTTTGAGCACTGCAAACGTCTACTTCTTCACCTGCTCATCACTTTGCCCTGTAACAGTAACTGTCAGGCCATTGCATCAGTTTTGTTACAGACCCGTGAGATCAACGTCACCAAGACCCTCACCTGCAAACCATGTGTTCAGCTGGAGTTTTCATCTTCAGGTGGACAAAAAATAGCCTTTAACAAACTCCTTTGAGACGTTTCCAACTCTAACATGTTCTCGTTTTAAGAAAATTTCATTTTCAATTAAAGTCCACAGAGTTGACAGTAGCCTGGCATTTGGCACATGACTTTTTGTGTTGGCTTTAATCAACAAGCATCAAGAGGGGATGACTAGCATTCCTTTAGGACAATAGATAAGGTTCTTATCTGGGGAAAGAAAATATTTGGATCTTGTGCCAATGGCAGTATTAAGAAGCGAGGACATCAAAGGTCTAGATTAAAGCATTCCATACTGCTATTTTTATCCTCTTGCCCAAATTGGGGCCATCTGCTTGGACAAACTTTTTTGCTCCCCGCCCTCTGGCTGCTAAAATGACAAATGTCTAGTCGTTGTGAAACATGCTGTATTTTTGCATTCGCTCTAGCTGACTTTTTTTTTTCAAACTTATGCAAAGAAAGAAAAATTTTCTGATGCAATTCAGTAGTTAGACAACTTGCCGTGATAGTTACAGTTTATCTTTCATGAGCACCAATAAATAAAGCACTGGATACAAATTTGCGATGACACACTTTTCTTGTGTGGTTAACAGGGGGATTTGACTTTCTGCGGGAGTGCCAGGCATCTCCCGTGCCAGACTCCGGGCTGAGCTCTTCCTCTACATCATCCAGTTTAAGTCTGGGAGGCAGCAGCAATAATCTGCCGGAGATTATGCAGGAGATGGAGGAGCTGGTGGGGCCTGGGAAAACAAACGAGAAGGCCAGCAAGCTCATTGAGTTTTTAGCAACAAGGTATAATACTGAGATGTGTTTTGAATTTCATTTGATAGCAGATTTAAAAATTGAAAAGAGTTGAATTATGCAAACAAGTTAGAAATGGTCTTCTGATGCCTTGATGTGCTCCATCATATTTCTTGATAAAAGTTGCCACCTAGTGGTGATGCATGCTTAGTGCAACAGATTCAAAGCAGACAGACACACTCGATAGACATGACTACAGACAACTCAAAATAATTTTTTTCTCTTGTCAAAAGAATTGCAAAGGTGATTGATGATTGGTTGGTTGATTGATTGATTGATTGATTGATTGATTGATTGATTGATTTTCTCTATTGTTTTTTAGACCATATGGACCACTTTGGTGCCATGAAGACATTTCACCAAAGAACCAAACTTCAAAAAGTATGACACAGCTGACAAACTTTCTCCGACATGTGTTGTCAGTGTTCAAAGAGTCCAAGTCAGGTAACCTTCCCATGTGTGGCTATCAGATGATTGTTTTACGTGGTATATGCTTTTTGTCTTTTGTGTTTTTATATGTATATACTGTATATATATATATATATATATATATATATATATATATATATATATATATATATATATATATATACATATATATTAACCTGTGAAGCACCTTGTGACTTCTGTCTGTGAAAGCTGCTATACAAATAACATTTACTTTACTCACTCACTCACTCACTCACTCACTTACTTACTTACTTTCTTACTTACTTACTTACTTACTATCACTTACTTGTTTGAAAACCTTGGAAAATCTTGCAACTGACTTTTTTTTGTGTGTTCAGATTTCCATCTGGAGCAACAACTTAGCGAGGTGGCGCTGCAAACAGCCTTGTGCAGTTCGTCTCGTCACTACGCTGGTCGCTCCTTCCAGGTGTTCCGGGCCCTTCACCTGCCCATCTCTGCCCATGCCGTGTCTGACCTGCTCTCACGGCTTGTTGAAGTTGTTGGTGAACACGGAGAAGAAGTGCAGGTCAGTCCTCTGACCATATATGCATGTGCCGTTTCTCACAGATTATAAAAACAATCATTACTGTAAATGCTAGAAAAGACTCATGCCGTTTGACTGATTTTTAGATTGGGCTGAGTCAATTCAAATAAATATGATTCATTGGTTCATAAGTCTTTTTAACTAATTAAACTTCTTTCTAAATATGGATCAATAATGTGTATGCTAATAAAAAAACTGTTGTCGCATAGGTAAAGGTTTAAACCAGACTTAGGTGAAACTTTCATTGATAAACTGGGAATTCTGCCTTCAAACATGGAATTAAAAAGCACCCCCCCCCCCAAATAGATAAATAAAAGATCAAACAAAATTGAATTGAAGTAATTAACCAATAATCAATTTAAGTGATAAATCAGTATTGCATTTTATTTGAAAAATTGATCTGCTTAATTGACGGCAGCTGGCAACAAACCACAAAAACTTTTAAACATTTTTTTAGCTGTTTTAGTTGGTTTTTGGTACAACACCAGAGGAACGTTTGCTTTGTCCGCAATGTAATTATGTGTGTCTAAGTCTTAAAATGAATACAGCTGCTAAAAAGCTGAACATTGCAATTCTAACTTGGATATGATGGATTTCAACATGTGCATGTACTTTCTCATCTTTTTATTGGTTGCATATAGTAAAAACAATCACTTTAAAATTAAATTTGCTCCTTTTCAGTCAACAATAATGCAACATTTTGTAGAAACATTTTGCAGTTAAACTTCTTAGAAAGTTTAAAATGTTCCGGCTTAAAAGATGATTGATTTTGTTCTTTACCTGTGTTTCAAACTTAAAACCTTACCTTTCACTGAGTATAAAGCAGCTCCAATTGTATATTTTTTTCTTTTGAGCATGTCACATCTATATAACTGGCCCTAATTTGTGGGCTTTTCTAAAACACAATTGAGAATTGCATTATTTAAACTATAATAAAACAGTAAAATATAGCAAATATGGCAATAAATGACCAAATCATTCTTTAAAAGTACCTTCAAGCTCTCAGCGTGGAGCCAGTGGGTACCAGTGCAACCTTTGGTGATCTACAGCTGTGGAACAAGGCTTAGAAAAATGTTGTACAGAGGGATGTGATTAGATTAATCTGTGTACATGAGGTTATTTAACTGCCTCGGTGGGTAAAAACTGTGCCAGACTCCACCCCATTTGGCCTTCCAGAGATTGAATAAGAAGATGACAAAAGTCATTTTAATGCATTTGCTCAACAAGATGAGTAATTATTGTGAACAGTCATGAATATATTTGAAATCAAGGTTAAAATGAGACCTTCTAAATTAACATGTGTACTTTTTCCCTCATAGGGCTATGTGATGGAAGTCTTACTCACACTGGAATCTGTGGTGGACAACTTGGCAGAGTGCCTCAAGAACAATGATCTGATGGCTGCCTTGACAAGGTTTGTTTCTTTTCTAGATGTATCCACAAGCATTTAGGATATCAGTTGTATAACTTAACTTTGCATTTTTATTTTTGTAACTACAGAGCCACATCTCCAGATTTCCTTACTAGCCTCAAGCAGCTTTCAAACAGGAATAGCACAGGACAACTCAACCTAAGAAGAGAAGAGAGGATCCGGCATCAGAGGAGCTCCTCTGTTCCTAAGAAGTTCGGAGAGGCTGACAGGCTCTCTGATCCGCCCCGTAGCGCCACACTCGATCGTATCCAGGCCTCTGAACAGCAGGGCCTGCTGGCAAAGATCCGGGGCTCGTCTGCTTTTAAAGACAACATCACTGACCCAATGAGCATCAATCACCCTAGCAACCTGATGGCTACCATATTCTGGGTGGCGGTGTCCCTGATGGAGTCAGACTTTGAGTTTGAATATCTGATGTCTCTACGCCTGCTGAACAAACTTCTATCCAACATGTCGCTTGACAAGCTGGAGAACAGGGAGAAACTGGAGAAGCTGCAAAGTCAGCTGAAGTGGAGCAGTTTCACTGGACTCCAGCAACTGCTGTTGAAGGGGTTCACTTCTCTGTCCACCACTGATCTCACGCTCCAGCTCTTTTGCCAACTTGCACCTGTATCACGAGTCCCTGTAGTGGACACCTCACAAGCCATAGGTATTTCCCCAAAATGTGATTAACACAAGTTATCCTGATAGCTTCTTTTTCTAGAATTATTAAAGTCTCGTCTTCTTCATCCTCCAGGTTTTCCCTTGAATATTCTGTGCCAGCTTCCACATCTTGTGCAGCACTTTGATGCCCCCACACAGTTTTGTCAAGAAGTGGCTGAGAAAATAGCCCAGGTTCGACTATGGATAATCTCTTCATTCTCATAAAAGATTTCTACTGGTATATATGTTTTAACTGATACGTTTTTCATGTAGGTATGCCACGAAGAGAAAAATGCCAAACTCTCCAACCTTTCTCACGTCATGACCCTGTATAAAACACGTTCATACACACGGGACTGCTTCTCCTGGGTCAATGTCATGTGTCGGTATCTTCATGAGGCTTTCCCAGACGTCACGCTGAATCTGGTCACTTACATGGCTGAGGTACCTCTTTTTTTTATTTGCCTTGCTGTGAGCAGAATCTGGGTTACCTAACATATTGTGTGTTCTGTCACTCCTACAGCTGTTGGAAAAGGGTCTCCCCAGCATGCAGCAGACACTTCTACACATCATATCCAGCCTTCTGAGTCACATGGATCTGAGTGGAATACAAGCCAAACCCTTTAACATGGAGGTGCTGAAGACAATTGAAAAGTTTGTCCATGTGAGTTCATTACGACAAACACCTTTTTTTGTAAGACACATTATGAATTATCGGAATTTAGGGTTGCAAGATACTAGAGTCTCTCTCTTTTGATCTATTTTGAAACCGTTCCCAGTGGTCTTATAGTCATGCCATTTTTAGCCAAAATCAAAATATCTGTCTCATTTTCTAGGACATAGTTTCTTCAAAACAGCAGTAGTTCATGAGAAATTTACCTCTGAGTTTTGGGCAGGACTGTTGTTGTGGAGTAAACACGCCCCCACTTCCCATTATTCATCTGTTTACACTCTCTCCCGCTAGCTTACAGCCCCTCAAACCCCTACTCTTACATTACAGGTCCAGCTAAAATGGCGAGCAATAGTGGAGCTATCCAGCTGTATAGTTTTGAGCCAGATGCCAAATGAAAATGTTCATAGATCTACTCTACTCTACTCTACTCTACTCTACTCTACTCTACTCTACTCTACTCTACTCTACTCTACTCCTGATTTAAAATTATTTGGATAAAGAAATACTCAGAAATTCAATGTATAGTTTAATTGTATTCATATATATCCTCCACCTTAAGAAACAATGTTAAAAACACCCAAAACATGATTTTCATCAGAGTGGGTCTTTAAAGCCCTTTCTAAAGGTGAGCCAGAATAAAAAAGGAATATTTGATTAGGGAGGTTTTTTTTGTTTTTTTTTACTAGTCTCTGTTCCTTGTTTCCTGTAAGTGCTCTGAAAAGAAAGAGGAAAAGAAGTCAGTGTTGTGTCAGCACTGTAAATTTGTGGACACACCCACACTATAAACAGTCTGCTTCAGGCCAGGCCTGTGCCCATTCTCATACTGTGTCCATTTATATCAAATACCTCTGATCCCAAAGCTGTGTCAGACAAACAGACATCTTTCACTTTACTCTTTCTTTTCTGTGTGCATTTTAATTAATGTTGTTTGTTGTTGTTTTTGCTGAAGCATTGTCCGTTTGTGGCATGATTTTGTACGTGTTGGAGAAAGAAAACCTTGTAATTTTAATTACAAGGGGAATCCGACTGTTTAATTAAAACAAAAAAATGTATTTCTTTTCACTGCAGACTGTCCATTGGAGAGAGGCCCTGAATATCCTGAAGCTAGTCGTTTCTCGATCAGCCAGCTTGGTTCAACCTTCATTCCCACAGAGTGACCTTTCCTACGAGGACATCAGCTGCATCTGGGACCGATCTTCCAAGGCTCTGCCTGGCAAAACACTGGATTTCCACTTTGACATATCTGAGGCAAGAGCATTTCTATCTAATTTTCCTTTTCTGTTATTTTTGGGACAATGCATTTGACGTTTCTCCAGCCAGTGGAAAGGTTAAATCCTTCCGTGTTTGGGCCTGGATTTTCCCTGCTATTGGGTGTGGTGCTTGTTGAAGCTGTGGCATGGAAACTTTACTTCCCCTTCCTTCTTGGATATTTCACTTTAGAGGGTTGAGATTAGCTTGAAAGCTCAGACGGTAAACATAATTAGCCAGAAAGAAGGGAACTGGAAAGTGATGTAAAAGATAGGAGCAGTGCCTGTGTGTGTGGGAACTGAACAGGAGATATTTGTGCAGCTCATGAATGAAAGGAAATGATGTCAGCTCATTGCCGCCTTCCTTTACTGCATGAATCAGTGAGTTCTTTGAGTTGGCAGCAGTGTTCACACAGGAAAAATACTTGTTGATATTTCCAAGAACACCTCAATATTTAGGAGAAAAAGAGTGTAAACTATTGATCCTTTTTACTTCATCTCCATTTCCGAGAAGACATTGTACTATTTTTTCTGTTACCCTGGAGTCCAGAACTGTATTTGATTGTTTCAGACCCCACTGATTGGTCGCCGTTTTGATGACTTAGCAATGCTCACCGGGCCGTGATGCCAAGAGCAGTAAGACAGCAGTGACCCGCAGCACTTCCTCTACCTCCTCTGAATCCAACGCCAACAACGTCCTGGTGCCAGTCAGCTGGAAAAGACCTCAGTCTTCACAAGTATGACGTTTTCTCTCATTACAAATTCAAAGTTTCTTATGTTAAAAAAAAACTGGTATCTAATCTAAATTGAAAAATTCTTTAACTTTCTGCAGAAAAGAACACGTGAAAAACTGGTAAATGTGTTGTCTCTGTGCGGACAAGAAGTTGGCCTCACAAAAAATCCTTCGGTAAGACAGATGTTGCTTTTAGAACAAGAAACATCACTGAACATCGTTTTTAGCATTCTGTAATAAATGATTTTTTTTCCATTCTCTACATAGGTGATTTTCTCTAGCTGTGGAGACTTGGACCTCATGGAGCACCAGCCCAGCCTGGTGTCCTCCGATGAGGGCAATCGAGAACAAGACAACATGGATGACATCACCTCAGAACAACAGTTCAGAGTCTTCAGAGACTTTGATTTTTTAGATGTGGAGCTTGAAGATGGGGAGGTGGGTCTTCTTACCTTTTGAATCATAGACAAACATGTTCATTAGTTGCAACATCAGAAATGATGGGTCATTCTTTCACTGCAAAACATGTTTATGTTGCATAAATCTGATGTACCTTCTCTAGTTTACGAACTTTCTGTCCCTTTTTTTTGTCTGTGCAATCTAGGAGCTACAGGTAACTTTACTCATTTTGCATTTTTATTTGCTGTGCTCTTAGTTGGCATTTGTGCCGACTAGATAGCTGTCAAAGGGATGGTAAATTTTTTTTAAAAAGCACAGAATGTGTGTGTGTGTGTGTGTTGTGCAGTATACAAAGCTGCTTCTGCCACATTCACAAAGTGGAGTTTAAGGTGGACAAAGAGTTTTGGTAAGGTCTAAAAAGGAGGTCCAAGGACTAACCCCTGTGCTTACGTATGTGTTTAAAACATGCAAAACATTGTATGCAATTTATAAAATCATTTTAGAAGTGCAGTCAGGCTGATATCAAAGCATTTAAATTAAGTTTGAGCAGGAAGTTTCCTATTTTTGACTTAAAAAAATGGAGATTTGATGGAGTCTGGTTTTTAGCCAACACCATCAGTGATGTTTTTGCTTTAAGTCACTGTCTTTTTGGTTTCATGAGTCTGCCATATTTTCAGTTGCATTGCATCTATTTTGGTTTTAACTTTGAGAAAGTGTCAACAGTGTTGGGATTGTAGTGTAGCATTAAATCAAATACTGTAATCACTTGAAATCTTGACATGGATCCAACCGTAGAATGATTAACCCCCTCCCTGAACGTGCACTGCATGGTTGTAAGTGTGTATGCATGCAGTTGCGTTGTATACATCATGGTGCCGAGCATCTCTTAATTCTACTGTTGCAGGGAGAAACTATGGACAGCTTTAACTGGGGGGTGCGTCGACGCTCTATGGACAGTTTGGATCAAAGTGACCTCCAGCCCCTGGAAGAGAGTCAGCTGTCCAGCAGCATGCCCAGCCTCAGCAAGATCACGCATGAAGACTCAGATGACTCTTCTGAGGAGGATTCCCTAGTTACCGGCCAAATACTCTCCCAGTCCCAGCTTGTAAGCTTTTGTGTAAACGTGACTTTATATTTATAATAAAATCTTGGGTATTTTCTTTCTCTAGTGATATCATAGTTTGTTTGTTTTTTTTTAGAATTTTAAACCAGAAATTTTGTGTCCTTTCTCATGATAGATTTCAAAAGTATGCTAATTTACTGACAGTTATTTATGATAGTTTTGTGGGGAGTCTATTAGGTCTTCATCATTTGACAAAATGAAACAAAACCAAATGAAAATGTTTCCCCAAATTTTCCAATATTGACATAATTGATTTTTTTTTTTTCATTTTGAAATGACTTTATAATAGTAAAGGTCAATATTATTTGATTTGATTGACAATTTGCCTTAGATGGCACAATTAAGTTGGAAAATAGAAATCAGTTCATCAATTAATTTGATTCATTCTTACACCCCAAGTTGCAATTCATGCATTTCTTAATCCATCCTTTGTTTTGTTTTTTGTGTGCTTTCAGAATGTCAGCCTCTCTCCAACTGCAGAAATCAGTAGCATGGATGCACCGTCTGCTTTTTCTGATAAAACTTCGACAGATTCAACTCCTCCTAGTACCAAAAACCCCAGTTTCGATGTCCAACTGCCAGAGGACTCGAAGCAGCGGGTGAATAAGGGCTTCAGAGTGTCTGAGATTCTAGGGAGTACTAATTCCTATCGCAGTTCCATACTGGAATTCTTTACTAATTTTGCTAAATAGGAGCCTTTATGTTGCAATGTTTTTAGTGTAGTGTCTTAAATGTTAGACATGCTTTGAGCTCAATCTATGCATTAAATAGTGCTGCTTACCTTTTCGACTTCCTTTACATATTCTTTCTTCAAAGTAGAGCATGTGCCAGTATATCCTTGGTAATTAAAATCTTGCATGTAAAAGGTGAATGATCTGAATCCTACAAAGAGACAATCTGTGTTTTGGGCTGTGGGCTTGTTTCCACCTCACAATATTAGTGACAGATTGTTTGGGAATGTGATGGGTTCATAATCTATTTTGTTCTTTTAATTTTTTTCCCTTAATCTGTGAAAGGCAATGTGTATACCTACTGCTTCTGTGTGGGTTGATCTAAGCAGTAACTAAAAGCTGTTGGCATGTGGGGGTTCAACAAAGGTTTACACATTGCCTGTCCGAAACCAAAAGTGCCCAAAGCCAGATTCATGGCTCTGATGAAGTATTTATAAATTAATTTAATTGACAAAACTAAATAAAATATGCCAAACAAACAAAAAAACACCTCAAGGAGTTTCCCAATAAAAGGTTAGTGCGTCAGTTTTATTTGAATAGTGATGTTACTGATTACGAAGAATAACAGAGGGAGTCACAGATACATTTGATACATGCTAGATCAGCATTGGCGTTTGATTTTAGTCAGTGTCTTTTATTCTGAAGAGTTTTGTGTCTCTTTTACTTCAGAATGAGTTTTCACAGGAAGAGGAAGACACCAATGTGCATGAAGACGACTTGTCGCTCTCAATCAGCGATCTTCACCTTGAGTGTCACTCAGAGGACAGTCTGACAACAGACTTGATTTCCAGTGGTTGTAAAGCAGAGCTGGACCTTGACTCCTGTGCACTTAGGTAAACTTTTTTTTTTTTACAGTTTGGACAAATCGTAGTCAAATAAATATCATTTCTAATGGGCATTTGTGACGATTCAGTCTTGCAGAAGAAGAGACGGATAACTTACTGGAATCGCATTCCTCACCGCCACCATCACCTTTCTTCTCTGCTATTTTGGCCGCTTTTCAACCTGCAGTGTGCGATGATGCAGAGGAGGCCTGGCGGAGTCACGTCAACCAGCTTGTGTCTGACTCTGATGGATCCTGTGCAGTTTACACCTTTCAAGTGTTCTCGTCGCTGTTCCAGGTATTTGATACCTGGCAGACTTGGATGTACATGAGAATTCTAGAGTTACAGAGTACAATTATTCCATTACTATTCTATTATTATTTTATTCAATTTTTTCCTCTTTTCTTCACTGTATATTTTGTGTCTGTGTTTGTCTTTATCCCCCCCTATTTCCTCAGTGCTGCTACTGCAACTAAATTTCCCTTAATTAATTAATTAATTAAAGTTGTTCTTGAATCTGGAATCTTGAATTTAATCCCATTTGCTTGGGAAGCAGCAATTCAGTATTAGTTACTGCAGTGATTCAAAGGATTAAATATACTCAAATCAATTATTGTTTTGATTCATTACATACTTTTTTTAATTGATAAATTTATCTTTTTCCCCTGTTTTTTATTTACTTCATTATTTACTTATTTTTTTTAATTGCTGTTAAAGCTAAAGCTATATGGTATTGGGAAACTGTATACTTCAACACTTACTGTGTTTACATGGAGATTTTTCACCTGGATTTGTGTAAGTTAATTGTTACCACATCCCATGCACATAAAACAGGTCTACAGATAATGCTTTTCTATCATTGGCGGGGGACATCTTAAAACTGAAACAAATTGGTTTTATATTTGTAGTAAATGACTAAAACTTTGATTTCACTGTTTTTTTTAAATATAAAGTAACTTCAGAATGATGAAGCCAAAATGCTCCTAAAGTGCACTTACAATATGCCCTCTCTTTTCAAATAATTCCCCCAAAAGATTAAACGTGTTATCTGTCTTAATAGTGGCATTATTTGAGAGTATGGATTTAAGTCTTCAAAGGTTACGTATCAGATATTGTTCACCTCACTGTCAAAAAACAAAAAAAAGCAAAAAAAAACATTCTCATCCTGCAAATAAAGAATATAACTGCTTAAAGTGAAATGAAAATACGATGGACAAAACTCTAACCAATGTCTCTGTGTTTGCAGAGTATCCAGAGTAAATTTTGTTTACTGACCAGTGATGCTGTGAATTATATTGGCGATGGCTTGAGAGGGTTGGGATCGAAGTTCATTAAGTCTTCTGAGATGCTGACCTCATGCTCAGAGTGTCCAACATTGTTTATCGATGCAGACACAGTAAGTTTTTTTCATTTTAATTCTGTTTTTTTTTTTTCTTTCTTTTTTTTTTCAAAAAATGTTGTCAGTTGTTGAAAAGTATTTCACAAAACCTTGCCCACAGATCATGTCTTATGGGCTGTTGGAAAAAATGAAATTCAGTGTGTTGGAACTTCAAGAATACGTTGACACCTATAACAACAAAAAGGAGGCAGCTCTCAGTGTAAGAACATTTTATTTTATTTTTAAGTTGTCTCTTTGGCATTTGTATTGTGACCACATCTTTCTTTGTTTAAGTGGTTAAAGGACTGTAAAGCAACTTTTCCCAGAAGCACTGAACCCTCAACAATAACATGTCATCCAGCGCAGCATGAGGAAAAGGTAGACACTTTTTACTGGTTTATTTTTGTCTAGATTTATGCAACACATAAGTGACAAAATGCATTACATTGGTATTGTAAAATACAGATTCAGTATGGACAGATTTATTCTGCTGAGGTATAGGGTAGCTAGTTGATTTGTAACAGAATATCAGTACAGGGGATTAAGTTTCTTTTGCTCTTTCATGCTGTATTTTCCGCATTACTTTCTGAAACTGTCGCTCTGTGAGTGTTACTCCTACTTTTTCTCTTTCCATCAACTTTAATTTGGAGCATGTCAGAATGAGGATCCCATAGTGGATGAACACTGTGATCACCTCCTGCTCTGTTGATCATGGGAGCAACTCTTCTGTCATTTTCTGGTTTTATTTCAACTCTGAACAACTACACTCACTTTATCGCCAAAGAAATTTGACATCTAAATGCTTTTCCCCAAATTTGCTTAAGTGTGTCAGGAAGTGAGTGCATTTGTGCAATTTAAAAAAGAAAACAAGTCTTTTAGTGGCTTGTTTTAAACAACAATTTTGTTCTTAAAGACCCACTCCAATCTTCTTTTGAGCATTCCCGGCGAGCTTGTAATTGTGATTACTCCATCTTTAGCCAAAATCAAAATGCCTGTCATTTTCTAGGACATTCTGCACACCAGCAGGAGTTAAATAAAAAGATTTACCAATTGAAATGTAGGTAAAACTGTTGTGGCAGAGCAACCCCACCCAAACTTCCCCTCACCATTGCCGAATGCTCTCTGTTTACACTCTCCCGCTAGCTTACAGCTTCTCGCGCCCCCAACCCATCATTACCAGTGCAATAAAATGGCAAGAAATATTGGAGCGATCCAGCTGTACAGTTTTAAACCAAATGTCAGCTCAGATGAGGAAAGCAAAAACGTACATGGATATACTTGTCTGCAAGTTGATGCATCGGAATGGAGCAGAGCAGAAAGCTTGCAGCCCGCCCAGCATATTTTCTATACAACAAATTCAATCTTTTTCAAACTACATGTTTTTCTCTGCTCCTGATTCACAATTATTTGAATAACGAAATACTCAGAAAAGCAATTTTAAGCTTAATGTCCTTTATATACCTCCTACATCATCAGAAAAATCCCAGAAGAACGTGTTAAAAGAACAAAAACACAGCTTTCGTCAGAGTGGGTCTTTAAAAAGAGAAACAACACTGCCGTTTTTAATTGTTTTATTCCACACACATTTGTTCTTTTTCTTCTTGCATGCATGTCAATAATTGTAGATGTTTTTCATTCTTTCATGGATGAAAATAATGAGATTTTGTTTGCTTTCTATTGCTTTTCTTACTTCTTTTACTTCTTTCCTGCTTTGTAACATGCTTACTTGGTAGCAAATGGAAACTCTAGCTGTAAGTTTCACATCTTTGTGTCTCTTCTTCAAGGCCAGTTTTACGCTTATTGTGAAACTATCTTTTAGAAATTGGTTTATTTTTATGTCAATATGTTTTGAGATAGATAACTAATCCAGAGACTTTTTCTCTTCTAGCAACTGGAGCTCTGTCAAAGACTGTACAAACTCCATTTTCAGTTGCTTCTGCTGTTTCAGTCCTATTGTAAGCTGATTGAAATGGTCCATGCAATAAGCTCCGTTCCAGAGGTTGGTCTTTCTGTTTCATTAATGTTGATTCTGTATCTGTTGGACACCAACTGTCTAACCCTTGCCCTTTTCAAACTTTAGCTCACAGATATGTCACAAGAGTTAAGTCAATTGAAAAGCAGTCTGAGAATAGCAGCTGCCTCAGTGACTGCAGATGAAATCGCCATCTGTGAGAGCTCTCGCTCTGAGCCCGTCTTCAGCTCCTCTGAAGCTGCAGTGCAGGCCATCCTGGAGAATATGAAGATCAAAGAGTTTCAAACAGCCATTCGCTGCATCCGTGAGTGCAGGTGAGGTACTGGTATATGTATACATGTAAACAGCCCAAAAAGTAAGAAATGTTTGTTAGGTTATGTTTTTGTTGTAACAGTGTCTGCAATTGATTAACCCTACTAGAAAGTTGCTTATTAAAATTTCAAATTGTGTTCACTTCAACCTGACGCCAGCAGCGTACCTGTAGAAAAAGATGTGCATGTACATTTTCGCTCTTTGGGCTGACCGAGTGATCTTAAAATTTCTTACGGTCCACCTCTGTACCGGAGATGCCCGGAGATGAAGAGCAAGCCGGCCCATCGGCTTCCTTGCCGGCTGCTAAGGAATATTTCCCAGCCATTTCCGCCGGTTCCTGAATCGCTATGACCAAAGTTTGTGCCCTTGCTTGGAGAAATGGCATCAGCTGACCCCGAAGCCTCCAGAAAATATCCTGATATCCTGAGGCAGCTAATCGCAGACAATAATTATCATCTGGAGGAATGAATGATGGATGAACCCGGCCTCTTCTGGAAGAAGATGGCCTCTTGCACTTAACTGATGAAGGAGGAAGCACAGGCTCCTGGTTTTCAGGAGCAGGATGACAGAAGAGTGACACTCCTAATATGCGTTATAAAATATGCTACAGTACAGTCTACTGTTCTTAATAAAAATAAAAACTCTTTATCTTTAGCAATATTTCAATGTTCTGTAATAAATGTCTCACAAAGCATCAGTATTATTTCAGAAGGGTTTTTGATGAATAAGGATCAGTTGACAAAATTCTTCAGCCATGAGGATGGGAGGAGTGATTCTCCGTATATCCAGATTCTGCATATTCCCTGCGTGTTTGGTCCCTAACCCCCACGAAAATGGGGGGAATACTGTATAAGCCAAACATTTATAACCAAGAGGCACTGTTATAACAAAAAAGTAACAACCAAACACACATTATCTTACCAATTTTTTCCTTTTCAGGACAACATGGCCCAACGACATCTTTGGCGCACATTCTGAGGATGAGGTCCAAACATTGCTGAATATCTATTTCCGGCATCAAACTTTAGGTCAGACTGGAACATTTGCTCTGGTGGGCTCCAAGCAGGACCTCACAGAAATCTCTGCCAAGCTGATGGAGCTTAATGGAGAAACACGCGACATGATCCGACGAGCCCAGGGCTACAGCGCTATCACAGCTTTCCTCCCAGACTCCAGGATTTCAGGATCAACTCTGTAACTGTGACCTGGGAATATTGGAAACAGAAAACTGTCATTCAGCCTCTCTTCTCTCTCCATGTTCAAGGCAGCTGCTTTCACTTTATTTAAAAATTAGTGTGCGTTCTCTCTGGGAAATAGAACAAAATCTTCCTTTTGGAGAATGTCTGACAGTTAGATTGTCAGAAATGCAGCAATACATTTCTCTTAAATAGCTGAGTGACTTTGCTGTTGACAACATGAAGAGCTTTTCTTGCACTACCAATAGAAGCAGTCAACGCAATCCGTCTTGCTACTGAGGACAACTGTAACATTTAACAATGATACCAAAGTTAGGTGATTTTTCCATTGGATTTCATGTTTTAAATATATAGGGAAAACGTGCAATTCTTCACAGGAAGTGGAAGACCTTTTGTCTGCAGAACGAATGTATTTAAATATCACAGGATTGAAAACACTGTAAGACATAGAATAAGAGAGGAGAGAAACCTGATGTGTGCTGTTTTGTGAGGGAGTCTCTGAGTTGTGTGTGCCCTGGGGTGTATGAAATTAATCACAATGACCATCATAGATGGCATATTTGACTCGAATTTGTGTGAGTGGTTGATGCTTTACTTTATCAGATTGCAAAAATACTGTAATGTAAAAAAAAAAGAAAAGGAAATACCCTACATGCTGCTCAGTGAGTTATCTGTTTCCTAAAATATTTTACTGTACCTTTTAACAAAGCAACTTTGCAAATAGATAAATTATTTATATTTTAAAAAGACAACATGCTTTTATCAGACTAGTTTAGATTTTTGAAGACAAATATCTTTTTGATCTGTTACACTTGCCATGCTCGCGAAATCTGTGTACAATAAAAAATAGAAAACTTTAAAGAGATAAACTATTTTATTTGAATTGTATATATTAGTACAAGAACCTTGCCCAGGCTTCTAAGATTGTATGTTTATGTTGTTAACTAAGTTTCTTGCTGAATGAGTAAACATAAATGTCAAGCTTCAAAAGCTGTAGCCTTGTAAATATATCTGCCTCGGCAATGTACTGTATTTTTGTGACCTGTATACTTATCAATAAATTTGTTTACCAAAATGACATTCTATTTATAGTAAATTCTCTTTATGGTATTAATTTAGCCAGCTCAAAGATTTATTTGGTAAGTTCTGTTGTGGTCAATGGTTAAGTTATGAAATCTACGTTTTGACTGACACAACTTTTACTTTACAGCTCCCCTTTTTTTGTAAAAGTGTCAGTCTGGATTGACTCACACATTTACATTTTTTTGTCACTGTATTCAAACATCTTGTGACCTTTTTTGCCCCCTGTCTGATACATAGCAAATTAGATAAATAAGATGCAGGGGGAAATTTGAAAAATACTAAATATTGCGTATTTTTTCACGCAATGATATGTCCACAAAAAGTGAAAATGAATAAATTCCATAGCTTCTTAAGTAATACATTTAGTATTTTGTTTTGGGGGAAATAAAATAACGCAAAGATACGACATAACGGGGGTTTAAAATTGAGCAGTTCAAAGTTAAAATTATGCGTTTCTGTCATTTTCTTACATAAATCTAATAAACTATATAAATGCCATTTTCAATTTTGTGGGAAAGACATGTAAATAATATGTTGCGCTTCCTGAATTACTATTAAATCTTCAAATAGCTCATTCGATTCGTGTGTCCAAATAAAGTAAATAACGATGTCGTACTCAAGCCGCCACGCTTCTCTTATTTTGAAGTCAATGTGACTTCCGGAAAGCGGCGTGCTAGATTTGCCTTCCGATGAGTCCATCGCGGCTAGGTTTTTACCTGCTTGTGCTTTTTTACTTTCGAAGTTTTCTTTATTTTCATGTATGTTATATTAACAGTACCAACGGTCCAAGGGATCGGTATCAGCCCGGGGGTTGGGGTCCACTGATTTGTCCAATGAGTTATATCGCTTATAACTCATTGATTCTGTCGTACTCGAGCTACAAGGCTGTAACACGTCTCTTATTTTGAAGTCATTGTGACTTCCGGAATGCTGCGCGCGCTAGATTTGTTTTCCCGTGATTCCATAGCGGCTACTTTTTAACTGCCTGTGTTTTTCACTTTGAAAGTTTTCTTTAGCTTTTCGTGTATGTTATTATGGACGTTTTTTCGTGACATGCAGACTTTTATTCTTAGTCTTTGTGTTGGTGAGTCACAGTCTAAATAGAGTCACTATTTGTTTCGATTTGTCTACTTTTTAAGTGATTATCAAAGTGTTATTTCGCCTGACAGTGTGCTAGCTACTAGCTTTGGGCGAAATGTTCTTACGGTTTAAGCTAAACTATACCCACTTATAACAAATAACATGATTATATATATAGTTTATTATTAATTTCTTAGGCCAATAAATATCTTAGTTAGTTGATACTCTGATGAACTTAATAGTCTATTTTAAAAGTGTTTGTTTGTCTGTCTGTCTAAGAACACTTTTTCGAGCTTGTTGTCTTCTCAGGTCAGTCAGGTGGGCCATATGATAAACACCGCCGTTGTTGGAGTCGCCTGGAAAATACACAACTCTAACTAACATGTATAATATTTTGAAGGATGACGTTTGGAAAGGTAAGACGTTATTTAAAAGCAACATTAAAAAGTGATTATTGAACTAATAACAAAATCTGACATATTAAACCTCAGATTGTTTTTTTCAAACTGTGGAAGTTAATTTTAGCAGCAGCAAAGACAAAATATCTCATATTTATTTTGTATTATGTACTCATATTACAGCACTTGTTTTTCGAGCTGGGACCTCTTGACCCCAACTGGTTTGAGGTGCTGACAGCAGAAGCATCTGTTATCGAAGGAAGCCTGTCTGATCAAGAGGATCTCTGTGCAAATCAAGAGGGAAACTCTAAGGATGGCTTTAGAAAAACCTGCAGTGGAAAGTCAGCTCTTTTCTACCCCAAAGGTTTTCCGACGCAGTCGAGTGGTGTCACCTCAAACTGAGGATGAGCAGTCATTCACATTACCACAAGGTGAGAGTTGACAGTTTGGCTTCATTGACCCACTCCGATGAAAATTGTGTTTTTAACATGTTCTTGTGGCATTTTTCTCATAATGAAGGACATAAATTAAGAAAGTTAAGCTTAAGATTGTATTTCTGAGTATTTATATATTCAATTCATTGTGAATCAGGAGCAAAATAAAGAAATACAGTTGGAAAAAGCTTGCATGTGTGACATACAAGTTACTGCGGCGAGCCACAATCTTCCTGCTCCGCTCCAGTCCGATGCATCCACATGTAGATACATATATAGATCCATGTACGTCGTCGTTTTCCTCGTTAGAGCTGGCATCTGGCTCAAAACTGTTCCCCTGCATAGCTGGAATAGATCTTGGCATTTAGTTTTGCAGTGATAATGTTAGGTTGGGGGGGTATTGTGGCCTGTAAACTAGCAGGGAGTGTAAACAGTGGATGATTGTGAAGTAGTGTGATGCTTACTCCACACCCAAAACTCAGAGGAGCATTTCTGGTGAAAATGTCAGGTTTTTTTTAACTAAGACGGCATAATCATAATTAAGACTACTGGGAACGCTTTTACAAAAGATAATTGGAGTGGAACTTCGAAATACATTATAGTAAAATGCATTTTGTTAACACACATTAAAAGATTATAATTGATTTAATAACTATTTTCTTAAAAAATATATATTGACATGTTTTGGAACTGATGAATTGCAAGATTTACAACTACTTTTTTTCTTCTGGATTACCATTTAGAAAAGGGAGCATTGCCGTGGACTAAAACCCAAAGCCCTTGTTTGTTTCAACTTACAACACAGGGGTGAGTGTAGCCTTTAGATGCTGGGCGATATGGCCAAAAAATGAAATCTCTGATTGTTTTCATTCCAAATTCGATTTTATATTTTAATCGTTCTCCCCCCCCCCCCCTTTACTTTTACTTTCTTTAACAAAACTACAAAGTGATAGAATTTAATCAACACATTTTTTCAGTTTTTAATGTTACCAAGGCACTTCTAATAAAGCCTTATACAAAGTGCCTCTTATTATATTTATAAAATAAAGTTTTTATAAATGTTCTATGAATTAATTGTGTTGCGTTTATTCGTGATGTCTTAAAGTCAGCTCGGGGAAAATATAGTCTTGACTTTAAAGCGGTCCGTGGTCACGTGTAGGCAACACACAGAACAGCCCGTTTGCATTGCATGATGATAGCATCAGTGTGTAACAACACTGCTGTCTCCAAATCAACACTTTTTATTCAGCTTCCTGGTGCTGCTGTAAGTCCAACAGGTTTATCCTCCAGTTCATACTGAATCCTGTTAAAAATCCTCATCTGTTCGGCTGCTTCATCAGGTTAAAGGAAAAGCTACACGGAGGCAACCAGCAGAAGTTAGGGGGGGGGCGCTTCTCGCTGCGTCTATGCTAGTATTTATTTATTTTCTCAGCCTTGCGGGGGTAGCTCCTCTTTGCCTGTTGCTGTTATCACTTCTGCGCTGTGCGAGAGACCAGCAGACTGACTTTACTCTGAACAATGGAAGCACAACAGAGCTGGGAAAATAAAATCTTCTTTTTTTCCCCCCAAAAAAAACATTTAGAAAAACAACAAATTTCGAATGAATCGGTTAATTGCCCACCCCTTTCCTGTTGTTACTGTCACTGCAGCATCTGTTTTTCTGCCTTTGACCATTTCAATGGTGTTTTCTCTCTTTTCAGTGTCTCGGGTGAAAAATGTGAAGTTTTTCAGCCTCAAAGTGACGACAGTTTTGGTTAGTTAACCATCACTCTGCTCCAACCTGGTGAATTCCTTATGTGATCAGTATTTAGGAATGTCATGTGTTTTCTTTTATCCTATTTCTACAGATTTACTATCTACACCAAATAAATCAACAGTAAGTATCATAAAAATGTTACTTATTTGTGTTCTGGAAGTGTCAGCATCATTTGTCATTTGTTTCTTTTTGTTTTGTTAATAACAAAGACCAGCTATGCCAAGCACATCTCTGAAAGTCTTGGTGCCCAAATAAACCCTGACATTTCATGGACCAGTTCTTTGAATACACCACCAGCAGTTCCCTCCACCTTGATTTTGTGTAAGTAAAAGACAAAGTGAAAAAAGAATTCCAGTTAAGGGTCTAAAGATCTCTCTTGTCGATAGATTGTTGTCTTTTTATTGTTTTTTTTTTCTTTCTTTTGTAGCTAAAGGCGAGAATAAACCTTGTACAGCGAATGCTCCCGCAGACGGAAATGTTGTAGTGAGTACTCTGATCAAGCAATCAGAACTAAAAATATATGTGTGTATGTTTTTTTTGTGCAAATTAAGAACAATTAAAGTGAAACTTTTTCTCTTTGCTCCTAGTTTGTACGAAAACTTTTCCCTTCTCTCTCTAAGTCATCTGCAAATAAAGCATCAAAAAACAATGATCCCCTTGCTTTTCAAGGTAATAACCCTTTTTTAAGACTGAACACATTTTTACATTTATTAGTGGGTTTGAATTTTTTAAAATATTACTATGCATTTTAGTTTACTTTTGGCTCCTCAAGCCCAGATGGCAAACTTGTGTTATGACATGTCATTTAAACGTATTGTCTTTCTGTAATTATAGGTCCAAATTCCCCCAAATTCGATCCTGAGACTTTCTCAAACCAAGAAGAGCGTGTTTGGCAACAGAAGCTTCCAGACGCTATTGAAGACGGAGACGTTCGCAGCACAGTAGCAGATGTTCTTGATGGAGCTGAAGATGCTCTCTCTATTTTCTTTGCTAACAGTAGCTCAGCTCTGAGAAAAGTGAAGCCCGAGAGGAATAAACGAAAACAAATCCTTCAGGCAAAAGAGAATGTCTACAGCTCAAAATATGACTGGACAGGAAGCAAAGCCACTTCTGATGAAGAGGGAAACGGTCATCTAGAACAGGGTTTATGTACCTTGTCTCCACGTTTGAAAATGGGACATGCTGCGATCAGCCAGTGGTCGCCACTGAGCTTATCTGAAATCCCACTTTGTTCAGAGGGAGGCAGTACTGTACAAGAGCAACTGCTGGGAGAAGCTAACTCAAGTCGTTTCTCAGGACAATCGAAGGGAATCCAAAATGCTGAATTCCAGAGCAAAAAGAGATTTGTTGACACTGTTGGGATTCCAGAACCCCAGTCCATGAAAATAGATTCATCTGTAGAAATTCCATATTCTGGTAACATATTTTCTAAATGCACAAATGTCAGACCCAAATGTTCCTATTGTAGTTAATGTTTTTTCTTTCTTATGGTTTCTTTTAGAAGGATTGTGCGGCGGACAGGTGGAGAGTGCACCAAACAGCACAGCCTGCTGCAACGCAGGGAAGACTGAAGGACTCCAACAAAATCAACCTGTGGAAGTAAATCTGGTCGGTGCGATAAACGCTAACATGTCGCAGCTTTGTAGAGATTTTGCACAAGATTTTAGCCAAATACCTAAATCTGGTGGAGTGCCTAAGGATTCTCGAGATCACTTTTCACCATCGGCTTGTCTCTCAGCCATAAAAAGAGGAAAGCAGAAAGCAGGAGAAGGCAACCCTCACCATCAGTGTAATAGTATCTCTAATTCAATGTTTCCCATCACTGATGTTCCTGTAAACGACAGCGGCTTTCATTCTGCTGTTGTAAACGGCACTGATATCACTGCATCCTCATTCTCAGAAAATATTGGCCTTAGTCGAACATGTACAGAGCTCAAATCAGAGTTCCACACTGAAACTGCCTTTCCACCAACAAAGGCATTTCCTGAAACCGTGCCTTCTGGTGCTGAAGCTGACATTGAGCTGATCAATGCAGAAACGTCTAAAGAAAAGGAGGTGGAGCCTGGAAGAGCGAATAAGTCTCCCACAGACGTCACCATCCAGCAGCCTAGTAGAACGGGTGATATTCACAGCGTTCCAATAAATGATCAGAAACATGACGGACAGACAAAGAAAACATCAACTTCTCTCCCTGCTGCGCATTCACTAGGATTCAAAACTGCGTCAAATAAAGGGATACACATTTCCTCAGCCAGCCTGAAAAGAGCCAAGCAGATCTTTAAAGAGACTGAAAGTGAAACGGCTTTCTATGATCAACCTACCACATCTGACTGTGACGCTACAAAAAGAAGCACGAGTAATAAAACTGGGAACACTTCAACTTTTTCTTTAAATCCAACTCAAACTTTGATAACAGAAACATTTGGTAACATCCCCCCCCAGCTAACAGCATCACAAACAGACGATGTGACTGAACTTTGTTCTCTCCTGGAGCAAACAGACAGCCACTTTGAACCGACACCATTCAAAACCCTAAAAGCAAAGCAACAAGACGATGGAAACTCGCCACAAAAAGCTGACAAAGAACTGGACTCTGATTTTCTTGCTGGCATAGATTTTGATGATAGTTTTAGTTCAGATTTATTACAATGTGCCAGAAACGAAAACATATCTCCCTCCTTAAAGGACAAGTCTCAAGACGAGGCATCTGTTGTTTCAGATGATCCACAAAAAGTCGTGCACGCTAGCAAACTACAAAGCAAGGTGTCTGGTGTTGCTTTTAAAACTGCTGGAGGAAAAGTTTTAAGAGTTTCAGACAAGTGTCTAAGCAAAGCTAAGGCTTTGTTTGCGGATTTGGATGGGTTTACCACAAATCGGGAGTCAACCAGCAACAAAAGCATGGAAATTGGTTCCAACACCAAACAAAAATGTGCCATGGATCCAAGTAGATGCACGAAAAATCCAAAATATACAGTCGAAGAGGATGTTCATGCTGAAAGAGTTGGGAATTGCTTTAAAAACCATGAAGAGTTAGCTTCTTCTGAGAATGAAAGGCTTGAGACTCCTAAACAACATGTCCGTGGATGCTCTGTGACTGAAAATGCCAAACTGCTACCATGTCGCACAAAAGAACCACACCTGGAAATGGTGAAGGTGGATAGCAACCAACTGATGGCTTTGAGAAATGCTGCTCCTTTTCATAGAAACTCATTTTCTGCTTCAAAGCCAGATCCTACCCTGCTGTGCACGACTTCAAAGACTATTGACTCTAATGAGAACTGCTCTGCTGCTGGATTTTGTACTGCAGGTGGGAAAAAAGGTTATGTGTCAGCGGACAAAATGGAAAATTCTGAATACCTTTTGAAAGAAATCCATACACCTGAGAAAGGAAAAGGACAATTGGAGGAAAACAAGAGTACATCAAAGGCAGCACATCATACTGACCAGGGGTTGCAGCCAAAAATATGTGGATTTCAGACAGCTGGTGGTAAAGAACTTACTGTGTCGTTGGCAGCTTTGAAGAAAGCGCAAGAACTGTTCAGTGAAAATGAAGGAGTCAAAGAAAAAAACAGGGTTTTAATGCTTCCTTCAAGGATTCCAAGTACTGAATCTTCTGGGGTTTTTACAGCAAATGGTAAATCTGTGGGTTTCTCATCTCAGGCTCTACAGAAGGCTAAGGCATTCTTCAGCGACATTAGCGTGAATACAGTTCAGCCCGATGTTTTAGACGCGGGAATCGTGAAGAAACGCAAAGATATCCCATGCAACGGGGAGGAAATGTATTCTGGTTTCACAGCTTCAAATGAAACGGATGCCTACGAGTCAGAGGAGCATCATTTAAAATCAAAGCATCGTTTGAAGGACTTTGACTTGGTTTCAGATAAGGAAATGCAAGAGGCAGATGTGTTCTTGGAAAGCGATGGAGATGCTGAAAATGCAGTATTACCAAAAGGTCAGGAGTGTCAACCTCCTCTTAGTGAGATGGGCAACGAGAAGATATCTAATCCAGATCAAAGAGCAACTCTGAACGTTTCTGAGCCTGTAAGTGGATGTCCGGCAGACCTGTTATCCTTTCAAAATGTTGGATTTCAGACTGCAGGTGGAGCAACAGTCCATGTATCAACAACGAGTTTAATAAAGGCACAACACCTCTTTAAAGACTTGGATGATTTGGTTTCAGACAAAGAAATGCAAGAGGCAGATGTGTTGTTGAAAAATGATGCAGATGCTGAAAATGCAGAATTTCCAAAAGATCAGGAGTGTCAGCTTCCTCTTAGTGAGACGGGCAATGAGAAGATGAGGTCTGATCCAGGTCAAAGAGAGAGTCTCAACTTTCCTGAACCTGTAAGTGGATGTCCGGAAGACCAAAATGTGGACCTATTATCCTTTCAAAATGTTGGATTTCAGACTGCAGGTGGAGCAAAAGTTCATGCGTTCAGTTTCAGTGGAAATAAAGCAAACATTTACCAGACATGGACGACTGATCGGAATCAAGGCAAAGTTGATAACAAAGAAAAAATTGGCTTCCAAACTGCAGGTGGAGCAAAAGTTCATGTATCAAAAACAAGCCTAATAAAGGCAAAACACTTCTTTAGAAACTTGGATGATTTGGTTTCAGACAAAGAAATGCAAGAGGCTGACGTGTTGTCAGAAAATGTTGATGTGGATGCAGAAAATGCAGTATTAGCAAAAGATCAGGAGTGTCAGCTTCCTCTTAGTGAGGTCAACTTTTTGGAACGTGGAAGTGGACCTTCTGAGGACACAAACCAAAGAATTCTTCAAAATGTGGACTTGTTATCCTGTCCAAATGTTGGCTTTCAGACTGCAAATGGAAAGGCAGTCACATTCTCATCTGAATCTCTCAGAAAAGCAAAATCCATGTTTAATGGATGTGAAGCACCTGGAGACAAAACGCTCCCGACACCACTGCATTCCAAGGCCAGTGTCCTGCCCTTCAGAGGAGGGTTTTGTTCAGCAAGTGGGACGCCTGCATCAGCTTCATCTGAGGCCGTTTCCAAAGCGAAAAGTCTGTTCAGTGACATCGGTTTCAGTGGAAATAAAGCAGACGTTTCCCAGACATGGACGACTGAACAGAATCAAGACGAAGATGATAACAAAGGAAAAATACATTTTGGCTTCCAAACTGCAGGCGGAGCAAAAGTTCATGTGTCAAAAGCGAACCTAATAAAGGCAAAACACTTCTTTAAAGATGAGGATGATTCAGCTTCAAAGGCTGCACAAAGGACAGACGCTCCAGAGGGCTTTAGTTTGTACAACGGCAGTGGAACATCATCAGTTTTGAGGAAAGCTACCGGGCTGACTGATGATCTTTCCAAACAAGATCAGAGAACAATGGTGGACCCATCTAAAGGCCCTGCAGATGGATGGACTGAGAGCAGAACCACATCAGTGAAAGAAAAGGGGAATGTTCTGCTGCACCAGAACGCAGGGTTTCAGACGGCCAGTGGAAACGCAGTCGTAGTTTCACGTGAAGCCCTACAAAGAGCAAAAACCCTGCTCAGTGAAGGGGAAGAAGTTGTAACCCCTCCTCTTTGTCAGATTCCAGTCTCTGCTTCCAGTGGGTTTTTTGCAGCAAGTGGAAAAGCTGTGACTTTCTCATCCAAAGCCTTACAGAACGCGAAAAGTCTCTTCAGTGACATCAGAGCCGATGGCCCTGATTTTACAGACACAAAGAGCATCAAGCAGAAACAAGAAGATGCTCCAGGCTTGAAAGACAATATTCTCTGTGGAGTATGTGTGGCAGAGAAAAGTCCTGCAAAAGCAGACAATCTTGTGGCGGAAGTTGCTGATGAGTGTCGCTCTGACTCCTCTGGCTTCCAAAAATGTGATCTATTTAATGTAAAAGATGTAAGTAGAAGTTCAGATGTGGATCTTTGCAGTTTGGCTCCGTCAGAGGCTGTTGTCCAAAGTGAGAACTACAAAGAGGAAACGTCACACGTGATGGACTGCAACTCACATCAAGCAAACGGCAGCGACAGATCTAGAAACACAAGAGCTGAGGAGTCTTCAGCTCTGATCTTTCAGTCCCTGAACCTCACCGGCTGCACAGAAACCCAGCACAGGCTTCTGGCCCAGGAGGCTTTGGACTGCACAAAGGCTTTGCTGGAGGATGAGGATCTCGCCGGCCTAAGCTTCTCTCCTAATTCAAAAAATGAACTAAAGCAAGATTACCCACAAACCACCGCTGGGACTGAAGCAGAAGAAAAAGGAACAAGAAAAAGATTGATTGGAGATCCAGATCCAACTGGTAAGTGAGAAAACGTGAGAAACTTTTTCAGGTTTTCATTAAGCAGAACAGAATAGTTTTTTCCTCAATGTTTTAATACTTTGTGAGCTTTAACAGCTTTTTTGGAAGCTCCTGGTGCTTTGAAAGCACTAAAACCTCATCAGATGAGCAGAAACAGAAAAACTTTAGTCCCAGATTTTCACATGCTTTATTTGGCAAATTAATAACAAAATTGTTGTATGCCTGTGATGTAGGTCAGCCTCCTCTAAAAAGACAATTACTGGAAGAATTTAACCAGACTAATGATGGTTCAAAAGACTCAACGCTCCAGCCTGTGAAAAGCTGTCCTCTTGGTAAGTCATGTGAAATGTGAGCATTAGAGTATATTCTGCTATCTTTTCTCAATGCTTCATCTGTCCTTAACATAAATAAGGATTTCTTTACTTTTTCCTCGTATCTTTTCTCTTTTGTTTATTTTAAATAAAGAAACTTTATGTATAGTTCAGTCTTTATCACATAGATATTTATTTGCATTAGTTCCTGTCAGTGATCATCTTGATTACCAGTAATCATATTTAATCCCATCCTGCACAGCATTCATAATTCATTCTGAAGTCCAATGTTTCCTGATTTATTATGTTTCATCCTTCTTCATTTAAAGCTTTTAAACTTAATTTAACTTAAATAATAGCATCTTGATTCATTTAAACAGCAGCATCTATCTGCATACATTTATTTATTTTGATATTGACAAATGTGCTCACATTTAGTGTAGAAACGTGTTAGAATGTGTTGCCATGGTGAATTCTTGTATATGGTATATAGTGTTGAGGTTGAGTGTTGAGTTCTTTTGTCATGTACATGCACCTTTTTTTTTGCGTTTCAGGCTTAATGAAGGACAGAGGAGTTTTCAAGTACAGTGCAAGTCTTTATCCAAACATCACAAAACCTCACTAGTAAGTTCCTGCTACATTTTCAGTTTTCAAATGTAGTTTTCCAGCTTTGAAAAGCTAAATAAGAACGTTTAAGGCATTAAATGAATCCCTGATGAATGAGTGTTAAATGTTTTCTTGTCAATGCAAAAAAAAAAAAAAATAAAAATCTGGTTGTGTTATGCCATACGATGCTGAACTGGTTGTTTAACCCCAACTAAGTAATGAGCTCATGTTCATCCGAGCGGGAAAAGGAGAAAGTGTAAAAAGTCAAGCCAGAGGTGATCTGGGTGCTGAGGATGGTGACGAGCCTCAATTGGCTTGTTGACATTTGAAAGACTGTTAAGATCATATGTTGTTGGTTTCTACTTATTTGTTACCATCTGAAGATGATGATAGTTTGATTTGTGTTTTTTTTTTTTTTGGAGTAGTTTGGTGACACGAAATTTACTGATTCATACTAAATATTCAGAACAACAATGATGGTGCATGATTTATAACATGTGAGCAGTGCTGCACTCTAGTTTATCATTTTAGCTTGTTCTTTAGGCTATTTACTGTTTGCATGATGTTTATTTTCTTTGTACATACATACACAAATTGGATTTGCAGTGGTCTTAAAAAGGGTTCAAATGTAACTTCTGTAAATCTGTAGACACCCTGTGTAATTTATTCTCCTTTTTCTGAACAGCAACGAAAAAACCAAAACAACGACAGTGAAACCTTTAACGCCAGACGACAGCAGATCGACTCGTTCCAAAATGAGCCCGTTTGTTCCTCCATTTCATAAAAATGTCAGGTCAGAAGCTAGCAAGACGACGGTGGTTCAACAAGCCACGAGAACGCCAGTGTTTGTTCCACCATTGAAAAAACAAAGAGCTGTCCTACAGGGGGAAAAGGATCAGAATACCAACCAGCTTCCATCTGTAACAGAATCTAACAGCAGCTCTCATGTTCCTCCCACTATAAATGCCCAAGAATCCAGCAGTGCCCTTTCTATTGTCAGCACTCCCCCTAATAATAAGACAAACAATCCAAATGTTGATGTCAATGATGGGTCGGTCTGCTTTGAGTCCCAAGCTGTTCAAGCATTTTCCAAAGGTATGTTACTCCTTTTGAATGATCTCCATTCAAAACAGCAGAAGTAATTGGATTACTCGTGAACAAAAGTAATGGTTTCTTGTTTTGGGAAGTTTTTCTGACCACCGAGCTCGCACGGGACATGCAGGACATGCGGATCAGGAAGAAGAAGCGCCAGAACATTCGGCCTCTTCAAGGCAGCCTGTTTCTGACAAAAACATCAGGAGTGGCAAAGATCCCGTTGAAAGCTGCAGTGAATGGAAAACTTCCGGCAAGGTGCCCTCCGGAGCAGGTGAGGCTTAAAGACTGCTGAGCTTCTTCCACTAGCTGCTGTTAGTTCAGCTCATGTCGTCTTATCCTTCTGCTCCTCGTGCAGCTTTACAGATATGGCGTCCATCCGCACGTTTCAGGGATCACGAGCGAAACCGCCGAATCTTTTCGCTTTCAGTTACTGCACTTCTTCAAACAAGACACTTTGATTGATGACGGTGGGGTTAAGCTAGCCGATGGAGGCTGCTTGATCCCCAGCAAAGACGGGACGGCGGGAAAAGAAGAATTCTTTCGGTATCAATGAAACCAATAGGATCTTATGCTAACACGAACTCTCCAGACTTCATATCTGTTTAATAAATCCTATTTAAATGTGTTTTTCGCCTTAGAGCTTTGTGTGACACTCCCGGAGTGGATCCTAAACTGATCACTGAAGCATGGGGTTACAATCACTACAGATGGATCATCTGGAAGCAGGCCTCCATGGAAAAATCCTTTCCAGAAAGGATGGGGGGCATCTGTCTCACTCCAGAGCAGGTTCTACTGCAGCTGAAGTACAGGTTAATGATATAAAGCTTCATGTTGCATGTTTTTATAGAATACTGGTGGGTCTCTTTTGGGCAAAATGTTAGCTACATTTGCTTTTGCTAGAGCTACAGCTGAAAAACAGTCATTCATAATCTCTGGAATGACTTCTCCTTTAACCATTTAAAGCTTTGATTCTCTGTAACTGCACTAGATATGACGTGGAGGTCGACCACAGTCGCCGGCCCGCTCTTAGGAAGATCACGGAAAAGGACGACACGGCAGCCAAAACACTCGTCCTTTGTGTTTGTGGGATCGTGTCCAAAGGAGGTGGAGCGAGCGGCTCAAAGACTCCAGAAAGTTCTGATCCTAAGACGGAGGCTCCTAACTGCAGTCGTGTGGCTGACCGATGGATGGTACGCCATTAAAGCCCAGCTGGACCAACCTTTGACAGCCATGCTGAACAAGGGCCTCCTGGCTGTTGGGGGTAAATTGATCACCCATGGGGCCCAGCTGGTGGGGTCACAGGATGCTTGTCCCCCTCTGGAAGCACCTGAGTCTCTCATGTTAAAGGTATATTATGGGTTATAATGATCAAATAATTTGCCAAACAACCACATAAGAAGAATTTTGTTGTTTAGATTTGTGCCAATAGCACCAGACGGGCACGCTGGGATGCAAAACTGGGATTCCACAGAGATCCCCGACCATTCCTGCTTCCAATCGCTTCTTTGTTTAGCAACGGAGGGCCGGTAGGATGTGCTGACGTTGTCGTACTGAGAAGCTACCCTGTACAGGTTTGTTTACTTTGTTTGTTGTGGTGCATGTAGGCTTCAAGCTAAATCCCCGTGCATTTGAATGACATTTTCCAGTGGATGGAGAGAAAAGCGGATGGAGGCGTCCTGTTCCGGACGACCCGAGCAGAAGAGAAAGAAGCCAGGCGATTTGATGAAATGAAGCATAAAGCAATGGAAGTGCTGTTTGCTAAGGTCCAAACTGAATTTGAAAACGAGGAAAGAGGTACACGTTTGTATTTTAATAAGACCTACTCCAATAAAGAGTGTGCCGCTCGTGTCCTTGTGGCATTTTTCTCATGGTGGAGGACCTAGATAGATAAAAATTTTCTTTACTCAGTCTTAAATCGGGAGCAGACACAAACAATTTTGAAAAAGCTTGTAAGTGTGACGTTCAAGTTATTGCAGCAGGTCACAAGCTCTCTGCTCTGCTCCATTCTGATGCATCCGCTTGTAGACAACTAGATCCATGTTAGGCTGGATTGCTCCAATATTGCTCGCAACTTTTGTTGCACCGGTGATGTTAGGCTGGGGGTGTGATGGGCTGTGAGCTAGCCGGAGAGCACATGCACAGAAAGCTCTCAGCAATGAGGAGGGGAAAGGGGGGGCAGGATCCCACCAACGTGGAGGCGAATTTTCAATGAACTCCTGCCGCTCTGCAGATACTATGTCCTAGAAAACGAGAGTTTTTGATTTTGCCTAAAAATGAAAAGACCCCTGGGAACGCTTTGACAACACATCTAAAAATGATCCGGGATTTTAAGTCCAAAGTGAAGTTGAAGAAGCTTCACCGAAATGTTTCTTCTTTTAGAGAAAAACAAGTCTCAGCGACGAAAGCAGAATCTGGACGTTTCAAAGTTGCAGGATGGCGAGGAGCTGCATGCAGCTGTGGGAGATGACCCAACTTACCTCGAGGTGACCTTTTCTTTCCAGCTTGTTGCGTTTATTTGTCATGAGAATGTGTGTGTGTGTGTGTGTTTTTTATTGGACTTGCTCATTTCTGTGCTGTAGGCTCATTTAAGTGAACAGCAGCTGCAGACTCTTCATGCCTACAAACGTTCACTGATGGAGAGGAAGCAGGCCGAGCTGCAGGATCGTTATCATCGAGCTTTGGAAGAAGACGACCAAGAAATCAAATGCCCAAAAAGAGACGTGACTCCGGTGTGGAGACTCAGTGTTGCTGACTCTTTGGGCCCACCCAGCTGTGGTATCTCCCCTTCTTTAAATGTATGTTCAACATTCAAAGTGTCACACACACTGCAGTGGTACGTTCTGTTTCTCGTCCGTATAGTTTACCAGCTGAGTCTCTGGCGACCGTCCTCAGATGTCGAGTCTTTATTGAAGGAAGGTGGTCGATATAAAGTTTATAGCATCGCCACTGCAGAAGGAAAGAAGAGAAGCAGCCATGAAACCGTTCAGCTCACTGGAACCAAGAAAACACAGTTCCAGGTCCTGCAGGTACCAGAGCAAACGAGCAGCTTTCTGCACAGCTGGAACAGTGTTTTTGAAGATAAATATACTATTAATATTTCACTTATTCACACAGGCATCACAGCAATGGATGTCAGAACGTTTTCAACCAAGGGTCTCCACAGACTTTGAGAGTCTTCAGAATCCAGATTTCCGACCTCTGTGCGGAGAGGTGGATCTCTCCGGATACGTCGTCAGTGTCATAGATGCACAGGGTTGGTGCTTTACTTATTTTTTGCGGTTTCCCTGAAGTGCATGATCAACTAAATAATAATTTGTGGTTCTGAAATCAGGTTCCTCTCCTGCATTTTATCTGGCCGACGGGAAACTAAACTTGGTGAAAATCCGCTGCTTTAGTAGCCTGTCCCAAACCGGCCTGGAGGATGTGGTCAAACCGCGAGTCCTGTTGGCTCTAAGCAACCTCCAGCTCAGGGGTCAGTCCATGTTCCCCACTCCTGTTGTGTATGCTGGAGATCTGACGCTCTTCTCCATTAACCCCAAAGAAGGTCATCTACAGGAATCCCTCAGCCAGTTAAAGAACGTGATTCAGGTATCGTTTCAAAACATTCAGAAGAAAAACTACACCTCTCATCCCCAAATACCACATCTATGTGAAATTTGGAGAGAAAGTATTGTAACTTCTTTGTTACTGCAGTTTGCCTCCTGTATGAGTTTATATTTACTGCGTGTTTTATTTTGTTTGCAGCATGAAACAAACTTTCATGTAAACGCCGAAGAGAAACTATCTCATTTGATCAAATCTGGTCGCTCCAGTTTTGTCTCCCCTATGACTGTGAAACTGCAAACTCCGCCTTTGTCATCTGATAAAAAGGACCAATCAAAGGCAAGTCTGAGTTTTCTTTCATGCTGGGCCAATTATTACCTAACTGCTGCACAATTAATTAAAGTTTTGTTTTTGCTTTTCATTCAGGTTACATTACAGAAACCAATCAGAAGCCCAGGATCCGTCACTCCCGTCAGTAAAAACCCTCAAGCAGAAACATCTTCAACAAAAAAAGACCCTAAAATCCTGAAAAGAAGAAGAGCTTTAGATTATCTGTCTCGCATCCCCTCTCCACCACCTCTCTCAGTTCTGGACTCCGTTTCATCTCCATGTGTAAAAAAAACCTTCAACCCTCCTCGGAGATCTGGAACAGCCAAGGAGTTCAAAACTGAAAACGCTACAAAGCCCACAGACTCACTGGTTGAGGATCAGTGGGTGAATGATGAAGAACTGGTTATGATTGACACTCAGGCACTGCATGTTGGTGGCTTAATGTAGGTTCTCTGTATTTAGACAAGGGGCTTTTAAAAATACATTTAAAACTGTATAAATTGTAAATATAATGATTGAAGTTTATGTAAATGTTGTTTTATCTTCAAATTTGATGCATTAAAGTGTTGAAACTGATTTGCATTTTAATATCAGCAGTTGTGTGTTTGTTAGCTGACATATCGGTCAGTTAAATTCAACAAATGATTATTATAATTATTATTGATTGATTGATTTCAAACATTATAGTCAAAAATATATAGAATTCACACAGATGTATCAAACACATTACAGAAGTTATGAAATGCATAGGAATGACGCAAAAAAACACTTAAATCACATTTGCTTAATTAAATAGTGATCATTAACTAAACTTATAAAATAAACCTGTTTTATTGCTTAAAAAGGAGCGATCTTATATAATTCCATTTCTATTGAGTTAATTCATTTTATAGTTCTACCTAGTTTTCATAATCCGGTTCTGATCAGATAGATTATTTTCAAGTAACAGAATCAAGTGCTTATTGCTGATTATCTTCAGAGAACATTTATTCATGATCTCTGTAAACAGTAATGTTAACTAATATGTAATAATCATTGATTATCAATAGAACACATCTCATTAAACCAGTAATCATTGCTACACATTGCAGATAAAGTAAAGAAAATCAAAAGTTTATTGATTGCAATTAAAATATTCCAGTAATCATTATTTTCAGCACAAAAGGAATGACAAAAATGTAATAGGAGAAAAGTTAGACCTCATTCACCTTTGTTTTCCACGTATGTTTTCAGATTAACAGGTTTTGTTTGAACTCTGGAGTACTGGACCCTTAGTCAGCCATCATCAAGTGAGAAGTGGGCTACTATAATTATTATTACTAGTAGTAGTAGTTGTAGTAGCAGCAGCAGCAGCAGTAGTAGTATATGTATATATTTTAAAACTGTTCTATTTATTAGTTTTGGGCAAACCTTTTCGACAGTTGTACTATTTCTTATCACCTGAAGGTGGCGCGCAAGTTTAAACTAAGTGACGGTCTCCCAAATTGAAGAAGAAGAACGTCACTTCCGTGATTACAAATGACCTGAAATGTTGCGACTGCATTCTGAATTTATTATTAAAGCTGTGCTTTTCTATATGTAGACATTCTGGAAATTTACGGTAAGTTTTCTTAAATCTGAAAAGTTGTGTTTTGTAACGTTTCTTGTTGCTTTCTGCGTCACCTATGTTTATAAAACTTCGATATTAGCTTATATTTCGGAACACATGATGATCGACTTTTTGGGATTTTTATCATTATCACGAAAGACGAACAAACATACACATACATTATCTTTTAACTGGTTTGGTTAACTTGTTTATGCAAATTGTACACAGAATAACCTTATGTGTTCTATTTTAATATAGTGTCACTCAAATGTCTGAGACTGAAGTTTCCACGGGTGCTGCTGAAAAACAGCAGCATGATGGTGTGAATGAAAATGCCGGAAATCGCGAGGAGGACTCTGCCGTAAACACTCCCGAGCTCGCGCCCAGTGACCGCAACAGTTGTCCGGACTCAAACGCGAGGAGCAGGGTGTTGAAGGAGGTAGGATTCACCAGCACCGCCTTCATTGGTCCAGCATTTCCTCCTCCATCATCTACAGCCAAACGTGACATTGAAGACTGTCTGGATGAGTTTTACAAAGAGCTAGAAAAGACCGACATACCTGATGGAGATGCTGGAAGCCGGGGGGAAACAGGCGTACCCCCTTGCAAAGAGTCTCAGGATGTGCTGAAAGAAAAACATGTTAAATCAACAGATGGCGAAGAAACGGATCTCTACCGGAAGAACAGACAAAGATCCCGACATCACTGGTATGGAAATGAACCGTACCAGCGGACAAGACCAAGGCCGGTGATGACAGGCATTTCCTCCACTGACCCAAACCTGTGGCATGACATGCCACATCGTCTCCCCATGTACCACAGGCCACCTTTCCCTGATCACACAAAGCCATCCGAGGGCCTTCATCGCTCAAATGATCCGTCACACTTACACCCTCAGTTCAGATCGTCCGGCTATGATGAGCCAACATCAAAACGAGCTTCATTTTCCACCTTTTCCCAACATTTCACCCCCAAATGTTGGCCCACATCCATCCCAAGGATTTTACTTAGATTGTCCACAACACTTTCTTGGGGATGGCGAAAGTTACGCTCGCCACGCGCATTCAGAACGTCAAAACGATGAGTCGCTTCAAATGAGACAAGAGTGGTCGAGGTTTGATGCAGAAAATGACGAGTGGGAGCGACAGCATTACTCTCAACCCCACGTTGATGCTCACAGGTACCAGCCTTTCTTGGTACTAATATTAATGAGAGGACTACCCGGATCTGGGAAATCAACAATGGCCAGGTATGATTTCATGACATATTTTTATTTCAACTTAAGTTTTGTGATTTAAAGTAACGTCTCTTTTCTGTGTGGCTGTCAGGGAGCTGCTCTCTAGTGGTCCCAGTGGCGTCATTCTGAGCACAGATGACTACTTTGCCCAAAAAAACGACTACCGCTACGACCCATACCTTCTTGGAGCAGCGCACGAGTGGAACCACAGCAGAGGTAGTGTCTCTGTAAATGCTTTTCCAGGTTAAGCTGGCTTAAAAGAAAACCAAGTTTTTTTTTTTTAATGTCTCCATTTTTTTTTTTTAATGTTTTGTTCATTTTACTTTAAGCAAGAGATGCCTTATGCGATGGCAGGTCTCCCGTCATTATTGATAACACAAATCTTGAAGCCTGGGAAATGAAACCGTATGTCAAAATGGTAAGTCATTTGTTTGTTCAAACCTTGATTGTTTTTTTGGGTCACAGATTTGTTTCTGTTATATGACTTGATATATGTGATATATGACTTGTGCAGGGAGTGCACAGGATTTTAGAGGGGCACTTGGGGTACTTTTTATTATGAGGCAAAAAGGGCGGGTGCTACAAGTGCACGTGCCTGGACTTGTGTGTTATAAAACAACAAAACATTTGGAGAAATTGTTTTTTTTTTTTTTTATTTCCTAATAAACAAGAATTAAGAAAAATATTTAAATATTTCAGTTTTTTTAGTATCCCGAGCCTGACAATAAATAGTAAATCCTTCTTAAATTAAGCACGATTGTTTGACACTTTTAATGTAAATGTACTGATATGCAGTAATGATTCACTTTCCCCACAGTTCATAAATGGTTTAACTTTCGGTTCGGTTATCAGTGTAGAATTGCGGTATCCCTAGTTATGAAAAAGGCATTATTTGTTGCTTGACAGAATCTGGGTTTGTGCCGTTTTTTATTTTTATTTTTTAAGAAAACCTGACAGACTAGACAAGATTTTATTAGGAGTGAAAGAAATTGTTGATAAAGCAAAGTGTTTAAACTTTAGGTTTTGCAAATGAAGGAAAGGGATTTTCACCCAAAATATTTAAGGTTTGGAAACAGGATTATAAAAACAAACATTTTCAAGTTTTTCCTTGGAAAGAGTGGATTTCCCACTTTGGATTAAGTCTGGTTAAAAGAGGGTGGAAGACAGACAGACAGACAGCTGCACTGAGGCATGCTCCAACTTTAAACATAAGTCATTAATTCTAAAGTTAGACGAAGAAAAAAAGTTCTTATTCTAAGATTGCTGTAAAAATTGCTCAGGCTCACCTTTTGAAATGATGTAAGTCGTCTAAGTTACCTGAGAAATCTCAGAGTAAAATGGCTGTTCTTTAATTCTAAAGGAAGCTAAAGATGGGTTGTTTAGAAACTCATCAGTAGATGAAGGGATTCTGTCTTTCTGCTGACTTGGAAAAGCTGAAGAAAATGGTTAAAAAAGGAAACATGTAATTCTTAAAAATAAATCATGTTTTCTATTTATATATTTTTTGCATATGAAAAAAATCCAACTTTTACCAGGCCTTGGAGAAAGGATACAAAGTGGACTTTTGTGAACCTGATACAAGCTGGAAGTTTGACCCGTATGAACTGGAGAAGTATGTTGTTTCAGTGACTCCACTATATATTGTTGCAGAATTTGAAAAACTTGTGATCTTTAAATGACCATTTTTCCACTTTTTTCCTCTCCAGGCGGAACACCCATGGTGTTAATCGGGAGAAGATTGCACAGATGATGGACCGTTTTTGCTTTCCCATATCCGTAGACATTGTTATGAATTCACAAGAACCCCTTCATGTGCTGCAGAGACACAGACCAGAGCCGACGTCCAGGAGAAGGAAATAGGATTTAAATCAGGATTTATCAGCAAATAATTTTAATTAAGGACCAATTTTTTATCACAATGAAAACTACCTTGAAACTATTTTTTTAATAATTCTGTAGCTTAAAGTTTCTACTTTTTTTTTTTTTTTTTTTTTTTTGCGAAAAAGTAAAATCAGGGACTTGTATTTGTTGGCTGACTATTCTTATGACATGCATTTTTGTAATAACTGGCAGATTTCCAATGTTTTCTCTTTTTCTCACACGCTTATCATTTTCCAAACACTTTCAGGGTCAAGGGATCTCTCATCCAGCCACTGTTGGGTCCCAGAAATCCCGACCGGGACACGGAAAGGTCCCAGTTGGGATTCAAATCAGGGGCTTCCGGCTAAA
Organism: Oryzias curvinotus; assembly: GCA_023969325.1. Lineage (NCBI taxonomy): Eukaryota > Metazoa > Chordata > Actinopteri > Beloniformes > Adrianichthyidae > Oryzias > Oryzias curvinotus. The sequence continues at coordinate 12,249,701 of CM043718.1, read as the reverse complement.
CTCTACACCACCAGTGCAGCCTTCTCAAAAACACAGTTATTTGGAGGTTAAGGCAATTGTTGAGTATTTATGAAACAGCCAAACATGTTCTTTTTATTAATTCTGTTCTACAAATGTGTAGTCTGTAAATTTATAATTAAAAAAATGTATTTTTAAGGAAATTACACTTTGCGATTTATTTCTGTACTTTGGAATGGTGTAAAGCGAAAGATCTCAAAATTATCTTACTGTTCCTACTTGCATAAAAAAAATCTCTTATTGATCCATTTTATTTTAAATTAAAAATAGATCAACTTTAGTCACATTAGTTTGCCTTTACGTTTTCTGTGCCTCTGTTGATCTACAGAGAAAGAAGGCAAATTCAAAGGATTTAGGGCTCAAATCTTCAGCTTCACATGCTCTTAAAAAGCCTCTGCGTGGTTTCAACCATGTTGTTTCAAGGCAATTATCCTTGCTTTTGTTGACGGACTTGAAAATTGCCAAAACATCTCCAGGGGGCCACTTTGTGGAACTGAAAGCCTAATAAACATGGCAGCAGATGAAGACATGCACTCTGGTAAACAGAATTTGTCATTAGGTGTGTAGCCTGATAAAACACCTGAATGCAGGGATGAGAGGTTTGTTTTTTTTTGTCTGATCACGTGGAAAATCATGTCCCATAGGAAATCAGTCACTGCTACTGGCTTTGGTGTTCATTAAAACAGCCGTTTTATTTCAAGCTTTTTTTTCTGACTGAAAAGAACTTATTTAGTCTCTTTTTCTAGAAAAATATCATAAGACTGTATTGAGCAAATGTACTTTATATAACTTCTTAAATATTCAGATATTTTTGAATGCAACATTAGCTTATTTTATTGAACTATTAATAATATGTGTGTTAGTCCTAATTGTTTGCAAACTTTTGTCTGAGAAGCATCAAACTCCTGCAGCATGCAAAGCACTTCTGCCTGCAGGTTTCTCATTTCTCTTGAGAAACTCAAATGCCCATGATGCTCCAAATCTGGATTTTCTGTGGAGCATAGAAGCACAAATGGATTTATCTATTTATGTATTTAAAGGTGAGAAAACCAGAATATTTAAGGAAGTTGAAACATACGAGCTGGACAGAAGCCTAATGAGTTGCATTACGACTTGTCCCGAAAGGCAATTCCTTTATTATTAAATGTTCAATTACTCATTAAAAAAAACAAGCAAACATTAATGCTAAGATGATATACCAGAAATAATTGTAATACCTTTTCAAAATAATAAAAAAAACATAGAATTATAGATCCACTAGCCCAACAAACTTCAAAGCATCACAAGTCCTGACAGCTCTGAGGCCTGCAGAGAATCTCACAGATCCGATTTTGTTTTACTTTCAATTAAATATTGAATTGTTTTTGTATTTTTAGGTAACAAATTGCATTTGTAGATTTGAAATTGAGCTAGTATTATAAATAATTTAATTATATGAAATTGTTTTTTTGTGAAACATATCAATATTATTAAATCCAAACAATACATCTTTGTATAAAATAATACGTTTTCAAGAATGTTACGTTGCAAAAAAAAAGGTGAATTCCTGCCACAATGTGGAGGTAGAACATCATTTCCAAAATAAGTCACACACTTGATGTGACATAAGTTTGTCAATTACATAAATGTTGGAGATCTCACTTTGACAGAAACTACAAATTTCAGAACTTGATTCAAGAAATAAAACACAGAAGAGGTTTGATAGAAACCTTGAGGAAATCTCACAAAGCGTTGAGTGTTTGGAGGGATTTTACAGCTGTCAGCGTGAGCATCCTTGAGATCATTCTGACCTTGATTTACGGTGCCTTGCAGAAGTATCCACCCTCTTGGATTTTTGTCCCTTTTGTTGCTTTCATAAATCACTCATGGTCAATAGAATTTGTCTTCCCTCACACAACAATTTACTAGAAAAAATCTTCAATGTCAATGTGAAAATAGATTTCTACAAATTAATGCCAATGAAACAAAAATATAAAATGAAATATAATAATAATAATAATAATAATAATAAAAACAGGAAACATATCCATCCCCATAAGACACCCTCAGATGGGGAGCGTGACGTACACACAAAAATAAAACCCAAAAAGTACTCCCTTAAGGCCAAGCATTGAATTACAACATGATGGTGATGATTTAAGTTTGAATACTTCCTTAAGTTAAGCGTATTCCCAGCAAAAAGTACTACACTTGAATATTATTTTATTATTTGTTTTAAAGGAAAGCAAGTATAGACCATGTACATGTAACGTAGGAAGGATACTAAATGAGTACTTCCTTAGTCTAAACTACAACATTTAAAGCTTGCAATATATAAATAGTGTATAAAAATTATACTTCAAGTATACTGCCTCACTTTTTGGATAGACTAAGTAGTACAAGTAGTGCATGTACATAGACTACTTTTTGCTCAGGGAAAGCTTCATTATGAATTGGACATTCTGACTTGTTAAGATTGGAAGCCTTTAAATTAGGATCTTTTGAAACTAAGAAAAGGATGAAAGTTATTAAATAATCAGAAAACAGATCATTTCAATCACTCATCTTCCTTTTGTTAGACACTCTTAGACACCTGTAATACTCCACACACAGCTGCACATCCCAAATCATCGAAACGTTTAACTTTTGACTTAAAAAGATGAAAGATGTACTTCCAAATGTGTTTTCTTACATATTTTAAAATTTTCTTAAATATATTTCAAACAGTTATTCCTCCTGCCCATTCCAACATCCATGCGGTTTGAGGCAGACAGACACCCACCAGAAAGACTGCCAGCTATCGTACACTTTAGTAACACAATACAGGGCTCAACAACAGCATGTCAGAAACAGGAAAAACAAATGAACTATTGGGAAAAGCCTTTAAACTCTGCTGTTAAACTAAAAAAAATAAAAGTCTTGCTCCCTAAATAAAGAAATTCATTTATTTGTTATTATTTCAATGGCATTTGAGTTGAATGTTTTACCAATGTTTTAATAAAAAATACTGTGAAATTCTGACTTTATCACTATAAAAATAATACGAAAAAAAAATACAAGTAGATTATAAAATACTTTGTTTTTGCTAATTTTAGGTTTTTTAATCCTGCCTCCAAGTCCTTAAAACACACAAACAACAACCAAGTCATGATGCTGATGTGGGAAAAGGAATCAGCTGGAGGAGACAAAGGTGCTTTCAGAACAGGCTTCAATCATGGATACTTGCCAGGTACAGCCTTATTTGTAACATGAGGAAGCATACAGCAACAGAGATGAGCTTTGAATGATGATGATTAGTGATCTGTGCTTCCTGAATGACAGTGATGAACCACTTACTGCTGGTAAAAGAGCATAGAAATAATCAAAGCTGCACAGAAGAAGGAAATAGAGAACATCCTATTTGACTGACAGAAGATAATGAGGTTTAATTACCACAATAAAAGCAAAAAAGCAGGGATGAGCGTGAAGCTCCAGGCTGCTATTATCTGCTTTTAAAATATGTCTGTGGGTTTAAGATTAATACCTTTTTTTTCTATTTTGTACCATTATTCATCAATATGGTGATTAAAAAATAATTGAAGTTAATGGAAATTTAACTTCATAACATGAGGGCTCCACATACATTGTGGTTTATGGTTTATCTATGCTCTTTTGCCAAGTCCAATCAAACTGATTAGAAAGCGCATGAAGCGTGAAATAAAAGCTCACGTTCACGTTGTTTGTTGTGGTTGTCACGTGAGGCCGGCAGCCAATAAAAGCAGCGAGCCGCGACCTCACAGCCTGTCATCTGTGTACATAGACAGTAAGCCCACCGTCACAGAACCGGAACAAACTCTTCTGTTCTTCAAAATAAAAGTTTTTGGCTCAACTGTTTTTTTTTAATAGCACAATAGCGTTTAACACTTTAAGACTCATTTAATACAAATGAAAACTGTTTGGTTAATTTCCAAACATATTCACATCACATATCAAGCGTTCTCTAATAAGATGAAAGGCCCTTTAAAGCCCTCCTTCTCATACATCAGTCACTTTGATCATTTAGAGTTAGTGAAACATTTGGTGATTGGGTCATTTATATTCATTAAGCTGGGCGGAGGCCAGTTTGAAAAAGTTTAATTTTTGCAAGCACCCGTTAGACTGCAGCTGCTTAAAGCAGCTACACATGCACGCAATCACAGCCTGCTAGACTTGAAAATACAACACGTAAGTCAATCCTTTTGGTAACAAGAAGAGGGATTGTAATGAAAAGCAACAATTTAGGAGCAAATTAGAGTAAGATCAAAATGTTAAAATTGGTAATTCAAGTAAAAAGACTATTACACACACATTATCAATGCAAGAATCAATTTTATCTTTTTTATCTAACAAATTCCTTGTTCTCTCAGAAATAAAGTACTACTTTACTGTGAACCCAAAATTTATTAGTTTAGTATTCTAGCAGTGATACCCAGCCCTGATATTAAGTCTTGGTGTCATAATGATTTCCATTTAGTGTTTGGCCTATATTGAGTCCAAAACGAATTTTTCCAATTGAACTGAAGGACACTATCCAAGCAAACAGTGAAACTTGGGGTTCAGGGTCCAGAAAATAAATTAGAGAAGCCGATTCAAGCCTTTTTCCCTTACAGGCAAGACTGTCTAAAGTTTACTTTCCGCTCTTCGAAAAACACACTTTAAAAATGCATTACTTCACTTTTTTTTCTTCTGTATTTGAAAAAGAACACAAACATGACCAATATTGTTTCTGACTAATGCCTCTGACCATTGATAGTACTATTAATATTACTAATATAACAACAACAATAATAAATTGTGTATTTATTTTCATTCATTCATTCATTCATTCATTCAGTTGCCTTGGTGATTTTGCCTGCGAGACCGCATGAGTCTATTAGCTCTGGTACCTCCAACAACCCAATGGACGTACACCGCTCCTCCAAAATGAGATCAGCTCTGTTTAATATTATACTTCGCTTATGTCAACAGATTTATTTTCCACACAACTCTTCAAGTTCTTTTCCAAGTTGCTTTTATTTTGAAATGCAGAGGCGGATGCGTGGTTCTGCATGCCCGCAGATTTGACGGTTGAGCTCCGGGTTGCATGGATGCGATGCTGCGGTTCGTACGCTTTAGGCGGCCCCACACACACACGCACACACACGCACACGCACACACAGACAGCTTTGGAGGCTGACTTCATTCGTCCTCGCGGGGTTGCTGGGAGTGTTTCTCCTCCCTGCGGATCACCTGCCGTTCACCCTCCTGTCAGGTCCATGATGCAGACTCTCCGCCTGTGCAGAGAGGGAACTTTAACTCCGGCGTCCTGAGGACAGGGGTGGAACATCGCGCGACGCCTGTACGTGAACGGTAAGCGAATTTGAATGAGGGGGGGGGGGGGGGGGGTGCTTTCTGTAAAGGATGCACAAATCCCCAAACAAATCCAATATTGCACTATTTGAAAAAAGATATATTTTTATAAATATATTTCTTTTTCAAAGGATGAAAGAAACCTGCATTTTCTGAACTTTTTCGAACATAAAGTAGCCCTGGATTAATTTAAATCTAATCTTGAAATAATAGATAGAATCGGTTTGGGGATGAGTGTTTGCAGTTTTATTTTGAAGGGACTCCTGCTCTTGAATTCTGTTTTAATTGGAGCCCCTTCATCATTTAGTGTGTGTCCCAACAACAGTCACTGCACCAGACATAACCTGGACCCCTTTCACCACATGTGGATCAAGTCATTAACAGCTGGAACACTTCACTGCTCAGTCTGTTCCCTGTTTGCTGCTGTTCCCGGCGGTCCAACGGAAAACACATTCTGTGAGCCCTTAACTGTGAAATGCTCATTTCTCAGACAAGTCTGTGCGCCAGCCGCCTGAATGTTTTAATTTTAGTTCCAATTGTCAGTCAGAGACGGTGCCTTTGCCTCCCAAGCGTCTGGTTACATAATCACAGCAGAGGACTGCTCTAGTCTAGTGACCAGAGGGAAGAAAAAAAAAAACTTGAAGTGAACACAAGACTCCACTCCAAAGGAGACAGCATTACATAAGCGATGGTTCACTTCCTCTTGACTGATGCGGATGATGGTGGTCGAGAAACTGGTTGTGGAGTGGGAGGCTGCCTGACCTATATTTATAGACAGAGGAGAGCTTTGGCGAGCCCGCCAGCTCACATAGAGGGTCTGGCTTTGGCAGTCAGAACATAAAGGGATGCTGCTCTGGCTTTCGTTATGGCCGTTTCCATGAATACCATTTGTCCACAATGAGCATCTGCGCATTCAAGAAATAGATTTGAATGTTTTTGAGGAGGTGCAGAAGGGAAAATATCCTTCTGGCCAGTAAGTTGCATTAAATCACAAATAATAGGATAAATTAATGCAAATCAGGGTATATTTACAGTTTGCTGATTGATTTTGCTGTGTTTGCAGCCATAACTTTTATCCATAACGTTTGATTATCGAGAATGTTGCTCATCTGTTCCTCATCTGCATGCTGCGACAGGCAGAAAATATGTTTGTTCTATCGAGTGTTCCCTTGTTGGCACTTTCTCTTGATGTTTTTCTACACTCTCATTTGCATCTGTTTTATTAGGCAAAGCAAAACACACGAGTGCACACAGAACAAAGAAAGATGTACAACTTAGTATCAGATGGCTGTTCTTTCCTTTTCATTTTTTCTCTAGAAAAGGACCACCTTAGATTTGTAAAATGTAAAAAAAAATTGTGGCATACAATAAATACATATTTTAGAAAATGTAACTAACAATGACAGAATATATCTGTTTTACGTGACTTTAAATAAAGGTTTTGGATGGTCGTGGATGAAAATATCAGTTTAAATGCTGTATTTTGCACAGATTTACAACTTTATATTTTTTTAACTTTCCTACTTTATAGTCATTTAAAGTGATTTTTTTTACCCTAGAAGTTTAAATACTATTAGGTAGAATTCCATGTATCCCATCTTAGCTGATATCATAACAAATATTCGTTGTAAAATGTGATTATTGACAAGTATCGCTTTAAAAAAATCTCTCTGAAGTCAGCATGTGATGTCAACCGCAGCTATAATTACATCACAAATTTGTATCTATACTAGTCAAATGACAGCTCTGTCTATTGAGCTGTTTTGCCTAAGAGTAAGACAGTAATCCTTTGTGTATCAGCCGTGCATCATACTTTCTAGTGGAGCATCAGTGTTGAAGCCGAGGCTGCATCCTATTAAAACCCTTTTCGCTGCAGTGGGAGCTGTGAAGAACACAAAGGTCACAATTACACAATCCCCGCATTTACAGCAGAGAAAATAGAGTGCTGATGAAAACAACAAAAAACACAAGTTTTCCCATCAATTTTGGCCAAATAAACACATTCATGCACTAGAAACAAGGTTTCAAGAGTGTTAAAAACAAAAACAAAAAAAAGCAGGAAAGGTCATCAACACAAGCATAATGAGTGGTTTTTGTTTTGGTTTAATTACACACAGAAATGATTTATGGGCTTTGGTTTTAGCCTTAAACAATTGTGTTTTGGTTTGTGAGATGCTTGTTACTTACTGAATTCATTTCTGGACTTCTGATGTTTAATGCTAAAAATGAGGCTGCAGGATGGATGTGATACATTGATACTGCCGAGGCCCAGCTGAGGGTCTGGCATTAAATTACCCCTCGCTGCCTGACACATGTTGGAGTGTGCGTCTGCTGATTAAGGTTGCCAGCTGACCTGGTTGGACCATAATGAGTGCGTAGAGCGAAACACCACAGCACTGCTGTTTTTTAAAAGGGTACATATTCTAGCAATGCCACGGTTAAGAAAAAAAAAAAAAAGCTGTGATGTTTTTGCTTCCCTGCAGTCATCATGCTGGGAGGCTGTGTGAGGCAGCCTGCATGAACACGATGGAGGAGGCTGCCAGTCAACTTGAGCGTGACCATGTGCACAGTGTTTACGACAAGATTGCTCCGTATTTTAACGACAACCGCTATAAAGCCTGGCCCAAAGTGCGTGAGTTCCTGCTGGACCTTTCGCCGGGGAGCATTGTTGCAGACATTGGTGGGTACCCCGGATCCTCATCAGCACATTATGTTTTTGTCTTGTTTTTAAATGTTACTTTAAATGGAGCTCTCCTAAAAATAAAAAAATACAATTCAAAAAAGTAAAATATGTCTTCTTTGATTACATTTTACTGTCAAGAATCTAGCATGTCTATTTTTTTTAAATTAACCTGCTTCTTAAAAGTTTCTTGAGCTGGAAATGTTTGTCTTACCTATTAAATTAATTACTTTTCAAAAAGCTGTTGTCAATGCATGATAGAAAATGTGGCATCTTTAATATTTTTTGACACTTTCTTTTTTTTTTTTTTTTTACACAAAAACACCAGAAGGTAGTTTGATAAATATTATACAAGATAAAGATAAATTAGGTATGGGCAGTAAATTTTTGGAGTATTGGCCAAATAAACCAGTAATTGACAGCCTTTAACTTTTTTTGTAACGGTAATGTACGGTAATTCATCTGCTCCAGAAAATGTTTAACAATGCCAATGAAATGAGTGGAGAGAAAAGCCTAAACAAAATTGTAAATTAATTGTGATTAAATTTAGCTTTTTTGACTGTGTATTTCAGACTTTAGCCTCTTAATCTTTTCAAAATAGGTCTAGCAATACAAATGTTGCATTGATGCTAAATTTGATTTAAAATATACAGTAGAAAAAACTTTATTGATCCTGCAAGAGAGAAAAAGAAACCAAAAAAACCATTGAGCCTACCTTTTTCCAATGACCAGAAAGCACGTCAACCTCTTTGCATTTTGTCAAGCACAGGGGTCTGCAACCTGAGGCTCTGGAGCCACTCGTCTATCCCCACATTGTGACTGTTTTTCTTTTAAAGATTTTTTTTTTGCAATTTGAATAAATATTTAGTTATTTAAGTTAAGCACATATTCTTATATTCTGCCGCTCAACAGTGTTGTTGCTGAGAGGCAACGATCTTACAGTATATATAAAGTATATAACTGCATATACATGTTTAAATAAGAAACATAAAAAAAGATTTTACACCAAAGTTTACATTTTATTTTTGATAGTAAAAGGAGGAATATGCACCAAAAAAGAAATTCCATATGTGACTTGGTTTTCTTTACATATTTAATTAATATGCTGCAGCAGGAAGATCTTATTTGACACAGGGTGTATTTTATTTTAAAAGGAACTTGTATGTGCTTCTGTCACAAAGTAGCAGTAAGTTAAAGCTGTTCTTTAACGAAATATAAAACACTTTCATAATTATAATAATAATTCAATAATAATAATTCATAATTCGTTTTCCTTTTTTCTTTTTTAAGCTAATATTGCCTTGTGAGTTTTATTTTTAAATAGTTCATAAGTCATACTTATTTTTTTTGTCATAAACGGAATATGTCCTGCAAAAAATAGCCTGATACTACATAGAAAAATAAAATAAAGAAGCTGCAGTTTAAGGCCACTTTGAAAGACTGCAAAATAGTTTAGCTTAAGGGTACATTGTACAAGCAAAGAGGAGGTAGAGCTTTTCTTTAGTATTGGAAAACTTTGCCTTCTCAGGTTGTGGCAATGGAAAGTATCTCAACATCAACAAGGAAGTCTTCAAACTGGGGTGTGATGTTTGTCGCCCTCTGGTGGACTTTGCCTGGAGTCAAGGACACGAGGTCCAGATGTGTGACGGGCTGCATTTGCCTTACAGAGATGGCTGCTTTGATGCCGTGCTCTCCATCGCAGGTAACGGAGCCGCACAGATGGTTCGGTTGTTTGTGATTGCACTGATTCGCAGCTAAACGGCTTCCTTCATATGCACGGGCTTAACAGCTGCAGCTGGCGCTTGCCTTAAATTTGATCAATCTTTTAATGATAAACATCCGTTTACCACGTCTTGTGTTGCCTTGCCAACAGTCATGTGTCCTCCAACAAGAGGGCAATTAGCCTTAAAAAAGGGAAGCTGTCTCCCACAGTATTCTGTCAGTCGGTTTGCAGATTACTGTCTTTTTGCTCACTGCTTATGCTGAAAGTGTCACTTCTGAGATCAATGAAAGTACATATCCTTCTCTTGCAGTCATTCACCATTTGTCCACCAAAGAGCGTCGCATTCGAGCAATAAGGGAAATGGCTCGCACCCTGAGGGTGGGTGGCTGCATCATGATCTATGTGTGGGCCATGGAGCAGAAACGCCGCAAATTTGAGAAGCAAGACATCTTCATTCCCTGGAACCCCAACCCTCATGTACCCTCTCACTCCAACAACGACGATGGCAAGCCCAGGAGAGCCACGGCGCAGAGCGTGAGCGACGCCGCGGACAACTCGAAAAAGCACAGGAAGGTTAGAAGCACGTCTTCTGTGGCCGATCAGGGAGATCTGACGCCGTCGGCGCCTCAGCAGAAGACACAGAGACTGTGGTTCTTCTCCAGGTCACTGGACTCCGTGTTTGACTTTGGAAGCTTAGCCATTTCCTGGCCGTCATCCAAAGACCTGAGCACTTTATCTTCACCTACGGGTGGAAACGAAGGAAGCAAAGTCAAACAGCGTGGAAGAGGAAGACGGCTAATCAAGCAAGTCTCGAGCTTCTTTTCTCCTCCATCTACAATCGGATCGGAGGAGGATGTTTTTGATTTGGGGCAGAATGATGCTGAAGGCAAAAGCCCTGATCCTTACAGCAGCACAGAAAACCAGAGCGTCTCAGTGTCTTTGGTCCAGGAGTGTGGATCCCTGGCTCTGCCAGATCTGATCTCTTTGCAGCAGCATGCAAAGCAGTCTGCAGGTGAAAACAATCAGGAGCTGCAGGAAAGCACAAGTCCACCGGGGAGTGGCAGGAAGGAGGAAAGCTCCTGTCTGAGGTACTACCATGTCTTCAGGGAGGGAGAACTTGCAGAGCTGATTGACAATAATGTGGAGGAGCTCCGAGTAAAACACAGCTACTTTGACCATGCTAACTGGTGTGTAGTGGCAGAGAAAGTTGAGCTTTTGAAGATATGATTTTATGCTTTTAAATATAGCACAAAGTTTTAGCACAGAAGGGATTGTTGTAGATATGTACAGGTGTGGCGGCTGTCTTTTCAGGTACTCCAAAAAGCAATGGTGGAACGGTTGCAGCACCATTTCCTATACATCTAGTCATTTTGTCAAGTCATTTTTAGCAGTGTTTCAAACCTCATTTAAAGTATTTATTCCTGACTTTTAAATATGATGCTTACAGACAGAACATAAATGACTAGTAAGAGTTCTTTTAAAATCAGTGAGCTTGAATGCTGCTACAGATTTTTATTTTTTTAAAAGAACTACAAAGGTTGATGTTGGTAAATGCACTGTTTTTCCTTTTTTTTTCGGGTTTTAAGGTCCAAAGAGAAATTATGAGACAAAATAACCCTCTTCCATCATTTTGATGTAAAATTATTCCGTGGATAGTTCTCAGTGTCTGCTCCGTTTTGCATGTTCTGAACATCAGCAGCTTTACTAAAAGTGTTAAGTGACTTTATCTAACTATCCTACGAGCTGAAAAAAAACCTGCAGAAAATCTTCCAAAACACGTATTCCTATAAGGAAGTGTGTGTTCTTGACAGATTTTTTTTATTTTTTTTAAAGTTGCATAATGTCTAACAAGCTGAAGCTGCTAGTAGTGTTTCAGCAAATCGGCTGCCTCATATACTGTGAATAAATATTGCACTGCACTGCGAATATGTCGCCGCTCGATGGCTTTGGGTGACATACGAGCAGGTGACACTTGAAACGTAGTGCTTCTCTGTACTCATCGTGCCAAGGAGAGCGCTGATCCTTAAGTGTTAACAGTGTGTGGACCAACTGTGTTTGTACTGACGTGATTCTGGTACCTAAAATATCCTTGAGTCTGAATTAGTTTTCTCTTAATAAATATTTTGTTCATGACATTGCAGTTACTTTTTATATAAACACACAGCATGTCACAAACTAATGGTTCCCTTGACAGTTTTATTTTCAGTTGCGGCCTAAATATGTGACTTTAAAATAAAGTTAAATGGATTATCAGAATCCCCAGATTCCCTAATCTTATGTACTAAGGAGAACTTTTGATTTTTGTTGTCATTATTAAATGGCTGGAATCCACAGATGAAACCACATTATGGAGGAATAATCAGTCTTCCTTGTCTTTTTCCCCCCAACTGGCAAGAGGTGGCAATTTATTAGGTTGATCATCAACACCTGAGTACACGTTGCCCCTCCCAAACAGGAAGTTACATCAATTAGGGAAACACTTTTTTTTTTTTTAAACTTTATTTGATGCTTCATGTACAAACCAAGTTATGGTAATCAGAAATGAGCATTAGTAGCAAAAAAAAAAAAAAGTTTAAAAAACTTAAAATTGGCAAGAGACATCTTAAAGACATCCTTTTTCGATTTCTATTTTTACTTGTGAATTATACCGTTTTAAATCATTTTCTTCTTTAGGGGGGTAGAGTCTGGGATGAAAAGTGAGTGGCTGCCACCTGGGAACATTTCATTTGATGCTGCCAGCTTGAGGGACGAGTATCACTGAATGACTCCAGCTGCTTCTGTTAACAACTCTGCTTGGTCCTCATCACAAGGTTGGACAGGAGATGTAGTTTGTGCTTTGTCTTTCTCTTGGGGAACTTCCTGCATCGTGCATCAGTTGGATTTTGTTTGTTTTGTAGCTCATGGTTTATCTGCAGTTGCTCCTCCTCTCTGCTCTGCTAACTGTTCACCACCTGCTCTGTATTGACTCAACCCAGTCTGTACACACTCTTATTGGGCTTTGCTCACTTTGTGTCAGACCTGTTGTTGATTCTATGCAACGGGTATAAACGTCTGGTTTGTTTGCATTTTACTTTACTCATTTATGGGCTTCAAGCATCTTGTTTTTAGGTTGATGAAGGCCTGTTATCTTGCTTTTGTAGGAATCGTTCTTGTTCTTTTACATTTCAGGTTAGAGCTTTTTTTCCCCCCACATTTAATTTTGCTTTCCTGGTGAGGAGCTTTTAAATCATTTGCATAAATGAAGCTTCCTAATTGAGGATTCTGACAAAAACACGTTCTCCTCCCCGAGAGCTTTTAATGTGCAGAGATTGGGTTTTACAGACATTTAAATTCTGCAGTTTTCTGAACCTTTTGCATTTCTTTTTTATTAGAGCTGTTGATGCAGTTCTACTTGCATCTGAACTTTTTTTTTTTATTCTGGCAGTAAAGCATTTACATCTGTCAAGTCTTCAAAGAGTTTAGAAAAATCTAGTTAATTAGCTTGCATTTATTTTACCATACAGAATGAAACTGTTAATTTCCAGCTTTAATCATCCAATCATCTATTGAGCTATTATAACTTGGTTCCCAGTGGTCTTTCCATTATTATAATGATGCTGTTTTTAGCCAAAATTAGAAAACCTGTGTGCTTTTCTTGGACCTAGTTCCTGCAGCGCTGCAGTAGTTGATCAGAAATGCACCTCTGAGTTGTCGGCGGGGCCATTGGCAAGGAGTAAGCCCACCCACTTCCCATCATCCATCTGTTTACATGCTCTCTGGCTATCGTAGTTTCCCCCCCCTAATAATCCCAACCTAACAATACTGGTGCAAAAAAACGCAAGCAATATTGGAGCTATCCCGTTGTACTGTTTTGAGCAGATGCCAGTTAAGAAGAGAAAAACAAAGACTTGCATAGCTCTACAAGTGGATGCATCCGAATAGAGGGCAGCAGGGAGCTTGTGGCTTGCCGTAGTATCTTGTATGTCACATTTACAAGCTTTTTTTTTTCCTTTTCAATGACATGTTGGCGTCTGCTCCTGATTCACAATTTGAATTAAGAAATACTCAGAAATGCCATTTTGTTTAAGCTTAAATTTCTTTATAAATGTTCTCCATCATGAGAAAAATGCGACAAGAACTTGTTTAAAAACACAATTGATATCAGAGTGGATCTTTATTGTTTATCTTCCCAATAACGTGGTTGTTTTATTTTATTTCTGTGTGTTGGTGCACAGAAGCCCAGAAACAGTCCAGAGACGGAGCTCCATCAGTGTTACATTCCACACTCCCTCCAAACCTGAAATAGAAAAAAATAATCCTTCTAAAACCATTCCTGCATAGAAATGATTCACCTGGTAAATCATTGAAGTGCTCCTGTCACCTGAGTGGCTGCTCTGTGGACGATGGAGTGTCTGAGGGCCAGTCTGTCGATGTCCCTCGAGTATCCTCCACCAATAACAGTGGCAATAGGGACACCTTGATTCACCGTGGTCTTCATCACAAACAGATCTCTCCGGTAGAGCCCTAGGGAGATGTTTAAGGACTTAAAGTCGCATGTAGGTAAAGAAATGCCGAATGAGAAGGCGAGAAGATGACCTTGGTCGGTAAGACGAAGTCTGCCGAGTTCATCTTCCCAGTGGGGATCGACGCCTGCGTCATACAGAACCAGGTCTGGACGAAACGTCTGCAGCAGCCATGGCAGGTAAGCTTCTACTGTTGACACCAAGCAAACATCTTCAAAACCTTTTTATTTATTTTTAAACACAGATTCATCATAAAAAAACAAAACAAAAAAATACACAACTATTGATATTGAGACTTGTATCAATGTACCAGTGGAAAGGTACTCCTCGTCTTCAAGCCCATCCTCCAAGCTGATATCTAGGTCGCTTTCTTGTTTGCGGAGGGGGAAGTTTTTCCCACAATGCACAGAGAATGTAAACACAGCTGGCTCCTCTTTGAATATGAAAGCAGTACCATCCCCCTGTTGATTCAAAATATGAACATTCAAAACTGACTAATGTCCAAAGCGGCAAAATGCTCCCTACCTGGTGTACGTCTAAATCCACGATCAGAATCTTTCTCTTAGTGGGACAGTCGTCCTTCAAATACTTGGCTGCGACCGCTAAGTCATTGAGCAGACAAAACCCTGAGCCGTAGCCAGGAAAAGCGTGGTGGGTTCCTCCTGCTGTGCTGCATGCCAGACCTCTCTGCAGAGCAGCTTCAGCAGCCAGAACGGTCCCACCTGTCGACAAGGGAGAACGGCAGCGATGAGTGATCTTTCTAGGCCAGGCGGCTGTCAGATCCCCCGCAGTGCGCGTCGTCTTCCTACCCGTTTCATATCGACAGCGTGAGACTATGCCCTCACTCCAGGGAAAGCCTGTTCTCCGCTGTTCTTGCTCACTTGCTTTCCCACTTAGGAACTTATGCAGATAGTCCTTCGTGTGCACGCAGCTCAGCAGATCTCTGGAGGCGATTTCAGGGACCCACACCTACTATGAGGGAGGAAACGAACATTAGTTTTACTGTGACTTTCACAGATGAAGCATCAGTGATGACGCTCCTCAGTGGATGCATGGATGGGATGCAGAGTTGCATGATTTTTGCACAAGCGGACTTATGTGCGATTCGTTCAAGGGGAAACATTCATGTGTGAAGAAAATGCACACCTTTGTATTCATTTCTGGCTTAATCAAATCACTAAAATGTGAAAACTACTCACTTGTTTTTCTGTGATAACTTGGTCTTTAAGCAAAAAGTGTAAAACCCGAGGGAACTTGCCCATTGGAAACCTGTGGTTGGCTGGGAGCTCGCACACATACTTGCTGTGATGAATTATGGGAAGTCCACTGGATTCCAGCCTCACCTGTTCACAGGTGAGGTATAGTCACACCTAATCATCAAGCAAAGCACTTTGAAAGTGTTCAGAAAATCCCTAAAGGTCTTACATGTTCAGCGTGGAAACATCTACAGAACCCAGTTCGCACGAGCTCTGTCAAGCGCGGGTTTGGACAAAAAACCCTCTTCAGGCCGGTCATTTCTGTCTGATGCTGAACGAGTTTCCCTTACATAAGGTTTGAAAACCCTTTCAGGCGTTATGAAAGCACAAACGTTTGAGTCCCAGGAAGGAGGATGAAGATTGCGTTTGTTCGTCGCTGCTGCCATCTGCTGTCACGGAGGACAACTAAACAAGCAGGCTGTCATGGTCAAATACTGCCACCTACTGGCGAGAAAGACTATTACCTGTTTTTAATACAAAGTAATGAATATGCCACAATGAAAACACTAGCTAAAATCATCCCTATTTTATATCATTAGTATTCATAATTATAAGAAATCATTTAAAATATTTCAAAAGTGAAATTAACTAAATTTCAGCTACTAAAAAAAATATTAAAAACTACTTTGTTTAAAAAAAATCTTATACCTATATCAACTTTAAACTAATCTGTAATACTGTTTGAAATTAATTGTACACCTTTTTTTAAAAAAGTTGAATAGAAAATGCATCTAAATAACGACATTCTTTGTAATAATTGATTTTATATAAAGAGGGCTGATAAACAGCAAGTGTGTCCCATTCATCTTTAGTTCTCAATCAATATTTAATCTGTGCATCAGTATCAGTATAGACACACCCGTCAACAGAGATTTGTTGAGGCCTGGATGGTACGGTAAATGTAAATAAGACACTAACATCAATTTGAGCCTATATATATATATATATATATATATATATATATATATATATATATATATATATATATATATATATATATATATATATATATATATATATATATATTTTTTTTTTTTTTTGCTTTTAAATTTTAAAGTCAACAGAAGTTATTTTTTCATAACAACAAATGCCACTGCATCTTAAAAACATTTTTCACAACTATAGATATTTTCCATCTGTTCCAAGCATGAGGGTGGATCTGATTATAGTGGAGATGGTCTGGTGAAGGGTTTGTGATGCGGCTCTGTGTTGTCCCCTGCTTTGAATCTTCATCTTGTTCTACTGCTGTTATCGTCCACAGAACAGAGGCGAGCCGCTCACATTCCTGCATTGTAGGTAGGTCACAACACGTGGACAATAGATAAGACTGAACATGCGTGTGTCACTGTCTGAAAACAACCACTACTGCTGCCAGTTTCAGTGCACTTTCACATCGACATCATCATTCTGGGATGATAATCCTCCATGAATACCAGCTTCTCTCTAATCAGAAGGTTACAGTGAATAGAAACTTCCATGCGATCTATTCACAATGAAAGTTCTTTTTTTCATCTTTCATTTCATAGCAATGATCAAAGCACCTTTTACATTCAGCGCCCTCAGTGCTAAGCTCATGACAAATTGATCCTCCCCTCCAATATTTTGAAATGCTTCATCTGTTCACTTGCCACTTCATCTCAAACTGTTATCTGAACCCTGCTGATCTCTGTGTACTCCTTCACTCGGCTCCATAGCAACCACCACAGTAAAACCCCACCCCAAAGTCGGTGTTTGATGCTGCCAGCATGCTTAATCACTGGGATGAAGGGGCATCTGCGGTGTCTCACTGAACTCATATCTGAGCTCAGATTCACTCCCCTTTGCTACAGTGACTCTGGAAAAAACAAACAAACACAAATATGCTTCGATTTTGCAATTCTGGCTTACCTTTTTGCACCTTTCACTCCGTATTATATTGCATAAAACAGCTGAAACTTTTGCTGGTCATTGTACCAAAACGACCTTTGATTCCATTCTTTTGTGTCTGCCCCCCCCCCCCCCCCCCCCCCCCCCCCCCTCCATCTGGCTGATTTACGTTGCTGGCAGGGAGCTCAAGGCGCTGTCTGGCACAGAGTTGGCTCTGTCATGAATTTGTAAGTGCGAGAGGAGCCTGGTGGATGGGGGATTAACATCGCCCCTCTGGGACAGACTAGTGTACTCGCAGTCCGATAAGAAGGAAGACGAGCATGTGGGCCCCAGGTGCAGAGAGAGAATTCCGCATAATAGAAAAAGGAGATTAGCAAAGTGAAATCAATTACTGGCTTCAGCCCTGTTAGCGGGGCTTTCAGATAAGAACGATGCTGGAGACTGGACTCTGACCTCTCTCAGACTCTAAATGGAGGTTTCTAATTTACATTGGATGTAAAGGCAATATCCATTAAGAAGCAATCAGGTTTTTTGCAGATTGTATATGAATAATCTTTTTAAAGACTCCTGGGTTTGACTGTATGCGACAAATCCTCTTTTTTCTGTATCCATTTTTAAGGCTTCTGCCTTTTTTGCATTTATTCGGTTCAAATCTCCATTTTTGGGTCATGGTTTTGTTTCAGTTTGACATGAGACTTGTGTATTTAAGAACAAAAAAACTATAAATGTGGAAAGATACTTCTTAAAAATGTGCTAATAAGCAAATAACAATGTAGAAAAAGCTTTCAGTTAGTGCATACTAAGCCTGGTGTGATGTTATAAAAGAATAAATACTAAATCCAAACATAAAACATACTTGTATGCAGTGGGGATGAAACGATGGCTGGCATGCCTCAATCTACAAAGTTCTACACTGAACAGAAGTCCATAAAATGCAAGTATTCCACCTTCAATGAGACACAAACAAAAAGTATACTTCACTGGGTTTAAGTGAAATACGAATGGAAGTGTTCTTTTCTGTTTTTAGACTTACTTAAAATTGATTTATAAATTTATGGCTCCAGATCCTCGGTAGGCTTTGGCAGTCAAAGAAACCACCTTGAGCGTGTCGGCAACACGTGTTCAGTCTACTTAAACGTGCGTTTCAAGCTTCTGTGTTCAAAAGTCTTGCGTTCGTGCGTCGCTACTCAAGTTTCTATGATGGCTTTTTGGGTTCTATATACACAAAACACATGTCCACTGAAAAGTGCGTTAAAAGATAAAGCAAGATTGTACCTGGCTGTGTACCTTGTCTCTTGCTCGCCTCTACTACTGCTCCTACACCTGGCTGTGGATCCTGTCTCTGGCTCAACTCGTGCCCCCCACTGTCCCCCCAACTCCGGCTGGATGAAGCTCGTCCCCTGGACTTTAAATATGTAGTTGTAGAGTTAGATAAGTTAATTCTTCTCTATGAGTTCTGGTAAATCGCCTGTCCGTCCAGGGGGAGGATCCCTCCTTCATGTGGGCACCCCAAAGGTTTCTTCGTTTTTTCCAGAATTTTTTTAGGAGTTTTTCCTTACCGCGAAGGGGGGTCTAAGGGGAGGGATGTCCAGTTTAGTTTAGTCAGTTTGTTAGTTCAATTTAGTATTTTCATGTTGAAATCTTTGTATTCATAATCCTTTTGATTTTATGTTTTTCTTTTTCAATTACTGATACGAAGCCCATCGAGACGACTGTTGTGATTTTGGGCTATACAAATAAAATAGAATTGAATTGAAGATTGAACTTTGACAAATCAGGGTCTTGGATTTTGTAGTGACACATGTATGTGACTCAGTCGAGGGTCTTGGTTGTTGTAGTGGGACATTTTGTGGGGTTTCCTGTTTTGTTGTAGTTTTGCGTTTTACTTTGGTCCCTATCCTTCCTGATTGTGTTCACCTGTGTCTCGTTTGTTTGTATGTATTTAAGTCTTGTCATTCCCTTCCTCCTGTGCTGGTCCATAGTTTATATTTCGGCTCTTCCCCTGTTTCGAGTGTTTCATGCTGTTTCGAGTTTTCTAGCCTGCTTATGCAGTGATTTTTGGTTTTTAGCCTTTTGTTTATATTAAAGCCTGTATCCACCTTGACCTCATGCCTCATCCTCTCTGCGCCTGGGTACTCCCCCAACCACCCGCCGTAACAGTATGGGTGTCCTTTCACAGAAGTACAAACCGTTAAAGTGTTCAAGAAGGAGAAATGAACAGTTGTGGTTTGGGCCTGGTCGGAATTATATAATAATAATAATAAATTTTATTTCAAGCGCCCTTCAGGTCACCCAAGGTCGCCGTACAAGGTTAAAATAAGAAAAACAGAATAAAACATCATTAAGAAATTAGCAGAGTAATACATGAATAAACAAAGATAAACATAAATAAGACATAATAAAACAGGATAGAAAAAAAAAACAGATAAACAGGATAGAAAAACAGACAAATGAAGCTGTGTTAACTGACTGGATTAGCGGTATGTTTGTTTGAAGAGATGAGTCTTGAGTTTGGATTTGAACAGTGGCAGCGAGTCAGTATTGCGTAGATCTGATGACTTAAAGTCTTTGGTATATCGGAACAGAAAGAAAAAGCTTGGAGCAAAATTCGCAAAATTTGCACTGCTTCAGCATTTCGAACCAAACCTTTTCCAACTGTAGGTACATACTCTAGTATCAGAGTCCAGTGTAAACACCATAGGCGTTTCAAGAACCCACGTCACATGCCTGGTGGGACTAATACTTGAGGGTTTGTTAGAAGTGAGCCTGTTTTGATGCTGTGATTAAATGTTGTGATGTTGTATTTTATCTATTTGCATGATACGTGTTTGGATGTATTTTGTATTCCTTTGTATGTTTTTTTTTTTTTTTTTTTTTTTCTTTTTTTTTTTTTTACAATATTGTCAGATGCAAACTAGCCTTTGGCTCATTCAATTTTTTTTCAACAATACAAAATCATATTTTTAAAATGTCACTGTCCCCTTTACAATAAACTTACTATATTACAAAATATTGGCATGAGAGCAGAGAGATTAAAGATGTGGATACCTTAATAATGCAGCTCTTCATCTCTATCGCACAAAGACAACAATGAAAAAAGGTCTTTCAGGATTTTAATCTAATTTATCTTCTTTAGGTGGAACAATAAACACTGAGCTGATTACACTAAATCTTTTAAAAAATGGTAGATTATTAGTCATGAATTTCTTTGAGGCCCACAGGATATTTTCTGCCTTTGACAGCACCTTTTAAGGCTCTTTATCTGTGAACAGATTTTTCTTGGACTATATTTCTAAATCCTCTGACTTGAATCCTCTCTGAGCAGCTCTCTGTCATCCTGGCATGTATTTTCACACCCCGAAGGCAGCGAGTGTGTTTGTTGGCTGACACTAGCAGCTAGGATCTGGATGGTTTGTTGAATGCTTTTCGAAAACGGATTTGAACATACATGAAATTACCCAACATCACAATCGCAACATGAAGCCCACAAACCTCTGGGTCCTCCTCGCCCTCCACCTCCTCCTCCTCCAAGTTCTGAGTGGAAGGAATTCGCTGGTTGATTGCAAGCGGCTGGCAGAGCATGTTGCTGCAGGTGAGGACAGGGGTTGTTGTTGAAGTGAATTAATTTGTAGCTGCTCTGGGTGTATGATGGTGATGACCAGCTGTTTCATTCCACCGAGGCAGTCACTGATTCTCCTTTTCCCCCATTCATGTGCTCTTGTAAGCATAGAAAAGGAGGCGAGATGGAGTGTCAAATGCATCTGACAGTATAATTTCCCATCACTGTAGGCACTTCTTAACCTCTTTTTATGATCATTGGAAATGACATATTTTTTCTCTGACAGCTTCTTGACTTTCTAGCTCTGAACTGAGTCTTTTTGATTTGCTGTAATGTGTTGTCACATCAGAGATGTACATCAGCAGTAATTTGGCTTTGGCAGTTACTTTCATCGTCATGTTCAAGGGTTCTGTTTTTCGGGAGTAAAATCACTTTGGCTCATTATCACAGTTATAAACTCACTGAAGTTATTTTCAGTAGGTTTTGGTGAATAAAACGTTTGGGTTTGCTGAGAGTTTTGGGTGTCATATCCCTCCGACCCCCAAAAATGCTTAGAAAACTATCAGTTCATCTATCCATACAGTATATCTATCATCTCCTTTAATCTATTTGATATGTCTTATACGTTTTATGTTGAATGCTTTTCCTGACATTGCCCTCTGCATTTACCAGGGTTTGGACAAGCGGGACATTGGTTTGTTCTCTGTTGAGGCTGCATTCAATTTATTTATTTGATTTATTTTCATGTCTGTATTTGTCCATCTATCTATCAGTCCATTCTATTTATTTTTTGTATTCGTTTTTGTTTATTTTTGGTTTGCTGTGGAGTTTTTTTTTCTTAATTGTGAATTTTGTGGGCTGTCAGATTTTGGGGGCTGTCACCCCCATCCCTATATCCGGCCTTGGAGAAAGGTAAATGTGACATAATAATAATAATAATAATAATAATAATAATAATAATAAACTTTATTTATATAGCACTTTTCGAAATCCAGATTACAAAGTGCTGTACAGTTAATATGAGACAAAATCAATATTAAAAACAGTTGCAGTATGGAGAAAAAAAAACCCAGCACACATATGAAGTGGTGATAGTGGTTAGAATCAATAAAATCGATAAATCAGTAAAATCAATAAAATCAAGAAAAAACAATGAAGTCGATAAAATCAATAAAATGATCAATAAAATAACATGGATGCAAATGTACGACTGAAGAGACAGAAAAGAGACGAGTTACACGATGCAGAAAAAGGATTTTCACCACAAAAAAAATGCAGAATCCAAAACAATCTCAGTTCCAAGAGGTCACAATGCATGTCAACATGAGAGAAAAGAATCACCAGGAAAAGAGGGGGACTGGACAATTGCAACACACAAGTTCACACATACAAGTTAAGTTCAGACACAGTCACACACTTTCAAATTTAAGAAAACTAATGTTAATAATAAAATGGTACAAAAGCTTCAAAAAGTCAAGGTTAAAGCAGCATATAGAGACAAATCCCCTCATATTATAACTCTACATTTCTTATCAATTTATCCTCCTTTGTAGGATGAACAAAACAAACCAAATATGAGATTGTCATTTACATTTTTCTGCTATATTTCTGTTCTCAAAAGCTTTTAACATTTGGAAAAAGTCAACACACAAAATAAATTGATGAAGCAGTATCTTTTTTAGCTCACTACTTTACAGACAGCAAGATGAATGTTTATTTTATTTATTTAAACAGATAAAAACGAATTATTTTCTTTGCCAACTATCAAGCTAATTAAGCATCAGCTGCCTACAAAAGGAGATTTCTGGAAGCAATAGATTAATGATTCAGTAAAACCTAAATAGTTTCTTTATTTCCTTTTTTAAAAAGCCAAACCAATTATAGGTTTATTTTATTTTAAAACTAAATTAATACATTTTATGAATATTCTTACTGTTTTTTTCCTTTAGTCAGTGTCTATTTGCAAGTCTGTAGCTTCTAACATAACTCTATTTTAGGTGATTTATTTATTTTTATATTTTTTTAAATCCACCGTGAAGATAATGTCACCGTTGCCCACTTTTAAAATTAGGTAAATATAAAGTTAAACAAATAATACTTGAGATTAAACATATTTTTGCTTCAGAACAAGTTAAGAACATACAGAGCCCCTAAAGGGACATGAAAGAGGAAAAGAAATTAAAGAGAGAAAAAAAAATCAAAGTTTAAAAAAACAACAACAAACTGCTGCTCCATAAAAATAGACGAGTACACTGTTTTTTATTATTAAATATTTGAGTCACAAATAGTTAATGCTCCAACATCATGGATGAAATTCATTAGTGGGTGTAAACATAGCTTCAAAAGTGGACTTTTGTTTATATATAGGTGTTTATGATTTAGAAAAGGCATCTGCTAGTCTGAAGGAAAATTAAAAATGCATTGACGCTGCCTTAAATGAATATGATCACCTAATGCTGTATTTTGACAGTTTTACATCTAAAAATGTGGATTTGTAAGAATTACTACTTATTTATAATACCTTTCCTTATTCATCAAATTTCTCTTTGTTGCCTTTTGCCTGCTCCCTGTAGGAGTCGCTTCAGTGAGTCATCAGCCTCGATCTAACACTATTCCATTTTACTTCTGTTGAATCAGTCTAACGTATTATTCTGCTAAATCTATATCACGGTCATATGGAAATTAATCTTGCACTGTAAACACAGGGGTTTGTTTCAGCACCAGGACACGGATTGCTCACAGAACAGCTGCATGATGATTCGAGATGTTCTCCTGGCAGAATTAAAGTGAAACTACACAGAGAAGTGATAATTCGGAACATCTGCACATGATCTGTGGTATGCTGGGAATCTGTTGGGGAGTCAAAAAGGAGACGAGATATTGAGTTAGACGGTGGTATTGCTGGAATGCTTTCCAAAAATGTTTATTTTACATGTCTGTTGCAAAATCTCTGTTCACTGTGTATTATTGCATAAAATAAGACGAACAGAAATTCTGTAAAGCTGCAAACAGATGCGTTTTTATTTGTCAAGTATTTATCATGTGTCTCACTGTTGAAATACACGGTCTCTACTTTTTCATCTTACTGTGCAGTGGAAAGACCACTGTTACTTCAAAAGGGCTGACTTGCCGTGACAGCAGTGTTATTATGGGAGATAAGGGCACGCAGGAGATAAGTGAGTGAAAGGACAAAGCAGAATGTGACTCCCAGCACACAGTAAGATGCTCCTACATTCCGAAATTGATCTATGGTACTGCATGAAGTGAAAACACAGTTCTGTAATTGTTTAGTTGAGTTACAGATTTGTACTTCTGCCAAAAACTGCACAATGTGTATTGCATTGATTTTACTTGAGGTCTTTTCTGTGAAACCATGAGCTTTGTGCTCCTTAAACATTGAACTTTTAAAAAGACTGATTTAATTTTTTTAGATTTTACAAAATATTAATTTAAATGACTGTGATCAGTTAAATTTAAAATGTATTGTCAGCCTGTATCCCGTATCCCAAAATAGGGCAAAAACTGCTCTAGTTTACACATATCCTAAAATAACAGCTTAAAGTATTAAAGGAATTAAATGGAGCCCATTACGCATTTGACCAATCGGAGCCCTTTCATATTAGATGCTGGCCTCCTATGTAGACAAGGGTTATTTGGAGTATATTTTAAGTCATGTTGATTTTAATCTAAATAAAACTTTTGTAGTGAAATGGACATGATGTTCCGCACATTTTCCTCATATTGTAGCCTTAATCAGTTCAATAATGTGCGAGTCTTTCAGTCACTTGTTCACATGTATGCAAATATTCCAAAAACATCCTAAACTAGACTGTGTGTACAAACTAAGATCACATTTAGAAATTACATGGAAGACATAACTTTGAATATCTCAACTTATATCTTTTTAAAAATGTTATAAAATATCATGTCAAAAGTTTTTTTTCCTAACTGCAGAACTTGTTTATTTTTATTATTTACTGGTTTGTATTTGGCCAGCTCAGAGTGTTTAGTGCTTCATGAAAGTTGCCTTGATCGCCTTATATCAGGTGTCCAAACCCGCAGCCTCCACAGAAAGGGGCAAAATTGACAGTTGTTCAAAATTCCCCCTGTTCGTAAGCTGAGGATTCACCTGTCACATGCCAGTTGAAATGCACACTTAATTTGGTTCACAGTTTAATTTATGAAATGAAAAAATATATTTATGATGTTTGTAAAACAAAAAAAAAAAAAAAAATCTCCCCTGGTTTTATTTTTTATCTGACCCGTGTGGTGACGATGGTTTTATGCCTAAAATAAAGCTGTTCTGTTTTCAAAAGTGAAACATTCAAAAAAATAAACTTAAAAGACATAAAAAAAAAAAAAGAAATACGTCAATATCTTCATATTTTCTCGTAGAAATTGTTTGGTTTCAGCCTGCTTTGAAACTGGTAATTTACTGAAAGCTGCATTTTTTCTGGGGGTTTTATATACTTTTACCATAAAGAATCTTAATTCTGACGGTACTGACTCTTGAGCAGACTAGAAAATTTTTCTTCATTCCTTATTGTACCTAAATCATTCTTATCACTCTGCAAATCAGCCAAAAGCAAGCCGTAACATCCTCTTCCTGTCACATTTGCCTGTCTCTTGAGGAGTTGTCACTAAACTAAAATGCTTTCTGTCTCCAGCGGTTTGCGGGTCAGGCCTGTCTTTATCCCTCTTGTGGGATTCCTGCCCTGACATATTTGGCATAGCAGCTGTTCTGTCATTTAATTTAAAACAACAGTGTATGATGGAGCCTAAGAAAAGCTGCATTTATTTTTTTCCTGAAAATTATCATTTAGCTCTAGAAGTTATGAAATAGAGCACATGCACAAGACCTGCCAAGACAAGGACCTGTTAGTGTTATTTGTTCATGTTTTTTTGTAAGAATAATTTAAATAAAAATAATGCACACAGAAAAATGTAAATGTTGGGCTTCTGAGAAATTTACCGCTGAGATTGGTGGGTGACTTGAGTGTTGAAACATGAACTGCCCAATTTGCTCTCAAATTTGAAGCAAACCTGGGGGGACCAACATTGGCACTTGTATAACCACTGGAGGGCTGGCTGGACTCAGAAGGAAACTAAGGTGTTAAAAATTCAAACTTCAAACCAAAAGCAGAGTTTTTCACAACCAAAAAGTTGCTGTTTTATTTTCTGTGAAGGACACTTGTGGAGGAGGAGGAGGAAGTGTTGAAACAAATGAGCTGTTTTGATACTTTAAGGCTCAAATTTGAACATGATTAAGGGCATGGATTTCATAATTGGCAACTGGGTGGACCCATGGGTTGATTCACCAACTTTCAGAATCTTGTTTAGTCAGGTGCAGCCAAAAGGCTCGACCTACTTCAGGTGCCTTTGTGTAAATTTATACATTTTTCATGTAAAATTTGTACAAAATCTTCAAAGATTTGCACAATTATTTATGTATCTATGTACTTGTTTGTTTGATCCAATATCTGGTGAGCATTAATTGTGCTATCACTTAATTTTCTTTTCTTTTTTTTTTTCTTTGAGGTGCCATGACAAGGGAATTTCTCCCTGTGAGATACATACAGTTCAATTCAAAATGAATGGATAATAACATGCTTCGGTAATGGTCCTACATTTTTTTTTTTAAATGTTGAAAACACTACACAGAATCTTTCTTTTCATTGTGTCTGGAGGTAAGTGAATTTTTTTTTTTTTTTGTAAATGTCAAATTTCCATAGAGTGATAGAGGATTTCAATTACAGTCTAATAAAACTAGTAATTACTTTTGAGTTTTACATGAATAATTTTAAACCAAAATTTAAAAAGACACCAAAAGTTCTAACAGAATATACATATTGATGTTCTATCAAATTTTACGTATTGTTGTTTTTAATGCATGTGTAAAACAAATAAAAACTCTGGTTAACTCTGTGGTTATAATCACCTCTTTTCATGTTCTTGCAAATATATCTTAAAATCACAAAACAGTCCAAAAGCAAAGCCAAGCTGGCGAGTTCTTGCTGTGTTTTTAGGTCCGGTTGTGAGAACATCCAGCTGTGTTTGAGTTGAATGTCCTCCCTCCTGCTGGCCTTGGGCGGTTCACCTCCACAGCTCAACCCGCTTTCTCTGCGCCCCCTCATGCGCTCCTCCTCAGTCTCTGCCTAGGTTTTCCTCTCATTCAAACCCACCTGCATACGTCTATTTCCTATCTCAAACAGAATAAACGATGCAATTCTCTGAAGAAACATGTGCTCAACTGTGATAAAGAATAGATATTTTCAAAAAGGAATCATATTTCTTTTTTGCTTCAGCTACTGAAACTCCCTGTGCAATGAAAAAGAACGTCTACAGATGTGTTCAACAATGACACTAGCATTTTTTTTAACAGAACATGGACTGAGCTTGGGTTTTTAAAGGAAAATAAATTACAAAGAAAGCAAAATGAAGCTGTAAAAAACAAAATATAAGCCATAAACGTATCGTAGATAATGCTATAGTAGACAGAATTACCCATTTTCTCTTCTGAAACGTACCTAAACACTAATTAATGATCTGAACTTCATCTTTTGCTAAAAGAACTGGCTGCACTCTTCAAGGTACCCAGTCAAGGACAATGCGACTTTGAACTTCTACTGCTCCAGTCCAATCCAGAGGCAGTATAACACAAACTAAGAAACAAACTCCTATGACACAAAAATGTCAATGTTGAAGGTTTCAGGAAGTGATCAACTTATACTTGAACCTAACCTTGATGTTGTGACTCCAACTGGACACAGTTAATGATGCTTCACTTGACACCTCAACCGTCTATTACCCTTTAAGTGATCTGCCACACGCTGTAACCCACAAGACGTTACCTAAAATAGGTCTGCTTTAAAACAACTTTTTAAACTCTGTTCTAAATCTTTTTTGTGTGTGTGCGTATTCTATTTCTCTATTATAATGTCCTCACTGTGAGTAATTCAAAGGTCTGTTCACAGAGTTTGTCTTCCATCTGCAAATTAAAACTAAAGATTTCAAACCTTCCAATAGAATTCAGGTCTTATCTTTGAGTAAAACACGGCCCTCTCCTCTGTTTGACTTGACAGCATTCCTCAGTTTCAGGAAATAACTCACAGCGGCAATTCACCTTCCTCCTGTCAGGTAGCCGGTAAAATCAGCCATTTCCTCACAGTCTATTAGTGAAGCCTGGAAACCCGTTTCACCTTGTTCTTCTACACTGTCAGCCAGCACTCTTCACACCCCATACCCGCCCCCAACTCATGTCTCCTCCCCTCCATCTCTCAACAAGTACACATTCTCCTTGCTCTTACGCATTTTCTGAAAGGTTTAGTCACCGCTAGCTGATCTGTCCTGCAGCCCGCCCAGGGAAACACATGAGGAGGAGGGGGTGATGGCAAGCCAGCCAGATTAAGCCTACAGGAGCAAAAGTGTGCTTCCACGAGGGGCCGGCCAACTCTGTCTCTACAGGAACCAGGCTTTCTGCATCTGTTTTGCCTTGATCTGAAACTGTTTGGGCAACACAGACAACAGCAGGTAAGTCCTTTGTTTTCCTCTGACAGTAGCCCAGTGATGCCACATGTCAGACATTCTTTGTTAATCCTACCTGTTTGAGTCATGCGTCAATATGTGATGTTTCTACATGAAGGGACTTGTTCAAGACCTTTATTCAAAAGGAAAAAATAGGTTAGAGGTTTCTATTACACTTATGCCATAAGTTGTAATCTTGGCTTTACACTGGTGGTTCATTTTCCCTCAGTGACTTCTCATTTAAATCTGCTCTGTATTCATCTGGGAATAATGAGAGCCCCTTTGCATACTGTTTTTGTAAAACAGCAGTTTCTTGGAAAGAGCTCTAATCGCCTGTACACTTCACATTCACCATGTAGGGGCAATTCTAACGGGATGCCTGGCAGCAGTCTGTTTACTTTTGTATCTAATGTAAATTAAATGTGGACTGCATGCAGATTTATGAAAAGTTTTCTATTTTTCTACTTGTGCCTCTTTGCAAAAGAGCGTTAGGGTTCTAGGATGTTTGTGTCTATCAAGAGTCTTAAAGCTGTTTTAACTTTTCTTACAACATCAGCAGAGCTCTACTTGTGTGAATATTACACAAAATAATTTTATGTTGCTGATCTGACATCACATATTTAAATAAAGTAATCTAATCTTGGATATAAAAAAAGCCATCTTGGGTTCCTTATCCTTAACCTTTCCTTAAATTGTCTGAAAACATCTTCTAAAGAGGTTCTTTATGGTTGAATGGGATGGTAAAGTTCTGTTCCGGCACGATAACGGGGTTGTTTGTTTTGTGCACATTGGATGTCTCAGAGCTGTCCAAGGTGTGTATTAAAAAAATGCTCAGTGAAGGAGTCAGTGAAATGTAAACCACCACACAGGAAGCGGGGCATCTTCTGCCTGAATGGTGTAAAGTTCTGTAAATCACCTAGTGAGGAATTGCAGACGGATTCCTCTTCACTGTGAGGTCACCACTATCTTGAGTGAAACAGATCCAGACTTGAACAGCTCAGGCTGAGCCAGATGTTGAGTTCAGTTTGACTGCATACCCTTGGCTTGATGGCATGTAATCAACACTCCGCTGTGCATTAAAACGTTGACTTTAACAGACATGCAGCAAACTCTAATCATCTTGTTCTACCTGTGCTGTAGTCTAATGACCTTCTTCCTTTACTTTATGATGTATTTGCTAAACACTCCAATTTTCTGTTTGTTTCAGGTCATCTGGTTTGTTGTCCCGGGTAAGGAAAGATGGCAATCCGACAGATCAAGCTCAAGCACCTTTGGACTTATGTTCTGATTTATGAAAAAGTCTCAAACTAAATTATAATGGAGACTCCACCCATGGTGAGCTTGAAGGAACGTCAGTGTAAGACACATCTAGGGTTGCGAGATTTATCAGGCCCATTCAAAAGTGATGCTACCTCAGGTGACCCCTCGCAAAACCACAGAGGGAATCACTACATCCCTGAAGACCATGGAGCAGAAACAGACGGGAACATCCACGATTTTAGGAACAGCTTTATTGATTTTGAGTATACCAATGTAGGCTGTCTGAAAGGTCTTTGCTGTCAGGAAGCCACCATAGAGCCAACTCTGGAGTCTGCCCAGCTTCCCGAAAAAGAAATTGAGTCAATATCACCCGATTTAAATGAGAAGTGCAACTTTCCAGAAGCCCTGCATTGTAAATCAGAGGACTTTGAGAATCTAGAACCAGCGTCAGAGGCTTTTGCCCCAACAGTTCCAGCTGAGCCAACCCAGAAAATTCAAGATCTACCAAACAATGTGACGGTGTGTGAGAAGCAGGCCAACTCAAACTTTTCAGACAGCAGCACTCACTCCAACACTATCAGCCATGAGAGCTCTGAGGTGGAAGAGCCATCACCGGATGGGGTAAAGGAAAAGAACGGTCAACGCAAGGGCATGGCAGATGAGGATGATGATGATATTTCTCAAGAGCTGTTTCAAAGTAAAACTAACCTCTTGCACGATCAACAAAAAAGCAAAGACAAGGAGAAGAGGAAAGATTGTGTGGTAACTGATGACACAATCAGCTGCTGTGGTTATGAAGCAGAGGGGGAAACAAGCAGCAAGGAGGTATGCTTCAAATCTATTATTTAACCATTTAGTGTCATTGCAAATTCCTCTAGTGGAAATCTTTTTTTTTTCCAATTTCCATGTTAGGGATTTTCTTAAAGTGCTCCAAGTAAAATGTATTGGTTTCAAAACAATGCATTAAAGTCCTACTCCGATCATCTTTAGATTTATTTTCAAAGCGTTCCCAGTGGTCTTTTAATTATAATTATGCTGTTTTTAGCCAATAATAATAATAAAAAAAACCTCTTGTTTCCTGGGATATAGTTTCTGAAGATTGGCAATGGTTCATCAGAAAATTCACCTCTAAGTTGTGGGCATTACTGTTGGCTGGGAGCAAGCCTGCACTCATTTACCGTCATCCCTTTGGATGACAATCTTTTCTTAAATTAAATTTTCCATCTTCTCCTGATTCACAACAATTAGAATAAAGAAATACTCAGATTTAATTTTTGTTTTCTTTATCCTCCATCATGAGAAAACATGCCGCAAGAACGTGTTAAAAAACACAATAAATATTTCACTATTATTGCATCAAATCTATATTAGAGAATTTGGAAAAAAAAAAATAAATAGAGATAAACTAAGCAATGAGTTATTTCTGTCCAGATTCCTAATGTTTAGGGGTTTAAAAGTAGAGATGCTAAAAATAAAGTGAGCACAAACTTAGTGTCCACATTTTGTAATGATATCTACGCAAACGACTTTAAAAAATGTATCTAAGTGTTTTTAAACACAAGAAAAGAAAACGTCCAAATTTGATGTAAATTGACATTTTCATTTAACTGTATTTTATATCAGTTGACACTACAGAGGAGTCTGTGAACAATAACACGCAGAGATAACATGTGTTTTTGTGCGTGTGAGTGCATAACTGTGTGTGGGTCTGTGCGTAAGTACTAGCTTCACATTTGTTCTCTTACACAGTTCCAGGAGGAATCTAAACAACTTCTGCTTTGTTTCCACTCCCTTAGCTGGCACTGGTGTTTTGACACAGAACTGAGCACCAAAGTCAGCTCTCCATTACTGAACTTTCTCCTTCTTCTACTCGCCTCCTTCTTCAGACTGTCCTTTTCACACAACCTCCACCACAAATACCTCAAACCTCATCTCTGCCCTTCAAAAATGTAACACTGTAATCCATGACATATGAGTTACACACCCGAAATGCAGTGCTTTTCCAACGTCCTGGTTGACATTATAGCTTCCCTGTTGGTGAGATGTTGAGGTGATGCCAGGTTTGTGTTCAGAATGACATCGGGCTCTGAATGGGTTGTTTTGGAGAGGAGAGGAAGAATGCGGAGAATCCAGGGAGTCTGTTGTAAATATTATCAAAAGGCGAACAGTGGATGTTTCTCATGCTGTCACGCCACAAACTCTGTTCTTGTGCACTAAAAGTAATTATCACTGTAGAAAAAGTTCATTTATGTTGAAGGAACACTTGTTTCATATGTTATCTTCCTTTGAAAAGTAAAAGAATTGAGATAGAACAACTGTGTATGCTTAAAAATACGTTGATTCATGCGTCCCTAAAACAAAAATAGGTCTTTTCAAACTGACCACTTACAAAAATTTATTTTTTGGGAAATATTCAGATCTGTCTCTACAGTTTAGCTTATAATATCAGCCGTGATTCTGTCGATTAAATCCAGAAAAATCAGTGCAGTTGTCAACATGAACCATATGAGGGCACCATCTGCGTAAAGTTTACATTCAGTCGTTCTTAAAAATACCACAGTTCTACACCTGTCACTCCAGCTCCGCAGATACTGCTCTGTCACTGCATATTAGGAACTAATTTATTCCCCCAAGTCGCCAGGTAGCTGTTGCCCTTTCGCATGACCGGCTGCTACATTTGGATACCTCCATGGTGATCTCTGGCACTCTGTGGGTGGCGCAGACTAGGCACTGAGCCCAGAGCGCACACACTTAACTCCTCATTTCCATGTCAAAGCAGCAATGGTGGGATCCACAATGTGGGCAATTTGTGCTGATAAAGTTATAGTCAGATCTCTCTTTTTTTCTGGACTCCGCAAAAGATAACATTAATGCAGTAGTCTGAAGGAATGACTCATACCAGTGTAGTTGCCATGGCGTGGGTGCTTCATACAAAGACTATGACCGAGGTGAGGGGAGAAGCGCCACCAGATGAATCAAGGCTAGTGTCTTCTCCTGAGCCTCTTCAAGGAATTTGTGTACTTCTGAGTAGAATTGTCCGCATTCCCAAAGAGCACCTTGAGGGGATGTGGCTGAAAAGAGACAGTGTGTCTGTTCCAGATTCAGCTTGTGCTTGAGCCAGAGTGGGGCATCTGTTTCTTGAATTTGTGTTTGTCTGACACCAGGGGTTAATTAGCAGTCCGGCTCAAAGGAGCTTCAGCTTCCTCCTTGTATACATTTGGCTCAGAATCTTAGGCTGGTGGTTTTCCTGTCCTCTAGAGGGAATGTACACAACAAGTATGAAAACCTTTATTTGTAAAGCCAACACAGAGGACTGAGTAGTCCAGACATCCTGATCTAGCCTTAAAAATGTCATATTCCCTATAGTCGCCACCCTGCCGGAAAGACAGACATAGCAGAGAAAGGAAGTTTTATTTTTTCCTCTTGGTGACCCAGCCGATCCCTTAGGCCTCAGAGGTCAGCAGGGGATTGGCTAGATTTAGGCCATTCCTTAAGGATTGAGTAAAGGGAGACACTTTCCCCCGGTGTTGGGTCAGTCAGCTGACCCTGGGTGGTCAGCAGGCGAAGTGGTGCCTGGTGTCCTGTCTGCTAATCCATCACAATTTAGGGATAAAGAACGAAGCGAGTCGTATGCCAGATTTCAATGTCAAAACAGACATGTTCCTGACAAGTTTTATTATTTAATCACATATTTATAGAGCTAAAGGCTCAATTGTGTTTTCATTAATTATGGGACTCAGAAATATCATATTTTCTTTTTCAGGAATAAGTTAAATTCTGCACATTTTTTTGGCCATTCAACCTAAACTAAGGGCATATCCTTAAAACATTTGCTAATGACCAAGATGACATTCCTGTAATTTGAGCGTGCTGTGTCAAGGTAACCTTGACCTCACAAAGGAGAATTTTTTTCACTTCAAATTATGACTAAGTAGCACACAAATAAAATTCTTACGAGAGGAAATGTTGGAATGTCAATCATTTATATTTAAACGTCATTTTTACAGGTCACTCACAATGTTCTGCTTAGTCACTGCAAATCAAAAATGAACATTTAAAACATTTTTAATTTGTGTTGAAAACAGTTTGATTTCATTTGCTAAATTCACTTCACATGTTCAAAGTAGTCATGGGCGGTGTCATAAACAATAATGGCAAAATATTTGGCCTAAAAATGGTTTTAGCTCTCAGATCTAGATCAATGTCAGCTCCAAAGTTTGTCATGTGGGTGATGGCCAAGTGTCACACCCTAGGCTCCAATCTGCTTCATCTTTTTTTCCTACCAACCTAACTTTTCTTAGAAATAATACTTTGGCGTCAAAATAGTACGACTTGCATTTACCTTTTATAAATATAAAAATGACTTATAGCTACAGACTTTTAGAACAACTTAAATACCAGTACCGTAAGCTTCAAACCTGGCGTTAGTTCATAAAAGTTTATAAAACAGCAAATCAAAGGTTGCAGAGAGTTCTGTGATTATGAGAAGATGTCATGAAAAATGAGACATAAAGCACATGCAGAAAGATCTCTATTAGTGCACTTACTCACTTACCGTTTTATAAAGTAAAGCTTTCATGTATATCAGTGAGACCTCTAAATTCTCTGTTTAATTAGGTAAAGTAACAATAATCCCTCTGCCGTTCTTTATAACGAAAATAATATGACTTACAAGCAAATTAAGAGATATGATCCTCGCCATGAGACACAGTGATATTTTTTCTTCTTGTCAGACCAACTTTCTACTCAGCTGATTTATTACACTGGACATCCAATTCAGATACTAGCTCTGCTCTGTGTTGGACCATTTTTTTGTGTAACTGTCTTAATTATAAATGACCTAAATGTAAGAATATCTGAAAACAATTATTAGGGAACAGTTTGGTTTAAACTCATCAAGTACATGTGTTTTCTGTTGCAGGTAACATTTTCTGAGGATTTCTGAAGTTGTCTTTCTTTTAGCTTTTTATTTAGCAAGAATGCATTTCTGAGTCATCCTTTGGGCTTCCAACCTTTTTTTTTTTTTTTTTTTTAAATTAAATAGATTAGGTTTAAGTGACTAAACAAGCAAACACAACCAAAGCAAAATATAGAAATCTGCTCTGAGAATGGTTAGAGGTAAATATGGGCTAAAACTGATGATAGGAAATACTGAAATGTTTTAATAAGCCTAGAAATTGGTTGCTTTAGATCATTGTGTCAATGAAGACTCTCAGTCATCCAGGTTGATTCCATCATGCTAATAGGTTTAGGGGCTGTCATCTGGACTTAGTTTTTAAAGTTAAAAGACGTTTCACCTCTTATCCAAAAGGTTTTGTCAATTCTGTATTAGCTGGTAAAAGAGCTGGTATATATGCGCTCATGGGGGAGGAGTCAGACCATTTTGAAAAAGTTTTTTTAATCTTTTCAGTAGAGTTGATGTATTAGAGCAATGTTACCATCTTCAATTAAAAAAAAAAAAAAGTATGGCTACTTGTTACACTGCAAAAACAGGCCTTTTAAAAATAAGTCCAAAAATTCTTACCTCATCGGCAGAATTTCTTTACGTAAAAATAAATAAATTACAAAAATAAACTCCCAATGTGATAAGAAAATGGTCTCACATAAAATTCTTATTTTAAGAAAAAGAAATTCTAGTCTCTAAGACATGCTTTCTCAAACCAAGATTATTTTGCGACTAAAAAACTATCTTGATCCCATTCCACCATCCCCAATGTTGTAGCTCTACAACAGTCTTTTTTTTTCATTTTAAAATCCAATTTGAAGATTCATAAGAACCAGTTTCTGAACGATGAGACTAACTTAATTACTACAAAATGCTACCAGCAGATGCAAATTGTCACACTGAGGAGGGGAAGAAAGGCAAAAAAAACCACATTTATTACTCTATTTATTACGACAGAGTTTTAGGGCCACCAAAAAAAAGAAAGTACAATTATGAGTTAGGAGATAAAAACTTGTAAATTTAGGAGTTTATATCTCATAAATTTACGACTTAAAATCTCGTAAATGTATGAGAAAAAAGTCATAGATTAACAAGGAGAAAACACCAAAGTTCTCCGTTTATCGGAGCCTAGCTTGAAGAGGAAATATGGGGATCCTTTTGTGAAGGATTATAGGTTTAAAAAACGAAGAGATTCGGAACCTTTTGGCAGCTCAAAATCAGATTATTATCAGTGTAGCTGGCTTTCTGGGGTTTGGTGTCGGTAAAGCGGAATTTCATATGTAAAATAAGGAGCTCAGAGACCCGTTTGGGTGTAGAGGACTGCTGCAGCCGTTATTCTCCTGTTCATTCACACCCTGAAGTTCATCTGTCACCTTACGTCATGAACCTGACATCCCAACACCAATGCGGAAGTAAACAGTGTTCCATACGCCCCCTCCTCCAGATGAAATGTCCGTTTCAACATAAAACAATAAAGAGGAATGAAAATAGTCTGTTATATTAGCATTAGAAGGTTCAAAATGCCAAAAAGTGCTCCTCCTCGGACGGAAGCGTCACACAAACGTAGAGATCTTGTCTTTAATGGAGGAAGAAAGGATTCAGGGGGACAGCTGCCTGCAGGGACACTGATGGCTTCATCGGGCTGCAGAGATCCTGCAAACCACCCATCAATAAATAAAACATTAATAAATTGTAAATCAAACAAATGAGCCTCCAAACATTTGGAATGTTATCAATAAACATTTAGCTCACCTGTTCAACTAAGTTTAGTTGGTCTGCTGCTGCGTGGCTTTCACCTGCTGCTCTGCATGCTCACTTCCACTTTAATCTCGTAAATTTACATGTTTTTTTCTCATAAGTATACAACTTAAAATCTCGTAAATTTACGAGTTTTTATCTCCTAAATTTACGAGTTAAAATCTCGTAATTTTTCTTTTTTTTTTTCTTTTTTAAGTGGCCCTAAATCTCCGTCGTAATTTATTGGTTTTGTTTGTTATTTTTACAACTTTTATTATTATTACACGCGACTGTTCTTTCTGTGACCAGTATAAGAATATCCTTAGCTTAAGGGGGCTGGGAAGAGTGTTAACATGTAAAAAATAATTTCTCATGCAAGCCAGAAAATAGGACACTTATTCTTGAAACAGGGGCCTTCCTATTTTCTAAGATCCAGTTTTTTTGTGTGTACTTTGACTCATATTAACCCTAAGGTCACAAAAGGTCAAAGGAGACAAAACTTTCTGTGCAGACTAAAAATGTAATCAAGCAGAAATGAATGCAAACTAAAAGGTTTACGGTCATCCTGCATGTGCTGGAAAAACCTTCAGATCTTTGGTAGTGGTTGTGTGTTTTCTCTTATCTGAGTGCCACCCTGTTTTACCCGCAGGAGTCTCCACAGGTCAAGTCCCCCTGGTCAGAGTCAATGAACCAGCTGATGAGGAAACTTGATCAGCTATATCAGGACATAGAGGAAGCTCTAAGTGCAAGCTCATCCCCTGCTGATACGCCCTGCATGACTCGCAAGAAACCGGTGAGAATGTGTTCAAGCAAGCTGGCAATCCACCTTTCTGTCAGCTCATGGGTCGACATTTTTTAATTTGTAAGGTGATGAGCATTTGCAGTGCGCATTAGTTCATCGGTATCCTCTAGGGTACATGATGTACCTGTGTCCACGTTTACACAACACTTTAGGTCTCTGTGAGTTAAATCCTCATTCGAAATGCAGCAAGTTCAATGCTTTATGGTGTGTCCACTGTCACGGTTGATAGTGTACACATTCCTCTGAAGCCTGCGCTGCATACTTGGTCATGCTTTTTAAGCTTCCCTAAATCATGCATGTTTGCCTCTTGGAGAGAAAATCCAAGACTATGCCAGCTATAGGCAGCAGGTGGTCAAAACTTCATGTCTAAAAGAAAACTGCATATCAGGTGGAGATTTAAAAATGTTAAGGAACTGTGACTAATAAATTGCAGAATATGAAGCGGTAAAGTTGGCTGATCTTTGGTGGACCATCTTTTAAGCCATCTTGAAACCTCCATCTTGGTGGTGTGCAGCTCATAGATGGGATTCTGGGGTTTAAAATCAGAAAACTGCAGCAATAACAGACAGCTATTGTACCTTCGACCTTGCGTCTGACACCATGTAACTCTGTTTCTAAAAAGGGCCCTTCTTATGGTGGAGTGTTTCATGAAATATGCTACAAGAGTTAGGATTCAGGGACAAAAGTGCTCTTTTGGGCTCCATATGTCACTGCACAGAAGAGCTGTTGTTTAGGAAGAGAGTTTGTATGATTTGGTCCATTAGGAATGGCTGAGAGAGGGTTACATGCCTCCCAGGCATCTGCATAACCATTCCAGGCATTCACCATTACTTGCTTTAACTAATGGTAGGCGACTGGCCAAGACAAGACATCTTTACTGGGATATTTGACAAGGTCATAATCTCTGTCCTCTCCAAAGAAGATCCACACATAGAGGCTTTTCTGTGAGTCTCTGTCAAGCTGATTTGAGAGTGGACACTTCACTTCACCAGCTTCTGATCTAAGCCTTTTTCTTCTTTTCCACTGGCCCCCAATGAGTGCATCCTGTCCTCGTCTGCTTGGACACAAAGAGATAGATCCAGCCTTGATTGTTGCTGTAACTTCTTTTTTTTTTCGGCAGGAGGGTGCTGTTTTAGAGTCTACGGTGAACCTTAATGAAAAAGCTCTTCAAAGACCGGATGGAGGGGAATGTCAAAGCTTAGACAGATCTTCTGCTTTTTGCAGTCTCTCCATGGGAACAAGGGAACGAACCAAGAAGACGGTAGGTTTTATTTTTTATTTTTTTTAACAAGCTTTGCCTCCTGCTGCTCGGTCTTTCCAGGACAACAATGTACTTATATACGAGTTATTCATTAATTCTCTGTTCTTCCAAAAATAATGGCTGTAAATAATTAATCTAATTTAAAATTAAGTGCTTTTAAAAAGGCATGATACTATACTACATTATTTTAATGTTCCCATCAAAGCTAAAAGAATACAAAGGGATTCTCACAGGAGATACTCGGGATCACTCAGTTCGCTAAGAGCAGTTCCTTTATCTTTCTATGTACCTGCAGAAATCTGGGACATGTGCTGGGAATAAAGTCAGCTTAGGCGCTTATAGAGAGGCAGCCCTCCTTTCTGCTGGACAAAGTATAGAAATGTCACCATTCAGCTGCCCTAAAAGGAACGGACAACTGAGAGATTCACAGAATGCAGGGCGGGTTCAGTTCGGAGCTTTTCAGGGTGTCTTTTGTGCTTTCATGATGGCTCGGATGCAACTGGGATGGTAAACAACAAGCTTATGGAAAAGTTACAAAAAAACATAACATTTATTTTGAATTTATTTTATTTTTTACAATAAAAGTGTTAATACAAAAAAAGCAACGAAAACACACACACACTTAAGGATAACTTTTTAAAATATGTCTCCACATTTCTTTTAACACATAACACCTGTCTCTCTATGGATGTCAAATTACCCCTTGAAAATTACAACAACAGCATTAAAACTTGCCAGTTGAACAGCTGGGAATCTTGCCATATGTTAAAGTCAAGAGCATTTTGGCTGGAGAGTAGCACTGACTAAAAAAGATCAAGGTTAAGTGTATAAAGTTGCAGAATACCAAAAAAGATAATAGTGAAGATCGTTAAATGATAAAAGCCTACAAAGTTCGGAAAACAGATGAATTGCCATAGCAGCAAAACTGACATGTATTGTGATTTTTTTTCCCCCCCTCCCTTACTGAGGCCTCATAAAAAGCTCTGTCAGCCATGTGGATTTTCTAAAAATAAAGAGAAACCATCTGAAACTGCATGAATTTTGCGGCACATTTTTGCTCCAACTGGCAAATGTGTCTGCACCTTCACAGACCATTTCACAGCAAAATTCTAAAATTCGTCATCGCTAACACCCATTTATATGTTTTATATGCATGTAATTCAGTCTATTATGGCTCTGCAGTTGGTGTCATTCATTGCGTCTGACTGCAGTTGGGAGTGATGGTAAAACATCAACCTGAAGCAAACTAATTGTCAAAGATGATTCTGCTCACAGGTCTGCAAGATGCAATGCAGCTGTTTTCTTCCCAGAACCACATGTTCAGTAGTCAGAACATCGCACATGGAAGCTCCAAAGCTGACAGCAACAACTTAAAGATTAAAAAAACACTGATTGATCGCACATTTTTGTTTGCCAGACAGCTGGCAGTCCACTCAGGGTCCTGCTGTGTGGGGCTAATGCTCACTTGCTTGACCTCCTGGCAGGCAGCTTTGAAACTTTGGTTCTGTAGTAACCATTAGGACAATAACAGTAAACCTGTATCATCCAATTAGTTATTTAATCATTTTATCTTATACCTGCATTAATATATATATTTCTTTTGGTGTAAAGATGATGCAATTAAAGATTCACAGACCTACTTAGGGCAAACTTGTCTGCCAACTTTTTCTTAAAATATAACATTTTTGGAAAAAAAAAAAAGAAAAGAGGAGGCTGGACCATTTTTATAATATCACACATACTCATTGCTGAACTATAATCTTCTGAAATAAAAAAACAAACAAAAACAAAAACAACCTGTGTTGTTTTCTAGAGCGGCAGTGGTTCATTAGAAATTTGCCTCTGAGTTGCAGGTGGGACTGTTGGCGTGGTGTAAGCCTACCTCATTTCCCATCATTCACCTGTTTATGCGCTCTCCCACAAGCTTACAGGCCCTTATACCCCCAACCTAACATTACTGGTGCGAGAAAAATGGCGAGCGACAGTGGAGCTATCCAGTCTTACAGTTTTGAGCCATATATTAGCTCAGGCGAGGAAAACGAAGACATGCATGGATTTATTCTTCTACAAGAATATCAATATAAGTAGCTTCTAGGTCCCAACTATAAATATCATTTTTTTCTGCTCTTGATTCACAACAATTTGAATAAAGATATACTCAGAAATGGAGTTTTAAGCTTACATCACTTTATTTATAGATGTCCTCCATTATCAGGAAATGTCCAAAGAACATGTTTAAAATACCAACCAATTTTCATTAACCCAGATCTGAACTTAAACAGACATCCAAAAACAACATGACAAAACTACAACATGGTGTGGTGAGAGATGCCAAGATCTGACAAAGAAAAACTGAAAGTATGTGCCCTAGACACTGAGGGTAATCAAAGCAACAAGAAGTATACAGTAGCTTAGACGTGCAGAAGAACAAAGGGGCAAAGCCCAAACACAACCAACGTTCAGAACTAAAAAAAAAACTAAAAACTAAATGCAGGCATAAAATAAAAATAAATCAACAAACTCCCTAACATTTTTTAGCATGTTAAATCTTGTTTTTCAGGTCCCAAAAGCTTTGAAACCTAAATTAGAAACTGTGGTTGTTTCTGGCGTCAGTTCTTCCTTCTTTCCTGCTCAGCCTAGCGCCTATTGTTGGAGCACAAACATCGATTCAAGTTGAAGACTCCTACTTTTAATTGCTGTTAGCAGAGATGGGCTCAGAGGGAAAGATGGCCCGTCACTCGTCTTGACCGGCCTTGCCCAGCTGACTTGTCATTTGTGCTGTTGAAGCAGCTATCACTCAGCCGCACAGAGCTGTCACTTCCTTTAAGCATTCTCGTTGGTTCAAAAGGGGGAGAAGGCTTTTTCACAGGCAACAGCCCTCAAAGGGACTCCAAGCTTCTTCTCTGTTGAGGATGTCACTGATTTTGGCCTAGACCTTTGGCATGTTTCATTCATCTGACTTGAAATTAGCCTGTACCAAGGCAATGTGACTCTAACTGAGGTCCAATCTTGAGTTATGATGAAATGTCTTTGCAGAAGGAAACATAGATATAGCACGTCTCAAGATTGTAACACTTGCTCATCTCCTCTGGGGCACCAGATTTGGTTTCTGGAGATCTAATTTTCAAGTTTATTTCTGAAACTGGGACTCCTGAGCCCTAAGTGACTAACGGAGCAGAAATATCTTAAACACACTATGAAAAATGACCCTGTTTGTGTCTTGATATAGGCATTTGCTGTTCCATTTTCAGTTTCTGTTTTAATTCCCATGCTGTGCTAAATCTTACAGTCAATACTAAGCAAAATATCATGGCTAGACCTACTATCTTTTACAGGCTTCACTTGGTTTCTCAGTGTACCAAGGTAAAAATAGATGCATAAAGGCATAAGTCATTTTTTATTACCCAATTTTGGTACCTTACTTCCCTGAGAAATTCGATTTTTTTTGTGTTTTTGGACAACTAAGTGGTTGAGCCTGCTAACCCTGGAGACACCGCTGATGGTGTGGGCCTGAAATCTGCCAAAAATGTGCTGGCTGTGACTCTCTTGCAGCTTTAAATCTTTTTGTCCATCTGAATAAATGAAAAATGGAGTGCCAGATGGCCGCTGTACTTTGACCGCATTTGCAGAGTGACCTAAAAACATAAAAAAAAACATTTACGAGTAAAAAGAAACAAATTTTGCTTTTGCTTTTACATTGTAGCGGCAGATGTATAGGATGCTCAGTTGGAAAAATTAGGTTATATAAAGCAGGCGATTCTGTTTTTGGGGTTGCAGCCCTCACTTATAAATTCTGTTCAAGGCTATAGCATTTTGGTGAAGTAGGTAAAGCCTTTGCAGATGTGTTAGCAGAAATTCGTATCAGCTGCATAAAGGCTGGACAGCTAGCTTAGACGGTCAGCAGTGTCACAGGAAAAAAAAAAGCATTTTGGGATTTTATGTTCTGCCAGGGAAAAATGTGGAAACAGGACAAGCGAGCAAGCGCATAAATCAGAGCAGTGGGCCACAGAGGGGAAATGAAAGCGTGTTGGGCAAGAGCAGGAAAGCAGTCACTGAGAAAAGGAAAAGCTTTTTTGTCGTCCAGGTTCTCTAATTATTTTTTGTTTGCGTTGTCCATTTTTTCACTGACAAATTCACAAGGCAAATGTCACTTCCGACACCTCCAAAATGTTTCACATGAATTGTCATCAGCTGTTTTACATTTTATACAATGCAGCATTTTTTCTATAGATGTTTTGTAAATTTATTTTTGGTCATTTTTCTACACAGTAGCTCAAATAACCAAACCGTCCTATTTAAGGTCCTGAAATTGAAAATCTGTTTTGACATTTTCATTACAGAGGTGATTACAGATGATTCAGATACTGAACTCCACTTGATAATAGTTACTCTCTCTGCCTTGCAGATGTTCAATACGATGACAACTGCATCTGATTCAGGTAAGAGGCTTTTCTTCTTTGTTTATTTGACATGTGTAATTGAGAGAAAAACGAGAAAAAACATTTTATAA
The DNA here is from genome assembly GCA_023969325.1 of Oryzias curvinotus. Taxonomy (NCBI): domain Eukaryota; kingdom Metazoa; phylum Chordata; class Actinopteri; order Beloniformes; family Adrianichthyidae; genus Oryzias; species Oryzias curvinotus. Next base: position 12,206,712 of record CM043718.1, on the reverse strand, counting down.
TAAACTACTTTTTTCTGTCCACACCATTTCAAATTTGGCTTAATGACTTTTTAACAACATGTAGCATATTTCATTTAATAACATCAACAGTTTGGGATGAATTTTGACCATTGTCACTTACTTTTTCAATTGCTTTACTTTGTGGAGTTTTAGGAAAGTGATGTTATTCCACAAAATCAACTTCTGCCTTAAAGTTGTATTCATGATGAAGTATTTATGATTGACTCAGTGACTTTAAGGCGTCCCAGGCCTATGTCTCTGAAACAAGTTCAAACCACCACTCAATTACTACCAAACTTGGCAGTGTCAGTTATGTCCAAATGATAAGTGTGATCTTTAATTAAAATGGTCAAACATCTGTTGTCTCATCTGTCCAAAGAACATTGTTGTGTGGTTTTTTTTTTTTAATGCAGCACAGTTTCTTTTTTTAAGAACATAAGTATCAAACTGTTCAGCTCTTACAAAAAATATTCCCATGTGTACTTTTCGTTTTGGTAACTTTACGTTATTTTTCCACATAAGCAATGATTTGTTCCAAATAACGTTTTTCCTGGAAAAGCCTGAAATTGACCATGAAAAAAACTCAAAAATGCTTTGGCCATTTATGAGATAATGTAGCTGTTTTCATTTGAAGCACCTGTTTTTTTAGTTTTTTGTTATGTGTTTTCCTTTTTTTTAGCAAGTTTGGTAATATCATATTTGTTGTTTTTCCTGGCAGCTTTTGGAGTTCAGACAAACCTATAGCATCAATTACTTTTTAGGTACTTTTATTTTCTTTATTGGTAATTATTCGATTTGTTTTTCTTTTCTTTTTTGGGGCCTTTTTTAGTTACTATAGTACCTACAAGTAAAATTTCTAATTTTGGCCTCTAATAAAGCATTTACATACAATATAGTTATAGTTTTTTTCTTAACAATTTTGTATTTTCCTCAGCTAAAAAGAGATGCATTACTAAACTTGGTGATCTGGGCAGTAATTTTGTTTTTTTCACCATTTGTTTCCTTTTACTCTTTACTTTTTTAATTAGGCAGTCAATCTAGCTTTTTCTTTTTTTAAATTTTTTTTGCATTATTCAGCTTTTTTTAGACTCTTCATGGGCGGCTAAAACAGCCTTTTAAACATTACTTGTAACTTTTTGAATTTAAATTGTGTTTTAACATTATCAACTATTTATGCAGCAGGCAGTTAACCATGACACCTCCATTCTTTTTTTTTATATACTTTCAAAACATGATTTAAATGCTTCATGCAAGACTTCAGCCTCCTCAAAACAACCCCAGCTCTCAGCGTTCACACATGCACTTTCAAAAGACTTGCATGGCTGTCCTTGATTTGCAGCACCTGGCTCTAACTTACCCTCTTAATCCCATAGAAGCAGTAAGACTTTATGCTGTTTTGCACTAACTGCTTCTGCATTTAAGCATTTTTAACTGCATCATACAGTCTAAAATGCATATTCTCATTCATAAAGCTGTTTGACTAGGCTGATGACTTTCATATTTTTTATTCTGTGTTCCGAAGTGAAAAGATGTGGTCGTCGCCCCCCCTCGATGGGGTTAATTGTTATCCTCCATGGACCAAACACCTCAAAATCCCAAAGGATCATACAAAGTTTTAAGCCATAGTCATTTTTGTAGATTTTAATCTTTGTACACATAGACGAAATAAAAGACAAGTGTACATTTCACAGGTTTGCTGAACCTGTGATGGATTTGCAAGCTGTTCAGGGTGAGTGTGCAGCTCTGTGCTCAGTACATACTGGGACTGCAGCCAGACCGTAAAAGCTGCTGGAAAAAATGGATGAGTAAATGTGATCACATTCTAGGCTAAATGGATATCATAAAGCCAAATGCTTGCGTATTTGGCCTAAACTTGTGCACATCAGCAGTGTTCCACCTGCTTGCTCATGTCGAATGACTTTTGTTCACCTTTAAATGAGTTAGAAAGGAACATCAACACTTAAGTTTGATTGATGGTGACATGCAGCCATTGTTTTTGTTTTTGTTTACTTTAAACATATTTTAAACAAATAAAAAGCATCATTTTTTATGCCAGAATTGTAGTGTATTCTGAAAGAATTTTTGTTAATTTCAATTTCATTGTCTGGTACATTCTGACAAAAAAAAAAAAAAAAATCCTTGCAAACTGATCCTGCTCTGTGCCCTGGCTCTCATGGTGGCAATGGCTCCAAACAATGTTAAAAAAAGATTGATGGTCACAGGTGTCGACCCCAGTCGGCTTCTCAAGAATTTCCACATGCACATTCTTTTATTTTAAAAGTCCCTTTACATGTTGGTCACTTGGAGAGATGCAGTTAAAGTTAGGCACCACGCCAGATCATTGTTTCTGTTTTGCTTAGAGGAAATATTTGGCCTGGTGTGATGTGGCCCTTGGGGGGCAGCTGCAGGTTTTAGATCAATGTCATTTGAGGGTTAGGTTGCACTCTTGCATGACCTCAAAAATCTGTTTCACTTTTATCAAGCAGCAATAATTAGTCTGCTGGGGAAGTTGGGGGTTTTTACAGTTACACATATTTCATTTAATGGATCGGAATAACCTCATAATGTTTGCTTTTAGGTTTTTTCATTGCAACTAAATTTGAGAGTTTATTTGCCATTGTTGATAACTTATAAATAACCACAGATATAGTCACTTAAAAATGAAATCTAAAATCTAGCTTGTAGCTTATATATTTTAATGAACTTAAACAAAGCTAATTCTGTTAACGGAACAACCCCAGCAGAGACATACACATGGTAGATGTGATATTTCCTGGTTGTATTTTGTAGTGGGCCTTGGGAAAGCTCTTTTAAGACATGTGTGTGAAACAGCCAGATAGCTGTCAGTGTCAACCATAACAGCACTGTCCACCTCATTAAATTGACATTGTCCAGGAAAGTCAAACACATTCCCCAAGCTTCTTTTCAAATAGGAAAGCAACAGTGAGGAGGCTAAAGCTGTGCTGTATATTATACGCATTGCTAGCTGAAGGTCTCCACTGGAGCTGGATATCACTGCCAAAATACAGAACCGCTGTGATGTACAAGTTTCAAGTTAGATTAGATTTACAAGTGACTACTTAACTAATTAAACATTTGTTTTCTTTAAATCTCAATTTAAACCAATCTAAAATAAAGGAAAATAAATGTAAGCTTTTTTAAAACTAAATTCTTATATTAAATCCAATAAAAATCTGTTTTTTTTGTTTAAAAAAAGAACAGGGTTCATTTTTCACAGTGTTTAGGTAAGACCCCTGACGCTACTGCCTACCTATGGAGCCACTAGGGGGCCCAAGTTTGGGTCTCCCTGTGCTGGTCCCCAGGCTGGACAAAATACAGGGTTGTGTCAGAAAGGGCATCCGGCGTCACAATATGCCAACTAGGTCAATGAAATCCTGACAGGATATGCCGAAAGGTGAACAACAACAACAATGCTTCAAACTCCTAAATTTCCGCTCATTCAAAAGTGTTAAGTAATGTTCACACTGCCCTCAGCAACACAATGTCAAGTGACCACTTTCAGTGGAAAGTCAATGTAAACTTTCATAAATCCGCGTTTCAGGCTTCCGCATTCAAAACTTTTGCATTTTTGCGTAGCTATGCAAGTTTCTATGACCGCTTGGCTGGAATTAGAAGACACCACGTCTTTTATTTATGGAAATAGAGCTGTGAAAGAAAAAAGCCTGGAGCAAAATTCACGAGATTTGCACAACAGTAGGTTTCAGACATACGTTAGTAAACAGTAGAAAAAGAAGAAGAAGCCCCTCCCTGCTTGTCCAGTGTGAACACTGTGGGCTAAACACGCATTCTTGAACGTGTGTCACATGCCTGCATGAGAGTAAAGCTTTAGAATTTCAGTGTTGTGTATTCAAAATTTTGAGTCAACTCTACACTCGTCTGGGAGCGACTCAAAGGACTTAGCTTTATTCCTGTTATTTAAAATCAACTGTTGATTTTGAAATTGACACTGAACAGAGTGTCTCCCATAATTTACTAATGTCAGGGATTCTGGCAATCATTAGCTAATGTCACATGGTAGGCCAGCATTACAGCTAGCTTTTGTTCTTTATATGCTATTAAGAGCATAAAAATGATTCAATCTAAGTATGTGGTTTGCTCAGTTCTATGTTGGATAACATGCTAGAGACATAAAATAACAGGTTTTAAAGGTATTTTAAGCTAATAGCTCAACTGTTGAAGGTGCTACAGAGGTTCAGCAAACCCTTTCCCCAATAATGTTATACCTTTGCTCAGGAATAAACACAATATTTTATCGAACCAAGGTCTGCTTAGAATTTGGAACTGTGCATAAGTGACACGCTATTTATTTTTCTTAAGATTAGTTTTTTTTTTTCTAATTAAAAGAGAATAGCTGCTTTGTTTTTCTGTTTGCCTTTGAGGGAGTTGCTTAATTACAGACTGTGTGCCAAAAGGTTTTCATTTTTTATTTTTCTAATAAGATGTGTAAAAAAGACACACATTGTACCAATTTGTCATGTTGTGTAATATTTGTTTTGTTTTATGCAAAACAGTTTTTTTTTCATGTGACGCTTGTTTCAAATATAGCTTCAGACTGCAACTTGTGTGGTTTTAACAATGACGCCAACTTTATGGGTTTATTCATTTGAAATGAAATGTAGAATTTTAATGGGAAATCAACTCTAAATAATTTTTATGTGACATTACATATAACGCTTTATAGTGTTAAAATAATTTAAACTTTATTCAGTGCAAAAAAGAAATCATTGGTAGTGTTCATTTTTTTGTTTGTTATAAAAATACGTTTGTTCTAACTCAACCCTGTTGTAAAATGTTAAAAACTTTCAAAGGTGTTGTTTTAACTCGATCTACACTTTTTAAATATTCCATAGCATGATCAGTGAGACATTTGGGTTGAAAATTCATTTTGAGTGTTGCAATAATAAAAACCTGGTCCTTTTTTAAGTTAAATATTGTTGAAAAAACCATTAACCTTCTCAGTCTGATTTTTTTTTTCTCTCTGAGGTTATTATTCAAAGTTTATGGAGTATCTTTCCCATCATGACCACATGAAGGGCCAGAATTGCTTCCTCTATCTCACACAGATAGATCAGCCTGGAAATGCTTTTCCCTGCAGCCTCTTTAATTGCAGTGTTGTAATGAATGGCTTTCTCTGGTGCGAAATGACAGAAATGTTCATCTTATAAACCTCTCTGCCCTGACTATTAATCATAGAATTAATGAAACCGCAGTGACATTAATGCCTATCTTTACGCACATCTATCAGTGCTCCCATCAGAGCAGCAGATAATTAAGAGAAATTCCCTTTTAAATGTATGGAACCGAGATTTTATGGTCTGAGCGGGGAGCTTTTCTAAATCATTCAAACACTTACTTTATGTTTTATGAAGGTTTCTCCCAAAACTTTCAACGAATGTAGTTTAAAATGATTCAAATGGCAGCAACTTTGCTGAAATAAAATACTTTAAACTTGCGGAATAGAGACTTATGTGTTGGCTATGATAAACATTGCCTTCCCAAATGCCACTTGAAGGGAAAATAACAAAAGTGCAGCTTAAACAACACTGTGGCCCAGAACTGTCAGGCTGAAGCTTCCCTCTTGGCCTCTGCGGTTTCAAACAAGCTGTGTTCATCTACACAGATCTTCTCTCTGAATAAATATGCTAATCTACTTTCAATGAGGAATCTCTCTAGCCGCTGATTAAAAGAATAACAAAGAGGAAACTCTGTGAAATGCTTGGAGACTTCTTTATATCTGTAAGGAACTAAATGTAAGCCCCAGTGTTTCTCACACACCGATGGGAATGACTCCAATGGAAAAGATACAAAAGAAAACACGCAAAAGGGGTGTGCTGAGTTTTTTTTTTCTGTCTAACTTTTTTCCTCCCCTGTGACTGATTACTCTAAAGAAACTTCTGTGTTTTTATTAGTTCTTGTTTCCGGGTCCTTTTAGCTAAACCACATGTTTGGGTTCTAAAAGAGGCAACTCTGGGAGTAAGTACTTCTAGGTAAATAATGATTGTTGTCCTTTCCCAGTAAATACAAAAACAAAAAAAGGTAAGACTATAAAAATAAAGGTTTTAAAGTTTGACCACACTTATCACTTCATCAAGGTAAAAGTAGGATTTAGGTTGTATCAAAATTCCTACAATACTCACTATATAGTGCACTATATAGTAGTGCATTTGCCATTTTGTAGTGCTGTCCGAATCTACAATTCCCAAATTGAGTGCCCTGGAAATATCCTTGAAGACTCCGCAAAAAACCAGTGTGCATCGATGCTCGCTAGATTGGGGAATATAGATCACAATGCATTGCATCTAAACAATTTTTGTCAAAATGTTTTATTTAATTGTATATTTTTAATAAACCATCAACATTTTCACCTTCAGAAGACGATGGATTCATCAATGATCGTTACAAAGCGCTCATATCAATCAGATTTTAACTTTGGGAAATCGTTGACATTTGCAGTTTAAAAAAAAAAAAGAAAAGCAGTGAGCATGGTGTCCGAATTACTTTTAAAATCCAGGGCACTACATAGTACCGCATTATATAGTTTTGTAGTAGTTGGGGATAAGGGTGGGAATTTGGACTCAGCCTTATTTTTTCTGTCTTGAAATAAACTTGCAAATTGTCCAATCGTAGATAGGTAAGTTCCAGCACCCCACCTCCGAATGGGATAGATGGGCGAAATTTTCCAGAAGTTAAACAATACTGATGGATTTTAAAGTTTTAAAAATAGAATCTAGAGATGAATGGAACTGAGCTGTCTGTGGGATCGGGTTGATGGTTGGACGACTGACAGTCTGTGTGTCCGAGATCTAGTAAAAGTAGGACATGGACTCCCAGCAGGCTTGTATTCTGGGACTTCACTACAAATTCTATAGTCTAGCTGGGTCAAAACGCACTCTGTGCCATCGTAGTTGCCAATGAAGTTCCATTAGAGATTGGTTGGGTTGCAGAAACATGGTAATTGAGGGATTTCTCTTCCAAAACAGTCTATTTGACAATCCTGCCAATTCACCCTTCGACCCTATGGCAACATAAGCTGCAGATTTAAAGATGACTGCCCTCTGTAAAAAGATGGACATCAAAACTGATGACTTTCATAATAATATAATGATCAAAATGTCAAGAGATGATTGCCTTCTGCAATAATTTTATGTATTTGTCAAATGAGTGGAGTGTTGCCTGAATTGCTGGTGGTTTCAGAGTTTTGCTGCTAGAAGTGATTGATTTAAACCTTTTTTTTAATCTTTACTAGTTTTTAAAATACTTTTGGGTTACAGCTGGTCATTTATTGTAGCAGGGATTTTGGTACATGCCAAAGATACTTTGATAATCCCTCAGACATCTTAACCTCCTAAAGGATCAAATTTATGTTTGGCTTTTTTTTTAAGACACTGGATGAAGCTGGACTGTCTTGGTTGATAAACTTGCAATGGTATATTAAAGAAAGAAATGTACTTCTTATCCAGCAAATCATAATTATGATTTCAGAAAGTTTATTCCAACAATGACAGAAAGAACGTTTTTCTAAGAATGATGGAAAAAAAAGGTGTCTGATTTAGTTTTGGATATAGAAAGAACATTGCCATTTCTAGTTTGAACAATATCTTTGCTCTTGCATATATTCCTGAAGGAATTTCCCCAGCCTGTCTTTTTCTGCTGTTTTACGAACATAGTGGGAGACTTGAGAGAGATGCTTTAGTGATGTGAGGAACATGAACTTTTCTTTCGAGGTTATTCAGTTTTTATATTCCCAGACAGAAAATGTTAGCTTTGACTGCAGTCTTTCTGGAATGGGTCGAAAACATAATTTATAATACGGTTTAGACTAAATCTGCCCTTTCTGTGTTCATGAGGTTTTTGGGGGGGGGGGGGGGTCTCCAAACAGGAGAGGAGATTTTTAGGTTTCTTGTAGATAGAATATAGGGAACACAGAGAGAAAGAGATTGAAATTCAGAATCAACTGGAGTTGTCTAAGTGGGAGCCGGTTTAGCTCGTGATGGTTTGTGGCGCCTTCCGTTTATGAAACCAGGGTTCGAATCCGGGCTACTCCCTGTTCCCTTCTCTACCTCTGTGCCGGTCCCAAGCCCGGCTACTTGAGAGGGTTGCGTCAGGAAGGGCATCCGGCGTAAAACATTGCCAAGTTTACCATGCGACTCGTTCGCTGTGGCGACCCCTGATGGGAAAAGCCGAAAGTGAAGGAAGGAACTGGAGTTGTCTAAAAAAATATATAGCTAATATCAAAGCAGTCTTTTTACCAGTCACCCAATAAAAGAACCCTCCTTATATACAAATGACTCATCTTCTGTTGCATATAGCAATAGTCTAGCAATAAGGAAAAGCCAGCAGGTGATATAAAATGTGAAAAGTTACTAATGTGTGTGAACAGTGTGTGTTGTGTATGAAATTTCCCTGTTTCTCAGCTGTTCGCCACAGCCTCACACAGGGTCACTGCCTGCTCCTGGAGGCAGACTGGGATGTCAGACAGCTGCATTCTTTCTCTGTCTCTCTGTGGAGTGGAGGCCTTTTAGGGTCAACAGAATACACAACACAAAGGCACCATGACAAAAAGAGTCAGAAATAGATAACATGACCTCTTAATAGAACTAGTTCAGGAAAAAAAACAAGGCAATAGGAGCAAATAATCCCATCAGAAGTTTTTGCTGGAAGAAATCTCACGGCTGTTTTTTGGGTCATTTCTTTTCAGCCAACTGGTAACTTCACCTACTCAAGTGTTACTTTGTCTCCAGAGCTGGGTCATGAAACATTTTTATACATTTGTCTTTGCCAGCTGTGGTGCAGAGGTAGAGCAGTCAGCATCTGAAGGTCGCGAGTTTGGTTCCTACCTTGCCCAGTGTCAAAGTGCCCTTGGGCAAGACACTGAATCCCACATTTGCTCCTGGTGGTTATATGGTAAGACAGGCGGAGCCGCCATCAGTGTGTGCATGGGTGAATGAGAATGTGACTGTAAAGCCTTTTGGGCATCCAAGGAGGGTGGAAAAGCACTAGTACACTTGCAAATAACACTTGCTATGTTTCCCGGGTTTGGTGAACTTCATGCCAGTTGAATAAAAGCATGAAGTGTAGCAGTAAATCATAAAATCTGTTACATTTTTAGGAAAATGACATTTGAAATGATGGCAATAATTCTTCTAAATATTATTCTTCAGTAATTACTATAATTGGTTTTGTTCAAGACAGTAAAAACAGTAAAAAGTGTTAAAAAAAAGAGTCAAATAACAAATAAAAGACAAAATGCATTTTTTGATTTGTAAAATAAATTGTGTTTGAAAGCTGCATGTATTTATTCTGTCTTCATTGTGTGCAGTGCACACAGACAAAATACCACTAACCCTTGTGCTATCTTATGGGGTCCAGATGACCCCACCCTGACATTGATGTGTTATACCTACCATGACAAAGGTGGATAAAAGTGAAAAGGATTTCATGTAATTCATGGAAACCAGTGAAGATCACAAATCATTGAAGAAAAAAGAAAAAAAGGTTCAGCGTGCTGTCTTGTGGAGTCCAGATGACCCCACTCCCAACGTTAAAGTGCCTTGGATGGCACAAGGGTTAAAGGGAAAGAGAACAGACTTAAAAGTGACCAACAGTTGTATCCATTGAAAAATATATTAAAATAAACGTTCCATTAGAAAATGTATATTTGTGGGTTCATGCTACAGTTTTGCCTCTCCATCTAATAACAGGTGCCAAGCTAGTGACATCATGATTCAAATTTACAAGCAAGTCGTCATTTGTAGATGGAGCTGGGATTATAGCGGGTGCTGCTGGCATGACAAGTGCATTAAAAATTCCACTCATGGAAAGATGGAAAATTACTTGTGGTTTCCTAAGAGAAGAGGCCAGCTTGGCTGCTTGACAGGGAACTCAGAAGGAGGGGGGGGGAAGCTCAGTAATATTTCTGGACTTTTCTGTGTTTATAATGTGTCAAGGTTGAGAAAACATTAGAAGACTAAGCCGTTTACGCATTCTTTTTGCCTTCAAACAGCTTAAATGCAGTCTCAGCATTTTCATTGCTGATGTTTATGGTTTTTGGATTTAATAATGTCTTTAAAGCCTTACTCTGAATAAAATCATTTTATTCAAAAAAATCCCCCAAGCTCTGTCCATGATTTATTGCCAAATATAAATAAAAAAATCCCCATGTGTGCTCATGGCAAGCTTTGAACAGCAATTATTAGACAATTTTATGTTCTACTCTGGATAGACTTACGTTTATTGTTGTTGTTCTTAATTACATCAAGTTTGCCAACTGGGAAAAAAAAAAACAGCCAGTAAAATGTTTAGGGAGCTACTTTCTCAAGAAGATTGAGGTTTTCTCCACGTAAAGACTTTAGGTTTTGTTTTTGAAGAAGACATGGCCCACCATGTGAGGATGCAGTGAAACAGACAATCTGTTTTTGTTTGTATGCTGGTGTATTTGCTCTGAGAAGTGACACAAAAGCTAGCTGGTTGGTCCAGCATTCATCTGCCACTGGTAGAGAAAAGCAGAGTAAGATTGATGAAGTAATGAACCCAGAAGAACCACACTACTTCTGGGTCCCACAGCAATAGTTTGCCTCCTTTAGTTTTTCTATTTTGCAGGAATATGTGCCTTTTTTCTTTTAGTTAATGTTGTCATGATGAACCTTTTTGTAGGTTCTTAGTGATGCTTTGTTTACATATCAGAGTCTCCAAGCCAAACGCATTTCTGCAGCGCTGTTTCAGATGCAGTAACTCCACTGCTTCTTTTGGTGGCCTCAGAGATTTCCCACTCAGACCACAGAGATTCCAGATGTTGCAGGGAGGCAGAAAGTCTCCTCCTCTGCTGGGCCTCCAGCATCCGTTTTCTGTGTGCTCAGGCTGGCCTTGCACGTGGCGTGGCTAACACGAAACACAGTGTCTAGCCGCGCTGAAGCAGACCTGTGGGTGGCCATGCTACCGGGCATGTGAATCAATGGGCACCTCTACCTGTGCCCAGATAACAAAACAAAAGAGTGTCTTTGTCCTGAAGCAGTGAAGCACTGCAGCTTTCTTGCGGTTTTAGACCAGATTAAATAATATAGCTCAGTAATCAAAAGCCAATAGCGACAGAGGCACAGCAGACTTCATGCCTCCTGCCAGCTCTCTGCCTCATTGGCTTTAACCACTCCGATAAAAATTGTGTTTTTAACATGTTCTTGTGAGATTTTTCTCATGATTGAGGACATATATAAAAACATTAATCTTAAAACTGCATTTCTGAACATTTCTTTATTCAAATTGTTAGGAATCAAGAGCAGACAAAAAAAATTCCATTGGAAATAGCTTGTAGGTGTGACGTGGAAACTACGATCGGCAGGCCACAATCCCTGCTCCACTCAATTCTGATGCATCCACCTGTAGACAAATAGATCCATGTAGATCTTTGTTTTCCTCCTCCGTGCTGGCTTCTGGCTCAGAACTGCACAACTGGATATAGCTCTGATATTGCTTGCCATTTTTGTTGCAAAGGTAATGTTAGATTGAGGTTATGTGGGGCTGTAAGTTGGGGGGGGGAGGTTTAAACAGATGGACGTGGGAAGGGGGCAGGCCTTCTCTGCACCAATAGTCCCACCTACTACTCAAAGGAGAATTTCTAAGGAACTTCTACTGCTCTGCAGAAAACAAACACAGTTTTTTTTTTTATTAAGGCTAAAAACAGCATAATAATAATTATGATTTAGCAATAGATCCAAACATGACTGGAGTGGGACTGTAAGGGACCAGGTGTGGTTGACAGTTGATGACTTAACTAAAACTGCTAAATTTGAATTGGTTTATAATGAAGCACACACAGGTAAAAACGACAATTTAAAATAAAAAGTTTTGCAATATGAGGCTTCGAGGCAATGTGCAGTTGTTTGACTCTTTGGCCTTAAACTAAAATGTAAACGCTTTGAAAAAATAATACGTTTGTTAGCTATTTGACACAGGATGTGTTTTATTTTGAAAGAAACTTGTATGTGTCTAAAGTTAAATAAATGAAAATTGTTATACATATGGAAAAATATAGCACTGTAATTGTAATTCAATTACTGAAAATATTTGAAAGCTACATTTTATAAATAAAAGGCTTAATGGCCAAAAATTTTATTTTTTCCAAATGGGACTTTGCGGCTCTTGTTGGATTTTAGTCAGTAAGAAACTGGCCCAAATTGTCTCGTTTCCACTGAGCAGTACGGTACAGTACAGTGTTTTGAGTGTGATGAAATGGACACATTGAGCCAGATTAAACTGTACCTTTTCTGGGCCCCCATTGGTTGTAGATCCATATTTAAAAACATGTAATGGACTGGTCAGGGTGGAGCTACTATCGTCACACAATGAAACCTGTTGATTGGCATAAGGTCATTAAGACAATAGAAAGCGCCAAACCAGCGCCAACGTTTCCAAACAGTCAATTGTTTTATTTCAGTTGACGTGTACCATGAAAAGATGCCCGCAACAAACAGCAAGGCATGGTAAACACTGGAAATACAAATGTTGCTATAACCATCCATTGTTGATGTTGATATTGTCGCTTTTGCTGTTGCTGCACACAATTGGTCTTCACCTCCCATGCACCGTGACAGTACAACTTGAAGTGGAAGCTCTCACCTGATTTGTCCTGTACTGTACCGCTCAGTGGAAACGAGGCTTTACTGTCAACCCCTCGTTTACATCAAAAATAAACAAAAACATAATGTTTAAACTGAAGACTCTAATGAGATAATAAGAGTACCCAGTTTCTCAGAAAGAGCCCATCATGTCCCTGACTTCTACTATGTGTGTTATAACTGGGGCTGATGTTGTCCAGGCTCTTTCTTATCTTAGATGGTAACACTGTAAAACAGAGCCACAGTAATTAATACCCTGAGATGTATTCTCACCCTCGCTGCTATGCAGAGGCACAACTTGTTTTTACAACTTTTCTTGTGGAACCAATGTGTAGTGGAGAAACTATTGATGTGAGGCTTGCTTGACGTAATGGCTGTAAACATGCAGTATGTAAGCAGTCACACACATAAAAAGCCACAGTGTGGTTTCTATTAAACTCAATCTTTGGGACTCAAGACTCGTGGAGGCAAAATTTGAATGACTTCAGATAGGAGCACAGCATTTATCACTGCAGAGGGGGCTGGTGGGTCCATATTTTTTAATTGTAAACATCTGTTGTTGTTTTTTTTTGTTTGTTTTTTTTTGCTTCGGTTGGACTCTTAGCTCTGTTCGTTCTCCAGGGAAAATGTCTGTCTAGAAACATAAATATCAACTTCCTGTTTGAATACGTTTCATTAAATCTACTACCATGTCTCTGAATGTGCAAAACTGCTGTCAATATACATTAATGTGGGCTCTGTATCTACTGGAGATTATACTAAAAATAAATGTATGATGAGGAAAGACTAAACTATTGCTTTGAACTGACTTAAACCTGCAAAAATAGTTTGCATAACTTTCAGAGAGTATGTATGTCTATGATTAAACTCGTGTTGCCCTAATAAAAGCCAGATGGTGGACAGTGGTCCGAATGCTTTCCCATGCATTTCTGTGAGCAGTAAACCTGACAAGACACTATTATATGCTTCGTCATTCACTCAAACAATGCTCACATAAGCTTGTCATTCCAGCTTAACATTCTTTAAGCCTCCTTTTCAAACTTTGACCTGTGCAAGCACACACTTCTACATATATATAATATAATACATTCATTTGAGTCCTACTTCGATCATCTTTTGATCTATTGTACTCCCATCTACTCCCTACTTTGCAGTTTTTAGCCACAATAAAAAGAAAACTGTCATTTTCTAAAACACAGTTTCAGCAGAGTGACAGTAGTTCAGAAATTCGCCCTTGAGTTGTAGGCGGGATTGTTGGCGTGGAGTAAGCCTGTCCTAACTTTCCATCATCCACCTGTTTACACACTCTCCCACTAGCTTACAGCCCCTCACACCCCCAACCTAACAAAAACAAAATGGCAGCAATATTGGAGCTATCAAGCCGTACAGTTTTGAGCCAGATGGCAGATCGGACTTGTCTGCAAGTGGAGGGAGCTTGTGGCCTGCGGACTCTACCTTCTTTGTCACTTCTACAATATTTTTCAAACTGCTTTTTTTTTGTCTGTTATTGATTCACAATAATTTGCATAAACAAATACCCAGAAATGCAATTTCAAGCTTAGTTTTCTTAATATATATATCCTGCATCATAGGTCATGTTAACACCGAAATCATGATTTTTACTGGAGTGGGTCTTTAACATTTCAGCTATGTATAGATCTGACTATAAGGTCTCATTTTATCTGCATTTCTGAACAATTTGATACTACGCAAATAGCAAAACATACTTATTACAACCCAGTTATGTTGATATTATTCTGCAGTTGAACAGCAGAAAGCAGGTTCTGTAACCAACTGCTGCACTGAGAAGACATAAAGGGTAAAAAAAAAAATTCTCCAGTTTGAGATTAATCTGTGTTTTTTAACAACTGATCACCTCCTTGGGAATTAGCAATTCTATAAAGAGAAACCTCCGCTGAAGGCAGAGACCATGACGTTCTAATGGGCAGCCTACTAAGAAAACAGAATTAGTGGTCGCTTTAATGTGTTGGGACCAGCTCCTCCTCCATCAACCACGAAATCTAAAGTCAGATATACGCCATATGTGTGGCTGCTCTGGAAAAATGAACTCGACTTAGGAATATATGGTCTGGAAATTTATAGCACATGCCTGGGACAAGCCCTCGGGGGCCAGGATGGAGGCGAAAGGGTGATCTCCTCGCTCCCTGCTCCTCGAGCTTTGTTTCCCTTTGGCTGGGAGGTGCAATCTCCCAGACGTTTCAAGGAGGCCTGCTGTAAGACCTTGTAGCCAACAGCATGACCCATTCACGGAGAAGAAATCAGTATCCTCACATCTGGGAATTTCCCACTATAGCTATGGGACAGCATTCTACATCGGTCATCAGACACGGATAGAAACTGCCCACACATACTCAATATAGAGAAGCAGCAGAAAAATGTGTTTATCTATGTTTGCTTATTAAACACGAGTTGAAAAATGAAGAGGAGCAGATAAATGAAAAAGACCAGATAATGTTCTACATTTTCTAGGAGGAAAAATATTGATTTAAAACAAAACAAAAAAAAACACTTCTTGGCCAAAACAAACAAGTGGGTGAGTCAGCCAAGGGAAAACAGTCTCCAGCTGACTGATGTTTCCACTCTTGGGATCCGCTATTACTTCTCCTGACAAGAGTTTCTCCAGAGGCTAAGTCATTGTCTAGCCGATTGTGATTCTCACAGTGATAATTTCCGTCTTTGTAGGGCAAGTGGGGTTAAGTTTTTGGAGTAACAGGTAAGAGGGACTGGGGCTAAAGGGCTTACTGAGAGGTCACAACCAATCTGTCTATGTCTGACTGACTTAAATAATGTCTTGTTTGCAACACATTTTGTCCTTCATTTTCCTGTTTTTTTTTCTTCATTTTTTTTTTTTTTTGCAGAATGTTTTAATTTCATTTCTGTTTTTTACAGAAGAACAAAAACAAAATCAAATGTCCTTTTAAAGTAGTTGAAAAATGCTTAAAAAGGAGTCACCAAAAGCCAAAGTCTATGCAGGTTTATTAATGCTAGAGCATCCAAGGTAGACAAAGAGTATTGATGTTAATGAAATGAATTTCATTGTAGTTACTAACTGACTTCTCGGTTCTTTTGTTATCAGACACGGGTTATGTTTAAACATACCTGACATGTTTCGATGGACGCGTTCCGTCTTCGTCAGAGTCATCATCAGGTGGTTGTGCGTGACGTATTGTACGTAAACATTTGATTGTCACTGAGATAGAACTGTTCTTATGTCAGTAAGTATTGATGTTTTTGGTGTTTTTAACATGTTCTTGTGGCATTTTTCTCACAATGGAGGACATATAGAAGGGACATTAAGCTCAAAATTGCATTTCTGAGTATCTTTTTACTCAAATTGTTGTGAATCAGGAGCAGAAGATAAAATGCCATTGGGAAAAGCTGGTAGGTGTGGGGTAATAGCAACAGTGGACAGCCGCAAGCTCTCTGCTCTGTTCCATTCCGATGGATCCGCTTGTAGATGAATGGTTCCATGGACGTCTTTGTTTTCCTCGTCTTAGGTGGAATCTGGATCAAAACTGTCTTTTTGCTTGCTATTTTTGTTGCACCGGTAATATGAGGTTGGGGGTGTGAGGGGCTATAAGTTAACGGGAGAGAGTTTAAACAGATGGATGACGGGAAGTAGGGGCGGGGTTACTTCACACCAACAATCTGGCCCAAAACTCAGAGGTGAGTTTCTAATGAACTTCTGTAGAAACTGTCTGAGAAAATGACATGTTTTTTGGATTTTGGATAAAAATGGCATAATCAAAATTAAATGTTTTATTGCTGCTTAATATCAGTCTGCTGGGTAATAAGGTAATTTCCCCTTTGTGGGATCAATAAATTCTATTCTATTCTATTTTATTGGACCACTGGGAACGCTTTTACAATAGATCAGAAGAAGAACAGAGATTGACGATAAGAATAAACTGTCCGTTTTTGTGAGAATAAATTCAACACTTAGCCCTTTTTGCAAATCAAAATGACATCATTTTTGTTGATTTAAAAAAAAAATGTAAATTCATCAATTAAAGTTTTAGCCTTTGTATTATCCAGACCCTTTTTGAAAAGTCACAGAATCAAGTAAAAGCTGTTCTCTGTACAACTCTGAGCGTTTGTGGACACTATGAGTTGCATTTCAGCCTGAGGTCTGGTCTGAACAAGTGCCACTAAACTAAAAGCAACATTCCAATCCGTGTCTGTCCTTATTTGACCTAAAAACAGTGGATTTATTTTTAAGACTTCTCTGTCCAGTAGTGTCAAAATTCTCTTCCTCTATCTCTATAAATCATGTGCAGAATAAAGAACAATCTTGGCCTATCTTAACTTGTACATTGGTGTGTAAGCCTTTTTTTTTTTTGCTTAAGCAAGTTGAGCTATTTTCACAACTTTAAACTAATTGGTAGAGCAGTGTAAATCCAGCTGGTGACAACTGATATGATATCACTGCTTTCAGGTCATGCTCTGCTTGAGTGGACACAGGAGGAAATTCCTCCAGCAAAGATTATTGAAGCTGCTCTTTTTGCACTTGAGAAAAAAAAATCCTTCTATTGACGTAAACAAATATCCACCTTATGACAGGTATTCTATGCAACAAAAAAGTAAGTAGTTCCGAAAAATGAGCTTGAAATCCATGTTACTGATGAAGAAAATCTTTGTAATGAATTGAAGCTTCTGACACACACAATGACTTTATCTTTGTTTTGATTTGTTGATATTCTTTTAGGCTTTCATATAACACTTACATATAAATATACAGTACAGACCAAAAGTTTGGACCTTCTCAAACAGTTTTCTTTATTTTCATGACTAGGAAAATTGGAGCGTCACACTGAAGGCATCAAAACTTTGAATTAACACACGTGGAATTATATACATAACATAAAAGTGTGAAACAACTGAAAATATGTCATATTCTAGGTTCTTCATAGTAGTCGACTTTTGCATTGATTACTGCTTTGCACACTCTTGGCTATTTGACCAAGAAGGAGAGTGATGGGGTGCTTTGCCAGATGACCTGGCCTCCACAGTCACCAGACCTGGACCCAATCGAGATGGTTTGGGGTGAGCTGGACCGCAGAGTGAAGGAAAAAGGGCCAACAAGTGCTAAGCATCCCTGGGAACTCCTTCAAGACTGTTACATTTCAGGAAACTCTTAAAGCTCATATAGAGAGTGCCAAGAGTGTGCAAAGTAATCAAAGCAAAAGGTGGCTATTGAAGATATTTTTTGTCATATTTTCAGTTGTTTCACACTTTTTTGTTATGTATATAATTCCACATGTGTTAATTCATATAGTTTGGTTATTTCTTGGGTTATTTTGCTGGTTTAAGGCTGGTTTTGGTTTTCTGATATCCTGACTAAACTTTTCATTTTGATTTTTTAACCCTTCAGATACGTTTAACTGTCCATAGTTATTTCCACATGGCAGCTTTCATAATTATAACTAAAACTACATTTGTGTATCAAGTGAAAACACTTTTAAAGCTCTCTTGCAATTTATTATTTTCTTTGTGGAATGAATTGTAGTTAGTGCTTAGAGTTATTCGGCTTGAAAAGCCACTTTTTAAATAAATAAAACTTAATTTGATTTTAGGTTTTTCTTTAATAATTTATTTTTGTTGATAAAAAGAAAATTAGTATTATTGGTAGTGGCAGTACTTTTAATTTTTTAATAACTCATCTTTAGTGACAACAAAACGGAAATGCTTTTAATGTGCTTTAGTATAAAATCTATGGCATTCAGATTTGATGTAGCTATTCACACGTATTTTTGTTTTAAACTGCATTCTTACAAATATATATATATATATAAATAGCCTTGTCACATTGTTGTTGTTTCATTCTCCCTCTGTGCTGAGTCGGGGAGCTCTTTTTCCCCCACTGCATTTGAACGCATCACGGCTGTTTCGCTGGTCGCTCGTCAATCTGCTCACCCACAAATACACACACACATACACGCGCACACAGACGCACATCTGGTGGGAAGTGCAAAAGCCCGTCTTCGTGCTTTACTGTCACTTTTCACCAGTCCGGCTCATTTCCGTTTTCCTGTCATCCTCGCTTTATTTATTTGTAAATGTTATGAAGCTCTCTCAGACTAGAGCCCACACAGGGGAGCCGGGCTTTGGAAGAACTTGGTGGAAGAACCGGCAAAGGTGACTTAGTGTCGGAAACGTTCACAGGTTTGTGTGAGAGCGACAGGACTCAGTTATTATGTACAAGTGGAGGATTGGAGATGACTTCTAAGAGGAAACTAGCGCGGCTGAACCTCCGGAGGTCTCTGAGCGAGCAGCTGCGGAGCTCCACGTCCAAAGCCTGGGATTTACTCTGGAAGAATGTCAAAGAGCGCAGACTGGCAGGTCAGTAGCCCCCGCCATGCAGACCCCGAAAGCTTAGGCACAACAGGAAAATCCAACTCATTCGTCTATGAGGCCCTGGCTTGTGCCAGTGTCTGATATTTGTTAATAGGAGTTATGCAAATGAGAGAAAAAAAACATCCAAATGTTATAATTGTAGTTATTTCCGCTTATGCTGAAACGGGACGGGGACATTGAACTCTAAAATTAGAAATGAAGTGTGTCAAATTTTAGAATACTGCAGTGTTAATAATAAAGAGAAAATGCGTTAAACGGCTGGAAATGGTAAAATGTATGACTAATAAACGTGTCTAATTTTATTTAATTAATTGGCCTTTAAGTACTTGTGAAGAGGTTTGCCACGAGGGGGCGTGATTGGGTTACTTTGGGTCATTTTGGTAGTTTTTCATTGAGTCTTATGTTTGCATTTCTGTGATATGGCAGGTTTTTTTTTTTTTTTCATTCCTCATAACTGAAATAAAGACGCAATTCTCAATAGACGTTTGCAATTTGAAATAGCACTTTTCAATTTACATTTCAATATGTAAATCATCCCCATTTTTATATTTAAAATTGTAAAATTAAATTTAAATTTTTCATATTGAAATCTAAATTGCAAAATTTATTTTCATTTTGCAAAATGAACTGTCAATTGAGAATTGCATATTACATGGAACGTTTGGGGACAAAAACTTCCACCAGAAACAGCAGAAAAACATTGCAATTTCTTTAGTTGGTAATGACACAAGTGTTATTCATTTATTTTTTTAATTCTTTATTTTAAACTAATCTTAATTATTTCATGTGTTTAAGGTGTCTTTCACAACTGTACCACTTTGAAAGAATAGTGCTACATGGTTTAATATTCTTATCTCTCCATGTTTTTGAAATTCTTAATACTTACCCATAAATAAATTTGCACATGTTTACTATTAGGAATCTGAATACACAAATATCCAAAGTAGAATAAACATCTTAGTTAAAAAAAAACACCCAGTAGCGCACTAATTAGTCCTTCTGAAAATGGGCATTTTTACTGTATAAGATATAATAAACGGCATTAAAAAGATTTGGGTAAACAGATGTGAATTACTACGCAATAATTTTATATAAGAAAGATGAAGAGGTGATTTAAATAAAATGAATGAAAGTGGATTCTTTGTGGGTGGAGAGCAATTTTGTTTTCTGCAGTTGCCATAATTTACCACTAGATGCAGTAAAAGCAAGATCTAGTTAGTAAAAGCACATGGGTTCTGAAACAGCCTAGTCTTCATCAGGCAGGATGAAGTCACACAAACTGAAACCAGATGCTTCATGTGATATCAGAACTGCCACCTTCTCTTTGTTTGACTGCTGTTCAAATGTCCCACACACATTTTGTAAGCTATGTGCTTGACTCAATACAGAGCTGTTCAGGTTTGTCATGGGTGAAGCAGCCGACAGCTGTGAGGCCGGGATATTTGACACAATAATAGTGCATTCTTTCCCTGAAAAAGTGTTAAGCCAAGCGGTTTGCATTGCAAATGTACACACTTTTGATTAAAAAAAAATCTGCCTTCTCTTGGCTTTTATGTGGACCAATGTTATATTTTGATATATGCAGACCGTAAATATGAAGACAGGTGTTATAGCTCTTGATGAATATCAAATTTAATTCAGGTTTAGTCCTCTGACAGCAGATGTCTTGGTCATTATGGAACGATGGAGCCAATTGAGGAAATATGTGTGTCGTATAGCAGAAGGCGACTCATGCACACAGTTGAACACAGTAAAGGAGCAGCTGTCTCCTTTGATTCAGTTTCTTTTGAATGTTTTTACCATTTTTAACTTAAAGGACCCACTCCAGTCAGACATCTTCACTGAAATTGATACTATTTTAAAACTTTTAGGTTAAATTAGCAGAAGTGAATCACAGTGGAAAAGGGATGAGATCGTTTCTTCACTACTTTTGCATGCACACTAATACTTTAAATTTTGAATTTTAAATTAAGATTGTGCCATTTTTTTTAAACTTGTCTAGTGAGTTTTGGCAGAGTAAGTCATATTTGGATAATATTAATGTGCAGATTTAACTTATTTCTTTAGTTTTCTATAGCAAAGCAGCTTGGAAAAGGCTTTTTCTGACGGTTTCATGAGTTTGCTGGAGTCAACTCTGACAGAAGATTTTTCTCCAGTTTGTTGTTTTCAGCTCTGTGTACATTTATCTGAACTCATCGGATCAACCTGGATTAAATAAATTAGGATTTCCTACTTGGTGGAGAACTCTGAAATATGCAAAGTTATGTTATTCATGGCTTTTAGCTTGTTATATAGATTATGTTTTAAAAAAAAAAAGTGTTTTACAACATTGCCTTAAACAAATATATTTTTTATTGAGAATATAGCATATGCACATAAGAACAATCAATATTTGAACCAATATTGAGTTTATACAAGTGTTGTGCTACATAACTTGTTCAGTTTGATTTTCCATTCACTTTTTCTGTTTGATCTATTAATATGAATGAATGAATGAATGAATGAATGAACAGCACAAGTACATGTACAATCAAGATTTAAATTCTTAAATAAAATGATATATTGCAAATATATTAAAACTTCCAGATTAAGTCAAAAGCAAATGACTGTAAATTTTCTGTTTTGGCTAAGAACTTTTAGGTTTTGAATTTTGTAATGATGTCAGCTGCATGGTGGTCTGCAGTTCTGCAGTTTTTACCAAGAAGGATCCCATTCCCGAAAAGAGTTTACTGTCTACTCCCATTATGTTTTGACCAAACATCTGAATTAATTCCCCCACTTTTTTAATTTTCAAATTATGAAAACTGAATTTTGAATCTGTGCTTACATTATGACGTTTGTAGGTTCAGGTGAGAAAAATGTTCGCTTTTTCTGAAAAAATGAAAATCACAATAATTATTCTATTAATTCGATTCTGTGAGTTATTATAAATAAAAAATGTTGATATGCATCTGTCCAAGATTGACATCTAAAAAAAAACCCAAATCCTGTAGCATCTCGACACATTGGGTTAAAGTAGAACCTAGCGGGGAATGTAATCTCGTGACAATCCTTGTTTTCCCCCTTTTTTTGTGGATTATTTCCCTTTAAAGTCTCACTCAAAATTAATTTGTTTAAAATATATAAGTAAATAAACCAGCAAAATCTGTGAGTTCCACACATTACACACTTGGTTATTTCCTGTCCAGCTGAGGTGGAGCTGCAAACAAGACCTAAAAATCATCTCCGAGCTCTGAAAAATAAATATTTCATAGCTTGTGTGTTGATAATTTTCTGTCACAATAGTGCCAGGCTTAAGCCTGAAGCACAGGGAGCATGTCTCTAGTCAAAGCAGTACTGTCCAGTGCAGATTAGCGAAAATGAAGGCAAGTGTTTAGTTTAAGGAACTGGAAATGTGCCTTCACATTTTTTTTTAATTTGAAAATCTTTCACTGCCTCATTGTGATGAACAGTGAAACCCATTTCGTCAGCCCTGGCAGGATCTTGGTATTTGTTTGTGTGTCTGTAATGTGAGTCTGGATTCCTGTCGCAGGACTGTGTAGTAGTTGAGCTCTGAAACCCAGACAGAGGCTTGTTGTAACGTGTCTCTGATGAGGGTTGAAGTCGCAGCGTTTCCTCTGAGGACGGTGTCACGCAGCACACGGGCATCTCAGAGCACACAGGGCCGAGGTTTTCCGAATGCCGACAGAAACAATGACACTTTTGATCCAGTTTAGCAAGATGGGTCCTGAAATGCGATACCTGTGATTGGAAACCGTCTAGACGGAGCAAGAGGTGCAGAAAACACAAACTTTTTCCTCACACCTTTCCTAAAACACTACCACTTATTCTTACATGTGACTGCCTCAAGCTATCCTTTTACAGGATGGCATCTCTATGAGTCACCACATTATGAAATGACCTGAACACAGTCACACCATCACCTTACGCCTGTAAAAAGCACCAGGCGGGTATTTAAATAGCTCTATTGGAGGGTGTGGACCGAACCATTAAACCCAGCAGAAGTATATGAAAATGTGCATCCGGCTCTGAAGTGTGCTGCTGAATTGTAGCCTTTGTGAGCTTAAGCTGGGGTGGATTCTGCCAGCCATGGAGAGGAACAGACAGGAGCTGTGTTTAACTTGGTCTCTTGCCCGTTCGTGCTCTATTCACGTGCATGGCGCCATGCGTATTACAAACAGGGAATCCTGTATGCTAAGACTAAAACGGTAACCTGGAGAATAGCAGGGATCCTGATTGGGTGGGTCTGCTAGTGGGCGGATGCAGACTTTGGTTTTAGGTGTGAAGAGATTTTTGCTTAATCCAGCTGCATTTACAAATATGGAACCTGTATTACATGCTTTATTTAAAAATGTGAATGAGTTTAACTCCTTTTATTATTAATCCACTTTGTTTTCTGGCAACTACTTTCACAAGACAATTTTAAAAGGCCTTCTTTAGGTGGTTTCTTGAGTTTTATGAAGTTATTTATTACATTTCAGATAAAAAAAAGTGTTTTTAACATGATTTTTCTGATGATGGAGTACATATTAAGACAATCAAGCTTAAATTCTCATGTTTGAGTATTTCTTTAATTTAAATAATTGTAAATCAGATTACGAAAGACGGTCTTTTAGACTTTTTCTTTTGTTACACAGAAAATACAAGTTCAGTTCTCTCCTCCATTCTGATGCATCCTCTTGCAGACAAATAGATCCACATTGTACGTCTTTGTTTTCCTCGCCCGAGCTGGTATCTGGGTCAACACTGTACAGCTCGATAGCTCCAATACTGTTCGCCATAAAAAAATAAAAGTTATCAGTAATTTTAGCAGCAGCAGTCCCACCCAGTCTCAGAAATGGATTTCGGATGAACAACTGCCGCTCTGCAGAAACCATGTCTTAGAAAATAAGACAAGCCTTTTGATTTTGGCTAAAACCAGCATAACTAAAATTAAAAGACCACTGGGGACACTTTTAAAATAGTTTGAAAGATTATTGGAGTGGGACTTTAACCTTTTTTGTTTGTTTCTTCTTTGCTCACAGTGTGCATTCGGTCCATAATCTGACTGTCTGACACTGAAGAAACTTGTAAGAGATTAGTAGTTTTCTGCAAATAGAAGTGAAACCCCTGATGTGGGGGTTGGGATGGCACAAATTAGCATTCCCCAACCAAGAAAAACAACTTAACCCTCCTTGTCTCCCCACCGCGGATTTCTCTAGAGTGGCAAAAAGTCCCTCACGCCCTGTAAATGTGGCACCTGTGTCGGCAGCAACAGCAGCATGGTTGTTCTTAGAACAGGGTGAGTCTGAAAGCCACAGTTTGGAAAGCCGTCCCACTCCCCACATCATCCACTGCTGCTCCCCTTACTCAGTTCATAGGCATTCCAGTGGTATTTATATTTCCCTCCAGAGCAAGGGTAAGTTGACAAGCCTTTACACAGGCACTGGATTCAGCTCAACAAGGTGGGCAGCACTCCCACTGCTTCCCTCCCATTGGCTCTGCTGGGGTCACATGGTCTGACTGAAGCGTT
Source organism: Oryzias curvinotus (assembly GCA_023969325.1). Lineage (NCBI taxonomy): Eukaryota > Metazoa > Chordata > Actinopteri > Beloniformes > Adrianichthyidae > Oryzias > Oryzias curvinotus. The sequence continues at coordinate 12,182,193 of CM043718.1, read as the reverse complement.
GGCTCTCCTCCCCCTGGGCTCTTTTGAGCCCTCCCTCTGAACTCAGGCTTTTTGCGCATGTATGTGAAGTTTTCTGTTGGTGAGACAGTGTGAGTGTGTTCCAGGCAGTGGTAAAGGATTTCCTCTTGGTAGAGTATTACAGATATGTTTCGGGAGCTCTCAGAGTCCACAGACAGTGAGTGTCTGGGCAGCATGACCCCTGAGACTCAGGATATCTATCAGAGAATGGATCACCGGCACAGACGCTCCAGCTACAGACTGGGCAGGATCATTGCCCGGCAGCAACTTCTCAGGAGGATTGCTGGAGGTAGGGGAGCTTCTAAGGCGAGAAGTTTGGCCCGTTGGTATCTCCCACAGAAGGATATTCCCGCTGGTCGTGCTTCCAGGAAGCTGACTGCCAAAGCATGACATGAAAGCATGATGACTGTGAAATGACAGGCTGACCCTGAGTAAGAACGTTGTTCGGATTCGGAATGAGGTGACTATATCCTGATAGTTAGTTTCCTTTTCCTTTCTATGGATGGGATTCAAATCACAGTCCTTCTGAATGCCAGACAAATATGTGCAGTGTTTACATTTGTCACCATAAAAAAGATAAACCTGACCTTAGCGACAATGGTTGTCAAGGTTGAAGTTGTGGTGAATGAGTCAACTGACTAAAACATACGGCAATAGCTGATAAGCTTCAGGATCAGTTGTGTAAGAAGCCTTGAGTGTCAGCAAAGGCACAAATTCAAGTCTTTCTTAACACATTCACATGTCATTTTGCTTTTGTTTTTAGGAGAGTGGCAACTCTTATTTTGCTTTTTTTGAGACCTCTAACCTCTTATGGTTGCATCCACCTGGGGATTCACAATCAGTCCCATGTGGTCAGGAGGGGGGGGTAGGGTATGCCGGACAACAGGGAGAACAATAAGCTGTGAACTCTGATTCCTTACCTCAAAGAGTGCTACGTTTCCCCACAGAAGGGTCTCCTTTTCAGTCACGGGGTGACAACAGCATGATGCGGCCCGGTCCACTGTGTGGAAAGTTTCCCTTCATCATCAGACGACTCAGAAAAAGCAAAAGCTATGCTTTAATCGCAGTGATCTAAAAAATGCACAAAGATTTTTTTTTGTGGAACAGATGTGTGAAAACGTCCCAAAGCTGCACACACACTCACAGCAGTGTGTTTGTGTTCAGAAAGTCATTGTGTGGGCTTGTGGGACCATGCAGCCTGGCATGTGTTTTCCGATGACAGATGCCTGAATGACAGGAAAGCACCAATTTAGAGTCCCACTCCGATCATCTATTGATCTGATGTAAAATTCTTCCCAGTGGTCTGAAACTGTTGCTTTCTATGACATGGTTCCTGCAGAGCAGCAGTAATTCAGTCGAAATTTGCCTCTGAGTTGTGTGCAGGATTGGAGTAAGCCGTGCTAATTTCCCATGATCCTTTTGATGATGCCTTTTTGACACAGCATTAGATTGTGCTCTGCTGTTGTGCTTTACTGTTTTTGCTTTGGCTTTTATCTTTTGTTTTTATAGTAATATGGCCCTTTATTTTTTTACCTTTAGTTGTTGTTTTTAATGTCTGGAGCTTTTAACGTATGGCGCCTTGTTTGACCGTGGTCGCCATATAAATAAAATTGTGTTGAATCGAGTTTGTTTACACTCTCCCACTACCTTACAGCCCCTCACATCACCAATCTAACATTAGCGATGCAACAAAAATGACGAGTAACATCTAAGCTATCCAGCCGTATAGTTTGAGCCAGATGCCGGCTTGGATACGGGAAACTAAGACGTTCATGGATCTAGTTGTCTACAAGTGGATGCATCAGAAAGGAGCCCGCTGACTGTAGCAGCTCCATCACAAGCTTTTTTAAAAACAGCATTTGTTTCTTCTGCTCCTGACTCACTACGATTTGAATAAAGAAATACACAGAAATGCAGTTTTAATCTTAATTTTCTAAATATAAGTCCTCCATCATGAGAAAAATGCCACAAGAACATGTAAAACAAAACAAAACTCAGGTTTCATTGGAGTTGGTCTTTAAGTCATCTGGCTCATCAGTGGAAAATGTTCATGCTCACACAGCGTTATGAGATTTTTGTTTGTTTATTTTCCAGACAACATTTTTTTGTCTTTAACACTGCGGTGAACTAGGCTTTCTGCAATCAAAGAGTTGAGAGATAGTAAAAACCACTGCGAAAGCTCCACATGTTAGAGAGCAAAAATCAAGACATTTTGCAGCACATTTATCGTGCAGGTATTGACTTTAATTGATTGGACAAACAAACTTCTAGAGTGCATCTTTTACATAAGATGAAGTCAATGTTCTAATCAGTTTTAGGAAGCTGCCATCGGAGGGGAATGACGTGTTTTTCTATCATCAAGACCATGTTGTCCCCCATCATCAGCCATGTTTCCTTTCACATCTCGAGTCAAACTAAGCTAAGCTGTTAATTCTCATGGTGTTTTGAAGGTCTGAGTGCTGAGCAACACGTCTGACCTCTGGTTGCGGCGGCTCCTGCCTTCCAGTTGGCTGCATCTGTTGACATTGTAGGTTGAAAGTCAGTGGGGGCAACGATGATGGGCAGTTGCTCACGTATTGTCTCATCCTGAATTCCAGGGACGCTTGTTGAGTCTAAGTTTCCGATTTGTTTTCACGTCGGGGCCGTTTAGCCCCTTGTGTGTGCATGTGTCCTGATTTGCTTTGAATGGTGACAAAGTCACACAAAGGTCGTTGAGGGTCTTTCAACACTTTGACTGATTATGAATCACCAACGTGGAACGTGCCCTTGTTCATAATATTTATTTTTATGTGAGGGGTTCTCCTGTTTCTTCCTATTTGATTAAATTAGCATCAGACAGATTTATTTAGAATTTATTTAAAGCAATGGACTTTCTTAAATTTTTCCAATGCTGCTACTGCATTCTGTCAGATTTTATTGTTCTTTTTTGGGACCTAAGATACTCAAATGAAGTCAGATTTAAACTTTTATTCTTACTTATATTTTAATAACTCTGTGAAGGGCATGGGGATTGAGAGCATAGTTTGTTTTTTAAATAATTTCTTAGCTTCAGAGCATCAGAGGGAACGTCAGTTTTTGGTTTCAGTTTCTGATTTTTTAAGCTTAAAAGATATTTTTATTCTGTTAAGCCCTATATGCATATCAAATGAAAAGTGCCTCATAAACAACATTTTTTACGTTTTATTTATTTTATTAGGAATAAAACACGACAATGAAAAAATGTACTTTAGCTGTCATTTCAACTAGATTAAATATTGTTTTTTTACAACGAGTTTAATAAAAATATTGGCTTTTTTGTCGCTGCACTTGTGTATCAGTAAGGATCACACTGCTACAAATAAGGAACTGTCTTCTTGTCAATTCATGATGCTTACATAACAGAAAGTTACCATTGGAAGATAAGACAGAAAAAATTAAAAGACAACACAAAAAAATAAGGTTTCTCACCTCCTCTCTATAGTAAATAAGCTTTTTACTTGCATTAGGATAATTTAGTTGTAAAGGTTTTGAGCATGCAGTCTAATATTGTCAAATATTTTGCAGAAGAGGTATTTATGAAAAAAAAAAAAACAACTTATTCTGACAACATAAAATAACCTAAAAATACTGATCAAACATATTTATATTACTTCTTGTCTTTTAGAAATAGGACTTTTAAACTTCAAAGTTCCTTTTTCTCAACTCACACGTAAGCTAAATTTGAGTTTTCCTGTACTGTTGCCAGAATTAAAACAAAAACCAGCCAGTAAACTGACTTAAATTTCCTTTTTTTAGACTGTGCAAGCATTCCTGTTTGCCATGGAAAAGTTCTGGAAACTCCATCATCACTTTGGCGGAAGCCCAGAAAGGTTTCATGCAGCTATAGGCTTGAAGCTGCTTGGTTCTTGTCTCTAAGAGAAACTGCTGTGTTTTAACGAGAATCTCCCTTTTTCCACATGAAGCCTCTTTTGTGCTTCAAATATTGGAAAGAGTGAAGGTACCTGTATGTGGTCCAGTACAGTTAGTACATTTTTAAAGGGTAAATGGTATGTTATTTTATCACAGCAGCACTTGAAAGACCTACTCCAAAGAAAATCGTGATTTTGATGTTTTTAACATGTTCTTATGATATTTATCTGATGATGGAGGGCAAGTATAAAGATAATTGAGCTTAAAATTTAATGTCTGAGTATTTCTTTGTTCAAATCGTGAATCAGGAGCAGATTAATAGAATCCTGTTGGAAAAAGCTTGTAGGTGTGATGTAGAAGCATCTGGCAATCCACTTGTAGACTAATAGATCTATTAACATCTTTGTTTTCCTGGTCTGAGCTGGCATTTGGCTCAAAACTGTACTGCTGGATAGCTGCAATAATTGCCCACCATTTTTGTTGCACTTGTAAAGTTAGGTTGGGGTTGTGAGGCGCTGTAAGCAAACGGGAGAGAATGTAAACAAACGGATGATGGGAAGGGGGCGGGCTTACTCCGCCCACCGCCTTGAATTTCTAAACAAAACAGGGCTATTTTTTTCAGTCTTGGCCTGATCTTTGTCCAATGACATTGAGGTAGATCCTTAAACCCTTAGCTATGTTCATTTTGAAAATTATACTTGGATTTTTACTCTGGATTTTTTCCCCTAGCATTAATGCTTTTGTAGGATTCTGTTGTTCGGAACGAAGGTCTGCCCGCCTTTGTCTTGCTACTCACAGATGTTAAAATGGCACCCAGCAAAGATGAGCTTTGTTCCCAAAACAAATGTTTTTTTTTTTATAACTAAAAAAAACTATTTTTTTAGTTATATGGTTCAGTTTACGACGTAGGCCAGGGGTGTCAAACTCAATTTCATCAAGGGCCACATCAGCATAGTGTCTGTCCCCAAAGGGCCAGATATAACTTATACATGTAACTAAATGTACTGAAAAATAAATGTAACTACTCCTTCATGCTTGTTACTCTAGCTTAAATTCTTTTACATTTGATTCTGTCAGGTTAGGTTATATGGACAGTGTTTAAGTCCTAATGTAGTTGCACAATCTGATATTTCAAGTCAGATTCCCCCTAGATATGAATAAAAACACACCAGTTTTTATTTTAAGAAATTAAAAACTTTTATGCTCTCGCGGGCCACATAAAATGACATGGCGAGCCACATTTGGCCCGCGGGCCTCGAGTTTGACACATGTGACACATATGATGAATCAACACCTGAAACAGAGATTCTGTCAGTAGGTCACCAAACTGCATTGTTTACAAACATTTTTACAGCGTGGATTTAGTTGCACTTTTTCAGGCCAACTTTTCCTTAAATAAAATGTGTCTAAATAATGTTATTACAGCCTGATTTAGATCTATGATGTCACAAATGCAGAAATAAAGCTAATTATAAAAAAAAAAAAAAAATTAAAAATCACAAGTTTATATTCTGAATTTTTACCACAACGGAAAGTAAAAAAAAACGATGTTTCGTTTGAGCAGTTCTAAATAATAATAATAATAAAAAAGAATCATCTATCAATATATTTTAAAAGAAAAATACTTCCATGTTTTGTGTAGTTTTTGTTCTCAGCCCCATGGAGATGAAAAAAGGCTTAAAAGAACACTTCACTTGATAAAAGGAGAAGCTGTTCCAAGTAAAATGTGTCATCCTTTAACGACCAACCAAAAGAGCTTTGTGCTGTTCTCTGTTTGAAGAGTTTCATACAGTTAAGGGGCTCTTTAGAGGAAAGAATGTAGACTCTGCCCTCTGCCTCTCAAAACCTCACTCATCTGAAGTCTGCAGGATCATCCGTTTGGTGCCGTAGCATGTGGCACAGTAAACACAAATGTCCTTCCTTTTAGCTTCAAGTGAGGGTTACATGACTAATGTAGGCGGGATTCAGTTCGGTTTATTTAAACTTCAGTTTGGTTGAAGTGTACTGGAATTAATAATCCATCCTGGATTGTTTATTGTTCTTAGAAAGTTGTATTCTGTTTGTTTACTTGTCCTACAAATGAGCGTTATTGAGCGTTGTGTTCTGCATAGAACTGGTTTGCAGTGCAGAAGCATTTTTCATTGTGAAAAGGAGCCGACGAATGTTATGTTATAGATTACTCCAGTATTTTCATTTTTTTTAATCTCCGGGCTTTATGGCTTCCACATTGAAGCTTTCTTAGGATTTTTGTTCTAGTGTTCCGTTGCTGTAGCGCGATCTTGCTGTTTTTGTTTTTTTTCCAGTGCTTCTTTCCTTCCTTTTTTTTTTAACAGTGCCTTGTGTTCTGTGTCCTGATTGGCTGTTGACCCTGTCAATCAATCTCCCCTGTACAAAAATGATGCGGTTTTCCAGAGTTGTGATCAGATATTTGTTTTTATTCTATAATACTGGACTTTAGGGTTCAAATATGTTAATGCCTGGCCGGGAACATTGTCTAGAGTATTTAGTGAGGGGTTTCTTATTTAGTGAGGGGTCTGTAACTCTACTTCACGGATTCTTTGTTTACTGCATCTTATTTTTAGACCGTAACCTCCGCGATAAATGAGTTTTGTAACCAAGAGCAAATACTGTCAACATAGAAAATGAAAGCACTTCAATGACTTGGCGACCTGTCCAGGGTGTACCCTGCTTTTGCCTGACATTAGCTGGGATAGGCTCCAGCAATCCTGGGATCCCAAAAGGGACAAAGGAGGTTTGGAGGATGGATGAATGGATATCAATTAAAAAAAAATATTTCTATTAAATAATTATTTAACTCACAGTTTACAGCCAAAGTTAAATTAGCTTTAATGAATTATGAGATTAGAGATCTTGTCAATATTTTTTATTTTTTCCTTTTTATCCCTTAAACCAAAACATGCATTGATATTTTTGGTTGTAGTTTATGTCTCTCTGACCTGCTCATGAGGATACTAAATGGTGCAGGGAATCTCTGAAACATTCTGGGGTTGATTCAGAAACCTTTGAAGCTACGTTCACACCGGCCATTCGACGTGCGTTCAGCACATGGTGTTCACACTGGAAGGCAGGGAGTGACCTCTTCTTCTTCTTTTACTTTTTCCACTTTTTACATGTCTGCCACCTACAGTTGTGAGGTGTGAAATGTCAAAGCAGTGCAAACCGCTTTATTTGTTCAGACATCGGAAAGTTTGGTGTCATAGAATTCTAACCTGTCACAAACCCCTACAATTAATTTCTTCTCCATGATCAAGGGGTCAAACGGTTGGCACTTCCTTGAATTAAAAGGGGTGTCATCCATATGTCATTACCAAATCCCAGTCCCTGATTGGTCAAAGTTTGACCTGGTCTGGCTTTTAACGTTAACATGCATTCAATAATTGCGGAATTTGTACAAAGAGCCCGAAAAACAATTGTAGAAACTTGTGTAGCTACATGTGAACATGTGTGTTTTGGATGCAGAGGCCCTAAATTAGAGTTGACGTATGTTTACATAGACTTTTCTTTGAAAGTAGTCGCTTGAAAGCTCGTTGCTGTGGCCGGTGTGAAGTCACATTTAAAAACAGATTCCTGCTATTTCCTCTTAGTACTTTCGTGCGTCAGACTGGACTCACAGCTTTCCCGCTCTCATCTTTGTCTTGTGGAAGACAGTGTTGTTCCTACAGCCTGACAGCTGCCACATGTGCGCAGCTAATCATTTACCAAGAGCAGATTTCAGGAATGCTTCAGCTGCACTGTCACTGAAATGGAAAGTCACACATTAACTACAGCAAAATGGAAAGTTTTTCCTCTGTGTTTCACAGAAACCTCCAACTATAAAAATGGCTCATTGGTCTATAAGAATATACGCAAAGCATACTTTAGGGTGGTGTTAATCCTGTCATTTGGTACTGTATTAATTCTTTTGAAAACAAACCACAAAAATGTCATCATTTTTTAATCTTTAATGTGCTCTTTTCTCTATTTAAACATCTATGCTTTTTAATAAACTTTATTTTACATATTTTGCCCCATTTTTTATAGCTGTCACTGAAAATTACTCTGTGCTTTTGATTTCAACATGTTTCTGTCATGTCATTCTGTTCAAACTGTATTTTGTTCACTTTTGTGCTTCAGGGTTGTCAAGCATATCGCAGAGTTTAGCGCTTTGCCGTCCTCTTGTGGTTGAATTTAGCATTACATATTACATCAGCTTCAAAATAAAATGACTGTGAGGTTTACCAGGATTAGGATGACATGATATTTAGCTTCTGTCTTTTCCTTGTGGGATAAACACCCAATCTAGACACAGACATTTTTTAACATTGATTTTTGAAAAATGTTTAACATTTCTTATGCTTTGAAAGGCCTGGTCAGTAACAGTCGCCCTCCATCTCCTTAAGTATGGTGAAGCTCATGATAAAGTGACCGTTCACTTTGATGTTGTTAATTAGGACCAGCATTTCAGGCGATGACTGTGGTTTTATTGTGAAGGTCCTGGGCGGACTTTCTCACGGTAGGGGCTCTTGTTCTGACATCGGCCGTCTCTGTACCCTCTGACTCTCTGAGGCCAATCCCAGAGAAGGAGGGAACCCCACTTTAGACCCCTCTGGGAACTCTTCCAAATGAGAGGAAAGAGGATCTAATGAAGCTCTGCAGGAACTTCAGACGACTTCCGCATGTTTTTTTTTTTTTTTTCTGTTATCCCCCATCATTTGTACTTTACAAACCTACACACACAAGCTACATTTAATTTGGAGGCTAGTGTTTTGTACTTTAGCTCATGGTAATGAAAAAAAAATCTCATAGCTTTCAAATTAATACACTTCCATAATTTTAGGCGAGTCTGCAGACATGGTCAGTATTTCCCCCTTTAGCCATGCTGCACAGCATCACTGGAAAACCAAATAATTACAGTGTGCCTATAATCTGTCAAAGGGCAAGTAGAATTACAGTGACACAACTAAATGTAACGAGTGGAAAAAACTGCTCATGACAATCTACTTAGTTGTACATAAAAGAGAAGAGCTTCATGGACTTTAAATTGGGTTGCAAACACAACTGCAGGCTTAACCCAGCTATTTAAACGGAGGAATCGAGTTATTTTCATGAGCACATCATGGGAAACCAGAAGCCAGCTGTGAGGAGACAGGATTAGAGATGAGACGGGAGCTGAAAAGATAACTGAAAAAGATCAGATTAAAGTCTCGCTGGGAGAAAGAGAGAGGCACAACAAAGAGAGGAGAGTGAACGCTTTCATGGAGGTCTTATTGGACAAAACAGGGAGCTAAAAATCAGACAAGATGCCCTCATAGATCCACACTGATTCTGTGTCACCAGGCTGTCCCACTACCTGTGATAAACTCCTGTCTTGGCTTGAGTGTTTAAAAAAGCACAAGAAACAAAGACAAACAGGGGAGATGTGAAAGTTGTTGTGGGCACATGAGTATTAATCCTGCACAGGGTGTAACAGTTAATACATTTAATAGATTTGTATTCCTACAATCCAACTAGATCAATCTGTCTGAGGCAAGTTGTTAATTGAATCGACTTCTACCATTAAAAAAATATAATTTCATCATATTAATCTATCAATATTGGAAAATACTGTTTGGATTAAGGCCTGGTAGATTTATATTACTGTAACCCAAAAACAGCCAAGTTCCATCACAGAGGACAACACACATGCAAAAACAACAGTGGACTGAACTTTAGGGAACTAATATTTGAATGAATCATTAATTCTTGTTTACTTGTTTGTACACATATTTAAGTTACACTTGATTATCCTGCAAGAATTACAAGGAATCTGGAAAACTTCACCTGCACTGTTCAGTATTTACCTCTGAGTCACACTGGTTGAATCGAATCGTTCAAAATTAATAAAATTCATCAACCACAAATTATGATATGAATCAAATTGTTTTTAAAATGAATCATTACACCCCTGATCATGCATTATTAATAATGTCTTTCATCATTTAAAAGTCTTTTAATCGATCAAATGTCTTTAAACTCACGTTCCAGAATAAAAATTAATTTATATTTCTTCATAAAGTTCGCCATGATGGCAGTCAGAACACTTTAGCAGGCGTTGGAACATGGCTGCAGTTCAATCTGGAAGGGTTTTAAGCTGTTCAGCCATAGAGGTTTCTTCATTATGTGTTTTACAGAAATCTCCCAGGTTTCTGTTGGATCCTGAGATGTTTCCAGCAGACCAGACGTTCAAGGTCACTCTTTGCTTGATTTAGAGTGCTTTGAGTTTGATACTACACTCCAAAATGTACTAAACTGGGACCAATGATGAAGAACACTTGACTGAAAAGCTGAAATTCACTGTCTTTAGTTTTCTGCAACCCCAGGGAACCAACAACTTCCCAAAAGCTATGAGGGAGATGAAAATACTGCAGCATTGAGGGTTTGAACTGTGAATCTTTGGCCAGACTGCCCAAACATTGTAGCCCAGTGTTTGTCCTGCTCCTGCGACAGCCAACCAGATGCAGCGTGCTATCAGTTTACAGACTGGGTCAGGGATAATTCTGCTCAAAGGCTGTTTGTCGTAGAGATTTTCCCCCAAAAAACATGCTTCCCTCACAAAGACTACCAGCAGTAAAACTTTAATGGGACGATGTTACATCGTCAGGAAGGACTACGTCCAAGAAATGAATCAGATTTGGCTTTTGGCAACTGGTGGCCAACGCCCCCTGGAATAACAGCATCTGAAGTGGCGTCTGGGTACTTTTTAAAGTCGTCACAGAGCGTTTTATCATAGCCAACCTGCAAATTCCAAAAAAGCTCTGTCTGGGATTTCCAGACTTGCGTTAGGGAAAAGCAGAAAGACTGGCAGGAAAAGAGGCTTGATGAGTTGTTTCCCCCTGAAGATGAAAGCAGCCTCTCTCTGGGTGTCCTTCAGAGGTGAAGGAGAGTGTTACCACAGCTGTGCTGCTCTTGTTTAAATTCAATACTGGACCTCAGGAGGAAAACAGCCCCGATGACTTTTGACCCAGCAGGCTGTGACAATGGTCAACAACAGCAGCTCTCTAGCTAACAGAGTTATGCTATTTACTCTCAGAATCAATGAACCCTTGCTGTGAGTGTGTGCGTACGCTGTGAAATGAAAGGTGACTGTTGTAGCAGTGGAGCCATTAGAAGTCTCTGAGCAGACTGCTGAACAGCATGAATCTGTGATCGGCCGTCTGAAAGCGAGGAAAATTAATTTAAGCACCAGCGATGACGATCGGTGGCATATTTAAAAGACTTGTGCAAGTCGGGCTCACAGCTTTTGAATGCTAATTCCTTGTTGGCACCGGGTTTGCATTGTGTTTGTCCTCCGGTCCCTGTTCCGCAGGAGCCGTTTGCTTTATCCACTCACAACCACAGACATGTGATCCGTTGAAAGGACTTCTCCACAGGTCGCTGTGGACCACAGGGTAAAAGCAAGCCCAAGATTTGCTAGCTCATTTGTCTTTCAGAACATTTTGCTCTGGTGTCGTAGCAACGCAGCCCAGAGGTGATCATTTTAAACCCGCATCTCATGCCGGCTGCTGCATAACAGGTCCCCTGTGACCCCCACAAGATCAAATGAGGGGGCTGGAGGTCCCCGTGTGATTCGACACTGCCTCTGTGTAATTACTTGGCCTGTGGAGCCGGCCAGCTCATGTGTCAATCACTACATCAAGAACAAAGTCACATCCACACAGGCAGTGCGCTGTTATTCATGTTTGCAGACATATAATTTCTCAGCCGTTGCTATTGTTCATTCGCGCCTAGCCCACTGTATCCTGCAAATTAACACTTTTCCAGATTACGGCCGACACGAATGTGTCAAATTCAAGATCTGTTGAGAAGTTTGTCCGTGACACCTCCTCCTGTTTTGCTGAGGATTGTGCTGAGGATATTGGAGTCTGAGGGACGCGTGGAGTTCGGTTAATTAAGACCAACCTGAGAGCACAGGAAACCTCTCTTCCCACGACACTATAGGTGAATTACATGGGGTTCTGATATATTAATCCATCTGGTATAATCCTGCAATTTGGGGGTATTGGGAGGATTGGGGGTATTTTAAATTTAAATGGAGAGAAAATCTTTCACATCAACAGGTAAGCTTTTCAAAACTGCCTTATAATTTGCTTACATTTTAGAGGATGGTTATTAGTTCTAAAATTCTTTCCGAAGCATTCGTTAAAATGGCAAAAAAAAAAAAAAAATAAAAACATGCTTCTCACGTTGTGGCTCACATATCCTGGCAAAGCAGACAAAGAGAGCCACTGTGTGAGGTTAATTATAGCCTCTTTTCAAGTTTGAAGGTAAATGAGTCAAATCTTCTGAGTTTTAATACACTGAGTCACCCTGAACAATACATGTTAGCCCATTACCTGCTCACAGCCTGAACAATAAGATTTAAATATGGACTCACATAGTCCTTCCTGCTGAGCATAACTGGTCCATTTGGAGATGGAAGCACTGTCCTTGTCCTCCTGTCATTGTCGCTACCTGGCTTTGATTTCCTTTAACTTAAATGTTGGTCTGAATCTGTATAAGAAAACTGGACTGAGTGAGTGTGTGATGTCACCCATGGAAAATGCAAGTAAAAAGCCAAAGTGTTAAAGTTCAAATTAAGTTTCGCTATTATTTTTTATATATTAAATTAAATTGGATATTATTTGGATATTATTATTATTATTTTATTCATTTAAATTATATTTTCTGTTTAGTATTTGATCCTGCAACTTGTTTGAAGTTTTTTATTTACTTACAGTGGATAAATAGTTAGCCAACTTTGTCACATTTGCTAAAAAAGAAAATAAATCAAACAATAACATAACAATTAGTGTACACAAAACAATGATAGCAGATAAGTTAAAACTTTCTTTTTGTTTTCTCTGGACAAAAATCTGATCGAATCCAGAAATATAAAATATTAATCTAATGTAACTAAGATTGTAATATGTTTATTTCAAAAATCATATTATTGGATGAGTATTTGTGACTTAATAGAAAAAATGTAAAAATAAAAGTTAGTAAAATGAAATGTAATAGGAGATTATATATATATATATATATATATATATATATATATATATATATAATCTCCTATTACATTTCATTTTACTAACTTTTATTTTTACTTTTTTCTATTATATATATATATGTGTGTGTATATGTATATTTATGTATATATGTGTATATGTATATTTATACATATGTGTATATGTATATTTATTTATATTTATATGTATATGTAACTGTTGTAGCTTATTTGTACAACACATTTTATGTAAAAGTAGCCATTGCAACCATAACAGTACACATTAAATCCTTTTTAAGTATGAAGCACATCAAAAAGAGTTTGTTTTTGCTTAAAAGAGAGTTAGAGGAAGCAATATTATATCTTCCCACCCCTATTATACTTCACTTAACTTCTAATTAGAGGTCAGGGCTGTAGGTCAGGTTGCCAACACATTAGGTTCCACATTTCGAAAATGACAGCCACACATGAAGTTGTCACCACATTAACAGTCAGAGATTTATTGAGATTCGGCAGGTCAGTGTGCTTTCATGCAGCTGAACTGCTGTGGTAACATGGCAGTACTCAGATTGGGTAGCCATACTCCAGCTTTTTGAACCCCACTACCTTTTTTAAAATTTTTATTTAGGTCCATTTACTTGTGTCCCTGCTTATGTTTTTTCTTAGACCGTACAGTGATTATCTCTTTTATTTTGCTGTTATCTATCACTTATGTTTAAGCTCCCCATTTTACTCTCTTATGCACAATTGAAAACTGTACGACAGATGGAATGTGGGACTATTTTGGGCATGAAACATCAGATGTTGTGGGTTTTCAAGCAGACTGCAGAGGAGGGGTCTGAGTGTTTCCTCTGGCTGTCTGTCTAGCCTTCACTGACTGCTCACTGTGAGTGGGTGTCTGTTAGTTATTAGCATCATAAAGGGAAAGAGAGGCCTCCCCCTCAAGAGCCTCCCAGCATGACAACACCTACTGTACTTTGGAGAATCTTTTTTCCATATCTGCTTGTTTCTTTCCTACTCCAGGTGTTTCAGGAGACAGCCGTGCACTCAGCTGCAGCCTCACTCGTCTGGCTGATTCATTCTTTTGCGGAGAACTGTGGGGGAGGAACACACAGACATTTTTATGGCTCTACGTGATCCTTGCACGTTGGAGTAGCTTGCCTGAGACTGTTTTTTTTTTTTTTAAGAGTATTTACTGTTAAATGCTGTGTTATGGCAACTTAAGTGGATTAGCTACGACATCCTGTCTTTACGCTGAGCCTTACGCTTGGTCATAAGCTCTGTAGATCACGACAGGAAGTGGCAGGAGCGTCATTAGGGTTAGTGTAGTACAAGGGGCTTACATCTGGGAGTATGCTCACGTAATTGGAAATTGTGTTGTGATATGCTGTCCCTTTGTAATTACAGAACCACGGAAAGCCCCAATAATTTAAAGGGGCGATTAGCACATCTTAAACAAACCGATTTTCTTTGACCACAGTTTGTGTCCTTTAGTTGGAAATGGGTTTATTTGTCACTCAGCCCGTGTATCCTCTTACACTTGATTAGGATTGTCCACCTATTCTGATTACATTTCTCATTTCATGTCATCTTTCTTTTAACTTTCCCCCTGATTTTCACAGAAAATTGTTAAAGACCCACCAATCATGTTCTTGTTGCATTTCATTTTTCTCCTGATGGAGGTCATACATTAAGAAAATTAAGATTAAAGCTAACATCTTGGTTTTCCTCATCTGAGCTGGCGTCTGGCTCAAAACTGTACGGCTGGATAGCTCCATTATTGCTCACTGTTTTTGTTGCACCAGTAATGTTAGGTTGGGGGTGTGAAGGGGAGTGTAGACAAAAGGATGATGGGAAGTGTGGGTAGGCTTACTCCACACCCACAACTCTGGTGAATTTCTAATAAACACCTGCCACTCTGCAGATACTATGTCCTAGAAACTGACAGATTTTTTTATTTTGACGAACTATTTATTTAACTATTTATCACATCCACTGATTAAGACAAAGGTAGCTCAGACAATACCCTGATGTGGGGGATTGGGGCTGTTTTGGGCACCACAGCATGATTCACTGCTGCTGATTGCTACTAGGTTTATGTCATGGATTTCCCCGAGGCCAGCCAGCTGCCTGGCGAATATTTTTTCCATTCCATTCACGGAAAAACATTTGGACCCTTTCGGAAGCACGTCTTTGTTAAGTAGAGCAGTCATTGCATCAGTTTTACCAGCATTTGAATAACATATGAAGTTTTTTAAAGTCTTAAATCTAAAAAGGAAATGATTGTGAGTAACATTAAAACACGTTTTAGTGTCAGCTCTTGTTGGGCTGCAGAGGACTTGCTAAAAATGTGCTGACTTGGATATAAAAGAGTTGTCCTGGGCATGTCTGGGTAGCGGGGGGACATAAGGAGCTGAGGAGGTGGAAGAGGAGGGTGGGTGTTCTGGAGCCTGCCACAGAAAGGGGTGGGTTGAAGGAGAGATTTAGTGTTGGGACAGCCACATGGGTAGATGGAAAGAGAAAGGAAGAGAAGGAGCTGTGGGTCTGAGTTCAAACTGCCAGCTGTGTTCAGAGAAGGAGAAGGAATGCGGCTCAGCGTGGGAATGAAGATGCTTTGACATGCTGAGAGACGCTCTTAAGTACTGATGGATGTATGATCCACTCCGGCTGTATGATGAAAACATCCCGTGAGTACACAGTGAGTTGTTACTGGAAAGACGAGCAATTTAATTGATCCAAGGGGTTTTGGAGAGTTGGCTTGTGTTGCCATGAAAAGGGTGGTCTATTTTGCATTCAGCGTTTTTGTCTCTCTAATAGAATGTATTAGAAAATATTTTTTCTGTGGAAAAAAATCCAAAGAAACAAAATAATGTAATTGTTTCTAAACAAGCCTCCTTGAAGATATGTAACCGGCTGGAATCATGTCATATTCAAGCGTTTGATTGCATAAGCAGTGTTCTTTACAGTGACTGTTGCATAAACTGAATTGTAAAAGAAGGGTTTGCCCTTGCTGTAGATACTTTGCCTATACACAGCTTTTCACATATCAACCCATTGTGTGTCTTCATGAAACTGTAATTCTATATTGTACACAGTTTTAAACCAAAGGGGGGTTGAGGAGAGCAAACAAGTTCTCATTCTTTGGCGTGATGCCCACCCAGCCTTTTATCCACAAGAGATTTCCTCAGAGAGGATGAGAGGACATAATGTCTTAGTATCGTGTTACAGAATGCAAAACAGAGAGGAATTCCCAGCTCCAGTTACACTCCCTCAGTGGTCCAACCTGCAGCCATTGGTCACAACAGGACCTGGCAGGGCGCTTCCCTGTGTGCTGCACTACAATGATACCAGCCTGATTTTGGGCAGCTAGGAGGGAACTACAACTAAGGTCCAAAAGACTTCTGCACATGCAGGTGGATGCAGAGCGGAGTGGCTCCTGACCGTGTACACATGTTGACCTAACTGTTGGCTAAGGGGGTTAACAACAGACTTCTATGACATTCAAGGACACAGGGAACTGTTAATATTTGTTCAGTTGTGGGTCATTCTGAAGACCAGAGTCACTTCTCATTGATCATGGCGTGACAGAATAGAAGCAGCAGAGGTGAGTCGTTATGGAAAGCAGCATGGAAATAATGCAATTGTTGTGATAGTTTAGTATTTTATTACACTTAATAGTCTTTAATTGTTTTATTAGAGCCTGTATTTTTTATTTTGCATGATATGTTCTCTTTCACTAAAGAAAAACATAAATTTTTATGACATTTAAGCTATAAAAATACTCCAATTATATCTTAAATTACGTTTTACCCCTCAGATCAGATTTAGCTTTAAGGGAAAATCTTTTCTACTTTCTTTTACTAACTTATGCAACACTTTGGTTACAGGATTTTTTATTTTATTTTATTTTTTTTTATAAAGCTGTCTGTGTGCTCTGTCACCCCTGTGTCAGACATCATGCCTCATGAAGGCGGTAAATGGCACCAAACTCTATTAACATTAATGGAAAGGTGCCAAAGGTCTGTTTCCTGTCGTTGTCATCGTTGGCTCTGAAGCTCGCACATACCTCGCTCTGTAGGTCAGTTTATGATCCCAAAGCACATCTTTATCAAGTCTTTGCTTGCAGAGATTTCATGAAGTAGTCTTGGAGACTATTTGAATTTGATTGTATTTGTGTCTTCTATTTGAGTTGGTCTCTTGAAGTATTTTCGTTCTATGAGAACTACCAGTACCTTTTTTTTTTTTAAATGTTTGTGCACTTGAGGGGAATTTATCAAACCCACCTCGTCTCTTCGATGTCAAGTCTGTGCCTGCAGGATGATTAAATGCAAGCCTTACTGTTTGGTTTATATACTGGTGGTTTTTCCTAAATGAATAAAACTTTATGTGGTTGAAGTTCACGTTTTATCTCTGTCTTGTCTTTCAGAAATTGAAGCAAAAGAGGCGTGTGACTGGCTGCGGGCAGCAGGATTTCCCCAGTATGCTCAGCTCTTTGAAGGTAATAAAAGCACTTGAAGAACTCCCACATGCATTCATCACAAAGAGGGGAATTGTTTGGGAAAAAGATTAATAAAACAGCATGCCAGTAAACGGGTTCTGTAATGGATCTAAAATAGAATTTTCTTTTTAGACTTTTTGTAAATCTGACTGTTTCCTTTTTAAGATGATGAGTTAAAAGTGGTGGACAGTGTCAGCTCCTCTCTTTCCAACTCTGCCCACAAAACCATCCATTCATGCCCTGCATGGTTCGCCTCATTTATGCCACTGTTCTCGGAAAGCCTTCGAGCCAGGGCTCAGATCTCTAGACACCACAAAACAAGTGGAACATCAGATGCTTTTAAAATCTAATCTTTTCCAAGCTACGATTACTACGTAAACATGTCCTCTGTGCTGTAAGGCTGAAGTCATGGGAAGAAATGGGTTTAATCAGAGCTTCAAGTAGCTTTTCTCCCTTAGATCATTTTGCTGGAGCCAGACTTTTGATGTGCCGCCACACGATATTTTTACTACACTTCAGTTTGATGATTTGATCATGAGGTTAAGCTTTAAAAACACCCAAATATTCCTTTATTAGGGTTAGTTTATGCTTCTGAGTTCTCTGTGTTTTCGATTCCTGGCACTAAAACCGGCTGGATTTTGTTGAGCCCGGGGCCTCATTGCAATTTCTGCTTTTCATAAAAAAAGTGAGAAAAAAATGCAGCGGAATGTAAAATTCTGTGTTTTGAGTTATGTAAGAGGACGCTCATTCCCAGAGTAGAACGTCATGCCCACTAAAATGTAAAAGCTGTTTTATGGGCAAACTTTGTCTGTTCTCATGAGCCTCAGTTGAAGTTTGATAGTCGTCCTTTATCTTTGGTTTAGTGCAGATCTCTTTTTTTTTCTAAATATTGTTGCCATTTAACAAAACTTTTGTTAAAAAATATATGCATTTTCTGCTTTTTGCCTGCAGATTCCCAGTTCCCTATTGACATCCGGCCTGTGAAAAGAGATCATGACTTTCTGGACAAGGATCTCGTGGAACCTCTGTGCAGGTAAACAGATATTTGATAGGAGAAAAAACTGTGGTCACATACTTTTTCTTTGGCCTTGAAAAAGTGGAGAAGTACGAGGTTAGCTCTGCAAAGCGAACAGTAAAACCACATTTTCTTGTATTATGTTAAAGCATTTTTGGGGGTGTTTTGATGTAGATTCAAATTAACTTGCATCACATCATACTGACCCTCTGCAGTCTATTACTAAGAATTAGCATTGAAATATTGGAACAGTCCCACTGTGGTCATCTTTTGATCTGTTTTAAAAGGCTTCCCAGTGGTCTTTAAATTATGATTATGCCATATTTACCCAAAATCTAAAAACCTGTGTCGTTTTCTAGGACATAGTTTCTGCAAAGCGGCAGTAGTTCATTTGAAATTCGCCTCTGAGTTATGGGCAGGACTTCCCGCCATCCATCTATTTACGCTCTCCCACTAGTTTACAGCCCCTCAAACCCTCAACCTAATATGTGGAACAAAAATGGCGAGCAATATTAAAACTATCTAGCCATACAGCTTTGAGCTAAATGCCAGCTCAGACGAGGAAAACAAAGACATACACGTCAATATATGTCAATAAGTGGATGCATCAGAATGGAGCAGGGAGCTTGTGGCTTGCCGTAGTAGCAGTTTTTTGTCACACCTATAAGATGTTTCCAACAGTATTTTTGCATCTGCCCCTGATTCACAACAATTTGGACAAAGAAATACACAGAAACACAATTTTAAACTTAATTTTATGTCCTCCATCATGAGAAAAATGATACAAGAACATTAAAAACACCCAAAATACCAAAATACTATTTTAATTGGGGAAATGCTTTTAGAAGCAATAATTAGGCACAGGCATAGCTTAATATTGATGTATTTTTTTTTTTTACTTACGGGTGACAATAGAGTGGAAAAGTACATTAAACCAGCAACTGGTGGTTCAACATCATCTCCTTTTAGAGTGCATGTACTTTTTTTTAGGCCAAGATAAAAACAGCACTTCAGCTACTACTGTAACCATGGCAACGGTCCTAAGAGGGAAGACTGGGGAAGCATTAAGGGTGCCTCCCACAACTCAGTATACTGTGACTCTAAACAACCCTAAAGCAACCCCTCTAAATTCCAAAGCATCAATGAATAGAGGAGAACTGGAAACAGTTCCACCTCCAGTGTGATTCTGTCCACGACCGCCTCTGCGAGCTAGATAGTCTTATGCCACCACACCCCAGAA
This sequence comes from Oryzias curvinotus, assembly GCA_023969325.1. Lineage (NCBI taxonomy): Eukaryota > Metazoa > Chordata > Actinopteri > Beloniformes > Adrianichthyidae > Oryzias > Oryzias curvinotus. The sequence continues at coordinate 12,162,509 of CM043718.1, read as the reverse complement.
CAAAAGTAAAAAGCCACCCAACGTACTGAGACTTTGATAGAACGGACACTGACAGATATTCCATAAATGTGAGAGCTCTTTAATCACTGCTTAAGCACCATTGTATTTTAGCAACTGCAGTGAAAGCTCCTTAGGCTGGCAGAATGAAGGGCCCCCAGCTTGAAAATCCTCTCTTCAGTTGTTTTCCTCTATCTCCAGTTGCAATCATGGGAACATCTTGTTTTACCAACCCCTATCATCCACTGCACAGGAGTGTAGTTTAAGCCTCCATCACAGTATTGTCACAGGACAATACTGTCAATCTGTACAAAAAGGAGACCACAGGCAGAATGGGGCGCTGTTTAAAACCTTGTGATTATCATGCCACAAATGGGTTTCTTTTTGTCAGAGCCTGACTCAGTTGAGCTGTCTCCTGAACCCATCTCAGCACCTTACTCTGCACCGATTCTAGCACATTCTTTCCATTTTTGAGATGAGGAAGTTTACTTTAGAGGAGGATAATCCAAGTGCATGCTCTTGCAAGCAGTTTTTTCATGTATCTTTTTATTTAGATTTCAATCAACTATTTAAAATGCTAAGAGCAATTACCATTATTTTGGGGTTTTGTGAAATGGACTTACAGTATTATTGTGGATCTGATTTGCATCCAGAACTCAACCTGATCAGATTAACCCCTAAAATAGCAAACGGAAGAGGATCTATTTCCAGTCTGCTCATTAGAAAGCTATTACGCTTCTGTTTTTTCTGGAGATTGACTCATCGATTCTCTTTTTCAGACGACTCAACACACTAAACAAGTGTGCCTCCATGAAACTTGATGTGAATCTTCCAAAGAAAAAAGTAAGTCATTTTTTTTAATACCTGTTGTTAGATCTGCTTTGTTTATATTTACATTATATTATTATTTTAGAAAAAGCAATATTTTGTCTTTACATTTTTAGAAATTATTAAACAGTACAGATTTCTATCTCTGGACAGAGAAATGTATTATTAGTGCCATTCTGAGCTGTTTTGAATTCATTTGAACTTTGCATTTGACTGTTTTTATAAACATTTCAATTATTATGTCATTTGAAATCAATGCTCTAGTGAAAAATAGATTTTTTTTAAATACATACAGCCCTAAGCTGTGCTTGTGCCGCCTGGTCTGACAGAAATATAGCTCGTCTTTTTCCTTAACCTATTTTAAAAAAGAACACACCATTGTTATCCTGAAGTCTCTTGTTACCTTTTGTTTGTTCCACAGACTTTAATGTAAGCATGTTGGCACTTATTAGTGACTCTTCCTGCCTTGATCTATTTATGGAAAAGGTTCTAGTCAAGGACCCATTTGCCACTGTATTGCAGTTGCTTCATTGCATAATGTTATTGTGAACCAGCTTATTCTACAGATGCTTCCTGCGACTGTTTTTGCGACGTGCATCCCAAAAATGTCCCTCCTGGTGCATCGATTGGGAAATATAGCGCCTTATTCTTATTCTTTTTTAAAAATCTTTTTTAAAATGTTACAGGTTTAGTTTAGTTAATTTGAATTGTAAAAACAAATACAAATATTTAGATCAGTGGTGTAATTTGGTTTTTTTATAAGATGTCATCTGTTTGTCTATAGGGAGAAGACTCTGATGAAGAAGACGTGTTTGCTATCAGCGACAAATGGACCTTTGAGTGGAGCAGCCGGCGTTGGTCGAGATTACAGGACTGTCTGCTTCAAAACCACAGAGAGGGTCAGACCTTCAGCGACAGTGTTCCTCTTAGAACCACGACAAGCAGCGAGAGTGTTCTGACGGACCTCAGTGAGCCAGAGGTCTCCTCTTTGCACAGTGAAAGCAGCGGGGGCAGTGCTCACAGAGGACTCAGCCCCGAGGACTCTGACTGCTCTAACCGAACTGATTCTGCAGCAATGCCAGACTCTACTTTTCTCACAATGCCTCATATCCCCGCCAATTTTTCTCACTACGACTCTTTGCCCAACAAGCACAGCAAGACGAGTCGTGCGCGTGCCAAAGACTTCTTGAAGCGAATGGAGACCCTTGGGTCCCGAGGAGCCTTAGGAAAGAACCAGAAGCTGGTCATCAGCTCCCCTGTGATGCAGCAGGAAGCCCAGGCTCTGACAACTCTGCGGTGCGTCGAGATCATCAATGGAGCTCCAGAACCACCATCAAGCAAACTTTCACCACCTCAGTCCAGTAGTGAGAGCAGCAGCCATTCTGGTGGCAGCACGCCCAGCCTGAAAGAACGAAAGCCCCACGGTGCTGACCACAAACGCAGCGGCATGTATCTGGAGGACATAGACATCTTCACAGGAGCCGACATGAGCAAAGTCACAGAGCAAAACCGCAAAAATGACTTCTGCTCCTATGAAGACCTTGTGGTCCACATTCCTAAAGACCATAAACCTGGAACCTTTCCCAAAGCACTGTCCATAGAAAGCTTGTCCCCGACGAACGGAACCACTATTAACTGGCAGACTGGCAGCATGCATTTGGACTCCACACTGATTTCTTGCAGAAAGGAGTCCAAGCGTGCAACCCAGTGCTCCTCCAGAGGCACCCGTGTCAGCATTTATGATAACGTTCCTGGCTCACACCTGTATGCCAGCACCGGAGACCTTATGGATCTAGAGAAGGAGGACCTGTTTTCACACCTGGATGATATACTGCTGCATGTAAATGGTCTACAGCAGATAGTGGATCATTGGTCCAAAAACGTTTTACCTGGAGGAGAAGGCCTGCTCCAAGTAGACAGCGAGAGGGAAGAAGCAGTTTGTAGGCAGTCTGCTAGTCAGATTACTTTGGACTTTGAAGGAAATTCAGTTGCAGAAAGTCAGACCACACCGAGTGATGTAGACCGTGACAAAGTCTCATTAATTGAGGCAGAATCTGCAACACTCAGGGAGAGAAGAGATTCAGGAGTCGGTGCTTCCCTTACAAGACCTAAAAGGTGAGCTTTCTGAAAGTATGCGGAGTTAACACAAGCCCATGCATATATTTTCTTTTTTTTTAAATAAAAAAGGAATTTGCTTTTCACCTTTTTGTCAATGTACTCAGGCTAAGATGGCCCAGCTTTCAAATCTCCAATCGGATAAGCCACTCAGTGGCATCCCTGCAGATCACAAACCAGTCAGCAGGCCAACTGAGTTTGTTACAGAAGTTTTCTCTGCTGCGTCTTACTGCAATCATGGAAAAATACTCTATGTCAAACAAGCACGGATGGACATGGTGGGTCTAAAATGATATTTATGTATATTTAATCTTTTGTTTATATTTGCTAAAATGCCTGCATTGCATCAAGTTCAAATATGTGTCTCTTAAAGGTCTGTGCCAAAGTTCATGAAGAGAATGAAGGTACCAGACTACAAAGATAAGAATGTGTTTGGAGTGCCGCTCATAGTGCACGTGCAGCGCTCCGGGCAGCCTTTGCCTCTTGGCTTGCAGCAGGCCCTGCGATACCTCAGGAGCCGATGTCTTGACCAGGTCAGCAACAGTTGAGTCTAAGGCTAATTGATCCTCAGCAAGCTAACTGGAATAGTTTTGTTGCTGTGGCTTTATGCTCACTGAAAGTGCAAGCTAATTTTCCGATGTCTGTCTTGCAGGTGGGTTTGTTTCGCAAATCAGGTGTGAAGTCCCGAATTCAGGCTCTGAGGCAAATGAATGAAAGTTCTGCTGATAATGTGAACTATGAAGATCAGTCTGCCTATGATGTGGCTGATATGGTGAAGCAGTTTTTCAGAGATTTACCTGAACCCCTGCTTACCAACAAACTCGGGGAGACTTTCCTCCATATCTACCAGTGTGAGTAAATGCCTCTTTTCCACTTGAAATAGTTTTTTCCTGCTGTTTATTTCTCTTCTAATCTAGTTTTTGATGAAAATTAAAACAAATGTCATGCCCTTTGACACTGTAATGATTATTCATAAGTGCAGACGTAAATGAAATCCTCCCTTTGACATGTGCAGATGTGCCAAAGGACCAGAGACTGCAGGCTGTCCAGGCTGCAATCATGCTAATGTCGGATGAAAACAGAGAAGTGCTTCAGACACTTCTGTGTTTTCTTAGCGACGTCTCCTCCTCTGTGGAAGAGAATCAGATGACACCCATGAACATCGCCGTGTGCCTTGCCCCCTCTCTATTCCACCTAAACTTGCTGAAGAAGGACAATCTCTCGCCAAAGTAATTTTTTATACTGTTTTCTTTGTTCCATTTATTTGGTGTTTGTCATTTTGAGTTTGTCACCCTGCCATAAAAATATAATGAGGATGAGCTGCATGAATTGAATGACTTTACTGTAATTATCCTCACCTCTGACTCCATAAACCAATGCATAAAATTGGTTGCAGATTTTCAGTAAGCCTGTGGAGTGCTCTAGATTATTCCTCTTTATGGGTTTTTAAAGGATGCAACTCTTTTTTTTGTCCTTAATGTTTTATGAGATCACGCTGTGTGAAAAACAAAGCAGAGCTACTTAATTTACCATGTTGAAAACTGTTATTAAACGGATCAAAGGGGTTTCCTGCAGTGAGGAAGAGGGGTTTATATACTTCGTTTGCTAAAGATGTTGACCTGAAAATGCTGCTCACCTAATCAGTCTTCTGTCCTCGTAATCTTAAGAGCCATGCAGAAGAAATACGCCACCGGCAGACCAGACCAGAAGGATCTGAATGAAAACTTAGCAGCCACACAGGGGCTTGCTCACATGATTGTAGAATGCAACCATCTCTTTGAGGTAGAAACTGCAATTGATATGTTGCAAGAATGACATGCCTGACTGCAAAGTCTGTTCTTGCTGATGTTACCAGTCAGCCTCACGCATGTTTTTTTACCCTCATTAGATACCTCATGAGATGGTTACACAGTCCCGCAATTCCTACGTGGAGGCTGACTTGCATGCGCCGACAATTCAGGAGCTGTGCAAGCAGCTGGAGGATGATGATGGAACGTATCAAACACACATGGAAGGAAGGCTCCAGAACCTCCTGAAAGAGGCCCGGGAGAAGTCCAAATCTTGGGTGTCGTACAGCAGCTCTGATAACACTGAACTTCATTATAAGAAGGTTTGTGTCTTTCTTCAGGGTTTGGACTTAACTTGGCTTTGACACCAAGATGAGTATTGCAGTGGTCAATCATTTATTGTGGGAATTGTGTTCTAGTTCTATGTTTACACTGGGCGTGCGTTCAAAAACCCGCTAAAACACACTTTTAGCATGCAGTGTTCATGCTGGACCGTCTCTACTAGTGCATGTCTGTCACCTACAGTTGGAAGAGGCTTGGTGCAAAGTGGTGCAAATCTCACAAATCCTGCTTCTGCTTTGGTTGATATTTCAGACAAATTGTGCATTTTGTTGTACAAGCACCAAATTTGGCATGGATGTAAAGCACGTTAGCCATGAAAAAAATCAAAAATGGTGGCAATTTATTTGTAAAGATAGCAGACATACTCTGAATTGTTTCAAGATATTCTATGTCTATTTGCCCCAGTCTCAACAACATGGGCTGTTTATGCACAAAATGTAGTCTTTACACTTGAGAGGTGCTTACAGAATACTATTATGTGTTTATTATATTCATATGTTTGTAAATTTAGGATTTTATCGTGTCTAACATGCTTTTCTGAAAGAGGGGATCCTATAGTACACCCATGCCAAATTTGGTGCTTGTACCACAAAATGTACCATTATTTTAATAACAGGCTCCACTAATATGAAAGACTTGGTATCTTCTGGTTCCGACCTGGCACAAACTGCAGTTAATGATTTCTCCTCCATGATCTATTTAGAGACGTTTGGAACTTTTGTTAATTTGAAGAGACGTCATCCATACGACACTACCAAATGCGAGTCCCTGATTGGTCAAAGTTCTACCTGGTTTAACTTTCAGCGTGTGTTCAACGAATGCGGGATGGGAACATAGCTTCAAATTAACCTGCAACAGACAAAATCGGCAAAGTAGTCACCTCTAGTTTTTGCAAATATTATAGATGGCTTAAGGCTGTAAAACTCCCCACAGCACACTTTGTACACCTTTCTCAGACATTTTGTCTCTTGTTTAAACATGTTTAAAGTTAAACCTTCACTGAAAAATAAGTCCAGTATCAACAGCCAATCAGGACGCAAAACACAGTGCACTGTTTATAACAAAAAGGCATTCGAAATTTTGCTTAAAAAAATTCTACGAGACTGCAAAAGGTGACCCGGGATATAGTGAGGGTCAAATTTAAACACCATATACATTAAATCTATATTGCAAACATTAAACAGATTTCAGATGCCATTAAGGGTTGTGCTTCTGTTTCATTCAGGTGGGAGATGGGAACCCCCTAAGGCGCTGGAGAGTGTCTGTGGAGGTGGAGGCGCCACCCTCTGTTGTGTTGAACCGAGTGCTGCGAGAGCGCCACCTGTGGGACATGGACTTGCTTCAGTGGAAAGTGTGTGAGACCCTTGACAAACAGACAGAGGTGTTTCAGTATGTCCTCAACAGCATGCCCCCTCATCCTAGCAGGGAATTTGTTGTCCTCAGGTTTGTGAAGACACAAACAAACACAAAATAACAAATTGACTTTATTTTGTAGCAACAATATGATAACACTCTCTAAATCTTTAAGGTCTTGGAGGACAGACTTGCCAAAGGGGGCTTGCTCCCTGGTTTCAGTGTCTATAGAGCATGAGGAGTGCCCTACCATAGGAGGGGTACGAGCTATAGTCCTGGAGTCCAACTACCTGCTTGAACCCTGTGGCTCAGGAAAATCCAGACTAACCCACCTTTGCAGAATTGACCTAAAGTGAGTTCTCCAAAAAACACCTCTACCAGAATTTCTGACCAAATCTATAAAAAAAATGTTTTTTGTTCAATTCCGTGCAATCAGTATTTGACTTTATCTCTTCAAAGACGTGCATAATTTTAGATGGATGCCTTCAATAATTGAGTTCACCGTCTGCTTTCAGAGGAAGGACTCCAGACTGGTACAACAAAGCATTTGGCCATCTCTGTGCTGCAGAAGCTGCTCGAATCCGCAACTCCTTTCAACCGCTAATCTCTGATGGCCCAGAGACCAAAATCTGAACCGTCTTTGCCAGTTGTGTCTGTGCAGCCTTGAGATCAAAACTGAGCCTTTGACTCATTGCAAACAGGCAGTTATTCACAACGGACCCAAGAACTAAAGCACAGTTTAAATGCTCTGAAACCGACTGTAAGCCAGATGCATAACATCATAAGAAGATGCATCATTATTCATCCTGCCAATGTTTATTTTTCCATTTAGACAATATTTACCATCACGTTGTTAAGCTTTTATGTAAGAGAACTATAAGTTATAATCATTTTCCTCAATGTCTAGGACATTTAATCTCAAATGCTTCTGAGAAGCTGGAATATGTTATTAATTTGAGATTTAAAGATGTGATTATTATGATGTACACACAAGTGTCTGTAAATATATAAATATGCTTGTGAATATCTTGTAAATTTAATTCTTTGTTCATATTGTCAATATGTAAAGGTAGCTCATATGTTAACTTCCTATATATATATATATGTATTGATTACATCCCTGTGCCAACACTTGTTGGACTCATGGTACATGATTGTAAGCTGGTTCAGTATTGTCCTTTTTTTTCCTTTTTATTTTTTATTTTTTTGCAATGGGCATAATTTTATTCAACTTTGACCTCCACTGGTTGTGAAAATGATGACTTAAGGTTTGACTTGATCATACCTGTTTGAGGGTACGGTATTATACAGTTAAGTAAAGCAGACAATGATTTTTTTTTTAAATAAAACTGTAATACTCAAGCTGTCTGTGCTGGCATTTCATCCCACGGCAACATAAAAAAAGAAACATGTGACTAACTAGGCGTCCATCATGGCCCCATCCCTTTCCCCACTGTTTACCCATAAACAATTCTATCACAAAGAAATGTAATTTAAGAGCCATTGCTTGGTCATTAGGCTAGACAAAAGCAAGGTTCCTCACAGTTGTTTCTTTTCATGTCATATTCCTTTTCTGAGCTGCTGATAGCACTATTATTATTTACATTATGGTAAAGTTTATTTCAAGTCCTAATTTAGCTATATTGTGTTGTCTGGGTCCATTAAATCTGTCTGAGGCCTTCAAAATTCACAAAGCCGGTTGCCATTTGCTGTAAACACTTGTCACTCATAAAACAACAAACATTTTTTAATATGTTTTGAAGAAGATCTATGTTGGTGAGTGCAAACATCGGGCTTTTTTAAAAAAAAGCCCCTAAAATGAATCCTTTGCAAACAGGAGTGGTTGCTGCACCGCTCCGCTGTTAAGTACGAGTGTCGAGGGTCATGCGGCTCATCTGGCTCTGGAGCCACTTGAGGCTCTTTGGTTGCAGAAAAATAAAATGCTTTTCAGTATTGTTCAACTTTATTTAACCCATTAGAAAAATTGCCGTAATTCTCCAACAATCCATCAAGCAGTGTAGCTTTGAGGTTGATCAAAGTCATCCCAAAACAGCTTTTAAGTGCCGTGTACCACAGAAAACCTGTTGAAGCTTAACAACAACTCAACTGTTCGTTTTTGAAAATAATCAAAGGATTTGAAGTGCGCCTTAAAGTTTCAAAAAAACGCAATAAGGGTAATTCATTTAGCTCTAATTTAATTTAATGTTTTGGTTTGATTTACAAATTCATGGCTAACAAACTGCCAAAGGTTATAAACTATTTCATGCTTAGAAAAAAAAAGTGCAAATTTTCTTTTTATGTTTCTGCTTTTCTATTCATGCTAAAAACACAACAATTCATGTATTTTATCATAATACTGACGATAACAATAAAACAAAGCAGTGCTATACTTTTTTAGAGGGTAAAGTACGACTTGGTGGTTTCTACTGGAATGTGGTCAGTGAGAGTTTGACCTAAGTAGCTCTTTAAGTGTCAAAGGCCGCAGATCCCTAGCTAAGATGATTTTGCATGGATTCTTGGACCATAGATAGATGCATTAACCCTTGTGCTATCCTAGGCACTTTACCGTTGGGAGTTGGGTCATCTAGACCCCAGTAGACAGTGCGCTGAACCTTTTTTCTTCAATGATTTGTGATCTTCACTGGTTCAATGGATTACATGAAATTTTTCCACCTTTATCCACCTTTGTCATGGTAGGGAGAACACGTCAAAGTAAGGGTGGGGTCATCTAAGATAGCACAAACATGGAGTAACCTAAAAGGAAATCTTAGAGGCAGAACCAAACGTTGCTGAGTTAACAGAAGATATACTCTGTATGGAAGTTAATAAAACACGGACTCCCAAAGGTATATTACTTTACTTTTTGGGACCAACTTAAGAACCCCTCGGTGCAAGTATTTAAGGAATTCTTCTTGAGCGGCATTCTGCCATCATCTTTGCACACTGAAGTACTGGTAATATCATTAAAACTTTAAAGATATTAAAAAGGATAGAATTGGAGAGCATTTGCTCAACTTGGGGATCATGCTAAAATTTAGCCCAAAGCTCAGTTTTTAGCAGCTGTTTATTAAGCAGTAGACATGAAACCAACTTTAGCCGTATACCAGAAAGTGGAATATTTAACCGTCTGGCTCTGATTCGAGTTTCTTGTGTTCAGTCTAAGGCACACCTGTGCAATAATCATGCTGTCTAATCAGCATCTTGATATGGCACACCTGTGAGGTGGGATGGATTGTCTTGGCAAAGGAGAAGTGCTCACTATCACAGATTTAGACAGATTTGTGAACAATATTTCAGAGAACTGGTTATTTTGTGTATGTGGAAAATGTTTCACATCTTTGAGTTCATACCATAAAAAATGGGAGCAATAACAAAAGTGTTGCATTTATATTTTTGGTCAGTGTAGAAAGGAAAAACTACACGAATCAATACCCAGGGATAAACTGGATGGTCTGCCACTGCAAATACTCCAACAGACAAAAGCCTCTCACTCAACACTTACCTTTCTGGTATTGAAAAGTCCACATCATTATCAATCTTCCACCCCTGCAATTAATTAAATGCTTGGGACATTTGAACTTGTGTTTCATGTTGCATAGCCTCAAATGTGATTCATTTTAAGTACCTTTACAATTGTTAAGGTAAGTAGGAAATGGTGCGCTTTAGGGTTTTTCACAAAGAAAATGCTTTTTGCAAAAAAAAAAAAAAAAAAGAACCCTGAAATGTATGTTTGCTTTTTTTTAAAGTTAACTGCTCTCACCTGTCACCATCTGAGCTATGGATGATGGAGTCTAACATGCAGCTTTTAAATTATTTCAACATTCTAGCGCTCCATGTTTTATTACTGCTTTTATTCTTGGGACGTGTCTTAGGTTGAATGTATGAGAGAGATGATACACCCCAATTTTTTAAAACATTTTGTTTTGTAGTTATTCCCAAAACAATAGCCAGAAGATACAAAATCTTAGTTGATGTTTTTCCACTTTGGCACCTGAGACAGTTAAGTCAGATTTTCCATTTTACCTATTATTTACCAAATTGAAGTTACACTTCCACTCAGCATCTAGGATCTCTCTTGACTATATTGTCCCAAAGGCTAGAAATGGGGTGCTGTGGTCACAGCGAGAAGGGTTCAGATCAAATCCCAGCTGGGACTTTGCTCTGTGGAGTTTGCATGTTCTCCTCGTGCATGCGTGGGTTTTCTCCGGGCACTTTGGCTTCCTCCCACAGTTCGTAGGTTGATTGATTGCTCCAAATTGTCCTTAGGTGTGAGTGTGTTTGGTTGTGAGACCAAGTGACAGACTAGTATTCTGTCCAGGGTGTGCCCTACCTTTGACCTACAGTAGCTAGGCTTGGCTCTGACAACCCCATGACCCCAAAGGGGATTCAGTGTTACGATTGGCTCTGCACTGCTACAAGACAACCCAGTTTTTGCACTCAAATGCCATTATGTCATTTGTTATTGTTCATCTTCAAGAGAAGACATGAAGAGTTTTTGTCATCCCCTGTAACATGAAAAGTTTAAATTAACAGAGGATTTACTTTCTTTCTGGTGACTTAAGACTCAGGGCAAGATAGCAACAACCGAATATGCTTTGGGATTAGAAGGACCTCTACTGGGCATTTGAGAAAAAGAGGCAGCTGTGTGCAAAAAAAAAAAAAAAAACATTAAAAGGGACATGTAACCTTTAAAATTAAAAATATTGTTACCCAATAAATACATGTTTTGTCTTTTGGATTAGGCTTTTGCATGTGTAGAATAGTCAAATAAACCTGGCTGACAATCTTTAGAAACTTTCGTGTTATATAAAGATAAGAAGAATACACAATCATGTTTGTTCTGTAGCTTTATGAGGTCACAGCAAAATCTGTCACTTATTCTAGCTTGAAAAAAGATACTATTACAAATAATTTATCAAAAACAAGTGTTTACAATGTACTAAAGAAGGATTTCAAATGAACCTATTTGGAACAGAATCCCATAAATCAAATGCATGTTCAAACACTACTAGAGAGACATTTCCTTCATGAATAGTAGTTTAAGTCAAATGTTTGTACAGATCAACACTTTGGATTAATTTAGTTTAGTCTATTTCACTTTTAATTTCTCATATTTTATTGAACACAAGACTTGTATAACAGACATATGTAAGGATTGTGTACTTTAGTTTGGTATTTCAGTTGAGTTCTTGGTTTTGGTCATGCTCACCAGCCAGTCACTCCTGGTTCATGTTGATCATCCACATCTGTTTTTATTTCTGTCAATTACCCCGTAGTCTATTTGAGTGTCTGGTTTTCAGGTCATCTTCTCTGCTCAGTCTTGCCATCTTCTTGATTCTCCATGTTTTTTTTTGGGTCATCTTTCAGTTTATTTAATAAATGTTTTAGTTTTTGACACCATCCCTGGTCTCCTGCATTTTGGGTTCAACAGTTCCTGACAATATAAGTCATTAAAATCTAAATATATAACATAAGACACATGAGGTGCTTGATTGGACTCATAAAAATATTAACAATTTTGATTTTTAGAAGGTCATCAAAGTCACTAAAATCAAATAATAGAAACGGTGCATATTTTTTGGTCTTAAGTGTGAGGAAACAGTTTGATTTTTTTATTTTTTTATTTCTTTTTTTTTAGCCTCCAGGCTGTTGATCTGGGACAGACTACCCGGGAGGAGCCACCTGTCTCCGCGGCGGCGCACAGGCGGGGAGCCGCAGGTAGGGGGCGGCACTATGGCGATGAGTGCAGCAGCGGAGCGCCAGGCGCGCATTTACGCATTTGCTTGGTAGCCCAGGTCAGTCCGCTCGGGTAATTGGCCGGGGCTGACAACACTGCAGACTCACTTGCTGGAAGTCTCCAGAGTACATTTGTTTTCTGACCTCTTTTTCCTCGCATTTACGCATTTCTTGATGCTCCTCTGAACACATCTGAGAGAAAGCTTGAACTACCCTCATAAAAAAAAAAAAAAAAAAAAAAATCCACTTGGCTTTGAGGGAGAGCCAAGCCAGAGAGCGGTCACAATGCCGGGCTCGGTGTCGCTCTCGGACCGACAGCCTCCGTCAGGTCACGGGAAAGACGCGCCGGCATCCTCCGCTGCGTCTGCAGAAGAGACGGCTCCGATGTCCGGCTCAGCGTCTGTGCTTCTCCCGGCTGCGTTTCCCATCCGGAACATGAAGATGAAATTTGCTGTTCTCAGTGGACTTATCCAGGCTGGAGAGGTTAGCAACCGGGATATTGTGGAAACTGTGCTGAATCTGGTAAGTGGACCTTTATTAGGAAAAGAATACATTGGCCAGACTACATCTAGGATGGATAACTGTATCATTTTAAAATCACTTTATTCTTTGTTTTTTATTATTTTCATTTCACCAAGGTGATAAATGAGAAGGAACTGGGATAAATGCTTAAAAGTCACTTCCTCTGTATTTTTACCAATCAGTATAACTCCTCTGCTTTTGCCTGCAAGTGCATCACTTCAAAAGGTTTATTTTCCTCTTTTGTGCGTTCTCCATAAATATGCGCTCATTGTTCTCTGCATTGAATAAGAGCCGAAAATCATGTCAGCTCCTGTCTCCAACTGCCAGAAATTGCTCCAGCACACCTGATGCTGTTCATGATAATTTCTTCATTTGCAGCCCATCAGCTGTGTGGCAAGGAGGTGGAATGCTGTGGTGCTTTTATTTTTATTTATTTTAAAGCATCCTAGTGGCTACATGTGGGAATGGGAGTGTCTCAGAGTAGATTTATTCTGATTTATCATGAAGTGGATTAGATCAAGTTTGTAAATGCAGCCAGGGTAGTCTTTTGGTGCAGTTTAAATTAAAAATAAGAGACTCTTCATATCGTGTGCTTTGACACCCTGCAGGATTAGTCTGTTTGCTATAGCTGGCCTGTCCTTGTTGGCACCAGAGATTAATTACTACCTGTTCTAGCTCGACAGAGACCCACTTTGTGGAGCAGAACAAATTGTGGCCCTTGGCGTGTTCAGACATGAGTCGTACAGCAGGAGCTGGAGTCGGTGACATCTTGCCCCTTCAGACTAGCAGTCTAGTTTCCCAAGACACGATCAGAGGGGATTGCAGTGCATATTTATTTTAAATTGCTGGAAAAATGTCAGATTTGTTTGTGTCAAACTGACTTTTTTTTTTTTTTTGTTCTCGAAATTTACTTTATTCTGTTGACCTTCTGAATGTTCCTTTTTGGGTCCTAGGGCCATGTTTATTTTAAAGGTCAGTCATGGCACCATGATATAAGAAGTCACACTTTTTCTAATGATGGCTTTAATAAAAGCCCGTTCTTTTAGTTTTTAGTGTGGTTCTTTGAAGTACATTTTACAAGATTAATTTTTTTCTCAAAAACATTCGATGTCAGTCCAATATAGAACTTGTGCTTCCATCTTGTTAGAACTGGATCACAGAATTTTTTTTTTCTTTCTGTCACAAAATCACCTCCAGCTGCAGAAAAGGCAGGAGGTGCTGTTTGATCAACACTAACCTCTCCTCAAGGAAAGAAAAATCTTTGGTAGTTTGAAAAATGATTTTTTTGTATAAATCTCATGTTTAAGTACCTGTAGTTTTAGGCACAGACTATTTAAGGAATCTATCATAATTAAGAGGCATCAGATTGCAAACCAATATGAAAATTATTTACGAAACTTCAAATAAAAAGATTTCAGAAGGAACCTAGCTGAAAAAAACCTATTTCTTACATGTTTTCTCTGTGTTTTTTTCCCCTCAAGAATGAGAAAAAGAATTCTGTAATTGTCTTTTAAATAATGGCTCATTGAAGCGGCACCAACAGACATGGGCATGAGTCAGTTTATAATCCAAGTTCAACTTGTTTTGGTTCACATTCAAGAATCATGGATGAGATTATGGGAAGCGCTCTGCTGGCATCAGTTAAATTGTGTCAATCAAGGACGAGCGCCTCGCATGCTGGTGATAACCGGCTGTCTGACAGCAATTTAAAAGACAGTGATTTAGGGACAACACTGAAACGACAACAAAGTAGCTTCTTCCTCCTGTAATTGCGTTCCTGTTGATAATAGTCTCAATTCGGCACCATCTGGAGATTTATAATCGTAGCTATCTAGCAAAGACTTTTGCTTTGCAAATTCCACCAGTTTCTCAGACTTGAAACAATATTTCATCCTGTAAAGGTAGCCAGGATTTCTAATTATTTTATGTTTTTCTTTTCACTCTCAAAACATAAACACCTGCTTGCTTGTCCAAAACCCTTTTTTCTTTTTTAATTGACACAATTAAATTTATATAGGCTAATATAGCAAAAAATCCTCCATGTGTATTTAATTTTTTAAATGCAATGCTTGTTGTTGTTTTCTTGTATTTAATCAGCAATGATTTAATTTAAAAGTAGATTTGTGGATTATAATTTACTGTGATGTAATTCATTTGGTAAATGATATAAATGGAAATTAAGTATCTGTGGAACTTTGACCAGGTCTCTTTACAGGATTGCGTTCTTTGTTCTGTTAAAAAAATAAAAAAATAAAAATTTCTGTCGGATCAGAACTGAAAATGTTTATTTCCGTCCTGTATTTTCTTTTTATACCATGGTCCAGGTGAATACTCCATTCTGATTGGCTGCTGGATGCTGAAGTAAGGGATAATGGCCGAGGAAGTATGCATCATCAGAAAAATGATGCGTTCATTTTTGAGAGTGCACACTTTAAAAGCAGTTCTCCCGCTTGGTCCATGGCCACTTACAAAATAAGTCAATATGCAACCAGTTTTAAGTACTTTATTGATATTTTTTCAGTTTAGATTGCTTTTTTTCACAAAAAGCGGACTATTTGTTACGTGGTGTGGCGCATTGTCGTGGTAACATAACACGCTGAGCCGGCACCGACCTTGACTTTAGGAAGTAAGAAAGTTACACAGACACATGTCTCATGCTCTAAATTTGTATTGTTTTACTGACCAATAAGGAAAGAAAGCAACACAACAAACCTTATTTTAGATTAAAATGTACTCTTGTGGTTTGAGCCATTGAAAAAAAAAAACATGTTTAAAATATTCATTTTTTAAAAATATTTTAAAATGTTTCATTACCATAATTTTCTTATTTTCCTCTGGATTTTTTTTACATAAACTGAGCACAGGTCAATGTAACAACAAATTGAAAAAATGTTTTGTTGTGTAGCAGCTACTATTCAAATGAAAGAATGATCAAAACAGCCTGACGATCAGAGTGAACCACTATTCCACAGATGCTTCTCTGTCAGCCAAGCTCGACACATTCAGCAAACAGGATTTCACAGAGTAAAGCAGCTGGATTACGGACGGTTTCTGAGAGCCTATATGTTTGAAAAAGCATTTTTCTTCAAATCAAACAGATTTCTGGGTTTTACTAGTTTTTAAAAAAATTACTTTTCATTGAATAGGTATCCTCTTCAGACAGTTCCCCATCATTGTGGTGCAGACTTTACACATAACATTTACATCATTACAAGGTGGTTAGAATAAATTTACATAGCATAATAACAGACTGGGTTTGTCCTGAAGCTTATCAGTGCCTCCACACAGACCTGTCCTGAACTTGTGCCAATTTAGAAGTGTTTTTTAACACCTACCCTAGAGTCTTCTGCCTACTAAATGCAAGGAGAAAGTCAGCACCCTAAAGTTTTAAAGACAAACTCTTCGGCATTTCAAAATATTTTTAAATCTGCTAGTTTGTGGCTGTTTTTATTTATTTTTGTACTTAATATGGCATTTTGTTATTATTCTCTTTTTTATGAGGAAAACATAAAAACACCATTAAATTAAAAGTTTTTTTTTGCCACTTAGAAATATATTAATGGCTTTTGCACAACACCGTATTGCTATTTTATGATTTAATCAGAAGGGAGGCCTCAAATAAAGTTTAAAGAGAGTTACATTCTTCTTCCAACTGTTCCAAGGATGATGTCCTTCCAATTGGTGTCAACCAAGGAACATCTATTCTTTCACATGGACTTTTATTTATTTATTTTTACACTATCCAATTTTAAATATCCATTAGTAACTGAAACAGCTGTTTCCCTCTCTAGTCAAGCATTTGAAGTTCTAGAAAATGGATTGCTTAATAACCTTTGGAATGATGAGGGGCCTTCCTGCAAACTCAATGTGTGAGTTGATTAAAGGTCATTAAGAATCCTGCTAAGTGGGGAAGGTGCTAGTCCCTGTGTGGAATGCAGAATATGATGAAGTAGTTTGAACGCCAAGGATAAAATGACAAGCAAATCTTATATATGCAGTTTTTTTTAATATTTCTGTCGGCGTAGTTGTCATTAAAACATGAATGTGATGGAATTCTGCAGTGGGTTTTCCTGCAGTGGAGCACATGGTCATGAGTCGGATCAAGTGGGTTCATGTTTTCATGCTCAGGTGTGCTTACCTGCAGCTTTGCTTGTCTTTATTCTCTCCTTGAAATATTCCAGGCTGATGGCGAGGATTAAGTTTTCAATCATCTTGGAGCAGACGTATGTGCAGCCTGGTTTTCGGATATTTAGTTTTATTTATTTATTTTCCTGCATTAGAGAACATTAGGAGCATTATTACAACTTCACAAAGAAAGAGGCTATAAGACAAGACAATGCTGGGTTATGGAGTGACGACCACTTCTGGTAAAACTTTTTTTAAGATCAAATTTAGTTTTAATTTTTAAATCTAAATTTTTTTTTTTTCTTTTCCCATGTTAGTTCCATTTGGTGTAATTTAAGAGACTAAGTGGTCTCTGAAGCCTACTCCAATCATCTTTTGATCTATTTTCAAAGTGGCTCCCAGTGGTCTTTTATTATGCCGTTTTTAGCCAAAATAAAAAACAAAACAAAAACGTGTTGTTTTCTATGACATTCTGCAGAGCAGCAGGAGTTAATTCGGTATTCGCCTCTGAGTTGTGGGCGGGACTGTTGGTGCGGCCCGCCCCCATTTCCTGATATCGAGCTGTTTAGATGCTTTTCCACCAGCTTACAGCCCCTCAAACCTCCAACCTAACATTACCAGGGAAACAAAAATGGCGTGCAATATTGAAGACATCAAGCTGTTCAGTTTCGATCAGATACCAGCTCAGCCAATAAAACAAAGACATACATAGATCCAGTCGTCTACAAGTGGATGCCTCCTGAAGTGGAGCAGGGAGCTTGTGGCCCCGCTGACTGTAATTTCTACTTTATAGCTACCATTTTTTTCCAACTGCTTTTTATTTCATCTGGTCCTTAATCCCAATCATTTGAATAAAGAAATACTCAGGCAACTTTAAGCATAATTTTTTTATAAATATATGTCATCGATCGTTAGATAAATGCCACAAAAACATGTTAAAAACACGTAAAGCAAACTTTTTTTTTTTTTGTTTTGGAGATGGGCTTAAGAAGGCTAAAGTACTGATTACGGTTCTGCTTTTTTTTAACTATTTTATTCTTTAGCTTGGAAGTTTAACAATATATTCAGCTGTCTATAACATGCATTCAGTTCATTTTGGCCAGAGTTGAATGATTTATGCTTTCATCATCATTTATATTGTTTTGCTCTGGAAACTGACAAAAATAGGCTACCATTTCTTTATGCCCTTTTGTCCTAGAAGGCAATTTAAAAACCAAAAAGTAAGCTTTAATATGCACACACAATCATGAAAACGTTATTTTTGAAAGAAAATTAAAATACTGTCAAAGAAAGCAATGGAAGCTTGACCAGATGACCATTAAAAATGTCCGTTTTTGCTGCTGAGAGGTTCACAAGAGAATCGGCACTCCTATATCAGTAGAGCTAATTAGATGGTCAGCCTCATGAAAATCTTCTTCAGATAAAGTTTGATATGCTTTATTAGTTTTATAGATGCTTTGACTGGCTTAGTTATAGAAATACACGATGCTTGTGGGATTGCAGGCTCATTCTGCTTTTGCCAGACATCACATTAAGTAATCTGTGCCTGATTGTCTAAAATTATATCTTTTGAAATTCAGAATTGTCTGTTGTTGTTGGTCCCTAGCAATTTTGTGCATTCAAGCATCTTTTGGGAATAATATAAGGTGAAGATAATGACTGCATGAAACAAACAGGCATTGCATTAAAAACCTTCCTTAATGGTACATTACATTTCCTCAATAGGGAGACTACAATACACCGAAATTATGCATTGTGTATGAAGTGCATTATCTAAGAAGCCATCTCGTTTCTGCCAACAGCATTTAGCTCTTATCAACTCATGGTATTCCTAGGATTTGCATCAAAATGGAAATTTAGATTATGTGGGAATTTACTTCTTTAAATGTAATTTACCTGAGCAGTCGGTTGACTCGGAAACCATGCTGATGATGCATTTTCCTTCAGTCAAGGACATTGTGAAGGTTAAGTTTTTCTGGCCATGTCTGCACATTTCTTTAGGTTTCTTCAACATCCAAGGCCATTGATATTATTTCTACCAGGTCAATACGTTCTTCTTTCTTGTACTTCTTCCTTTTATTTGAAAACGTTAAAGTTTTTTTTTTTTATGTTTTTAGTTTAAAGTTTTTTTTTTCTAACAGACAAACCAGCAAAGTGTTTGGTTTCATCAATTCAAGACATCAATAATGGAGTTATGACGCTTAATATCTATTATATTGTGATTTAATTGATGATACAAAGTGGCTTGTCCAAATTAATAATTGCACAAAGGCCTATTTTTGGTTTAATTAATTCATATTTTCAGGGTTTTTAAAACCTGAATGGCAAAACGGAGAACAGCCCTTGACACTAGTCTGATCAGTTGAACTGAAAAGGGTAGTTGTGGTTTTGGAGAAAGCCGGCTTTAAATGTTGGATAGGAGACCCAGTGGTCCTGCACAAATGGGAGTGCATTTTATAATTAGCTTTATCGTGAAACCCTAGTGTTTGTCAGACTAATCAGCTGCCCAAGAACATTCTTTGCTTTCATCCTCAATGTCTGTTTTATCTCATTTTTGTTCATTTGTCCTTGTGGTTTGTATTAGTTTCAGAGGCTCTTCACAGACTATCAAAAATTAAAAATAACTATAAAGCTCCTTCATCTCAAGTAGTTTACTTTTTTTTTCTTTTTTCCATTGTTCAAACTGCCACTGAATGCTAAGTTGTTCCAAATTGTTAAAAGATTTGATCAACTTCTTAGCTAATTTAGAGCGTACAGTACTTTTTCAAGGAAGATAGTCTTTAAACAAGCACTCCAATCAAAATTTTGTGTTGGGCATTTTTCTCATTATGAAGGACATGTATAAAGAAAATTAAGCTTAAATTTGCCTTTCTAAGTACTTCTGTATTAAAATCTGAGTGAATCAGGAGCAGATCCAAAAAAGCAATAAAAAAAGCTTGTAAGTGTGACTTAAAAGCTACTATGGGAAGCTACAAGCTCCCTGCTTTGTTTGATGACGACCAGATACGACTAGGTAGCTCCAATACTGCCCGCCATTTTTGTAGCACCGCTAATGTTAGATTGGGGTCGTGAGGGGCTGTAAGAGACATGGGGAGAGTGTAAACAGATGGGAAGGGGGGCCCCATAGTCCCACCCACAATTCAGAGGTGAATTTCTTATGAACTACTGCCACTCTGCAGAAACTATGTCCTAGAAAATGACACAGGTTTTTCTTATTTAATTTGATCTATAAACGGCATAATCATAATTAAAAGACCACCAGTGATGCTTTTTATAATGGATGCAAAGATAATCGGTGTGGGATAAAAAAGTAATTGATTCTAAAATCATCCTAAAAAAATGTCTCATGATGTTCATTTGCGCTACCCCAGAGTCGTCTGTTGTTCAGTAGCAAGAGCAGATTAGCTTGGAAAAATCGTTCTCTTTTTATTCTGAAACTGTGCAGCTTCACTGACTATGGAAAGCTAAAAAGTGCAGAATGGATGCTTTTATTTGCACTTGGAGTCCTGCTTTTCATTTCATGAAATGTGGGCCTCTTATCTAGCGAGCAGGAACAGAAGAGGTGCAGTAGTAAAAACAATGTCCTGCTGTCTTTTAGTAACCAAGGGTTTAATGAATAAAAGGTACAATGTTGTTTTGAAGAACACAAGCCTTAAAATAAATGCATGGGTAGTTTATAATTAAAGCTTGGATTAAGGCTTGTTGGTTAGTTGAAACGGGAACGGGGCATGTCAGACTCCAACATACATGTCAGGGGACCAACATAGCTCAATGGGGAAACGCAGTTCCTAGTGTTTCTTGCCAAAAGGATAATGCCTCTTGCATTTGTTAAATTTGGAACCCTACCTTTTGTGTATTGTGCACCAAAACAAAGAGCATCAGCAAATGCAATTACTCGTGTTCATTGTTGTAAAAACAGCAGCTTCTCTTAGTAGCTTGCCATTTTCAGAAGGGATACATGACAAGTGAAGGAAACTGCATTAGCAGCAGCATGAAGCTGGAGGTCCACGTTAAAGAAAGTGACAGATTTACAAGTCTCCCCTGCACACTTGCCACTAGCAGTTAATGATGTGTGTTGTGAATACAAATTTCTGTATAATTCTAGACAAAGCATCCATCATTGATGGAAAGGTTTTTTTTTATTAGTATTATTATTTCACGTTTACATTTGCATTGAATTACCTTTTAAACTTCAATTCTTTATCAATCTACCCAAGATTGTATATCTTAAAATTGGCAGTTACATTTTTTTGGTCTTGATTTAAACAAATGGACTACCACATGTGTACAATCATTAAACATGTTTCTTTCTTATTTAATAGTTAAAAAAACTGTGCAGAATAAAGAATATTTTAGATGTGGCTAATTTTGATCAGCTCCTACAATATTAGCAGGAGTTTGATAGGAAACGACAGTAGTTTTTGCTGCAAAATCATTACAATTATATCTTATCATTAGACAAAGCGTGCTTTTGAAATTGACTGGATAATGTAATTAGGGGTGGCAATCTTGAGGCACCTCACAATTGGATTTGTTTACCATTCATGAGAAAATGATTTGATTATAAAACGATGATCAATTCATCCTGAATCTCAAATTTTGTTTTTGTTAGAAATGTTTTCTCTTAAACCACATGACACAAGACCAAAATTACTTACTTTTCTACACCAAAGGGCATTTTTAAGTAAAGACGTGATCAATATTCTTGTTTAACTTTTAAATAACATATAAATTCTGACATGGAAGTATTTCCTCTTGTAATCAAAAGGGTAAAAAAATTCTCCTGAACTCAACGACCTTAACTTATCAGTAGCCTTGCTTTATTTCAACTTTCTTTAACTCTAATCAAAAAACGGATGGCGTCTAACTAGCGACTGAACATATTTTAGAACAGTGTTTAATCAAAAGGTTTGGTAGCCTTGAAAACTGTCAGATTGGGTGCTTTCTTAAAAACAAAATCCTTTTAACTTTCAAATGTTGAGAACATATGTCTAACAAAAAAAAAACAAAACAAAACTTAAACTAATTTTAGATGACCATTAACAGAGGTTTAAAGAAAACAAGGAACTATTGTTTGGCATTCTGGATCAAATGTTACTTTGTGTGGTGCAAATGTCCATGTTGTTGTGTAGGAATAGAAGCGGATCCACATGCTCAGATACAAGTGTGCTGATCTGAGCAGTCATTACATCCCATGCAGTAGAAAAACTGACTGCAGAAACACTTGTACCGGGATCACATAAGTTTCTTTTGGCCAATCAAGAAAGAACAGGAAACCCGCCTCACTTACTTTAAATCATTTGAATGTTTTGATTATCAATTATTTAAAATTCAGAAACATGATTCTGAATTGGTTATGGATTGTAATTGATGCATCTAAAAATCAAAAATTTCCCCCCACCCCTAAATATGATGTATAATCAAACATGTTTTTAGCATTAAAGTACTATATATGTGTAAGTTATTATTATTTTTTTAATACAAGTTAGGGCATACAACGGAGTTTTAGGGGCCAACAAAAAAAAAAAGAAAAAATCAAGTCAAGTTACGAGAAAATGCTTTTCTTGTAAATTTATGAGAAAAAAAACTAGTACATTTACGAGACTAAAGTTGAAGTGAGCATACGGAGCATCAAGTGAACGCCATGCAGCAGACTGACCGACTAAACTTAGTTGAACAGGTGAGCTGAATGTTTATTGATAACGTATCAAATGTTTGGAAGCTCATTTGTTTGATTTACAATTTATAAATGTTTTATTTATTGCTGGGTGGTTTGCAGGATCTCTGCAGCCGTTGATGAAGCCATCAGTGTCCCTGCAGGCAGCTGTCCACATGAATCCTTTCTTCCTCCATTAAAGACAAGATCTCTACATTTGTGTGATGCTTCCGTCTGAGGAGGAGCACTTTCTGGCATTTTCAACGCTCTTATGCTAATATAACAGACTGTTTTCATTCATCTCTTTGCTTTATGTTGAAACGGGACGTTTAATCTGGAGGAGGGGGCATGTGTAACACTGTTTACTTCCCCATTGGTGTTCGGATGACAGGTTCATGACGTAAGGTGACAAATGAACTTCAGGGTGTGTGAATAAAAAGTAAATAAAGGCTGCAGCGGTCCTGTACAACCAAACGTGTCTCTGAGCTCTTTATTTTATATATGAAACTCCGCTTTACTGACATCGAACCCCTGAAAGCCGGTTACACTGAAAATAATCTGATAGTTGCCAAAAGGTTCAGAATGTCTTTGTTTTTTGAACCTATCCACAAATAAAGCATCACAAAAGTCTCCACATATTTCATTTTCAAGCAAGGCTCCGAAAAATGGAAACTTTGGTGTTTTTTTCCTCGTTAATCTATGACTTTTCATAATAATTTGTAGTACTTAAAAAAAAAAATTGTAAACTGGCCCTAAAACTCTGTCATAAGGGCAAGCTATTCAAATCCTTATTTATTTTGTTTCTTTTTTACATTCTAAAATACAGAGCCCAGGACAGGACATTCAAAAACGAATTTGTGGCCTTTATTTGGCATTTCAAATACAAAATACCATTGAAAGCACTTGTATTTTGAGGGGGAAAAAAGTGGGAGAAAGGGAAAAAAACTAAAAAAAAACTAGCATATTGCTAAGATAATTAAAAAAAAAAATTAGTATTTTGTGTTAACAAATTTGTGTTTTTTGGACACAGAATGCTAAATCATGCTCACAAAATATCAATTTGTGCCTAATAAATGCTAATTTGTGAACACAGAATACTTATTCGTGGCCACAAAAATATTAATTTCAGGGAACAATAATATTCTTTAAATGTATTATTTTTTCAATGTCATCTCCAGGCCTCCATAGTAACATGTTTATACTTAAAGATAAATCATTTTAACAGTTAGATTAGTTGGTCTTAAATATTAGTGTTTAGTTTTTACATAAAGCCTTTGAAGACATTGATTAGGCACTAATTTAATGTTCCCAAAGTATCATGGAAATAATGAAGAGCTTAGTAGGAGGAAAGAGTTTGGATTAAAACTAATACTAAAGGATCATCTTAATGAAGAAAGACGCCCTCCATTTGTATGGCTCATTATCCTCCTTGCCACAATGTAACAGGATTTTTCTTCTTTTTTGATCCGAAAAATTGCTTTCCGCTTGTCTTTTTTTCCTTTTTCTGGTTCAAAGTACCAGCTACTGGATTGATAGAATTTCAGGTTCTAACTATTGGGCATCTAAAAATGCTAATTAATGCTGGTTAGAGGCTTATCAGAACTTGATCACCTGTGTTATTTTGTGCAGGGGTCCAGAAGTCTCATTTATAGTGTACATTTTAACTTCCTTCTACTTTTGGGCATCTTTTGCTTCATCTATGCACATATTTAAATGATTCCCCATCTGTGCAGAGACCAGATTTAGCCTTATTGATAAGATGACCCCAGCAAAACATCACTTTGTGTGTTTAACATGGCTTATGTTGATAGATTTAGCCAAAAAAAAAAATAAAAAAAAATTAAATTTACACTAAACATCACAAAAACAGTGACATTTCCTTTTCGATTGTACTATTTTTTTGTTTTAAATAATTGATAAATAGCGTTAAATGAAAGATAAAATTGCAGCTCTAAGCTCTGGGAATCTATACTCTTTTAAAATATCTCTTTAAATCAACTCCTATGCCCTCTTTAACTTCTTTTTTAAACTGTTGTTTTTACTGAGTGGCAGCATGAATAGATCCACTGTCAAAGCGGGAAAGGTATTATGAGTAGAGATCTTTAGTTCATATTCAAGATGCATATTTTTTTATTCGAAAGACGATACAAGTGTTTCAAAGGCAGAACTAATTGGTATTTGTTTATCAAAAATGTATATTTTTCTGATTTTTGTATAAAAAGCCAAGAATGGCAATTGTGGGTGTGCGTGGCCATGAACAAGATCAACCCCGAGCTTCTACCAAGGTTGTACTCACACAAGGTACTAAAGTGTATTTGACTTCTCCATTTGGGTTTGTTTGACTAAGTAAAGCAAGGCAGCTTTGTTTTGTAGTGCAGCATTGTATGTCCTGAGTGGATTTGAAGAGCTTTATAGAGACAATTAGACAAACATAAATAAAACCACATACCATATTGTGCAACAGTGCACAGACTATAGACATAAGCACAATTTTGTGCAGGACTGCTAGTTTTTCGCCTAAAAGTCAGGGTTTTTGTAACAAACCATCCTTTTTTTAAATATTTGATCACACATGGGAACCAGTAATGTAACGTTTGTTCAAGAGCGAGCTAAACATGACCACCATGGGCTAAACGCACGTTCTTGAAAGTGGTGTTGACACTGAACTGTCGCTATCCAATATTAGACATCCGATATTACAGTTCGAGGAGGCTTAGTCCGTGACATCGAAGGAGTGCAAATCTCATGTTCCATGCTTTTTCTTTCACAGCTTTATTCCAATATGTGAAAGACTTAATGTTATATAACACCAAGTCCGAACCAATGATTGGTCAAAGTTCAACCTGGATTAACTTTCAATGCACCTTCACTAACTGCACGTTTTGTACGTAGACCCCGAAAACAGTAGTGGAAACTTACCGTAGCTACACCTGAACGTGAGAGTTTTGAATGTGGAAGCCCAAAAAGTTTTTTTTTTTTTTTCAAATGTTTATATAGACTTTTTATTGTGAAGAGGCCGCTTAAACGTGCGTTGTTGAAGGTGAATCTAGCTTTAGATTCCATGCAGCCGCTCACAGCACACAATGATGGCATGGCCATTGATGGTTAGAGGCAATGTAAGCTATGAAAGCTGTGAAAAGTGAGGAAATGAAAGTGATCATTCTAATGTATGGTTCAAGGCAACCATGCCTAGTGGGAGTACATCATAAATCTTATAAAAAACCTGATACGTTTCATAGTTAACATAGCTTAATTTGAAATCCAATTACTTCCATGACTAAAAACAGTTGTTTGTTTACACCTTCTTAATGTCATGAACTGAAAAGTCGACCCCAGTGGAATTAGGTCTTTCAGAAAAAACTATTTGTTTTTCTCCTTAACTAGAAAAAGTGCATAATCTTGTTTCATACTAAGCTGTTTATCTTGGCTTTGAAGGCTTAGTTTACTCTATATGTTGTAGCCTTTAATGTTTGGAAAGCAAAGTGTCGGTGCGTGAATGCGTGCCTTGGGCCCAGCTATTATTTGTATGGGCTGGGCTGCTCTGAAAAGAACATCTGGCAGGAAACCTCGCCGTTGCTCCGGATTTTCAAGCCGAAATGGATTAATGCCGTGGCATTTGGCTGATGATGATTCAACATGGAAATAGACGCTCAACATGAAACTTATCATGGGACACTGACAGTCTGACTCTTGTGGTAGATATGAATGCAGGGTCTTCATAGCAGTTACAGCCTGTAAAGACTTGAATCTAAGCACTCTGTGGGACTGAAGAAGAAAAGGCTTTGATTAATGTTTCAGTTGTTTATCCTATATTGCCTGTTTCTGTGCACACATCTAAAGTTAATCTGTTTACTATAAAAACATTACACTTGAAGTGTTTTTTTCCTCCAATTGGTTAAAGCTTCTGAAAAAAGGGTTAGAAATAGGACTACGGTCACATATCTCAAAATGACTTTGCGCACTGACCTAAACGCCAAGTTTTTAGCAGAATTGGCAGCATTTGCAATCCGGAAGTGGCAGTTGCTGTTTTACACTCTGCAGGGTGGCCACAGTGGTCTTAAGAAAACATTAAAATTTTACCGTGATCAGACGATTCAGCACATTTGAAGTTTGCGTGGTGGCAGTCCAGTGACAGCGGGGGGTGGCAGGAAGGCGATAATTTTCTGATAAGAGGGTCTCCACTGTACCAAAAATCGTCCGATTTCAGACTGCCACGCCCTGCTCCGTGCAGTGGGACGGAGGCGGTTGTTAGAAATCGTATGGTAGCAGTGCAGACACTCGACGAGGGCTGTTGACACGGGCCAGGGCTCGGTGATTTCCGGACGTCAATTTGGCGATCACTGTGGGACCTGCATATAAATGGGGAGACTGCATTGATGCTGCATTGTCAGCAGGAGTCCTCATTGGATGAAGACTCCTACTGTGGTTGCACTGCTTTGGACCTTTGTTTTCTTGGGTCCAAGGGCTTAGCCCTTGCTGGGTTTCTTGGGAGGCATGTTGTCTAAAGATTTGTAAAAATGTAAAATGTTGCAGAAGGGCCCACTTTTTATATACTCCTGGGCTACCGAGCAGCTGGCAGCACTTGATATGTACAGCCGCCGTCCAGAGACATTTACACATCATCCAATGAGAGCTGTCAACTGTCCCCCCATTTTGAAATGGCGCCTGACTGACTGCCACAGTCTGCTTTCATGACCCCGCCAATGAGTTTCAAAAATCAGGCAGCAGCATGAAATCTTGAAGATTTAACCTATGTCTCCCCATCGCGCTGTCGCAGTTGTATTCGTGACCGTAGCATCAATTGTAAGTCCCATCTTTCTGTTTCACTGTTATATTTATTTGTAAAGAAATTCTAATATATGAAAGTTTTTTTTCTGAAATTAATGAATGAAAATGTAAGTAAATTCAGAAGAGTTTACGCATTGGCTATCTGAATCTAATCAACAACAGATTTGCAAAGTAATCAAGAAAATGTTCTTCACTAATAGCAACCTAGAGAGCAGGATTTTTGTGCTTAGGAAGTTAATTACATTTTCACATCTAAATTACTGCACTCTATTTCCATTTGAGTTGATGTTTTGAATGCACCAGACCCCAGCTGCCTGAGCGGTGCAGCTCTGCCTCTTAAAAAGAGGATTAAAATCTTTCCGGAGGAGAGCGGCTCAGTGTCCAGAGAGTATCTTTTTGAATGTGCCTTATTTTGTCCATGTCAGTACACTTTGATTTTTTTAGCTCACATGGTTGGCTGCCCACTGTGGTTAAAGTTCCCACAGAATTTTTTAAAATAATGGACAGATTTACATGGACCATTTTCTTTGTGGCAGACAAATGGAGGTTTTAAAAATGCATGTTTTGGCCGCTGCCCTGCATACCTGCCTCAAAAAAAAAGCAGACCGACAAAAAGAAAAGGAACTGTAAATGGAGAACAAAAAGAACTTGCTTGCTCCACTCTAGGCACTTCAGCAGGTTATTATTGACTGCGTTTTCTGTACGTTTTATTGGAAAAGCAACTTTTCTACGAATAGGAAATTAGTCTTTTATAAAAATGCAAAAGAAAAAACAAAATCAAAATTATCAGAAGTAATAAGATTTAGAGTAAGATTGCAAATAAGGGCACCAGAGAAAATCAAAGATTTAAGTGTGAACTTTAATGCAGATAAGGTGGACAAATATAACAATGCAGAGAAAAAAGGAATCACTCTGAGAAATCCTGGTTCTCGAGGGCTCTTTGTTGGCTTGAAATGCCTCTCGATAAACACTTGTTTTCTCAGATTTGGTTTTGATAACCTTCATCAATGTGTTACAATATCTATCTCATTCAAAAACTAGACCACTGTCTCTTCCAAATTCCTCCATACCTGAAATAAATAGATCACCACAAACAATCTTCCCTTTTTTAAAAAAAAAAAAAACTCATTCTATTAAACCCTTAAGCTATGTCCACAACAAGGCATATGTTGCACGTTTTAGATTGCGTTATGTAGGTTGTTTTTGTACATGCTTTTAGCATACGGTGTTCACACAGGTCTGTCTCTACCCGATACCAGTGTATGTACTCACAGTTGGAGAAGGCTTGGTGTATAATGTCAACATAATGCAAATCATGAAAATCTTGCTCCAGTTTTTTTTTCCACAGCTGTATTCCAATATATGAAAGACTTGGTGTACATATAATTCCAGCCTGGCACAAACCGCAATCATTAGTTTCTCCTTCATGACCAGGTTGCTACTATCCTGTTTTAAAAAAAGACGCTACCCATACAACGCTACCAAAGCCAAGTCCCTGATTGGTCAAATTCAACTGATTTTACTATTGATGCACATTTGATGCACTGAGTTTTGTACCTAGAGCCCAAAAACTGACTTAAAAACTCCACACGTGAACCCAGAAGCCCAAAACGCACATATACGTGCGTTTACAAGCCTGTTGTGAACCAAATAATAAAGGCGTACAGTCTTTTTTTCTTCTTTTTACATTTTGTCCAGTGTGTTCTTCACTTATTTTTCCCCTGTTATTTATCTCACTTTCTTATCATATTTCAGCATGTAGCTGTCTCCATCCTTAATAGCTTTAGTTTAATTTAACATCTTTCCAATCATGGCTACTCTGTTTTGCTGACATTTCTTTCTTGCTCTTTAGAATCCAATCTGTTACACAGCACATCATCTCTTTACTTTTTTCATTTGAAGCTTTTTGCCTTTACAGGCTCAGCTGCACTTTGTTTGTCTTACCAGTTATTCCCCTACACTTTCTATTTTAATTAAAGCTCGTTTTCCTTTTATTCTCTCCAGATATGATCACCAAATACCTTCATAGCTGTCTCTCTGAGAAAGTCATCTTAAGCTTCCTAAAACCAAGCATGGCCTGCATATTAGCTATGCAATGAACTCCTCACAGCATCTACCCCCTTTTCTATTCTGCTATTGACCTTTTCACCTTTGCCAGTAGAAACGACAACCGTAATTGGTACTAGAGGTGTATCAATTAATTTTAATTATGGTTTAATTCATTTCATAATTTGTGCTTCCTGATACCATTCATACTAGATATTGATTCATTTTAAACTATCCAATTCCATCCGAATCACTGACCTAAAATCGATCCAGGACATCTTGTGTCAAAAATTCAACCAGTGTGACTCCGACATAAATACCTGGGCACTGAACAGAGCAAGTGAAGTTTTCCTGATTCTTCCTTGCAAGATAATAAAGTCTAAATGTATTTACATTTATTTCATTTTAAAACAATTTTATAATGGTATAGGTTGATTAGATTGGATTCG
Source organism: Oryzias curvinotus (assembly GCA_023969325.1). Classification (NCBI taxonomy): domain Eukaryota; kingdom Metazoa; phylum Chordata; class Actinopteri; order Beloniformes; family Adrianichthyidae; genus Oryzias; species Oryzias curvinotus. Next base: position 12,132,765 of record CM043718.1, on the reverse strand, counting down.
ATTAACAGCTTGCCTCAGGCAGATTGAATCAGGTTGAATAGGAATATAAATCAATTTATTGATTTAGTCTCTCCTGTTCTCCATCGTTTAGCAGAGGACACTAGTTACATTGAGATATGATGATTTTGTGTGATTCTGTCAAGGGCGGAGCTAAAGGGGATGGGGGGGGGTGCCCCCTCATTTGCCTCCCAATTTTGAGTTATCATTATTGACAAAGATTAGGAAATCATCCATAAAAGCTTATTTAAGCATTACAAGAATAATATATTTGAATGTATTGTGTATGCCTGCTCATCTGGGCTAGAGTTTTTTTTCTTGTACTTTACATTAGTAATGGCACCTCAGCAAAAAGAACTCAAGTTTTAATATTAATAACAAAATAAAATGGTTTGTAATTCATATTTTTGATCCTGTCATTTGCAATGGCGGTCCGCTCTGCTGTTCTCATTTGCCACCTTTCCAAATTTCTTTGTCCACTTCTCACCTCCCCTCCCCAATAAAATCTCCAAGCTCCATCACTGTTTCTCATACATACCTATTCCTTTTTCAAAAGTAGGTAATCACTGGAATTTCTAACGTTAACATAATCCACCACCATCTTAGTCTATCAACACTTAAACTTAGCAATTTTTCTAGAACAACTTTTTAAATTCAGTAAATATTCACCATGTTTGATGAATGTCCTTTAGCTGTCAGACAAATGTGTCCATCCTCAGTTTGTCTTGAGCAAAAGTTGTACAGGCCTGCTATCATATCAGTAATATCTGAACTTTTACTTCATAAAGTTAGTGTTATTCTAAAAATAAAGCAAAAAAAAAAAGCTGAAGAACCCAAGAAATACAAGTAAATTAGTATAATATTGCTGCTCATTGTTCAAATTCTGCATTGAACGCTGAATATTTATTGTTTTGTCTGCACACGCTGCATCTGCTTCAGTTTATGAGCTAATTTTTGTTCATTTACTGTGACAGCTGTCACTCCTGTCGGTGCGTAGGATTGTTTACACACTACCTACATCAGTCTAGTATCCTTCAGGCTTGCAGTATTCTGTTGGTTTATGAGACTGAATTTCTAGCTTGCTACATGAGATGTTATCTAATGTTTTCTTAGGCTTGGCAATAAAATAGAAGCAACAAACCAAAATGAAAGAAATCAAGTTAGGTAAAGAGAAAAATATATATTCTACAATTCTAAACAAGTAGTTGTCATTCTGCTTGAGCCTCTTGCAGGCCTATCTATATCATTGTATCTTAAATAAAAGGTCATCTTCAGGCCTAATTTTTGCTCATATAATAAGATGCCTAGAATAGAAGGGGAAAGTTTGCAAAATCCTAATGTATTTGATTTGAGCAATTCACTGTCAGGGCTGCACGGTGGCGCAGTGGTTAGCGCTCTTGCCTCACAGCAAGAAGGTCTCTGGTTCAAGTCCCGGCTGAACCAGACATGAAAATCAACATCAATGGGGGATCTTTCTGTGTGGAGTTTGCATGTTCTCCCCGTGTATGCGTGGGTTTTCTCCGGGGTCTCCGGCTTCCTCCCACTGTCCAAAAACATGCTTCATAGGTTAATTGGCAATTCTAAATTGTCCCTAGGTGTGAGTGTGAGAGTTGTTGAAATTCTTCCCTGCAACAGACTAGCGACCTCTTCAGGGTGTCCCCTGCCTTCGCTCATGAGTGGCCGGGATAGGCTCCGGCAGCCCCGTGACCCCGAAAGGGAAAAAACGGATAAGAAAATGAAAAAAAATGAAAAACAATTCACTGTCAACATTTTAATTCATTTTTTTCCTCTATGGATTTAGAAAGTGACATTGCATCTGTCCATCCATCCAAACTGCATACATTTTATTGACTGGTATTTTTTAAAGCAAGATGACACATGACTGACTCACTTTTGAGCTCATCATCATCAGAACCTCACATTATTTTTTCAAAATCACTGAGACATCAACTTTATTTAATAAAACTAGACAAAATATGCAAAATAGTTCAACTCCTACAGTAAATTTGGTGTATTCAAGCCCCAATAGAACATTACTTTCATTATTAGAAAGAGTTTAATCACAGACATGATGGTATATCACCTAAGCCCATAGGTGTGTCAAGGCAGATGAGCAAACCCTTTTGGCAATATCATAAATGTGATATTGCAGCAGAAGAGCATTTAAGTATATACATATTATGAGGCTAAATTAAAACTGGATGAATGGCAGAAATGTTTTTCTTTAACGAGACGTAATAATTAATTTTTTTTTGTTCTAGTGGTTCTTGGTGGGACTTCCTAACAGCTTTTTTCTTTTGCCTTTTCCGCCTTTCATATTTTCTTAGGTACCAATCATTAGATCATTTGTCTGATATTTATGTCAGATGCTGCTTTTCATTTATTCTTTTTCACTGCCCTCTCATTCTTATAAGACAGAAAGCAGGTAAAAGAAACAAGTAGTTTGGTTTTTATCTGACGCTTCTGAAATATTTTCAACTACAAGTTAATATTACTTTCAATTTTTACCAAATCAAACTCCAATGATCCAATGTCTGTTTCCAAGAGAGAAATTTTTTTTATCGTAATGGAAGGTTGGCAATTAGTGTTTCTTATTTGTTGGACAACTCCTAAGTTTGAACATTCACAGTAGACATAGAATCAAATAGAGACTAATAGAGCCACCCTTCAAACCTGCAACATCACTAACCCAAGCCATCACGTTCAACAGTTGGATTGACCCAATTTGGAATTGGGCTTTGAAAGTGACAGTGTTTTCATCTATGTATTTTTTTTTTTTTTTAACTGTTGCTTCATAAAAATAAAACACAGAGTAATCAATCTCACACTGTTTCAAACCATCAGTCTCAGCTTCAGCCAACATTAAATCATTGTACATGTTGCAGGTTTTTTTTTTTCTTTTTTTTCTCAGGCGCAGTGCATTGGCATTATCTAATCTTGTAGTGGAAAATTCTTTGGCTTTGTCTGAACCCTCTCCCTACTACATAACTGCTATCAACAACTATCTCGTGCCCTGGATTAGAAAAGGAATTTCGGGTACCTCAGTAGCTCAGTACTTTTTAAAAAATTTTTTGGCAAATATGACATCACAGATTTCTCAAAGAAAAATCCTAATAAATATGAACATTTTTCAAAGTCTATATATAAATCCACTGTGTTGCGAAGATGAAAACTTGGATGGGTTACGAAATGCGAAATAAACTGTTTTTTATTCTCTTAAAAAATTGTCTAAATGCAATGCATTGTGATCTATATTCACCAATCTAGTGAGCATTAATGAACACTGTTTTTTTACAGAGACTTGTGGGAAATTTCTAGGGCACTGAATTTTTGTAATTGTAGATTTGGACAGCTTTACAAACTGTCGAGCACTATATATAGTGCACTAAGTATTGAAGAATGAATGAATTCGGAAACAACCTTAGTCTTTTTAGAATTATAATCTTATTTTATTTTTTTTTTTTGGTAAGCTGTATGTATCCATTTTACTTTCCTTTTATAAATGGTTTATAACAATTTGATTTTTGATAGCGGTGACCTATCTTTAAAAATGGTCAAAAATGGATTAAAAACAAAGCCAAGCAGATGCTTTTGCACATTTATAAATGTAAAATCTTTTTTCTATCAATGAAGGCCCAACAAAGAGCCCAAAAAACAATTATGTATGAACATTGCCTCCTCTGTCAAAATGCCCCTTTTTTTGCCCTTGATCTTTGTTTGACTGCTGATGAGTTAGAAGCCAGACCACTTGTAGTCTAGAACACAATCAATCTTTGAAGTAAAAACCATGCGTTGTGTCTCAATCACACCACCACCACTGTTATTTTGGGAAATAATATATCATTTTTAAGTATAAAAACACTTTAGTGAAAAAATGCCCTTCAACCCTTTAACGTGAGTGTTATTTTAGCCAAAGAAAAGTGTGCTCATCCTGGATTCAATTCAATTCAGTTTTATTTATATAGCCCGATATTACAACTATGGTAATCTCAATGGGCTTCATACCAGTACCAGTAATCGCATAGCATACATGAAATCATAAAGAACATGAAGTCCTAGAATTCAAATGGTAATGGCTAAACTAAACTTCACAGGCTAAGCTAAACTCCTAAAAACAAAAAAACAAAACAAAAAAATAAATAAAAACACACAGATTCCAGAAACAAAAAGGAGAAACCTCTGGGATGTTCATGCGAAGGAGGGATCTTCCCCAGGACGGACAGGCGATGTACCAGAACTCTTAGAGAAGAATTAACATATCCAACTCTACAACTACATGTTATAATAGCCCAGCAGATGAGCTTCATCCAGATGGAGTTGGGGGATGCTGGGGATGCGAGACGAGCCAGAGGCAGGGTCCACAGCCAAGTACAGGGACACGGATGAGCCAAGTGGAATCTGGAATCACTCCAGAGGGAAAATACATGAATCACACTGCACCAAACAGAGGCACGGAGAACTAAATGATAAGAAAATGATCAAGAATAGAGGAGAGGAGAATAGATAAGAATAGAAGACAGAACCCCAGTGAACCATAGCTTCTAACTTCTAACAGCCTACTAAAAACTAATTGTGATTCAAACATGTTAATAGTAAGTTAAATATTCTCTTATTACTCGCTAGCCTGGTAATGAGTCTGTCCAAACAGGAATGTTTTATGCCTAACTTTGAATGTAGAAACTGTGTCGGCTTTTCGTACATGAGCTGGGAGTTTATTCCATAAAACGGGCTTGGTGGCTAAAGGCTCTACCTCCAACTGCACTTTTACTAATTCTAGGAACCACAAGCAGTGCTGCATTTTGTGAGCGAAGTGTTCTATTTGGTTGGTAAGGCACAATGAGTTCTTTAATATAAAATGGGGTCATACCATTTAAGGCCTTATAGGCTAGCAGGAAGATTTTAAACTCAATTCTAGATTCAACTGGGAGACAGTGAGGAGAAGCTAATACAGGAGTGATGTGTTCTCTTCTACTAGTTCCTGCTATGAATATTGCTTTTTGAACAAGCTAAAGACTTTTTAAGAAACATTGAGGACACGCTGGCACCATAGAGTTACAGTAATCCAACATAGACTTAACAAATGCATGGGTGAGTTTTTCAGCACCACTTATAAATAATATATTTTTGATCTTAGCTATATTGCGCAGATGAAAAAATGCAGTTTTGCAAGCCTGTGATGTGTAAGCCTTAAATGATAAATCCTGGTCAAATAAAAGCCCTAGGTTTCTAACTGTGGAATTGGAGGCTATATCTACAGCATCTGTGAAGGCTATCTGATCAGACAGGGCATTTCTTAGGTTTTTAGGACCTAGTATAATAACTTCAGCTTTTTCTGGGTGTAGGAGGCGGTAATTAATTGGCATCCATGTCAAGATGTCTCTGAAGCAGGCATTAAGTTTTTCTGGTCAGGTTTAATTGATAAATACAACAATGAAAATTAATGCTGCGCTTCCAGATTATGTGTCGGAAGGACGCCACGTAAATTATAAACAGGATGGGTCCTAGAACTGAGCCCTGTCGGACTCTGTAGCCAACTCGAGTGCAATGAGAGGGCTGTCCATTTACATTAAGAAACTAATACCTATTGCATAAATAGGATTGAAACCACTGGCGGGCAGATCCTCTGAACTATATGTCACGGTCTAATCTTTGAGCTAAAATACGGTTGTTGATAGTGTCAAAGGCTGCACTGAGGTCTAACAGGACCAGAATAGAGAGTAGTCCCTTTTATGTGGCCAATAATAAGTCATTAGAGACTCGGACTAGCGCAGTTTTAGTGCTGTGGTGTGGTCTGAACCCTGACTGAAAATCTTCAAAGTTGTGCTTTTTGAAGGATGTTGTGCCTTCTTGTGTAAAGAAATGTGCTGTGGAAGTAGGATTTGCCCCCATCAACTCAGTAGGTTGGAAAGCCAACACATTTTTTTAAAATGTTGAATCTGCTTTTAAAATTATTCCCAGTTCCCTACCTTTGACCTCTTTATCCTTTTAGTTCCCAGATTGCTATTTCAGGGTAAGTATCGGGTGCTGGTCAGCACTCAGAGGGCAGCGGGTGCTTTTCGGACAATCACAGAGTTACTGGTGTTGTGGCTGATTAGTCTGTGTCTTTGCACTGAGCCGTGTGATTACCATGTGGCAAAGTGCTTGGCCAAATCTCACTTGTGGCATCTGGGGATTAGTGTGTAGCTTGAGTGGCGATGTTTGTCGGTGATTCAGTTCAAACCCCTCTTCTGAGCCTAAAGGTGCTGGCAAACAGCCAGATTGTGCATTCTGTATGGAGCTTATCATGGGATTGTGAGGTGTTACTATCAAATGTATGCGTCAACATTTTTAATTCTGAAATACAGGATTAGGGTTGTAGCATGAGATTTGCATACATGTCACCTTTAGTTTCATGTTGGGACACATATATAGTTCATATCAGGTGTGCGGCTTGTCCGCAATTGATGCCCATCAGAGGAAGCCATATGGAACAATATGTTAGGGGGGCCAAAGTGCTGATTGGAGCAGTTATGCTACAACTGCCGTGAAATGCGCTAAACACCTGCTGTGTAGGTAGCTGCTGATATTTTTATTCTGCTTTCCAATATTTTACATCTATGATCAGAGATAATTTTTAATGAGAACTTTGATGAAGGTAAATCTTTAATCTTTAGGAAGTATTTTATATTGCACTTTAAAAATTGCATACAAAACTGTTGTGGCTTTTGTATTGACAGGTGGTCGTGACATTCTTTGTTTTATTACAGCCACACTGGAAGTGGTACAGCAACTACTGACAACTGGGCTCTTAAGAAAATCAGTGGATCACATGATCAAATGTTTTGCCCATCCCTTAAACACCAAATCAGCGGTCACATAAAACAAGGGAAGTGTAACTTCAGGGTTCACTTAGAGCACATGTGTCAAACTCAAGGCCTGGGGGCCAAATGTGGTCTGCCATGTCATTTTATGTGGCCCGCGAGAGCATAAAAGGTTTTAATTTCTTAAAATAAACATTTTTTTAGTTCATTACATATTATTTATGCGTAGCTGATGTTGTGTTTATTGAATGTTTGCAGGTCTTATGTGTGTATGCAGATAAACTGATGTTATCAAACCATCAGTTGGATGCAAAGCTGTGTGCAGCCTTTTTTTTTTTATAACATGTTTGCAGCTCAGTTTTATGTCATTTGTCTTTATTCACTTGAGATAGTTTGATCCTTCATTAATGGAGTTATGTGGGTTTAATAAGCAGACAAAATTTTAAAGGATTTATGCTAAAGTAACAATCAAACTTATGTTTTCTATGCAACTGTAATTGTCACTTTAAACAGTTATAATAAATAAATAAATGAGTTATTTAACATCAAGAAGTAGTTACATTCATTTCCCATTACCTTTAGTTACATTTATACGTTATATCTGGCCCTTTGGGGACAGCTTTATGCTGATGTGGCCCTCAGTGAAAATGAGTTTGACACCCTTGACTTAGAGGCTACTCACAGCATATCAGCTGGATTGTGCCAGAGTCCATGTGACCCCAAAAGAAGGTAGGTAACTCTCTTTAGGTAACTTCTTTAGGTAACTCTCTCTGGTGCTTTCGCTGGGCACTGGCTGCCAGCCCAACCTGCAGAGGTGTGCCACAACACCGGGCACCTGGACTCAAAATACGGAATCGTGGTGCTGTCAGAGTGAGCCGTGATTGGATCTTCCAGCCAATAGGAGTGAACACTGCCTCCTACTGGATTGGAGTACCTGATAGCCATGCTTGGGTCCTGACAGTACAGAGTCCATGATGGTCTGAGCATGTTGGTACTGTGGATGGCTGCCTATATCAGTCACAGAGTGTAAAAACGCAAATAAGAGAATTTTTAAACTGACTAACATGTTGTATTTATCTTTTTTTTTTTTTGTTACACAATTTTATACTTTGCCCTTGTTTGCATTGAGCTTTTCATGAGAAAATAAGCCAAACTCCTTGTATGTGCACTTATACTTGGCCAATTAAGGTGATTCTGATTCTGATTAGAGCTAGGGACGGCCAACAATCTGTGGCGATGTTGGCCCAACTGGGCTGCTGTGAGTTGGCTCTTAGCTTGTGTTTAATTGTCCTAAATCATATGTAGGATTCATTGGAAAAAAAACCATACATTCCTATATGTTTTTATTTTAAATTCTACTAATAAAGTTAGTTATTTTTGTTTATTTCATTTTATCTCTTTTTATTCAACCAGAATTTTTTCCTGGGAGAATAGAAAGAGAAAAGCCATTGGTTTGGCTCACTAAGAAAGCAAGCACGATGCTTGGTCTTTACAAGCCAGTAAAATATTCTCATTCGATGTATTTTCTAAAATCTGTTGGCCATTTTTTCCATATTTATTTGTTTTGTAAAAGTTGAAGCAAAAACTATAGAAAACAAGAAAATTTGTTATACATTAATTGTTAAACCTGAGAGAAAATTCAATTTGGCTAATAAGTATCCACTAATGGGTTGCTAAACAAAGTTAAAGTCTGACATGTATAAATAGGATAGGTTTATGTGCTTCCAAGCATTCCTTCTGGATATGATACATTTTGATAGGGATGTAGTTAGTCTGACGTTTAATTGGCAGCTTTCTGCTTTAGCAGGCTCCTGATGTTTGGCAGATTGAAGATGACAGATTGTGTTGATGCAAATAATTACCCCTACATCAAATAAAAGCATTAATGGCGTCTTTTTACACAGCTTCAGACTTGACACTGTCTTGCATAACGTTCACCTCCATGTAATCACAAGCAAAACTATACTTTGTTTTGGGTTTTTTCTTTTATAAAATTCTATTCAATTTATTGTTCTCTAAAATGATGCTAAATGCTTTCTGTGATTTTCAGATTGCTTTACTTCTTAGGTGCAGTAAAATCTTTGCACTTAAGTGTTGTTTTCTTACCATATTTGATATCATGTTTTACATTATTTCTTAAGAGAAAATTGAGAAGCATTTTGTGTTTCGTATAATTTGAGCGTGGCACTTTGCTGTGCTCTCTTTATGTTATGTTTTGGTTCAGAGAAGCTTTCGGAGCTTGTTCATATCTCTGCTGCAGAGGATTATCTCTGCCTGCAACTTTGTTTTTTGGTTCAGTGCCCGTATCGGTGTAATTCACAAGCGGTTCACATCCTCCAGCTGACTAATAAAGACACAACTCTGGGTTTGTGAATAGCACATATTAACATTTTTTAATGTGTTATGAGTTTCTGTTCCTACTTTGCTTCTCCTTTACAGAACTCGGGCAGAGCTTGAATTATTCATTCTTTTTTCACTCGCTGACAGCACGAACATGACGGTGAGGATTTAGACGGAGTCTGAAGTGCAAGCGAGCCATGGAAAGATTTGTCTTTTCTTCCTTATTTTTATTTTGGGGAATTTTAATAAATAAATACGACAGTTTGAGGTGTACAGTTTCCCTAAACATTTAGAAAAAATAATTTGTTTCTACATTTCAGGACTCCTTATTTATTTTTTGCAAAATTTGTGTTAAAAAATGAAGCAAATATCTTTTCTCTTTTTTTCCCCCAGTAATATATATTTTAAATCAGCAATTTGTTTCTTCCTCGTTCAAAATAATTCTGTTGCCTGTAATATTATGCATATATATTTCAAAAAGGTAATGGATATAGTATCTTAAGTTTCTTGACACATGTTATATAGTTTTGTTTGAAAAAAAAAAAACGTGTTTTCTTCTGTGCTTTCGCTTTGGGTGTCATACTTCCCACATTACTATTGGTGTTATTCCATTAACAATCAGTCATTCAAAGATTGTCTTTGCCAAAAACTTTTCTATGTGAAGAGGTGTCCCATTTTCTATATTGATCTGAAAAAAAGGAAAAGATTTGTATAATTCTTTTTGGCTAAATATTGGATCTTGATATTACTGCCAAACTGCAGAATTCATTTAACATTTATCCATGGCTTGAATTAGATTTCAATTGAATACATTTCAATTAAGAATGCATTTTTTTGTCAATTTTCCAATATAAAACCAATTTTAGTTTGCCATTTGTCATACAGTTTTTTACATATCCAGTAATTTAAAACTGAATAAGGATGAAATTTGCATCTTTGACGATAATTTTTTAAATAAAAATCGATTTAAATATCTTTTTTTTCCAAACTAATATAAAACATTTGAACCCATTGACACCTCTTGATGCAAATATGCTTTAAACCACTTAATCTTATAAATTACCTTAATCTGGCATCTACTTGAAAGCAAAAAGGTGGGTTTTTTTTTTTTTTTTTGTCTCGGATGGAAAAACATGCAGACATTAAGATCAATTAATGGATATGTTTAGTCTATTTTCAGGCATTTTCAGGTAAAGATGGGTAATGAATCAGTGTAAAACCTGTCTTACTAAATATTTGTATATATACCTACATGTTCTTTTTACTAAAACCATGATAATACACTGTGCTAGGAATTGCGGACATGATTTTTTTGTACTTTTTTAATGTAAAGAATTTTACGTAAAATCAACAATTTGACCATTTTCAAATTTTAATGTTCATGTCTCACTGTAATCTATGAATTTTTTCCCCCCAAACAGCTGGTGAAACGGGTCGAGTCCAGCACAACATAAAATAAAAAATAAAAAAAATAAAACGTGGGTAAACCCCGCGATATTCTATCGAACCCGTTTTTCTTGTACAGCGGTTTTGATCTTCTGTTTCTGTTTTAGCTGCTCCACTTGGACTCAGAGAAAGAGATGTAGTGAGTGACAACGAGAGAAACTGCTGCGCCACCAAGAACTGAAGACGTAATTAATATTACAGAAAAACGTTCCATATGCTATTAGTCAGTTTCTGCTATTGCCAGACGTCTGAACATGGCACATCAATTTAAAATCCTACTGGGTCAGGAAGCTGGGTTCTTGGTACAAAATAAAACACCGTTGGAATTTTTTAAATAAATTAACCATATTTAGGGCCAGTTCATAGCTTCCACACTTCAGATCTGTGTAATATAATATTTTCTGTTTAGATTTGTCTTTTTAAAATTCTTTCAGTTTGTATTATAATTTCCACATTGTTTCATAGGCCTTTTTTTTTTTTTGCTTTTGCTGCCCTTCGCTGAATTTGAGCCCCTGCCCCTCTAAAATCCTGTGCACATCCCTGGCCCATACCATATACTTGTAGCTATTTTAACTTCAGAATATTTTTACATCGTTTTTGCACAAAACTCTGAGGATTTCAATATTTTTGTTTTGCACACAGACAGACAAAATCCAATTTCTAAAGGTATAACTGTTGGAATCAGCTTTTATTCTATATTCTTATCATTGAGTATAGGAACTTTAAGATGCACCAAAATAAATAAATAAAATTCAGCTTCAGTGTCATAGTACAGCTGGATGGAAAAGGCAGAGACTTTCCTCACCTCCCTCCTGCATCATGTATTGACTGCTTGAACCTTTGAAGTTCTCAAGAAGCTTTTAATACCTACAGTAAAAGACAACAGCACATGCTCGAAGACTCATCCTCATCCTGGAGTTAAATATGCAAATTATTTTTCTTGCTGCTGCTACTAAGGCACCAATAATGAGCTTGAACTTCTCATTAATTGTCTGCATTCAGTGCTGTTAGAACCCCGGTGTAATAACTTCTGCATAATGATGTTTGGCCAACAAGAGCTTGATTCATTTCATCCTTACCTGCTTTTTGTGTATTTCTTTTTTTTTTTTTTTTATAGGTTGCCCCTACTAATGCTATTGTTGTTGCTTACTTATTAGAGCTCCAACACTGTAAAGCACATAACATTATTTTCTTTTTAGTACCAGGACCACCAGTACACATAATAATTTTGGTACCATCAATAAAAGTGAGAAATTTATACAATCAATGATTGAACATTTGGTAAACATTGTATGAGAAATGGAAATATACACAAATAACTAATAATGTTTACATTTTTATTTAGTTTTTGAAATGTATTTTTAGAGAACAATGTGTTTCTTAAAATTGTGGACATAACATTCTTGTAATAATTGGAATTGTGGTCCTTTGGCTTGGAATATAACAATTTGAAAGATTTTTTTTTTTTTATTGCACATTTGCAGAATATAATACAAAAATACAATAATTGTGATGATACATATAAGAATAAAACACATCTCTGAATACAAACAACATTGCTTTGACCTTTGAAAAACGTAACTATTAAGAACAAAATTCTAAGTAGTATATATTTTTTTTTAAACTGGTGTTCAATAATATACAAATGAAACAATCACAGAAATAAATAAATAACTAAAAATAAAAAATAAAAATGTGAGGGTTAGCTTATGCCACTAATCCAAAAGATTTACATTATTTTTGGAGCCTTTGTATTTTTTGAAGCAGAAGTAAATTTTAAATATTGCTACAGTTTAAATTTCAGTTTGAAGAATTCAGGTTTTTTTTTTATTAGCAAAATTATTTTTGTGAGTATGAAATTTAGCCATGAATAACATCTTTATAAAAAAAAAGAAAGCACTATAGTGTTGATTAATAGTACATTGTTCGCTTTATCAACTTGACAAATAGGGAGAATCTGATGGGAGCTGCGACATCTCCAAAATTCTTTGACTCATTAAAAGGCAGAGACCTTTGACTTTAAAGTTCTGCCTCAACTATGTTGGAGCAGATGTCTGAAGGAAACCTGTTTGGCTTGCTGTCAGACTATGATGAATTGTGTGCCAGAGTACAGCATCATTAATGTTTTGGTCACACAGAGGAAATGGGGACTTGCTGCAGTAAACAATATGGACTCTTTCCACTACTACTACCCGGTCTCCCCATATCTTTTATGTGACCTGCATACTGATCCCCATTTTTAACCTAAAGGACATCATGTCCCAGTTCCAGCCTGATGAGAGAAGTGACACTTTGATGATCTGGAGAGGACTGAGTCAAGAGCTCTCAGCTGCCATTCCCTTTTCATCTACCTCTGTTCTTGATTTCTAAACGTCCATCTCAAGCCTGTCTTTTCAGTCTTGTGTTTTTCTGCCTGTGCTTCTGGAGTCTGCATTGCAGTGCACCTTTCTCCCCTCTATCGAGCACAACATGTTTATATTGGCAGCAGACCTTTAAACCTCCCTTTTTTCTCTTCTCTTGATGGATACAAACATCATATACTGTATCTGGATGAGTGCATCTTGTATTATATGAGACATCAGTAAAGCATAAGGGCTTTTTTTGACAACCCTATTCAGATGGAGGGAAACTGTGTGAACTGATCACACAAAGAAACTCGTCTGTTACATATCTCAACCTGTCAGCTTCATCCAGATGCGATGCATTATGATATGTTTTTAAAAGCTGGCTTTATCAAGCAGGGATGCAAGTCTGCCAGGCTACTACAAGCTTAGAACTCCAAAAGGAAACCCGCATGATGGAACAGCCTTAGTCCAGCCTTTAAGTATGAAAAAAGGAGGGTCATTTGTGTTTATTGTCAAATAAATATCTTTAATACAGCCAAAATGGAGAGTACGCTGCAGGAGTTAGGGGAAAAAAAGTTCTTAGTAGTACTTGCTAAAATGTTCATCTATTATTTCTTTTTTTTTTTTTTTCATTATAAGTTACCCTTTGCATTGTAGGCTGCTTTCCTTTTGATGAGAAGATTGACGGCACCATCCCGTGTTGTTTCTTATGGGTCTGGCTTCATGTTTTCTTTCTAAATTGGGTGTTGCATCATTTGTGACTGTCAGATGGGTTCACACAGGTTTTTTTATTGGGTATTGTAAGACACATTTCTTGCAAGATTGCCTTTTAATTTTCTTCTTCTTACCCTCTGGAGAGGCAAACACTTCTGCTGTTTGACAATTTAAAGCTTTTCAGGGGATTAGAGGAGAAACCAGATGATACAATCCGCCAGAATAGTAAACAGACATGTTTTCATTGTGAAAACAAAGCAGTGAATATGAGATAAGAAAGTAGTGAGGGTTTTTGTCTCTCTCAGTTTATACTTAGCGGGTAGTTGGTAAGGAAGCAGTGTGTGTTAATCTTACAGACATAATTAATTAGTAGAGGAAAAACAAACCAAAGTGTAGTCTTGTAGGTTTTTTTTTAATTTGTGTATAGACCACGTCACACAGCCACTCTGTCCATTTAGTGCATTTTCCATGTATGAAATGTTGGTCTTTTGCGATACATGCATGATGTACATATTTTTTTATGTTTCTTGCATTCGTCGATTTGTTCAGAAATCTGTTTTGGCTGACTGGTCTTCATATGAATTCAGTTTTAAGATGCTCAAAATTTTTTGTTGTTAAGAATTACGCAGTTTACGCATATTTTACATAGCATATAAGCAATTATAATGTAAATCTATCGATTTTAGCAAGATGCATACACATGTTTGTGGATTTATAAGACCGTTCCACGTATGACTAACAGACTTTTCACACATGCAGCACAGATGTATAACATTTATATCGCGTTTATGGCGCAAGTGTTAAAATTGTGTAATTGACACACGAATCACCAAATCTGCGCAAAATTCATGCACGGTTCATGCTCTACGTCAGTGGTTCCCAAACTGGGGGACGCGCCCCCCCTAGGTGGAGTTTAGAAACAAAGGATTTGTATGTTTGTGTCACTGTGGGGGGGCTCGAAAATATTCTAATCTTCAGAAAGGGGGGCCCTGCAGAAAAATTTTGGGAACCACTGCTCTACGTTGATGTACAGGTTTTTTACGTGGCTCATTTGTGATAAATCTACGAAAAAAATAAAACATAAAGGCAACAACTTTTCTTACTTTTTCCAACTTTCTTCACCTATGACCAATTTTCATCCGTGCAATATGCCCAAAAGGTACATACTGGCTGTGTGAAATGGGCTTAAGACCAGTGTTGTTATGCTTTTTATTGGTTTCTATTGGCCAAATTGGTTTAAAGGTTCTATTGGCCACAGATGAAAGCTCTAATCTCCATGTTCACTGGGTGCTCAGGGTTACAAGTTATGGCAAACAGCTCAGCTCAGTTATAGCAAAGGAGCTCAGGACAAAAGATGAAGAGGCTGCATAAAAACATTTGACAACTTCACAAATCTACAGAGACTGATCCTTCTATGTTTCAAAAAGCAACCTGGCATGTCAAAAGTTTGGTGCTGATCCCTACTAGGCCGTACAAAAAGGGAGCTTTCCCCTTTGCTGAAATCGAGAACGACAGCGGGTCCAAGGGGTGAAAGCTCTGGGGATCACTGCACAACTGCCTCTTTATCACTGCAGTAATCAGTCACTTCATTGCCTGCAGGTACTGAGAATCTTTGTGAGGCTTTCCACTTTGCACTTAGAGCCAATATTGTTCCCTTATGTTTTAACGATCTTGAGACTCTCCTTGAAACATGTCAATTTATTCACACCACTGGCTTTTAGGATCTGAATTACATCCAGACCCCTAAGTGATCCACAAACTCCATTCTTGTCACACCTCATAAAAAATGACCAAAATGCTTTTATACCCCCTTCTTAGTTTATACATTTTCTTTGCACTCTGCAGTATTAAAAAGAGCCAAAATGTCAAAGAAATAAACAATCACTACATCCTTAAAGTAAAACAAGCATAAGAAGGATTTATGACAAAAGTAGGCATAAGTGTGGCTTTAACCCATTTTACAAATTCCATCTAATTGCACCAGAACTATTTACAGTTACAAAAATTAAGTTTCATGTTTGATATCTGTTTATTGCATTGTAGTGGACTATTTAATTTCAGAGATGTGGACTATTTAATGCTTTAATAAGTTAGTCAGAACATAATTAAATGTCCCTGGACTAATCTGTGTTCTCCAGGTTAGAGTTATCTTATAATTGCTTATTTTCTGGTGTATAAATTAGATATTTATAGGAGGATCAAAGTAATTCATCTCTGAAATAAATCTGAAGATGTTTCTTTCACTGTGGTGGAACGAAGAGAGCAGGGGAGTTCATACATTTGTGAAAGCACTGAGTTGATTTGAGACGTATGAGGTCCCTGTGATGCATGCTGGGGCTTTGGTCAGTTTACAGAGATCAGGGAGAGATGAGGAGATGTTCTTGGTCCCCTGAATGTTGAACACAAATGTAGAATTTGCTCTTTACAGAATCCATCTCAGTCAATTTTGCTGTTTCATGGTTGGATGGATTCTTTAGGGATTGGGATCTATGATACAAAAGCTAGGCACTTGATTAAGCAACACAGTTAAAAAAAAAAGAGAGGATCTGATGTTTTCACTTAACAGTGGCTCAGGCGGTTGAACTTATCTGCCAATGATCGAAGGGTCTGCAGTTCAATCCCTGAATCTTGTAGCTTCTAACTCACTCCAATTTTTTTTCAACAGCATTTTTTCGTTTGGTCCCGATTCACAGTTTGAATAAAAAAATACTCAGAAGGGCCATTTAAATCTTAATTTTCTTTATACATGTCCTCCATCATAAGAAAAATGCCACAAGAACATGTTAAAAACACCAAAAACATCATTTCTATTGGAGGAGGTCTTTTAAGCTTTAAGTTTAATTTGTATTTAAATGTGTTTTAAAAACATTAATTGAGCTTATTGAGCAGCTTGTAGATTCAATTCCGGTCTTACTTTCATAAATAGTTCACTGTAAAATAGCTGGTTGTTTTGTCTGCTTGATACTTGTACTTTAAGGAGCAGCAAATATTAAATGTTTCTTAACAAAAAAGAACTTAATTAATTAATCCTTTTTATTCATCTCCTAAACTAGTTTTGTGCCTTTCGGGGTCACTGGAGCCTATTCTGGCCACTGATGGGCGAAGCCAGGGGACATCCTGGACGGGTCGCCTGTCTGTTGCGGGACAAATCACACACTTATACACACTCACATTCACACCTATAGGGACAATTAGGAGTAATCAATTAACCTATGGCGCCTGTTTTTTGGACGGTGGGAGGAAGCCGGAATCCCAAGAGAAAACCCCAGCATGCACAGAGAGAACATGTCATCTCCACACAGAAAGGTCCCCCGATGGTGTTCTGTTTCAAGTCCCCCAGCCAAGACTTGAACAAGGGTTTTTCTTGCTGTGGGGCATGAGCAGTAACCACTGTGCAGAACTTAATTTCCTAATATATGTCTCAAAAAAAAAATCTGTCTATAAAACTTCTAAAGAATTGTCTCTTTTTTAAATTATTATAAGGTTTCAGCTTCTCATTAAGCTGCTGATCAAATGTACTGATTTATTATTTAACATTGGTCCTTAAGTCCTACTGCTATGTGCTCAGTAAAATCTGACAATTTTTCTAAACGTTTTACATGTTTACCAAATCCTTATTGGTCTTGTTTTAAAAATTTAGTTAAAGCTAAATAAAGTTTGGACTTGAGTGATGTAGATCCCAAATTATAAAGTGCAATAAAATTAGGCTGTTTTAAATAAAGCGTCTTTTTCCATTGTTTTATTTTCACTTAATTTTGCCGTCAGACTTTCAGCAGTAAACTATGGTACTGATATATTATGATATATTTGATCTAAGGTAATGCATTTTTTTAATTTAGTTATGTTTTTTAATCTTTAAGTATATTTTAGAATTAATATTTTCAAGTTTGCATCCATATTTCTATACTGCCAGATATTGTATGCAAGGGCAGTCGGTTTTATGTGATCACATTGTATATTTAGATATGGAGAGAGCTGCTGTTAAAAAGTTGAAAAGGAAATAAGTTACTAAGCAACAGTTTTTTTTTTAATTCATTTCTACATTTAGTTTAATTGCTTTGTGAGTCACGCTGCTCTGACATTCTGACATTGCTATCTTATGTGTGAAAGAACAAGTGTAATGAAATGTGTCCACTGTCAGACATGTGGAGGTCAATCAAAGGCTTCTCAGTCACAAGAAAATGAGACTGAGAATCTGCTGAACTCATTGATAGTGACTAAGGGAAGCCACTCCAAATGTCACACAGAAGGGATGAAAATATTGGAATGGGGAATTGGGTAGTGTGTGCTAAGAGTCGTCTTGGTTTTACCTTCTAGTGCTGTGCAATTAAAACAGTAGTCACATGCACCCAAACTGGAACTACGCTTTTTTTTGTTTGTCCTGGTCTGTAAAGGGTCGTAGAGAAGTGCTACTGCATCCTAAAGGGAGTACAGGTGTGTCTTGTAGCTCATTTGAGACCCGTTTGGTCACATGAAGGGACATAAGGAAAATGGAACATACCATTGTTGTGTGAGTGACAAATGCATTGTGAAGGTATTTCATTGAAGATGCATGCACTTGTAGCCACAAGGGGTGGCTTAATGTACCGGCCCCAAGCCTGGATGAATACAGAGGGTTGCGTCAGGAAGGGCATTCGACGTAAAATCTTTTCCAAACCAAATAGTAAATCAGACTTCTGATATCCATACTGGATTGGTGGAGGTTTAACAACGACCGCCTCTGGTTCTGTTCAACGAAAGGGTGCAGGTGAAAATTGGACTACTGTTGGTTGAAGAAGGAGAGAAGGAAGGCGCATTTGTAGGAAGAGAGAATAGAGAATTGAATGCTGCAGTGCTTGACGTATGGGTGATGGTGTCCTTTACACAGCACTCTATTAGTCATTAAAAAGATGCGAGTACTGGCTTCTTACTGACACAAATGCTGCATGAACAGGGCTTTCATATAAAATGTACAGTGAGGCAAAAAAAAGTATCACTGGAGTACTGGAGTAGTAGTACTGGAGCAGGGGCAGCTCTACTCCAATATATGAAAGACTTAGTGTCATTTAGTTCTGGCCAGACACGAATGGCAAATTTTGATTTCTCCTCCATGATTAATTTTCAGATGATTGGCACTTCCATTAATTAAAAGGAACGCCATCATTTTCAAATCCGAGTCCCCAGTTGGTCAAAGCTCAACCTGGTTTAACTTTTATCATTCAATGGCTGGACATTTTCAGAACCTGAAAACGGTCGTAAAAATGTTGATAGCTACACTTGAACGCAAGAGTTTTGAATGCAAAACCCCAAAACACGCTTTTACACACATTTACATAGACTTTTCATTTGAAGTGTTGATTTGAACACGCATCACCGAGGTCGATGTGATTGTTGCTTTACGGGCTCCTTGTGACGTGGGCAGGATTTAGGAAGGTTGAAAAATAAAATCCTTAATGAAACGTCTTCGTCCTAAATACTTCATCTACTTATCTTTAGATATTGTATGAGTGCTCAATACGACCTGTGCGTGAAAATGTGCGTGAACATTTTCACTCAATGGCTCACAGAGTGGTCTATGATAGGTCCTGATATTTCATTACCTGCGTGTCCCACACGTTTTCCCTTTTCTTTTGCCCACAGACGGCCTGTATCCATCCGTAAGGGCGGCTGTGACTAAGGCTTTAGCCATGCACACTTATGTGATCAACCAAGAAGCACCCTTCTACTTCATAGTTGTTTGTTACATGAGAGTTGACCAGTTGTGGCCTCATGGCTAACACCCAATAATGTGAATAAAATGTACATTTATATAAGTATGAAGACGCTGAAACAAATATCCATATTTAAAACCTTTTTTTTAAAGTCTTTTAAACATTCTTGACAGCTCTTTGTGTTCTTACTTCAAAGCTTCGACATGGCGGTTGAACTCAAATCGCCAGGGAAGAAAACATGACTGCAAATTAACTAGCCAAATATCAGAATCTTGTCAGCAGCGGCATTAGTGAATATATCATTTCTTCTTACGGTGCTTCAAAGGAGCTCTTCTGTGAATTTGTATAAAGGATTGATCTGGGTGCGTCTCACCTGAGGTATACACGCGTCGCAGCACTCAGGTAGTCTGCGGTGAATCATGACCAGGATCACAGCTTCTTAGAGCACTGCCACAACTAGGGAGTTTCTCCACACTTGAAACAGCTCAAACTTCAAACAGTTTAATAGCGGTTCAGCTCTGGATTATTCTTTAAATACTCGCATCACATGTGCTTTGCAACAGATCGATAAAGCATTTTCTATGGGTAAAGAAATCTGTCAATGCAAAACGTATTAATAAAGACAAAATTGTGTACAAATTAATACTTTGTGCATGCTCACTCAGTTGAATCGCTGTCTCGGGACACGATGTAAATGCAGTGCAATGGGATTCCTCATTTTCTGCCTTTTCAGTTCACTTCAGTTTTCAGTTTTCCTTTACGTCCTCGTGCTGTTGATATTCATTTTACAAGTAATAGCCACCAAGTTACACTTTGCATTTCTGGCATGCATGTAGCTTACATTTTTCAATTAAACCTTCAAATATAACTCTGAACATCACCTCATTCTTATTCTTTGATGTTCTCTGTTAGACATTTACTGTGCTTAAAATAACTTTTCTATTTACTGTCTAGCAGACTACTTTCATTTGCCATTGACCAGAAACACTTACCCTGTTATTTATTTGAGGCCATCAGTATTTTTCTTCTTTCCATATGTGCATCCAACAAGGTTACTTTACCAAAGCAAACAGTCAGTTTGCTTTTCTATATTGGAAAAATTGGTAATGTACTTTCATCTCATTTGGTGGATAAGCTTTGGGGACTGTCTTTTCTGCTGGTCACCATAATGGCTGCAAGTCTTGCTTGCTGGTCTGATCAGAAACGCTGCAGTTCATTTACTGCAGTTTAACTGCTTCATGTTGAATAGCATCATTGTAGCTAGGAGTCCTCCTTCAAACGTTTTCAGACAAGCCATGTCTAGTTTTACTAATACAACTGCTTGCTTTAATGTGGTTTTCAACAAACTACAATGTGTTGTTTTTGTTTTTTTAATTCCCCACTGGTTTATCAAAACAAAGAATTGATACGTTAAAAAAGCATTACATTTACTCAAAGACATTAGTTTTCCATGTTCATTTTTTTCAACTTGTGGAGATGATTTAAAGCTTCTCAACCCTTAAGAGTTTTGTGTTTCTGCCCACCCTTTTACCTAATATCCTTAAAACCTTTATAAATAAATGTTCTTCAAAGTAGGTTACTTTTTTTGTAATTTCTTTAGACAAAAAAAAGTGCTTCTGTTTAATTTTTTGCCTAAGAATTCCTAATTTTCTTAATGAACGTTCCACCTTAGGACCTCTAACAGTCCTGTTGTTGACTGTTATACCTGTTGAGAGTGTACCCCAACTTCACCCAACGGTGGCTGGGTTTGCTCCAGCAACCCCGTGACCCCAACAGGGATTCAGCCAATTCAGAAGTTGGATCGGTGTTTAAAGTTTCACCAAAGCCAAGTTTGAATTGTAGTTATGATGGTTAAAAAAATATTCTGAATAGACATTTTAAACATAAATTGATAGTGAAAAGCTGTGAGTCAAATCACATTTGAGAAATTTTAGATTGAAAATCTAACAGTAATATCTAGCCCTCATCAGAATGCCTTAACAATCCAAAATCCAGAACAGATGTTTACACTCCCCTTACCTGCTTATGGTGTATAGAAGTAATTTGTAATTCCATTTTCACCACTTGAATCTTGGGCTTGTTGGAGGAAACTCCTGCAGAGGTGCACATGTGTTTGTTTCCGGTAATTCAGCACAATGACACCATACCCTTCTTGCTTCTTTGATGTGTACTTTCATTGCATTTAAAGTGAGAAATGTCAAGAGATCCAATTCCATTTGTGTTTGGGTGCGAGACCGCATGAATGCAGATTGGTGTGGTGTGCAAAGACCATAAGTGCTTCAGCTGATAATTGACATTCTGGCTTTGAAGTTGTCTTTTCCAAGAATATCAACAAACACCATAAATACTTGAGAAGGCATCATAAAGACTTCAGACAAAGCCTGTCATTTTTTCAAATACCTCAATTTAGAGAGTAGGCACATAAAAAACCAAACCTCTAACTGTTCCTTGGTTTCCACCAGATATGTACTTACACCTGTAAAGTTTGTTTGAACTGTATCAATTTTACTGATTTTAATTTTTTCTTTTTTTGGGGGGGGGTAAAAAAGTTTAAAGACGCTTCTGAAATTGGCATGTTCTCAGTCTTGGGAAGATATGAACTATGATGCTACGTTAACACCACACTGGACTGTTGCAACCCAATGTGGCTACAACCCAATGTTGCATATTTGCCACCTACAGTTGGAAGAGGCTTGGTCTTGCTCCATACTTTTTCTTTCACAGTTCTATTCCAGTATATGAAAGAATTGATGTCCATACTTCTGGACGGGCTCAAACAGCACTTATTATTTTCTCCTCCATAATCAATTTTCAACCGTTGGCACTTCTGTGAATTGAAGGGGGCGCGATTTGTATGTCACTAACAAAGCCAAGCCCCTGATTGGTCAAAGTTCAACCTGGTTTAACTTGTAACACACTTTGTGCATAGAATAAACTGTAGAAACTCGCTTAGTGAGATAAGAAGATTCGTTTTAACTGCGGAAACTCATATAAATGTGTTTACATATGTTTTCATTGAAAGTGGTTGGTTGCTTGAAAGTGTCTTGCAGAGGGCTGTATGAACGTAGCTTTAGATGGAGTTTAAATTATGTCAAGAGTAGAGATAAAGCTTTTAAAAATTGATATGAAATTTACAACTTGTGGTTTTGTCTATTCACACATTTAGTAGTGGTCAAACAAACTAGATAAAAATATTAATAAAGGTCAAAGACTAGATTACACAAAAAACTTAATATATTACAGAGGAATATTGACGATGTGGAACTTATCTGAAAACAAACTGCCTCGCTGCCTAGATATATCTATAATATAACAACTTGCATCTCTGTGTATTGATCTAAGTAATGTTTAAAGTCACACTTGACTCTTCTCTCCATCCATACATTCATTTTCTTCACTCATACGTGACTGGGTTTGAGGGGCAGCAGTCTAAGTAAAGATGCTCAAATATTCCTCTTGCCAGCCTCGTCCTCCAGCTCCCCCAGGGGAATCCTGGAATTCCCAGACCAGCCATTTCATTTACATTGACAAATATACTATTTGGCAAGATTCTCACTAAGATCTAATTATAAATTAAAATAACTCCTTTTCTTTAGGATTTTTATTTGTTATGTTGTAGGAAATGATTCACATATTTTTCTCTCTACTGATCATTTCGTTTTTCTGTATTTGCATCACGTTTGAAATGATCAGGTCATATAACAGCTGTGAACATCAAAGGCTCAACCCAGATTGACAATGCAGATTTATGATGTCAAGTTAGGCACAAGGCAAGATAAGAACACCAATAGAATTTAGAGTGAGATGCCTCCTTTGTTTGATTAGTCCCAGTGTAGCTGATGTTTTTTTTTTTTTTCTGTTCAAATCTTGGGGATGTTTAAAAAAAAAAAGTACCGGTAGGTTCCTTCTAAGAATTTGATAAATGTAGACATTTGAATTAATTCATTACGAGATTAGTAAAAAACTGAAAGACCAATTTGGATATGTGTCAGGCATCTGAATCATTGGAGTACTTGGCTAAAACTGCTAAATTTTCACTATATTTTATTTTATTTTATTGAAAAGCTCCTTGTAGTTTTCACCTTTTCTGTTTTACATGTATCTAAAGCAATAGTTTTTTATATCTTTTAGCAGCTTGATATACACTCACCGTCCACTTTATTAGTTACACATTGCTAGTAGTGGGTTGGACCCCTTTCCCCTTTAGAACTGCCTTAATCCTTGGTGGCACATATTTAACAATACATTCCTCAGAGAGTTTTTTGTCTATATTGACATGATAGCATCACACAGTTGCTGCAGATTTGTCTGTTGCACATCCATGACGCCCATCTCCCACTTCACTACATCCCAAAGGTGCTCTATTGCAGTGTTTTTCAACCTTTTCTGAGCCACGGCACACTTTAACCTTAAAAAAATCCCGCGGCACACCAGGATCCAAAAAAAAAAAAAAAAAAAACGGAGAAACTCATAGTCTGTATTGATCTACAGTCCCTCCACAATCTCACATGCATTTTTTGAGATAATTGTTGCAGAAAAAGCTGGAAACTGCAGCTGTTTTTTTTCTAAAAGATGCAATAAAAGTTACGTTAGAAGATTTAAAAACAGTTTGAAGTGTGTTCGTTGGTTTCAAGACGTTTAACAACAGATCTCCTTGTGCGCTGTCACTCTCACAACCCAATGCATCATGGGAGATGTAGTGCATTAAACGGCCGGCAGAGATCGCGTCTCTGAGCTTCATTGTGTTGTTCTCTTGTTCCACGGTCTGATACCGGATTCTGTGGAAAGCTACACTGCTAAAGACGAGCTTTAGCTGGTATTTTTGTTAGAACTGAGCGACTTTACGAGCTAAATCGGGACAAGGAAGTGAAGACTTTAACCACTTCTGATTGGTCAGACTGATGACATGTGATTAAGCCTTCAAGAATGATTGGTGGAGACAGTTAAAGGGGCAAGACTTTTCCAAAATACAGCCGGAGCTGCAGCTGAATCGCGGTATGTCATTCTTATCAAAATGTCTTTAATAAAATAAAATAAACGCAAAGAAAAAGTATTTTATGATCTTTTATATTCCTAACTCCTCAGTGTTTTATCAAGTCCTGTTTGGATGAACAGAGAGCTGAAATCCTGGAGATGGTAAATGTTTTTACATCAGTTAATGAGGGCAATTTCCCACGGCACACTTGACCATCTCCCACGGCACACTAGTGTGCCGCGGCACACTGGTTGAAAAACACTGCTCTATTGGGTTGAGATCTGGTGACTGTGGAGGCCATTTCACTACAATGAACTTACTGTCGTGTTCAAGAAACCAGTTTGAGAGCATTCCAGCTTTATGACATGGTGCCTTACCCACTGGAAGAAGCCATCAGAAGATGGTACACTGCGGTCATTAAGGCATGGACATGGTCAGCAACAATTCTTAGGTAGGCTGTGGGGTTTTAAAGACGCTCAGTTAGTTCTAAGGGGCCCAAAGTGTGCCTTAGAAAGCATGATGGATCCATGCTTTCATGCGTTCATGCTTTCATGTTAATGCCAAATTTTGACTCTACCATCCTAATGTCGCTGCAGAAATGTATTTAGTAATTTAATATAGGGACAGCTCATATTATTAAACATTTCTGTCAATATGCCAGAATTAGCCAAAGGGCTATTTTTCATCTGCAGTCCCTGGGTAGATGTTAAAATCACCCTAAAAGATCAAAATTAAATGACATATTTACATAACATTTCATACATATATGAAACAATGCATTCAATAAAATTAGCAGTTATGTGGAGACTCATTAGATCAGTTTTTTCAATCCTCTATTGTCCAATTCTGGTGAGTCTGTGTAGACTGTAGTCTCTGCTTCTTGTTCTTAGCTGACAGGAGTGGCACCCAGTGTATTCTTCTGCTGCTGTAGTACATCTGCTGCAAGGTTGGTCATGTACATTTAGAGATGTTCTTCTGCAGACCTTGGTTGCATTCAGTTATTTGAGTTACTGATGTCTTTTTATCAGCTGGAACCAGTATGGACATTCTCCTGTAGACCCCTGGCATCAACAAGGCATTTCCACCAACTGAACTGGCACTCACTGGATATTTTCTCTTTTTCCAACCATTCCCTGGAAACCCTAGAGATGGTTGTGGGTGAAAATCCCAATATATCCGCAGTTTCTGAAAAACTCATAGCAGCCCGTCTGACACCAACAACTATGCCACACACTGTTACTTCAGTCACCATTCTTTCCCATTCTGATGCTCGGTTTGAACTGCAGCAGATCATGACCATGTCTACATGCCTAAATGCATCAAATGCATCTGTCATGTGATTGACTGATCAGAAGTTTGCATTAAGGACCAGTTTAACAGGTTGTACCTAATAAAGTGAGTGTAGAATGCTAATTTAACTTTACATGGAAAGTCTAAAACGGAATCAAAACCAAACATAAATTCATCTTTTTTTAAATTATGTTTACATCCATAGAAAAATAATGAAAAGATGAAGAGCTGCATGATACTTTGTGATAATAGACTGTATCAAAATACTCTCATAATTACTTATGGAACCCTGCACACATACTGTGAATTAATGAATCATCCCCAGCAGACGTGTGAACTTGCAATCACTGTCCTATTTCTCCACCAACATTTACTTTTTTTTATATTTAAACAAGCTGCCCCCCGGATCTCAGTCTTCTGTCTGGCAAATATGCTGTAGTGTTGTTAATTTAACAACTAATTATCATTTTTTTACTGATTTTTCTACTCTTGACATTTTTTTTACATCAAGGGACAAGAGAAACATCTTATCATTTTTCCCCCAAAATACTGAAGACTTAAGAACCCGTTTCCACGCCCTTCTGTCACACCGCTCATGGCACAGGGATGATAAGATGTTTGAATTGAACTCATCAACATACTATTTGGGATACTATCATATTTTGTTGCACATACATTGCACCACCATCAAGCTCTGGTGATGTGGTTGAAAGAAACGTTGATTTCATTTGGACCCCCCCCCCCCCATCCCCACCTCTCCTTTAGTGGAGTCTTGTCTATTCTGCTTTTCTTTTTCCTTCCCATTACCTGCCAGTCAAAGTAATGTGCAGTGGGGATTTAGACCCATTTCTTCCCTTCTTGCTTTGATGCCCACCAGCAAGTTGTTGTGAGTATGCTCCATAGACACCTTGCACTTCTTTAGAGAGCTAATTTCATGCTTTTTGGCCTTGAATAGCTGCAATATTGATCCCTGTTTTCTGCTTTCTTAAAAGTGGTTATTATTTATGATTCAAACAAAGCAGAGAAGCTGTACGACTCAATTTTCCTCTGTTTCATCAAATACTAGATGACGTTACTGTCAGGAATGACTACATTCATGTCTTGCAGAAAAGAAGAGAAAATGTATCTTGCATCTAAAAGACATTGTTGTTTACCCACTGAAGTGAACTGTAACGTCTATATTTAAATCCCAGTGCTTTCCTTTCTTCACAAAAATGGCGTGCATGTGTATATAATATTGCCTTCATCCATTGCTAGCCTACAATGGTAAACTCACAATAATTATTGGCTGACATGCACAATTTTTTGTCGTTGTGTTTGTCTGCCCCACTTTTTCTTGCAGTTGGTGGGTGGCGAGTTTGATCTGGAGACAAACTTCATCATCCAGGATGCGGAAAGCATCAGCTGCATGACTGAGCTGTTGCACAACTGCAACGTCAACTGCCAAGCGGAAATCTGGAGCATGTTCATCGCCATGCTTCGAAAAAGTGTTCGAAACCTGCAAACAAGCACAGAAGTGGGTCTTATCAAACAGGTGCTGCTCAAAATGAATTCAGTGGAAGACATGATTGCAGGTATGATGACGAGTGGCTCCTTATTGTTTATTTTCCCACTGATTGCGTTCTTTTTATTTAAGGATGCAATAGAATGAAAATGCCTACTTTTATGCTGCAGTGTTGCTTTCAATTAAAATAAAACTGTTTGCCACAGTGATATCTGTATTGTATTCATTTAATTACCATGCCATCCATGTAATTGCAGCTAAATAGTTTTATATTGGTTACAATCAAGGTTTACAGGCAGTGAACTGTGACTTTAACTGAATGTATTTAGCAGGTAATGAGCACTTATAGTAATTCTCATGAGGATTTGCAGTATGGATGAGGTAGAATATGTGTGAAATGCAGCTAATGCTTAACATTGCCTGCCCTCGCTGCTTTCTCCTTGCTTTTGTGTGTACATGTACATAGATGTGTGTTTTGCTCTCCTATAGACTTGCTGGTGGAAATGTTAGGTGTGCTGGCCAGCTACAGCATCACAGTCAAAGAATTAAAATTGCTCTTCAGCAGGCTGCGAGGAGAGGGAGGCTTCTGGGTAAGATAAAGTTGAGATGTGTCACTGCCTTTCCAATCACTGTTACAATATTTTAATAATAAGAATACAGATAAATGAATGCAAATTGTAAGTAACGTTGATTTTCAAAGCAGAAATGTGCTATTTTGATTTCTATTCATGATTTTCGATCTTTGCCATCTGTGCAGCCCAGGCATGCTGTTAAAATGCTGTCCGTGTTAAATCAAATGCCCCAGAGACATGGTCCAGACACCTTCTTCAACTTTCCCGGTCGCAGTGCAGCCGTAAGTCATTCCAACTCGATCAACAAGCTGGAGTCTTGTTGCTTTAATTTTAATGTTAGCCCAGCAATCAACATAATGGATTCCTTTTAAAAGTTAATCACTACATCATGTAATGTTTGAGACACACCTATGTATTTTTTTCCCAGTTATATAAATATTAATAATATTAACATAAATATTTTAAGCATGAAAGGATGCAGTTTAAATATGCTCCTATTGTAGTGTAAATAAAATAGAAACATCAGTTAAATAATACAATTTTTTAAACATTTTTTCCATCTTTATTTATAGAATTGTAACTTCAGCAGTGCCATGGCAAATATGTGTAATTCTTTTTACATTTTTCACTATGTATTTTAAGTTCTCAAAATGTATTTGCATTTCATTGACTTGGTAGTAAACTCCAAGACTCTGTAAAAGTATATATGAAAATGCTGTTACTTTTATGTAGCACTAAATAAGCCCCCTGGACACTGACAAAAATGTATATATATATGACAGCTTCAATTAAGTTTTCTGACTTTTTCATGTAAATATTTTAAGTAAATTTAGCATTTTTAAAGCTATAAAGAACTCAGTCTATTCAAAAATTAATAAAATACACAGTGTACTGCAAATAAAAAATAAAACTGAACTAAAGTTTTACTTGGAAACTGGAATTTACTTGTACTTTTGGCGCCAGTTTACTCTCTTAACTATTCTATATGGTGCAACAAATTATACAATTAAAAACAGAAACAAGTTATAACTACTGTACAGTAATACAGTCAAAAGTCGAAATATGTCCAGGGGGGTATCAATTCAAATTTTTCTACTTGCATAAAAATGCTTATAGAAAATGTTTTTATGTTCAATTTTTCCAGAATTTTACACCTATTTTAAGTAGATGTGTCTTTAAAATAAAAATAATGTTTGTCATTTACTCACGAAGTATTAAGTACGATGGTTAATATCGAGAACGGTACTTTGGCAGTCGGGGTGCCCAGATCCAATCCTGCCCTGCTTTTTCTTCCAAATATCTCATTAATTGTGGCTTCTCATTGGTGGAAAACACATGATTTTGGGTATTTAGCAGTAATGCAGATTTCTCTTAGACAAGCAGAACAGCAGGCCTCAAGGCTTCTATTGGGTCACCCCTACTTCAGACGAATCATCAAGCATTTCCTAAACTTTAGAACAAAAACCAAAGTACCATTTTCATATTTTTATTTTATTTTTTATTCCAATATTAAATAGGGCTTCCAATCTCTTGATAATCTTTCATGTGCTTTTTTTTAGCAGTAATTTATAATGCTGCATACGTGTTTTTGTTTGTTTGTTTGTTGTTGTTGTTGTTCTAGGCCATTGCTTTACCTCCTATTGCAAAGTGGCCTTATCAGAATGGGTTTACATTTAACACCTGGTTCAGAATGGATCCACTGAATAATATCAATGTTGACAAAGACAAGCCATATCTGTACTGGTAAGTCTACACTGACAAACACTTTTTCCTATAATTCACAAAGCTTTTTATAATTTTATTTAGTCATATAAATAATAAAAAAAAGTCGTTCCTGCAGTGCATTAGAGGTGTTAAAAGAACTTGACTGGCAATAGCGGCAGCCTGCTGTTAGAAACACTCTGACCTGCAATGATTTTCTCATAAGGAGATTATGGCTGTTACTTGTTTTTCAAGGTTAAACTAGTTTTAGCGATGCTATTATTCACACACTGGTAACATTTTTATGAAAAATGGGCTATGAAAGGACTTGATTTTTCCAGACAATGCTCATGAGTTATAATGCAGAGTGCGGGAATTAGGTGAGATTACGGAGATTAAAAGTCACGGAAGCATGAATTACAGCGACGGGAACACTGATTGCTGCAGTAAGAGACACTATGGCGGTGTTAATTTAGATTTGATTTGGTACTACAAAACCCTCACACACCAGTTTCCTGTAGTAGCTTGTGGGTAATTATTGCCAAAAAAATAATAAAAATTAATAGTGTAAAAGTGCAGTGATGCCTGGCTGCTGCTTGTTCAATATGGAGATCAACCTTTTGGAATAAATCACAGAATACAATGCAAAATAGAATGAAGCTGTGAAAATAAATTTAAAAAATTGATCCTTGGAATTTTGGAGCTTGTGAAAAGGTGAGATTCATTATCTAAATATGTTTAGCTCTTGTAGCCTGCTGGCTTTCATCACTGGATCCAGCTGCTGCAATGAAATGGTTTTAGAAAAACTTTTTTTCATTTTCTTCTACTTAGTTCACAAAAACAAACACAAATTTGTAAACAAGTATTGACATCTCAAACTGTATTTCATCATTTAAAGACGCTCTCCGATGAAACTTGTTTTAAACGTGTTTTTATGCCAATTTTCCTCATGATGGACACATATTAAGAAAATGAAGGTTGAAAAAACACATGCTATGAAGTTTTTACTTCACTTGCTATGAAGTAAAAGCTACAATCAAGCTCCCTACTCTGCTGCATTCTTGTCACAAGAACAGGCAGACGGCTGTATCCAAATGCGGCAGGTTTATTAGCTCAGTTCTCAAAGCTACATCAAGGTCAGGCAGGGCAGGGGTCAATAACAGGCATGAGATCATCTGAGGAGAGACGAGGTAGTCAGAGTCCAGGCGAGAAGGGGCAGGCGAACAGAGTCAGAAACAGGGTCAGAAGTCAGAAGATCAGGTCCAACGACCCTGATGAAGGCGGAAGGCAATCCGCCGAAACATGTCGGTACGTTTTACATTACAAAACAAACCAGTGTCTGATAAAAAATAATTTAAATACGCAGTATAATTTTATAGACACAATGAACCTCTTTGAATCAGATCAGGTCCAAACTTAACGGTAAGGAAGGCAGAGTAGCACAAACAATATTTTGCACTGAACTGAGCCACTGAGCCATTTTTGTTGCACTGATAATGTTAGATTTGAGGTGTGAGGGGCTGTAAGCTAGCAGGAGAGCAATTAAACACATGGGTGATGGGAAGTGGGGGCTACTAAACTAATGCTGCAAAATGACACAGGTTTTTCGATTTGGGCTAAAATGGCATAATCATAAATACGACACCACTCTGAACGCTTTTAAGGTAAATCAAAGGATGAACGGATTGGGACTTTAAAATGTTTTTTTTTTTCATGTTGAAATATGTTGTGGTCCAAAACATTATCACTTCTGCTTGGTCTAAAGGTACTATGTTGAGAAGTATAGCATGTTTTACCCTTCTACACATGTTTACAGCTTTCGCACCAGTAAGGGCGTTGGCTACTCTGCACATTTTGTTGGAAACTGTTTGATTGTGACATCACTGAAGTCTAAAGGAAAAGGTTTCCAGCACTGTGTGAAATATGACTTTCAGCACAGGAAGGTAAGAATGTCTTATGGTCTAACTTCATGTCCATTGTCCGACTGAGTGTACCCATGATTGACATATTTTTAATCAAAGAGTAACAGCCATCTCTAGCTACCTGCTTTTTCTAGTACCATTTGGCACATTTAATTTGCCTCCATGCAATACACCTGACATATTTAAACTGTTAAGTAGTTGTGCAGGTGTAAATTTAGATGGGACAATTAAGCTGAACTTAGCTTTGTGCTCCCAAGTAAAGGAGCTAACTCAAAGCATATGTCAAACAATTACAGGCTTCACACAACACCGTGGAACATTTGTTTGTCTCACTGAAGAAGCCACAGTGCAAGTGTTATCTTGTAGAAGTGCTTTAAAGATAAAGTGCACTAAATTAACTTTTTCATTTGCTGTGAATTCAGACATCTGTAGATAAGCTTGTTTCTAAATTACCCCCAGAGAAGTTAAGACTCTTTCAAATTTGCAAGTCTTCTTGTACCTTTTTTTGTTGACAGTTGTAATTACGCTGCACAGAAAATAATTCTTGGATAAATATATTATTTTTAGTCAGACAAAATCCTTGTAACACTGATTTAAATTGATTTATTCATTCAGCTTCAGTTCTTGGTCACATATCTAAAAAAATTCTATTATTCAGCAGGGCAATACCGAAAATAAAATATGCAAAAAAGTATAAAAACTATCCTCGAAATTGATTTGAAAATAAAAAATGTATTCTGCTCAGAAATGCTAATTGTTCTCCTGAGGACTTTGAATGTCTGGGTCACTTAAAGTCACACAGCAAACGGGTGATGTTATAACTAAACAATCCACTTAAATGAAAACAAAAACAGAATATTATATTTATTTAATCTTGATTGCAAATGTGGATTTGATTAAAAAGAGTGTTTAACTTTTGAAACAAAAGGATTGATTTGTGCAAGTGTCTTGCTGTGATGTTTCCTCTGCTTAAGCTGATGAAGAAGGCCACCAGACAGACTCAAAGATTGAGTTCAATCCACTTTCAGCTTCACTTTTTCCAAATCAATCCAATTCAATTGCTTCTAGTTTTTCTACACTTATTCTACTTTGTTTTTTAGTTTTATTGATTTCAATTTAGACATTTTTTTTTATTTTGCAGCATCAACCCACAGATGACTCGCTTCATTTGTGTGTTCACTGTGTGGTCTCACCTAAACAAATAATTTGAAAAGTAGTTTTTTTCTTTCCCAAAAACAAACAAATAAAAAAAAGATTATCTCACATAGGTCAAATACTATGGAGTGGTTATTGTGCCACTATTGTGCCATTATTCCAAGCACTCACTCAATGTTTCGAGTGTAAAACTTAAAAGAAATTGTGTGCTCAAATAATTGCTTTGCACTTAAAACTGAAAAATGCACTTACCATTTTTAAAGTTTTGAGCTCAAAACAGTAAATGTTGTTGGAATAATGGCACAAAATTTACTCATACAAATCTGATGGAATCTTATGTTATTATACTGAACTGAATACATTTTCTTTACATTTTTATAGTAACTAATAGTACTATAAATATCCACACTTAACATTGCCTTTTTGAAATGCACTTTAGATAATATGCACTACATCTGACACCATTCAGGTCTCATATATCTTCTTGTAATTAACGATTAATTTCTGTGTGTCACTTTGTACTAGTTTAAAATGTAGTTGTTAGTCACTGTGTGCTAATATACATAAAAGGGGTTCTGATCCTCAGTGCTTTGAATTATCTATAAAGGCTTAATTAATTAAAGGCAACAACGGGCTGGAATGGTTTAGTTTTTAGACGTTGTGTGCACTGGGCTTCTCTGTACTTTTCTTATGAAATAAGCGACACAATTATTAGGCTACTCACAAGCCAGACCTTTGAGTTTAACTCCCTTTTTGCCCTCAGTGGTACATGATCAGCATCGTTCACATCTACAGCCGCTGGAGAAACAGTGAAATCAGATGCTATGTAAACGGACAGCTGGTTTCTTACGGAGACATGGCATGGCATGTTAACACAAATGATGTAAGTACCCCTCCCTTACCGACTTGGATAAGAATAAATTCAAAGCTAAAGAAAACGTTTACTATTGTTAAAATATCAACGTTTCTAACAGATTTCACCTGAATATTAGAGAAGTATTTGGGACTTTGAGCATATATGCTGTATGACTTTTCTCCAGAATATATTTAAAAAATACATAGCAGAGAAAAATGTTCTTTCTTTTTTTTTTGTCAATTGCCTAAGAATAATTTTTTTCTCAAGTGCTGAAGACCCAAAATGTGTCTCTGTGCCCTTTCTGCAGAGCTATGATAAGTGCTTCCTTGGGTCTTCGGAGACGGCGGATGCTAACAGAGTTTTCTGTGGGCAGTTAGGAGCTGTCTACGTGTTCAGCGAAGCCCTCAATCCTGCACAGATATTTGCAATTCATCAGCTCGGACCAAGCTATAAGGTTTGTACTCGAGGGTGACTAAATTAGATTACGTGTAAGCAGTCTGCATCGCCTATTCATCTGTGAAATCAATGAGCAGCGCTCCTCTGCTGTAGTTCCTCAGCCTGGTGTCTTTGTCCTGGTTTTCCTCTCAGAAAAATGGCCTCGTAAATTACCAGCTCTCTGTGAATAATGGAATAGTACGCAGAAGAATGTAGCTGGAAGACTGAGGAGATAAAGTCCCTGGCCAACCTATATCAGCTGCAGCAGGTGCAGGATTCTCAAGCTTCCATACAAAACATACCAGATCATGAATGCAGATCTTAAAACTATAATTACTACCTTGATAAGGTTTATAAAATATAGACTTTTGGAAAAAAAAAAAAAGTTTTTATTTTTTATATAAGGTGTAGTGTTAATGATTGGTATCATTTCGAACTTATGTCATACATAAGGCGGAAGGAACTATAAGGCGCATTAAGCAAAACAAAAGAGTCAAAGATGAGTGCCAGTAAATCAGACTTTAACTGCTTTCACAGTAAGTCGTGGTTGAACTCCTTCACTACATTGTGCTTTAAATGACGATTCATAATCGTATTTCGGGCAGATGACTCGTAGCAGGGTTTACAGCTTACCCTAGGGCGGTTCAGTCAATTAATGCACCTGCTCAGCGTCCTATTTAAGCCCAGGTGCGCAGGCGCTCATTCTCTTTCTTACCTTCAGCGCTCATTCTTCGCCGTTCCCGTGCTCGCGGATCCGGCGGATCTCCTTTTCTTCGACGTCTTGCTGTATTCCCCCCATCCTTTGGATGCATATTCCCCATTTCTGGTGTGGGCTTTCCGTTTTCGCCGCGTCTGCTCCTTTTGCGGCTCTTGCCGGGCAGCTAGCGGCGTTCTCCAGGCGGCTAACGGCGCCCAGCGCGTTCGTTGCGCCGCGGTCGCGTGCATCTGCAGGGGGTGCGCTTTCCGCGGTATTCAGGTTGTCCGTGGGCCCGGATCTGGAGCTGTCCGGGTCTTTCGTCTGCCGTGGTCGGCCGGTCTTCTAAGGTGAGCAGCGTGCGGTTTCGTTTTTGTTTTTTCCTGGTTTGTTTTTCTGGGCTGAGTCTTGTTTTGTTTACTTCCGTGTATGGTGACGTCGCGCCCCTAAGGACCCTGGGAGTTGTAGTTTTTGTGTCTCGTGGTCTGTTCCATGATCTCTCTGATTCGTTTTCTGCTGTTATTCTGCGTCTTCCGGTTATTGTTTCAGGAGTTGTGGGGTCTTTTCTGTGGTTGTGAAGGCTGGCGGTCCTCGTCTGGCCTGGTTTCTCCTGTTGGCTGAATTATTTGTGGTTTTTGCACTTTTTTTTTTTTTTGTTTTGTTGCTGTTTTGTTCTTTAGGTGCTGAAGGTGACTCTTGACTATCTTTGATTAGATACTGGCTTTATTGTTCTGGCGGTTCTTCTGTTTATTTTCTTCGTTGTTGTAGCTGCTGGTAGTCTGAATTTGAATTGGTTTCTTTGGACCTGTCTCTCTGTGGACAAATTCCTTATGCTTGGTCTCTTTTGTGCGGCGTCTTTGGCTCATTTTAATCACTCGTTCGTTGCCCCGCACGTTCTGCATCTGGTTCTGCTTCGTCTGTTTTTTCCCCGCTCGGTGTACCCCAGTGGGTCCTGCCCTGGCTCGGGGACTTGAGTCGGTCGCATTAGTGTGTGTGTCAGTCTCGTCGCTACATTTTTTCTCGGCTGGACAGTTACTTTGTTGTTCTCTCTCTGGTTTTGGTCTGGAGGTTTGTGGGGGCTATGTGATGGATTCTTCCGGGGCATCGTTTTCAAAGCCACCACTGAGGGTGGCCCCTTCGAAGGTTCAGGTTCACGTGACGTGATCTGGACCCGTTGGCGCCTCACAGTTCATCTTTCTGGGCATCAGTGGCCTAGTTCCTCATGCGCCTTCAGGATTAGTATATATTTTCTTCGGCTGCCCATGCTGTCTCCGCGATTTTCTTCCGAGACCGATATGAGGCTGTGGATGTCTTATCGCTGAGTTTCTCCCTGTTCTGCCTCTATGCCTCTCGGCGTCTCTTGGCATTCAGTTGGCGCTCGACACGTTTGCCGGTTTACTTTTCAGCTGCCGTGGCAGTCCTCATACTTTCCAATTTCTTAGCAGAAGCTCTGTAATATATATTTGTAGGCGATGGGTCTCCTTCATTTTGCGAGTTATTGATGGTTTCTCGGTGGCCGAATTTCCTCTGTATCCCTGGTTTTTTGGATCTCTGTGGGGGGGGTATTTTCAACTCTGGGTTCCACGTTGTCTATACTGTATGGTCCTCCACCCTTCCGGATTTATTTTTCTTCTACGGATCGGATGGTTCATTGCTGCTTGTCTCTCCCCATTATGTCGTCTGTGGCTTTTGTGCAGCGTGTTGTTTATTCATTGTTTGGTTTGAATATGATTTGTCAATGATTGGGCCACCTGACATTTGCTGTGGCTTTGGTCCTATGGTCATCCGTTCATCTTATGTTCTTGTTCTGGGTAGTTCCGTCCTGGGCCCTGTGTTCCTGTTCTGGATTTCGTGTCTTGCGTTTGTTCCTTCCCTCTCTATGCTTGACATAGTTATGTTATGATGACTGTCGTGTGTTCAGGCTCCCTCCACTTGTTCTTCTGAGGCTGTGCCTTCTGGTTTGGGGGAAAGGATTTAAGAGTGGTTTGTGTTTGTCCGGCTGCCAGAATCTACAGCTCTGATTTATAAGGTGTCGTCCGGTTATTTCATCCTTGGAGATTATATTACGGCTGTTTCAATAGTGAATGATAGTATTGTGTCATCGGTTGACTTGGTTAATGTTTAAATACCACCTTGGGCAATTTCTACCCTGACCGTAGGAAGTATATCACTCGTGCTCTCAAGCTTAGTTCAAGAGTTAAATCTTGTGTTCACAAGTCAGTCTTCTATCTGCCTTGCTTAAGCAGATGACAGTCTGCTAGATGCTTCCCCATTAGTGGCTTGTTATACTCCGCCTCTAAATGCTTAAGGTTCAGTCTAGAGAAAGAAAATACTATCAAAACCTATGATCCCTCATGGCTCTCAAGTTCTCTTTTTCAGTATCCAGACGCCCTTGGCTAATTACAATTTCGGTAGCCTGTACTTTGTTGTCCACCAATTTGAGGACCGCTACTGTCAAGTACAAAGCATCAAATCCAGCCAGGCTGTAATCCTTTGCTACGTGGGATGTTGACCTTCCTCATCTACAAATCTCCTTGGCTACTCTTCCCATCACCTACTCCTCGATGGCCTCCTGAAGGTGCGTCCCTCTGAAACTGTCGAAGGTTACTTTTCTTATCTTTGGAATATATAAAAATTTGGTATTAAGACTTTGTGCAGGTTATATAGTTCACTATCATTTCTCTGTTGGACTTTGTAATTATGATGGTTTCTAGGGTGCGATAATCCACAATGGGTCTTTACCTTAACTATCTCTTAAATTTCACTTCTCAGATTTGTTCTTTAAAAGCACTGTTATTTTCATTTATCTCAAGCATTTTGAAACTGATCGGTATCTGGGAATTTTATATATTCTTGTCAAGACTAATACTGCTTTGTTTTATCTATGCACCACATCCTGAGCCTGCGAACCCCTACGCCCCGATCAGCTTCTCCGGTTCCAGGGAGTGATGTCACCCCTGCATTCCTTGATCTGGTGTTGCAACGATGACTGCTCGACGTACTTATTGCTGCACTGAAAGACGGGGCGGTGGACCTCCTCTGCATTCCAATGACACTTTTGACTGAATTAATCAATGTCAACAGCAGAATGAATGTAAATTCTTTGATTATAGATGCTACAGGAAATTATAGCCAGGTGGAAGCCTCAAAATTTAGGATGTTCTAAGTTGTATCATAGTATGCGCTGGAGCTTGGTTCTTAAGCCAATTTTGTAGTATGCCAATGAAGCATAGTACTTATGGGCGTTGAACTCGTTCTTAATATTTGGTTGGGATCTCAATTAAGTGATGTTCCTTGAGCGCTTATAATGGTATGCCGAATGGCGAAAATTATGGCTACTATGCTCGTTCGTTGTACTGTCGTTGGGAGCTTCGAAATAATGGATGTACTTAAGCTCGTGTATTTATAGTTGCCACAATGGAAGAAGTTATGGCCATCAAGCTTGTTCTTGGTTTAATAGAAGTTCAAATAATGGCTTCAGCATGTCTAATACGCCATCAAAGCTTTGATTGGATGTTAAGTTATTGTATCATACGGGTTGTTAGGCGGTACAAATTATAGTTTCACACAGCGTTTTTGGGGAAGTGAGTTACGTTCTAAGATCAGGTATGAGTAATTTTATGTTGGCTCCTCTTTTATTTCTTTCCCTCTCTCCTTCAGATAGTATGTTCCTCTAGTGGTTTCCACGAACGGGAGCGACCCTACGGTCAATGGTGCCGGGTCACACATAGCAGATCCACTAAATAGCATGTTCCCTTCGAGGCGCTGTACTCGAACGGGGGCGGCCCAAACGGTCAATGGTGCCGGGTCACACATAGCAGATCCACTAGATAGCATGTTCCCTTCGTGGCGCTGTACTCGAACGGGGGCGGCCCAAACGGTCAATGGTGCCGGGTCACACATAGCAAATCCACTAGATAGCATGTTCCCTTCGTGGCGCTGTACTCGAACGGGGGCGGCCCAAACGGTCAATGGTGCCGGGTCACACATAGCAGATCCACTAGATAGCATGTTCCCTTCGAGGCGCTGTACTCGAACGGGGGCGGCCCAAACGGTCAATGGTGCCGGGTCACACATAGCAGATCCACTAGATAGCATGTTCCCTTCGTGGCGCTGTACTCGAACGGGGGCGGCCCAAACGGTCAATGGTGCCGGGTCACACATAGCAGATCCACTAGATAGCATGTTCCCTTCGTGGCGCTGTACTCGAATGGGGGCGGCCCAAACGGTCAATGGTGCCGGGTCACACATAGCAGTCATACTGGGAAATGAAATGGAAATGGAATGCTGCCGAAAACACACCTCATTTTATTACACACTGATTATACATACACATTTTTTCTTCTTCTGGATAATTAAGTGTTGGGGGTTTTTGTTACCCGAAAGTGTTATGGAAATCTCTCATGGAATTGAACGGAGCCTTATGCCAAACCAAAAGATGTGAATGCCAACTAAAGTATGTGAAAATGTCAAATAAATATTTCTTACTGCAAGAGTTGTCTGACTGAAATGACGATTCATAATCGTATTTCGGGCAGATGACTCGTAGCAGGGTTTACAGCTTACCCTAGGGCGGTTCAGTCAATTAATGCACCTGCTCAGCGTCCTATTTAAGCCCAGGTGCGCAGGCGCTCATTCTCTTTCTTACCTTCAGCGCTCATTCTTCGCCCCACCCTCCTCCCCGGCTTCCACCTGTGGGCTCCGTAAAGGGGGGGTTTTTGTTACCCGAAAGTGTTATGGAAATCTCTCATGGAATTGAACGGAGCCTTATGCCAAACCAAAAGATGTGAATGCCAACTAAAGTATGTGAAAATGTCAAATAAATATTTCTTACTGCAAGAGTTGTCTGACTGAAATGGTGCATTCGTCATTTTGTAGAGCTGTCAAAGTCTACAGTTCCAAAATCTAATGGCCTAAAATTTTGCCAGAAGTGAAAAATCTGTATGCATTAATGCACACTAGATTGGCGAGTATAGACCATGATTTATTGTTTCAGAATGGTTTTTCATGTGAAAAAAAATATTTTAATTTATCCTTTAAAAATTAATCCAAATTTTCATCATCAGAACACAGTAGATTCATACATAGCCGTCATAAAATGTTTATTTATCAGGTTTTACAGAAAATCAGTAACGTAATTTTAGTTATTTAAAAAAAAAAAAAAAAAAAAAACAGTAGTAAACATGGTGTCTGAATTGTTTGGCACTAGATAGTCCCACACTATATAGTTCTTTTAGCAGTAGGGAGGGAATTCTGACATGGCTTTAAACTTTAAAACTCTACACGTTAGCTCATCAGACGCTTTAGCCACTTTAGCGTATTCAGGTATTGAGCCATTGAGACAACTATTGTTGTAATATTAAACTATATAAATAAAACAGAATTGAAATAAACACATAAAAAAAAAACTAAAATCATGGCTACGCTTATGGGGTGGTTTTGGTGCCATTATGCAACATTCACTGTTTTAAGCGTAAAACTTTAAACATTTTATATGCTTACAATATTATTTTGCACTTGAAACTTAATAGGCACAATCAAATCAAGTTATTTCTCTTATTCTCTGTGCTTGAAATGGAGCAAGTCACTGCAGAACAACCATGTACAAACCTGATCCAATCTATGAGCTGACTGGAAGACTATCTGATCAATCGGCATCAACCTTCATGTCCATGTCTGTGATTGACTGGCTTTTTGTGGCACATTTGTATCTTGGTACCCTGCTCTGTTTTAAGTGCAGAAGAGACAATTTCTCTTGAGTAAAACATTGTTTTGAATGTGCATATTTTTAAGTTTCAAGAAAAAAATTGTTCTGTTTGCCCATGTATTTGAGCTTCTAGTGCATTTTTCTTTTTCAAGTGCAAACAAATGTTTTGAGCATACAAGCATTTTTAAGTTTTAGCTCTAAACATGAATTGCTGCGCTTGGAATAATGGCACAAAAACCACTCCAGATATGCTCCCAACTTTTTTTCTTCTTTAAATTATGGTAAATTTGATCGAATGGCCAGCACAGTAACAGAAATGAGAGAGCCTTGCAGTCAACAATTGGTCTTTTTAATGTAGGACTGCCAGGTTGTGTTTAAGAGCAGGCAACAGTTACACACGTTACTTCATGTTTACAACTCATTTAAAGCAATGCAGTGATTTATAGTTTATCTTAATGCAGGAGTAAATGGTAAATGGCATATACTTATATAGCGCTTTCTACCTTCTTATGAAGGCCCAAAGCGCTTTAAAGTCACAGTCCCATTCACCCATGCACACACACATTCATTCACACGCTGGCGGCGGCTCCGCTGCCGAACACTGGCGCCAACCTCCCACCAGAGGCAAGGTGGGGTTCAGTGTCTTGCCCAAGGACACTTCGACACATGGGCGTGCAAGGCGGGAATCAAACCTGCAATCTTACGATCATGAGTCGACCGCCCTACCGCTGCACCACGGCCGCCCCACAACATGGGGGAACATGGAGTGGTTGTCCATGTTCCATATGTAACATGTGCAGCTATGCTCACACAGTCTTTTTAAATAGAAACTCTTACCTAAGCAGTTAGTTTAAATGCAGAGATTATTGCTGCCAAGTCTAGCCATTTTTTCTGCTCGTTGTGATGTATGGTTCTGTATCTGACGGATCTATTAGCAGAATCTTATCCCCCGGGCTCTTTTCCAAAAGGCAGGATTGGGACTGTGCACTGATTTTAAATGAACTTCTGGTTATTTCATTTAAAGCCTCAACTCACAATTTTTGCTTTATTTTCCCAGTGTTATGACTGATATGAAACATTTGGAGCTATTCAGAAATTGTTTTAATGGATGGTAGAAAGACTAAGACAAATTAGGGAAGGAAGCATATTTTTCTAATATTTCATGTCGTTTATCACTGCCGTTTTACAAAACGACACCACTGGTTTATCAGAAATCTTTGGATGAAAGGAAAACATGCTAAACTAAAAAAGAAAATCAAAGATAGGATGGCAATACAATTTCAAAAGATGTACGCGGTTGAAAGCTATAATTAATAGAAGTTTTAAAAATACATTATTTACATGGTTGTTCTTGATAATTACCCATTTCTTGCCAGCTCTGCTGTCCATCAAGGCAGCATCCACTGACAGATTAACTGCACATAATGTATTAGTCATTTATTTGGCTAGTCAAAGCAATTAAGAAATGGCTTTATGTCTTTTCATGTGATGCTCATAGTTATTTCTGTCTATGCCTTCTATCACCAGTGCCATATGTGTGCTACATGTGGCAGATTAGCCTATTGAAACTGTGCCAACCTTGCTCTGCAGTCAGCACTGCAGAGTGCAAGGGAGAGGACTTGGGGAGGTCCGTAGCCTATTTTTACTCCCCCCCCCCATTGTTGTGCAGGACAACATATAGATATGAAGAA
This sequence comes from Oryzias curvinotus, assembly GCA_023969325.1. Taxonomy (NCBI): domain Eukaryota; kingdom Metazoa; phylum Chordata; class Actinopteri; order Beloniformes; family Adrianichthyidae; genus Oryzias; species Oryzias curvinotus. Next base: position 12,090,931 of record CM043718.1, on the reverse strand, counting down.
CGAGCCAAGAGTATATGAACTTCTAGAAACACCAGAAAATAGTCTTATTTACTTAGAATCAATTGTAGAAAATGAAATGACTCAAAATCAGTTTTTAAATCTGGTTTAGTTTGTTGCTGGAAAAACCACAGAGACTTTCTTGGAAGAGCCTTAGCTGTAAAAGCTTTAAACATTTTTAATGCCTTTTTTGTGTTTTAAAAGGAATGCAGATTTAAATATTGAGTCTTTACCAAGAAATATATTTACAGAAGTTAAAGATTGCATTATTGATAGTAGTTTCTATACAAGAAAAACTCAAATGAATGTGCCAAATACTGAACAAGGATTAAGGAATTCTGCTCCTGAGAGCTACTGGCCTCTAAATGCGGATCTAGAAGTTGTCCTGAAGAACAGAATCCTGTGATAACGAGGCCCAGATGGCCATGAGTCTTCCCAGACAGTAAGTAATAAGGATGATGATCACATCAGCCTTGTGAAGTCTGTCCCATCAGTGAAACTCAGACATCAGGCTATGCACTTAAAATCGTGAAAGGCTTGGGGAAACGCAATACCATTGATTCATTGTTCCTGTTCAGTTAAAATTCATCCTACTTTTTAACAGGAATTCTAAACAGCTACCACTAACTAAGTCATACTATAAGTGTCATACTTTTTAAGATGCTACATATTACAACTTCTAATTCAAACCCTAACAGTCACAGAAGAATAGAGAAAGGGGAAATGTTTTAGTCACAACTGCTCTTACGGGTGGATAGGGGCTGTCTGCGGGCAGAAAATGGGCAAACCTGCACGGGGCACATAGATGACCTGCACAAAATCTTTAAATCGTAGACTGCTTACTGAGCTTGTAAAATGTGCATGCATGCTGCTGGGGCCTTAGTAAACATTTTAACAACACATAAGGATAAGTAAGGATAAAGTAGACGCAGGCACTTTGTTTGGATTTTTCAAATTTTGAACCCTTCGAACTCTGCTATTCAAATAAGTGCACACTGGCTATTAGAAATGAAGAAATTAGACAATCAGTGTGTAGTATGTGTTGGCATCCCATGGTCATCCCTTCCCTATTACGTGCGTTTAAGCGCGGTCAGTAAGGGCTAACTTATTAATGCTTAGAGTGTGGCTTAAGGGCTTTCTACAACAGCATCACCTGTACATCATAAGTGTGAGTAACTTGGGATTTTCCATATGAATACTTTATGATATACTTACCACACGCAGACCAATAGTAAGTTCCATTTTCAGGACAACCCTTAAGGTGGCTGTACGAGCCTCAAGGGAACTGCAGGATACACCTGTACTCCCTTTAAGATTCTCCAGTCTACGTCCATCCACTGGCCGGGATAACCCAAAAAGCAGCGGCACAAGTCCACCCATCATACAGGTGCATGTGACTAAGGCATTAAGAAAAGTTAATGGAAGAAAAAAGTTAAGGGAAGATGCAGTCAATATGCAAGCGTGTTGGGGAAAAAGAAAACCGACATTTCTGGTAAGAGGATTCTGAAACTGACTTAAGCTCTCCCCTACTGAATTGGCTTGTTAGCATGCCTGCCTTCACCACTCCCTCACCGCAGGAGGGGAGGAGGTAAAACAATTACCTCAACCCAAGCCATAGCTGCTTAGCTGGTTGCTAAGTGCCTAGGCAGTCATCAAAGTCCATTAAATCAGCACATCCACTGCATGTGTGGACTCCATTATAGCAAGGGAATCCAACATGCAGCATATTGGGGGTTGTTCCAGTTTTTGGACCATTTTTGGACCATTAAGACTGATTAAGGCTAATACTGCTTCGTCTGCGGTGCGTCTACCTTGTGCTATGTTGACACAAAAAATAACATGTTAACTTATCAGTCTGAATATTTACATCGCTTCTGTCATGTCTTTATTTGACGTCTGTTGCCCCGCAATGCAACCTTTACACAGCAGTTCTGTTTCCAGTCCATTGACGCGTCAAATACACAGCCGGGGGAAAACGGGAAGCAGGTCAGGGTTTCAAAATAAAAACATCCACTGTTCTTTCAAAATAAAAATGTGTAAAACTTGTTTTTATAAGTAATGTGATGTTCTCGTGCGATAACACACATTAACGCCACAGAGGACATCATAATTAATTTTCGTTGTGGATGACAAAAGTTTACTTTCGGAAGTACAAAAATATAATATCATTTCGGACACAAAACGTGCATTTTAGAAGGGGCCTGATTGCTTTTGGATGGACTACTCAACAAGAGTGTGACTGGAAAAACCGCTTCTATGGAAGCCAGGGGGAGGGGGGCGGACCGAAACGCAATGGAGACAATCTAAACTAACTGGTGGTTGTGAGGCAGCCTCCCCATGCAATAAAAGAGAGCCACTCTTCAGACAGATTCGAGTAAATGCCGCTTTATTATTGAGATGGAGTCTCATCTGATATTCAAGAGTATGCAAGCATTGCTGTTTCTTTGAATCACATCCGAGCATAACATTGTGGTACTGAATGTACTGTATGTTTTTCCCCTGTAAGCACATTAAAGAATTACCTTTATAAGTACTCTAATTATTATCTCTGTACACCGACAGCTTGAGTTGGCTCCAGTTTTTGAAAAACGCATTCACTCTCCTTCAAGGACAAGCCTACCAGGTTTTAAAACATGTAAGCAGGTGCTTGAACACTGCTTGTTTGCATTGCATAACTTTCCTGCTGTCTCTCCAGGACCGACTTACTGTTTCTTCACTGTAACTTGGGCTCTCTGAGCCTCTCTGAGCCACACGCTTGCTTCCGAGAGGAAAGCAAAAACATTTCCTCACTTTCATTAATAATTCAGTGCTGCTGATTAGAGGAATCGATTTCAGTATTAAACATGTTTTTTTTCACACCGCTTTGACAGATTAATTCAGCTCATCTGTCAGCAAGTAATTGATTGAGTGAATTAGGATTAGTCAGGTATTGATAAGCAATTTGTTATTTTAGCCATAATGAATGTGCAGTTGGTCTATCGACAGACTGCAAACATTATAATGTCTTGAGACATGGTGCCAAAGGAGTAATGAATTTTCTTGGCAAACATTTAACAAAACGTGTTCTTAGGAAAGTTGAATGCTATTATCGAGCAAAAATGTATGTATTTTTTCAATAACAACTAAGTGGTGTTAAATATGATGTAAGAGTTAATATCTGACCATCCTTTCTTGTTGACTAACAGCTTTTTTCCCAATAAAATCACCGCCCATTCAAAGCCTAATAGCTCAGTTGGCTATAATTTTGCAGCTATGTTCATAACCCTTAATTTTGTACTTTTCCTCAAGTGTGACTTTTTTTCCCAAAAACAAAATCTTTGAGGGAAAAAAGTCAATAAGCCATTACATTTCCACTTTGTGGTAATTATAGCTCTCAAATGTTTTTCATTTCTACATGTCTTCATAAGAATTCAGCGGTGGCTGATTTTATATGGCTCCACATGAATCTTGCATATAAATCATGGTTAAATTAAAGCAGGTAAACAATCCCTCGTAGTATCAAAGCAACTTTGATCCTTCTTATCAGCCTCTCTTCCTTCTAATCACTGTGCTCTGCAGAAGAACATGAAGATTGTCATTAGGAAGCATTCCACTGGTGAAAAGGAATGAAAGACTCTCAAAGACTCAAAGTAAAACAAAATGAAAGCAGCCGAGCAAAGAGCTGCACCGTTTTTTTTTTTTTTCAATGAAACCCACATGAGCGGAACATAATCATGAAATGCCGTATGCATAAAGTAATGTGCATAACCTATTTTTTTATATAAGTGTGAAATAAAAACGGCACAGTTTCATGTCTCATTAGTTTTAAATGGAATTTCACTTGCTTTCTGTCTTGCTTTCTTATTTTCTGTGCCATGTTTTTGATGAAACGGAGCACCACGCTGCTGCTTAATTTTGCTTTTTTCTTGCTTCGCTATTAACTGTGTCAAGAATGATCTGCATCACTAATAAAAAGTAAATTGACTGGCGCTTTTTTGTTGATTGTTGCAAATGAAAAGGGCCACAATAATCAATTGAGAGGAATTTTCCCAAAAACTGCCATATTGCGGTACACTTGATGTCAATCAGCTTTCATTCTTAAATAGATACTTTTTCATCAAGTCTTAATTAAAAGATAACACCCAAGAGACACTGATATAGTGCTTGTGCTGTAATTTTCAGTCATTTGCAGTCTCCCAATGTTTCCCTTTTATCTCTTTCTTTCATTTTTTTGCCCTATTTTTCTTTCAGAGTACTTTTAAGTTCAAATCCGAGAGTGATATTCATCTAGCTGAGCATCACAAGCAGGTGTTGTATGACGGCAAACTGGCAGGCTACATCGCCTTCACCTATAACGCCAAGGCCACAGATGCCCAGCTTTGCCTGGAGTCCTCCCCTCGAGAAAATGCCTCCATCTTTGTGCACTCTCCACACGCCCTTATGCTGCAGGTCAACTGCCTCGCCCTCACTCTGTGCACTCTTCAACAAGCACTGATGCATTCATTCATGCAGGCCAGATATTTTGAACACTCGGTCAGTAAAAATGTGTGCTGATGGGTTTTACATTTTCCTCACAGGATGTGAAAGCCATCGTGACTCACTCCATCCACAGTGCTATCCACTCCATCGGTGGCATCCAGGTGCTTTTTCCACTTTTTGCTCAGCTGGACTATCAGCAGCAAAGAGACGGCCAGGTGGAAACTGCAGTCTGGTAAGAAGTGAAGCATTTTTATAGCATTGTAGCACAATGGAGCAAAAATAAAGATTTTAGTTTGAGCCTGAAAATGTCATGAAGGCTTCAAGTTTTAAAAGTCAATTTTAGATTTATTTCCATGATTATTTCTTTTTTCAATCTTGATAAAAACATGTATACTTTAAAACTGCACCAGTGGTGGAGCTAGAACATTTATATGGGGAAGGGCAGGATGGGGCAGAAGACTTTATAAGGGTGGCAAATGGGAACAGCAGTGGATGGCCAATACAAATGAAAGCATCAAAAATGTGTTTTAAAATTGTTTTATTAACGTTATCAATATTGAAATTGGCAGTTCTTGTAGCTGATGTGCTGTTGCTTTTATTGATGATTTTTTGTTTTGATCTCTGTCAATAATTGTATTAATATTGACTTCAAAATGAGGGGGCAAAATGTTATGCAGGTGGGGCAGCTGCTCCCCTTGCCCCCCGTGGCTCCACCCATGAACTTTAATGAAAGGATTACTGTATGAGATGGCAAACTAAAAGAAGGGCTGCATAAACTAAAGATTTTCATCCATCTATAATTATTTTGGATTGTCAGCGCTTATTATCACCTTTCAAAGGGTGTGACAATTCACTACCGAGCAAAGTGCAAGTGAGAAATGGATAAAAATGTCTCTGATGGGTAGGTCTATTTCAGGGGTTTGCAACCTTTAACAATAAAAGAGCCATTTGATCCTGTTTCTTAATGATCAAAACCTTTTATAATAAATATGAATGATATGTCTTTTTGGGCATGAATAAAAACAGAAATATAGAGAAACTATAATTTTCTCAAAATGTGACGTTTTGAATTCAGACAGAAGCTTGTATGACTTCTTTTCAAAATAAGTCTTCCTACGCTAAGCAGGATCATGCAATGCAGCTGCAAAATAGTTTAAACAACGCAAAATAAAAGAGGCATTTTCTCCTGTCATGGCTACTTTGGTTAGCCATCAGCCTTGTTTCTTTCCACTATGTTATCCTGAACATAACCATTGGTGTGCAGCATAAAAGGATCTGTATGATGTCAGGATCAGGATGTAAAAACCCTTTCATAGTTTGTCAGCTAGGTGCATGTCAACCATACATTTTGAAACTTGACTAATCTAAATTAAATTAGTGTTAATTTTTTATCCCTTACTTTAAAAAAAATACTCATATTTTTTGTCACCCAGAGAGCTACTTTGGAGGGGTAAAAGAGCCTTCGGAGCCTCAGGTTGCAGAACCTCTGTCTATATTAATCTGAACTTGGCTTGTTTAAGTGCCCAGACTTACCCAGCTGGACCTCTTCTCTATGGCATATGAATGTCTGCTGGAGAAATAATGTGTTTGAGATTTTCTGTATCCTGTAACAACATTCCTAAAGCTGTAGGGCACTTGTCATCTTATTGCCTTGCTGTTTCCAATCCTTTTCATTCCCATCTTCCTGAGCTGGTCTGTTTGAAGCTTCAGGCTGCAAGTTCTTCCCAAATCCCTTGTTAGTTTAATGACATGGATGGACGCCTGAAGCTCTCGTGATTCCTCTCAGCTTTGTGTGCCTCTTCCTCCCTCGCTTCTATGCTAGCATCTTCGACTCCCACCATACACTTTTACTAAATATGCTTTTGTCCTTCCATTACATCCCGCTTTGAAGCCCGTTGAGCTTTAAAGTTCAAAGCTCCTGCGACAATTAACTCCCTACTTTTCTGAAGAAGTTTCTGCTTTGAACGACACCCCCAGATAGGGATTTTTATAATATCTCCTTCATTTTTTTTCTGATGTTGTTGCCAACTTAAAGTCCAAGCGGGGCTGGTACAACAGATCAGTGAGTTGTGCTCTGCCAAATTGAAAGAATTTTCTGCTTGGAGTAAAGGATCAGGGGGAAAACATGGGGTGTGGGGAGTTGAGTGTTGCCCGGTCCTAACTGATTCCCTCTGTAGCAGCGTAAGGTAGCAGAAAAAGAAACTCACTTCTAGGACCACAAAATGGGTGAATGTGGATGGTTCTGTGTATACGCACAGGAAATGACACATCACATGCACAGGATTGTGTCTTTGTTATTGTTGCCATAGAGTGGAAACCACCAGAGTGATGTCATTAAGTATCGTCACTAAGCCTCTGCCACTCAGCTGTAAGACTGTTAGACTGAAAAGCAACAGAACAAAGAAAAAGAAAGCTTTCACAGCACTTCTTTGGACCTTTGAACCCCCACCCCAGCTCCACCACTCAGACCCTGCAAGGTTCATCACAAAGACCACCCTTTGGCCCTATAAAACCCAGGAAACCAAACATTTTTCCCACTGAATTAAATAGGGATAAAGGGGGGAGCTAAAATCCCTTGCTGATTGCTGACATCCTCTGAAAATGACCTTGTGGTTCTGCCTATGCCACAGTCTCTCCTTATGCTGTTGTAGCTGAACACCCAGTCCAATGAAAATTGTATTTTTGGTGTTTTTTCTCTTCTTGTTTCATTTTTCTCATAATGGAGAACACATAAAATATGTCCAAGTATTTCTTTATTCAAATCGTGATGGATAAGGAGCAGATGATTACCTGTGGTTTATGACGCAGCAACTGCCATGGGCTGAACAAAGGGCTGATTGGTGGAGGCTAAAAGTCCCGCCCACAACTCAGATTTCAATAAATTTCTAATAAATTTCTAAATAAATTTCAATTTCTAATGAGCTCCTGACGCTCTGCGGAAACTATGCCTTGAAAAAAGACAAAGACTTTTTGATTTTGGCTAAAATGGTATAATCATAATTATTTAAAAAAAAAAAAAAAAGCACGACCCCGAAAACTCATTTACAATTAAAAAAATATATAGTTAGAATGGGACTTAAAGGAAATCATTTCTTCAGTAACTTTACATTTCTTCCAAAAACTCATCCTTAACTTTCTTTTGCCTTTTCACAGTGAGTAATCTTTTTGTACAATGACTTGATACAGTGTTTTTATTTTTGCAGTGCCACTCTCCTTGCTTTTCTGATAGAGCTGCTTAAAAGCTCTGTGGTTATGCAGGAGCAGATGCTGGGTGGAAAAGGCTTCTTGGTAATAGGGTACCTGCTGGAGAAGGTATAGTAATATCTCCATATGTACCTTCCCACTGTCTTTCTTCTTTTAATTACCAGTACTCGGGCACACGGATGATGAGCTGTTGTGTTGAAAATCACAATTGATCAAATATCACTTCTTCTCTCACAAGTCTGTCATAGAAAATTTGTGGCACAAATTTTAATCTGCGGGCAAAACTTGTATTTATTTTCCTTAGAACCTGCAGGAGAAGTTGTATGGTTGAAACTGTGCAGTTTTGTTGAGTGCTCACTGAATCTGAGGCTGTAAAACCCTGCCCGTCTCTCAACCCACACGTGTCTTGATGTGTGTAAAATCAAAGCAACACTTTTGGTTTTGCCTGTTGCTAGGTCCTGAATCTGTGTTTGAACTAAGGAAAGCCAGAAAGGGAACATCTCCAACAATTTTATGTCATTATTTATTTATTTGTTTGGGAAGCAGATGCAGCAGACTTTCCCCACCCAGAGTACTGGCTCTCCTGCATCTCTGAGAAATGAGTCTACTTTGTCACATGGGAACTTGCCTGCCTGCTGCTTTTAGACGCTGTAAACCAACAGCCAGGCACCTGAGCTGTCGTTTCTGCTTCCTTCCCTCCTGTTGTCAGCTTTCACACTTTCAAATATTGCACCATCTGTTCAAGATCTGTTTATACCACACCTTCCCTCACTCCTCTGCCTTGATTTTTACGTTTTCCCCTGCATTCACAAAGTCCCCATCTGGACCTGCCAGCAGGCGCCAGACATGGACAGAGTCGTTACTCATCAAAAGAGGAATTGTCTTATAAAAGACAACTTGTTTACCTGTTTTATTTTTTGTTCAAAACTAATTTATAAATCACTTTACAGATGGTTAAACTAGTTAATTATTACTAATCACTTAGTAATCACCAATCATGAGTCTGAAAAGGACTACATTGATAGAAACAGAAAATGAATGTCAATCCGTTTTCCAAAGACTGGGATTGACATTGCAAAATATTCTCATCTATTTTTTTTTTCTACACTGTATAGTTGCAGATTTTACATTTTAACTTTTTAAAAAATCCAGTTTTGTCAAAGATACAGATTTTATTTATCTTTTACTTTGTGGCAAAGTTTTTTCTAGCTTTAGCTACAGCTACTTAAAAATAAAATGTATGTAAAGGACCATAGTTACTGAAAAGAAATAAATGCTTACAGCAACAGGTCTTGGTTATATTCCTTATTTAACAAGAATGTATGCCTCTTTCTTTAGTCCTCACGCGTGCACATCACCCGACCCGTGCTGGAGCAGTTCCTGTCCTTTGCAAAATATCTTGATAGTTTGACACTGGGAGCCCCAATGTTGAAGCAGCTGTGTGACCACATCCTGTTCAATCCTGCCATTTGGATTCACACCCCTGCCAAGGTGAGCACCTGTGGGTATTCCAGAGTCTCTAAGAAGTGTCAAGCAAAAACCCAGGAGATCACTACATGTTGTAATCAAAGTTTAACATTTAAAAATTCTCTCCAAGTTGTTCCACAAAAAAAATTGCTTAAGGAGATGATGCACATTATTAAATGACAGAAATTTTACAGTCATATGTCTTTTCCCTGCTTAAATTTTGATGCATTGCCATCACTTGAGGGATTCTCTAAATAATTCACAGTGATGTTAAATATTTCTTTTTTTATTTTCTTTTTTTTTTAACTTTTTATTCAGGCTAGTGTTTCTATGCATGTGTAAAAAAAGCTCGAAACCCAAGCCCCTCATTATTTAATGGTCCCTTTTTTGTTAATTTTGTGACTATTTATTAAACTACATGGAAATTAGAGTCTAATTCCCATGGGGCGCAATGAGCTACCCTTCGCTCTACTGCTTAACTAAATAACCACAAGGGTGCTCAATTCTGGGTATCCTTGCCGCTCCCTAGCCTGGACAGAATACAGGGTTGGGTCAGGAAGGGCATGCGGCATAAAAATCTCCGCCAAACCACCTGTGCGAATCAGTGAGGCTGACCTCTAAAGCCATTTCCCCAAAGGTGTACAACATTTATGAAACTATTCCTGCGAAAGCTTTTTAAGTGATTTTATATTTCGAAAAATAGAAAATATGTTACAAAAAAGGACAATAAGTCAGTTATAGTATTGATAGGCTTTTTTTTTCTTTATTTCCTGTAAAAATTGTGTTCATCAACTTTCAAACAAAAACTCCCCCAAATAAAACAAATGTTTGCTACAAGCTACACTAAAGCTACTAAAACCTGAGTTTGGAGATGCGTTAACTGTGCTTTCATGTTTCATCTGCTTCGGCAACAGAAGACACATTGTCCACCACATTGTCTCGCCTTATATTAGTGTTGTCTTGGCTAATTTGAGATGAGGTGCAATCAATAAGCAGCCTGTCCTTCTCTCTGTGGAGGTGAACAACTGCAGTAATCCATACTAGCTCACTGCTTTCCCAGCCTTTTACAACACTGGAGTGAATAAAATGTGAGGGACGTTCATAAGGACATCACTAATTTATTTCACACTTTGGTGAAAGAAATTTAAAATGTAACAACAGATTTATAGCCTTGAATGTCCAAAACTAATAAATGCTTTTGGTAATTTTGTTGCTGTCACAATTCTATATTCAGACGAACAACAGGAGCTGCTCTCCATGTTTGTAGGGCCAGAGCTTACGCATTCTTGAAGATTTTTTATTTTTCTCCCCCCCCCCATTTTTTTGTTAAAAGCACATCACCAAGAGACATACCTTTCACCTGGGACAAAATGCCCCAGGCTGGAAGAAAGCAATGTTTTATATTTTCCAAGTTGTAGACAACATTAAATGCATCCTATTTACCTTACTGTTTCTCTTTCCTTTCTATTTTTGGTTTTCATTAAAAATAATGAGCCATGAAACATGAGGTGGTGTGTTATCAAAGTAGCCAGTGCATTTAATGGGGACAAATCACAAAGGAATGAAAGAAAGAGGTAAATGTCTGAAAGCGCATACCACTGACCATGTTCACCAGTGGAAGATAGAAAAATTGAGAGAGGCCTTTGGAACAGAAATGACTTGAAGCATTCTAGCTGCAGTGACTTTGAACAGTCTGCTTTTTTTATGAGGTGACCACAGAGTACAGATGTTTTTTTTTGTTTGTTTGTTTCTTTTACTTCTAAAAAGCTTCCAGCAGTATGTGTGCAAAGCTAAAACAAACACATTAGTCAAAGTGTACACATATGTTTTAGGTATTTTTGTTGTGATAATTATTCACTCTTTTTGTAACATAGTTCTTAGATGCTGGGTTCAGTCCACATTTGCATCCTCCAGTTGGGTCATGTTTCAGCTATTTTTTTGTGATAATAATGTAAGCAATCAACGTTTTTGTAATTTTTTAGAAATAACCTACTGCTCGACTGTTTTAAATTCTGATATTGGTCTATCACGATACAATATAAAAATATAAAAGTCAAACTTGTTTTGATTGAGAAAATATCTTATAGTTATGTCTTGAAGTTCCCATGTCAACTGGACTTAAAATTGTCTTCCTTGAAACATTTCACCACTCATCCAAGTGGCTTCAAGAGTCTCATGCTGTGTACACACTGGACATATGATGTCCGTTCCAGAACGCGCCAAACTGACATTCTTGAATACAGTTTTAATCTGGTGACTTTAAGTATATGGTGCGCGCACACTGTATGCTTAAAGTCACCATATGTTGACTATGAATCCTATCGTCAACCACACCCAATACGAGCGCACGTACTCACAGTTGGAAGAGGCTTTGTGGAAAATATCAAGCGGTGCAAATTTCTCAAATCTTGCTCTAGGCTTATTCTTTCACAGCTCTATTCTGTTATGTGAAAGATTTGGTGTCATAATTGTGGCCAGACAAAAATGGCAATTATTAATTTCTCCTTCATGATCAATTTTCAAACGGGTGGCACGTCTAGGTTTTGAAAAAGATGCTAACCATACCACTACCTCTGAGTCCCTGATTGGTCAAAGTTCCACTGGTTAAACTTTAACGTGCGTTTGATGGCCGTGCGTATTGTACGTAGAGCCTGAAAACGGGCTCGCGTAGTGACGTGTGAATGGGCATGTTTTGAACGCAGAAGCCCAAAATGCAGATATACGTGCATTTACATACACTTGTCATTGGAATTGGTCACTCAAATGCACATTTTCGAGCCCAGTGTGAACAAAGCTTTCTTAGGTACTGGGTTCAGTCCATATTTGTATCCTCCAGTTGGGTAATTCTACAAATGGATGGTTCAATAAAGGGAAACAAAGAAAATCAAACGGAGTGAAACACTTCTCCTCTTATAATCCCCCATAGCCCCATCATAGTTTTGTTGGGTGTTGGCACACTTGAGTTTTGTATTGGAGTATTGGAAGTAATGAAAATGCAGCATACTACTAACTGGAGGATGCAAATGTGGACTAAACCCAGCACCACTTAGACTGTAGAAGCCACTGATCAATATTGAAATATTTAAAAAAAGATGATTTTAGGTCCAGTTGAGAACCAGAATGAGAACCTTCACTGAGAATCTATGGGTATGAATTGTGACAGTAAAATGTCTCTTTCTTTTTTCCTTTTCTCAGGTACAGCTCTCTTTATATACGTACCTATCTGCCGAATTCATTGGCACAGCAACCATTTACAGCACAATTCGCCGCGTCGGGACAGTCCTTCAGCTCATGCACATGTTGAAGTACTATTACTGGATCACCAATCCAGCAGACAGCAGTGGAATTGCTCCAAAGGGTCTTGGTGAGCATATCTAATTTCACTTTTTTGTTGTTTGCTTGCTTTTTTTTTGTTTGTTTTACAAGGAAATAGCTTATTTGGGCTGCTGGGTATATTATTATTTTTTCCATCCATCCAAAGCTTATGCAAGTACTTTTTTTGGAGGGGGGGCTGGGTGTTAATCTATTCACAAACTCTGTGTGCTGTCACAAACCTGCAATCAAAGTGCCTCGAAATGGCAGCAGCTCGCCCACGTTTGAGATGACTCTTCTCTGCATAGTTGTTGGGACCCCGGCCATCTCGGGAAATGACAGTGAGACAGACGCAGTATATCGACATTGTCATCCCAACAGGGTGCTCAGTGTGGGTGTAGTATCTCTGAAACGTCGCCCAGGAGTGTAAAACAGCATGCTGCCAAGCAAACTGAGCAGGGAAAGGAAGTGTCCTTGAACTGTCATTTCCCTGTTACAATCCATTATTCTTTTTTGAAACTACCTTCGTTGTAAGGTTGTTTTATATTGGTCCAGAGAGCTCCGTTTATGCTGCGCCAAGGCTCAATAAAATTTACCTGCTGAAGGTGAAATGCCAAATGATGTTGACGCGGCTCTCTTCACATTGTCAGAAAGAATTTAATACAAGAAGAATATCTTTATTTTGAGTAAAAATAGATGTATGCTTAAAATTTATTAAAGCTGTAGAAGTCACTCACAGGCTCTGCCAGAGGCAGGCTTTGGAGCATTTTGAATGATAATGGTCAAGGACTGGGATCAATTGCCTTCTTTAAGATGGCAAGGGACATTATTGGCTTATTTAAACAAAATATAACTGTCTTTGGATTGTGTCTTAACTTAAAATGACCTGGTTTTGTCCTGCTTATCTACTTTAATATTTTAGAGTGCTTCATATTTTCTTTTATTTTTGCAGAATGAATATAAAACTCTAAAAGAGTCCAATAAAGATGTAACAGATTACTGATGATTACTTTTGAACGATTTTTATTAAGATATTGTGTTGTACTACTGTTTTTGTAATGTTATTTTTAGCTACATTGAAGTTTACAGTGCAACTTTTATAGTGATGGTGTGAAAATTGAGTTGTACTGTGGTGCAGTGGTTAGCACGCTTGCCTCTTTCGATGGTTCAAACCCCGGGTGGGATCTTTCTGTGTGGAGTTTGCATGTTTTTCTCATGTATGTGTGGGTTTTCTCTGGGCACTCCTCACACAGTCCAAAATCATGCTTGTGTATGTTGCCCAGCACAGAGTGGCAACATGTAAGGTGTCCTCTGCTTGATTAAGCAGGTTCGGAAAATGGATGGATGTTAAAATTATCAGTGAATTAGGTGGGAGGTTGATGCTATAAAGTCAGAAGAAGGCATCTCAGTGGGATTTTATGAGGTTGACAACCTTTTTGTTTCTGCTGTGGCTTAGACACTATGTGGTATTTTATAAGAGTTTGCATTGAGATGAACCTCTGCCATTTCCAAGAACCTGCTCACATGTCATGTTGGTTCGGTCTTCAGTAAAAGGAAGTTAAGGAAGGTTATGACAATGGGCATTGAGATAAACTGTTAATCACTTGTGCATTCATTTTACTTATAGAGGTGTAACAAATAATCAACGTAATTGATGAATGAATTATTTTGCTGCGATCCAACCAGATTCATTTGGCAAGTGTTTAATAAAATCCACCTATACCATTATAAAATTGTTTCAAAATGAAATAAATTGTTTATATTGATATTGGAAAAGACCATTTGGATTGAGGAACAGATGTTTTCTTTTTTTATGTGAAAAATCAACAGTGGGCTAGCCTTTTTATGAAACTAAAATGTGAATGGATTTACCATTAATGTTATTTTCTGCACGTGTTTGTTTGGTTTTTGTTAGTGTTTCACCTTTTCATTGCAGCTGATTTAGCTCAACCCTTATTTAAGTTGACATCTGTCTGTATTCAGTCTTGGTTCACTTTGTATACTCACCCATTGTTTGTCAGTTCAGCTTGCTCCTTTGGGTTTGCTTTCATCCTTTGGTGTTTTTTGGGTTATTGAATCATTAGACTTTTTGACTCGTGTCTGAGCCTCTTTCCTTGCATGTGGGTCCTCATCGACCAGCCCGTGATAATTAATTCTGAGTTACTTGTTTGTTTGTACACATATTTAATTTACACTTTATTATCTTGTAAGAAATACAAGGAATCTGGAAAACCTTACCTGCACTGTTCAGTACCTCTGAGTTATACTGGTTAAACTTTTGGCTATAGATGTCCAGGATTGATTTTTGGTTAGGGAATTGGATCGTTCAAAATGAACAAGTATCAACTATGATTCGTATCGTCAACCACAAGTCATGATATGAGTCAAATCGTTAAAATCAGTCGCTTCCCCCCTGATGGATTGGACTCTTGATGTAAGTTTCTGTCTGCAACCTCGACATGGTTGTGGATCTAGCGTCTTGACTCAATGAACTGAATATGCACATTAAGATCACATATATGCTCTGATTGGGAACAATGTGGGCATAGACGGGAGATCCTAATAAGGAAGTCTGGTCATTGCTTTTCAAACTTCATGTGATGAATTAAACTATGAATCTAAGCTTCTCACTAAACTTCCACCTTAGCTTTCCTTGAGATTTCACGTAAAAGTCTGTGTGGGTTTTAGCAAGACCTCTGAAAAATGGATCATTTTCCCACAGTAAATAATTTTTTCATTTACCATAGCAGGGCACTTTTTCTCTTTGTCTTAACTGAGAAATGGCACAAACACAAAAGGGGAAAGGGGAGAGGGAGGCAGGCAAATAATGAAGTGTTGAATTATGTGACAGAGCATTTGAAACAGATCTCCTGCAGCTATTCGTTTTTTATCTGAAAGAGCATCCTCCTTTATTTTCCCTGCAGGTCTTGATAAAAAATGCAATATAATTAAAGCCATGTATCATTTGGTTATAACTCAGAATTGCTTCCATCATTCATAGACAGGGGCTCATCCGTCAACTCCCCCCATCCAGCACCATGTTCCCACAGCTGGCAGACTATTTTTTTTTTAACCCACTCTCATGAACTCTGTCTTCCTACTATTTCTGTTTAACTTTACAGAGATAAGTAAGATGGACACAATTGCAGCTTGACTGGTCACTTAGTTCAATGCTGTATTCCCCTGCCGTATAATGGTGTCACAAAGACTTTACACTAGTATCCCTCAACATATCAAGAGAATATCTCCAGTTAATTAACAAGGAATTGCTTGTTTGTATTGAGTCACAGGTCTTAAAACATGGGAGTATTTCAGTTTACAGTCTGGACTGTGAAATAAAAAAAAAGAATTGGTACTATCCTATCCTGACACAAGAGACAGAACAAAGTTTTGTGAATCCTATAGGTTTGACTGGAGGTTTAGGTTTTTCCATGTTGTTTGTCTTTGAGTCTTATTTGTTTCCCAGACTTGGCTCCATTTATTTTTACTATATCTGTGATATTATTCATAACTAAAGTTGCAGTCAAAGGACAAGAAAAAACACTCAGGGTATGTGACGCGCATTCAAAAACATACTAAACTGAATACGCATTTGGCCCTTGGTGTTTACACTGGACAAACATGGTCAGGTGTGCCGCGGAAAATTACGAATTTTCGCTGATTTATAAATATTTATCATCAACAGGAAATCAACTCTTTGTTCATCAATAAAGCCTTAGGTTGATGCGGTTTAAAACAAATTGTAACTTTTAGGAAAACTAGCTGCAAAAAAAAAAAAATGCACGCAAGACATCAATACAGACTACAGATTTTCACTTTTTTGTAATTTTTGGTTGCTGGTATGCTGCAGGATTTTTGTCAAGTAAAAAGTGTATCTTGGTTCCAAAAAGGTGGAAAAATATTGCATTTAAGAATGGAGGTCATCTTCTCTTAAATCACATTGTATAAGCTAAACAAGGAGGATAGCTTATACTAATGAACTAAATAATCAAGAGCGGTTTCCTTTCAGCACTTCTTTTTTTTTTTTAATGAGAAGTTTTTCCAGAGAGGTTAAATGTCATTTTTAGAAGGTTTTAGTTAGAATCTAAAATGAACATTATTCTTGTTGTCTGGAGTTTGTTACTGGTCACTGACTAAATTGCTTTTTTAATAATTTCTTTATTTTTGCACCCTGGAGAGGCAGGAAATGATGCAATCTATGAATGAGTAACACGAGTTTTCCCAGCTCCTGAGCATAACTGTGGTAATAATGTTCCAATCATCTCTTCCATGTCAGGCGCTGTCCCTGCACTGGGTTCGCTGCTCTCTTGCTATTAATCACCGCCGGCATGCCTCAGCATTAGCTTTGCTCCTTCAAGCTCATGGAGATTCATCCTTTATTACTTTCACTGGTGAAAGGATCAGGATGGTCAGCTGTCTGCTACCATTATATTTGTCATCATAACACAGTCATAACTTCAAGGAAGCATGTGTTCAGTCGAGGTGAAGGTTGGAGTTTATCAGCACTGGAAAGAAAAGGCAGCCCTGAGCAAAGTGGCCAATTTTCTCCGAATTGCTTCTGCGGTTTTATTTGACCTAGTTACTGCCGTGTAATAACTCCACAGTTGGAGAAGATATTGTGAGTATCTTTTCAGATGGGCTGTTGAGCAGGAAAAATAAAAAGTGAGTTAACACACTTGAATTTATTACCAAAGTCTCTTTTCTGTGTGACTGAGATCAAACATGATTTAAAATAAAATGTTATCCCTATATGCTAGGTTCTCTGGTACGTTTGAGTTTCATGAATATGTTGATGCATTTTACTTTTTGCACCATCAACTCTGAGATAAAGTTATTGAGCTTATAATGCCATTAGCATTCTTTATCAACATGGATTGTCTAATTGGCTCATCTGATGCACTAAAGTGTTTGTAGGACAGATAGATTAAATGTGGGGGTATCTTCAAGGGTTGAAACGTGACCTTAAACTGGCAGAGGAGTTCTGGATAGTTTTAATGAGGTGTTGCCCGGTGTGATGGACAGCTGTGACTAAGTTGACCTTGGGCTGATTGCCTAGCCACTGTGTTGTGGCCAAGGCTTCCTGAGAGACACTGAGTTTAATGTGGCATGGATGATAAATAAATATGGGACGGATGCACCTAATGACCTTACCTTGACTTTAGGTATATGTGCAAAAAAAACGATAATTATTGTCGAAGATTTTGCCTTCCAATGTGAATTTGCACATGGAGATTGATCAAACCTGCAGTTGTCTGATGGCGTTTCTTTCTCTTCTGTTTTCCTCCAAAGTGTTTACCTGTTCATTAGCTTCTCTCAAATTGCAGATGGTCCAAGACCAACACAGAAGGAAGTAACTTCTCTGCGGGCGTTCATTCTGCTTTTCCTCAAGCAGCTCATTTTAAAGGTATGTTCCACCAGTTTTCACACATTCATCACAGTCTCACACTTGACATGGGGAAATGGAGATCGTGCCAGTTTTACCCGGTTTAATAACTTCTGCTAATCTGAAAACCATCTGTGCCATCAAATAATAATTAAAACTTTGATTTTTTTTTTTTTTTAAGGAGAAATAAATGTTTAAATTTGGTACTTCATCATTTCAGTAAAGATGCCAAACATGTTTTTTCCAGCACTACAAATGAGACTAATTGCTTTTCGTCTCTGTTTCTATTATTGTGATTGAGTGAAGGCAGCACCTCCCTTGTTGACAGAGGCCAAGCATAGAAAATGAGAATTCTTCAGCCCTAAAACTGATTATCTCTTAACTAAAGGAACAAATACAGTACTGGACCACTTATTAAACATTTAATAGAGGTCTTCAGGCTTTTATGCTGGGTAGTTTAAGCTGACAAGTCACTGCCCACCCCCCAGCATGCCAAGTCTCAGCAGATAATTATACTGTCACATTTTGTAACTGGTGACCAATGGAATGGAAGAATGAAGAAGCATTTTGACAGCTTTTATTTTCATTTTTTTGCTTTAACTCTTTGCTGAAAAAAAAAAAAGAATAACAAACCCAGCACAATTACATTATTTTTAAACAAAAAATATGAAATTACATTCTGGTTTTCTAAAGGTTTAGCAAATTAACATTTCTATTTACTCATTTTTTCCATTAGTTTAATTTGTACAGCATTTAATGCTTGAAATTAATTTCTTATTTTTGATTTCTTTTAGGATCGGGGTGTGAAGGAGGATGAATTACAAGGCATCTTGAACTATTTGCTCACAACACATGAGGTACATGGGATTTTTTTATATTCAAAATAACTTACATTCTTTTTAGTTTTAGTAATTTCATAGTAAAACGTTGAAGGCACTCATGTTTTGGCCTCTTGCCCTTCATTTAGTTTATTTAAGTATCTTAAGAGGTAAATGTAAGTGTTAGAGGACTGTGCAACTGTTTTGATTTTACTTTTTGTATAACAAGGACAAGCTGAATGCCCCTCCTTGTTCATTGTGGGTCTATAGACAAGACCCTTCACGCTGCTGCCTATCTGGGTCTCCCTGTGCCTTGAAAATACAGGGTTTTGTTAGGAATGGCATCCAGTGTAAAAACTGTCTGCCAAACCACCTGTACAAATCAGTGAAAGCTCATTCACTGTGGCGACCCCTAACGGGATAAACCGAAAGGTGAAAAAAAAAATTGCAGGTTTTGATGAAATATTGTCTTTCAGTCAGTGTTCTTTGCTTCTCAGTTGTCCCTATATTGGAATAACCAACTTATTTTCACATAGAGGTTTGCTGTTGGGCAGCCACATTCCAACTTCAGAAATTTTGCTTCTTAGTAGACCTGGAAGTGTTTTTTGATACCAGTGAATGAAACTGAAAAACGTTTCTGGGTGGATGCCTGGACACCTTGGTTCTGATCTATGCTCCCTTTTGTACTTCTGCACCCTTGATAATAGCAGATCCAGCAAATTACGTCTTAATATAGAACAAACTGCACAGTGAACAAGCTGTATTCTGTTCCCTTTTGTGCTCCTCCATGTCCGTAATTATCTTCCTATCTGGCTTTGCCTTTCAGGATGACAATCTGCATGATGTGTTGCAGTTGGTGGTGGCTCTCATGTCTGAGCATCCAGCTTCCATGATCCCTGCTTTTGACCAGAGAAATGGAATACGGTGAGCCCCCCAGGGAAGACTAAAGACATGCTGTTTAGGCACAAAATGAACAGGCATCTTCTAGCATCAATCTAAACACTTAATTCTTTGGCTGTCGCTATGCGCCTGTAATGCATGAATAATTCATAAATTGAGGAAAGAGAAAAGCAACAATGTTGCCACATTGGTTTCACAATATTGAACTATCAAACTTGCTGTGCGTGATCTTTAAAAAAATCAAATATGCACACTTTGTGTGCGCTTCCAAGAGCTGTTTTCATTAAGAATTACATTCAATGTTAATGCAAATTTGTTCTTGTAAAAAGAGGCTGGCAGCCAGCTAGTTCTGGGCTTTTCAGTGACAGCCATGTCTCTGAAGGCCAGATTTTGCTGATGTGTGTTTGTTTTAGGGTAATCTACAAGCTCCTGGCCTCCAAGAGTGAAAATATACGTGTGCAGTCCCTCAAAGTCCTTGGCTACTTCTTGAAGCACTTAGGACACAAGTATGTAATCCATTCCTTAAATGTAACTAGCAGGTTTTATTCCCCCTCCAATGTTTAGCTTCAGCACTAATGCAGTGACCATAGCAACTCCAGAAAGGTAAAAAACAATGAGTGCTTATAGAGTCATAAATCAGGTTTTAAATTCATAGAGATGAGTCATCTGCTCCTGTGTCATGGTAATCTAAAGACGGTTGACAAGGTGCCAGTTCTGCAAATTACCATGCTCTCCTTTGTGGTACACTTCAGTTTCTTGGCGTTGTGCCCAAATTTCTTTAATTCCCATTAGAGAATAGTGGGTGAAGGTCAACCCAGAGTCCCACAGAGCAAAATAAATAATAAACCACACACTGCTATGGGAGCAGATCAACTTTTTTTGCTTTGTGTTAGAAAGCAGAGATGACGACTCTGACCAGAACATTCCTAGATAACCAAAAATGTAGATTAAAGAGCTGATTTTGAGGGGAATGTACTTTAAGTTCAAGCTTTAATAAGTGCATGTCTCTTGTGGCTCAAGTTGGGAAAAAAAATATATGTGTAATTTTAAAGATGCCAAAGGACAATTCTGGAACTCGTTACATTTGTATGCGGTTCTTTAGGGTTATGGCCACTTTAAAACCACTGACACCGTTTTATGCCCATTGTCACATGCACCTGTTGACCTGCATGGGGGCTGCGGGTTTTGGGTTGTCCGGGCCCATAGAGGGTCATAGATGGGAGAGGCCGCATATCAAAAGGAACGCGGGTTTGCCTTGCAGTTCCCTTGAGACTCATACGACCACCTTAACCCATAAGACCCATTTTTTCTTTAAAATAAAATAGTGTATTTTACCACAAACTAAGTTAACCACAGAATTAATTTTTATGAATGTACACTAATGTCACCATGGGTTCTTATGTGTTGGCCAATCGATCTTAATATATCGGTTTTACAACAAGGATTGGCTTGATATGGCAAGTAGCACTAAAATACTGTATCTAGCTCACAAAACAGAGCATTTATAAAGGACATTTTGGATTAGTAGTATTAGAATGAAGCATATGTGCTTCTCACTGTCTTGTCTTTACAATAGTGTTGTGCTTAATATTTTCATTGAACGACATTTATCTAAGTTCTTGAGCTTTATTTATTAAAAAAAACATGCAGACAATATGAGAATGACATTCCCCTGTTTGGTCAAACTAATATAGCTTTATTTGAACACCTTTGCTTTGTGTTTCAGAAGTTTTCCTTTTCTAAAACTCCCATTTGTGCAGACAGACGGGGAGGAAAAGCTTCTTATGCTCAAATGTTCAGATGCCCTGTGACTATTTTGTATATTTGTAATGTAATCACAAAAAAGAAGTTAAAGTGGAAGTTATAGGCCGATAACAACTGTGTGGAACAGAGTTGGCAATTATAGCTATAGTCCTTGTGCTGCTTACAGGTGCAGTTTGTAATTGTTGAACCCATTTACCTTAGTTTTACCTTTGTATCCTGGAGCCATTCTTGACAGGCTAACGTCATTATCTAATGCATGTCAACCAATTATATCCCATTTGTGATGGCAGATATTTCCTGACCTTTTCTTTTTTTTTTTTTTATCCAACACTAATAGCTGCCGTGGGTGAAAACAGGGAAGCAAGCTGATGACGCTTTTATTTATTTATTTTTTTTCGGGTAGCTTAGAAAGTTCTGACATGCTGTTTTACCATTTCAATTGTTTGTGTGTGTATCTATAGAAGGAAAGTGGAGATCATGCATACACACAGCCTTTTTACTCTTCTGAGCGAGAAGCTCATGATCCACACCAACACTTTGTCTGTCACTATATACAACACTCTTTATGAGGTAAGAACATATTTAACGTTCACATCGTTGGCAATACTCTTATACTGGTGTCTATGTACAGATGTTCTTTCTGTTACCTGCTCTAGATCCTGACAGAACAGGTGTGCACCCAGGTGGTTCACAAACCTCATCTTGAACCTGATTCCACTGTGAAAATTCAGAATCCAAGTATGCGTCCTGAGTGTTGCAGTTTTGTCTTTTCTTGTTCATAAATGTGAGTTATTTCATTAAAACTAACAGAAAGTGTGTTTGTTTCTGTTTGCACAAATGTTGTGTCAGTGATTCTCAAGGTGGTTGCAACTTTATTGAAGAACTGCGCTCCGAGCTCTGAGCTGATGGAGGTTCGGCGGCTCTTCCTTTCAGACATGATCAAGCTTTTCAGCAGCAGCCGGGAGAACAGACGGTGAGCAGACTTTAATCACTTTTTACTCAGTAATTATTGATTAAATATTTTACATAGGGGTCAATTTTTTTTCCCCTACAATTGATGCTACATAATCTTTAGAGCAAATGATTTGCAAATGATTATTTGTGGTATTTTTAAGAATTAGGAAACTATTGACTGATCAATATTTTACCTGAGAATAATAGATAGTTGGTGCATATGAAATGTACAATTTTAAAAAAATTTCAAAAAGAAAATTTGTGTAAACATTTTTTTGCATAACTTCAGAAAATTCATGACCTAATAAATGTATTTACATATTTAAACCATATAAATGTTAGCACCTTCTTAGTTTCTAAAGATCTTTTTGTATGAAAGTGAGCCAAATAAAAAAAAAAATCGTTTGTTATCTTAACATAATGTCTTAAACTAGTAAATAAGCTCAAATGCTAAGATATAATTTAGTACTCTTGAAATTACTTTAACTGTGTGCAACAAATGTAAACAGTCCCATAATTAAATGCAATTAAACGCAACTATACCACTAATTTCTTTAAAAAAATTCTTTAAAAAGGTCCATAAAAGCTGCTGCAGATTACTTAATCACCACTCACTCCTTTATTCATAATAAAGTGCAGGGTAGTGACCATGGGGCACAGGTAGAGGAGTCATCATCTTATCGAAAGATCCAAAAACCCAGTTTGGACACTGCAGTCCCTGCTTGGTTTGCCTGTATATGGCGTTGTGAGTGGATGGACCAGAACAAAATGACTGTAAACTGCTTTGGATAGTAGAAAAGTAGCCGTTTAAGTACACACTTTTGACCATGAAAGGATCAACTTTGGAACAATCAATGTTTCCTCGTGATTCGGGGGTATGTGTCTATTGCAGGTGTCTGCTGCAGTGCTCCGTGTGGCAGGACTGGATGTTTTCTCTTTGTTACATCAATCCTAAAAACTCAGAGGAGCAGAAAATCTCTGACATGGTGTACAACATCTTCCGTATTCTTCTCTACCACGCTATTAAGTATGAATGGGGTGGATGGCGTGTATGGGTGGACACACTCTCGATAGCCCACTCTAAGGTGAGTGTTGTACAACAAAGAGAAACACTGACCTCTGCTGCTGAGGGATACGTTTCTCCTGCAAATCTCCTTTTGAATACCTTTTCCTATAAAATTATCATGAATTGTTTTTTTGTAGGTGACGTACGAGGCACATAAAGAGTACCTGGCTAAGATGTACGAAGAGTATCAGCGTCAGGAGGAGGAGAATATTAAGAAAGGGAAGGAAGGTTTGGTCAGCACCATCTCGGGTCTGTCTGCTCAGACTTCAGGCATCAAGAGTGTCATGGAAATGAAAGAAATGAACGACACCTCCCAAACACCCGAAAGTGAGACGGAATATGAGAGTGCTGAGTCTCGCAACCTGCTGTTATACAGGAGGGGGCCTGAGGAGAGTTTCAAAGGGCCAGATGGAACTGTAGGTGGAGTCAGGGTTGAAGTTCATGACCTTCTGGTGGATATCAAGGCTGAAAAGGTGGAGGCCACAGAGGTTAAGTTGGACGATGCAGACTTTTCCTGTGAAACTTTGGGAATATCTGAAAATGGAGCTCTTGCAGAGGTTGATTCTCTGTTAGATAATGTTTATTGCACTGCAGTGGAAAAGCTCAACAATAATGTCAGCTGTATGTTGTTGCCAAAGAGCAATATGGACGACCAAAATGCAACGCCTCTTATCTCACTGGATGACGAGGACGGCGTCCTGCACAGCAATAACTTCCTGTTCCCTAAAGCTAAAGGCATCATGGAGGACAAGCTGATACCTGATCTCAGTTCAGATGAACCTCTAACTCTTCAGAGTCCAGAGATGCCTTCTCACTCAAGGCCAGATAATGAACTCGGTCTTTTATCTAACATGACAAATACCACTTTACCCGATGTCCCAGTAAAGGGTGAAAAACAGTTGCTCCTTGAAGGTATTAGCTTTCTGACTGCAACCGAACCCAATAACCTAACCGAAGTCCCAGAGGATGCGGATACACCTGACGTGAACCGGTTGACTGACAACACTAGCAGTAGATCAGATACAACAATCAACACTTCTGACTCAGGAAAATTGGAGAATGGCAAAGACAAAGAAAAGATTCGAACAACAGCCACCACACAGGTTAGTATGTATTATTGACTGACATTGACTTCGTTTACAACGGGTATATGGTGTGTTTAGCATATGATGTTCACACTGGACAAAAAGGGAGGGGCTTCTTTTTAGTTTCTTTCTACTGTTTACTAATGCATGTCCACCACCTACAGCTGGTAGATGTTTGGTGTAAAAAGCCGAAGCGCTCCAAGCTTTTTCTTTCACAGCTCCATTCTGATATATGACTAACTTGGTGTTACATAATTCCGGTCGGACATAAACCGCAATTATTAATTTTTCCTCCATTAACCATTTTCAAATGGTTGGTACTTAGTGAGCTAAAGGGGACGTCATCCATAAGTCAGTACCGAACTTGAGTCCGTGATCCTTTCAATGACCACACGTTTTGTACGTAGAGCTAGTGTCTTAGAAACGTACATGAACGCAGAAAACCAAAACACACGTTGTGCACGTTTACATTTTTCCTCGGAAGTGGTCACTTAAACGGGCAGCGTGAACGTAGCTTGAGAGAACTAAACTGAGTAACCCCTCCCCGGTTGTAATCCAAATAGGAAGTACCTGCTTGCTCTAAGATGCCAAAATCTCAGAGAGTTCTTTTGATAAATAAACAGCTATTACTCATTTTATTTGTCGGAAAACCCATTCTTGCTCTGTCTGTTTTAATATGGACCTGCAAATTATTATTTTTCTTTTCCTTCTTTTTTTTCCTTTTCTTATTTATTGCGAGTTAAAAACTCACTAATCAGATGCCTCAATAAATGTAGGTAGTGCTCTCTGGCGCCCCCTTTGACACATTTGAGAGATTCTCCTGAGCCTGCTTTCAGTGAGAAGGCTACATAGACTTCCAACAAGCTCACAACTGATTGACAAGGGCGGTTTCCTCAGAAACAATGACTCAGAGCAACTCAGACTAATCACTGCTTACTGAGATCCTCTGGCTCCAACATGGCGGCGTCTGAATTGCGAAAAAATGGCGACTGAATTGACTTAATTTGGTTGGAGCCAGAAGTTACCCATTACACTCACTCAGTCCACATCTCTTATTCATTCAATGGTTTGATACCAAAGGAAAATGAACATCCAGAAAACAAAAGACGGGGTCGAGATTTATTAACATTTCTTATGACAAAAATGTTTCAAAGTTCTTACATGGAAGAAATAAGGTGATTATGTAATTTATTAAATGTTGGAGCAAAGCCAGAGCAAAACCATTAAACGAAGACTAGGGTCATTTTCAGGACATGCAGGTCCTCCGTGAACAGCTCCATATTAACAGAACCACCAAGATCATTAATTTCCCCTTACTGTGTTAGTAATTGGGACAGGGAGGCCTGGTGCACTTCAGGCATCCTCCCCCTGAGACTCAGAAAACTGGGCTGCTGGAATCGTTAGCTGAGGGATCAGGAGGGCAGAGAGGACACAAAGCATTGTTCAAAAATCACCTGGGATTTATTCATTGCTCAGCTGCTCTGCTCCTTTCATGAAGCGAGGCCCCTTTTGATGGGGGCGGGGGTCCACTGCTGTCCCTTTAAAAAAATATTATTTCATATTTCATTTTTAAATGACTCATTCGTGTCGTCATGTCAAAACAGCTTGAAGGACATGTATTTTCATGAAACTGGATTCAAAAATCTTTTATGAGGTCATTTTTCAAAAATATATTTTTTTTATTATGGCAAACTGGCCCTTTTGTTTAATGGCACCTGAACACAAAACCCTCCTCCTCATGATGCAGATGATTCAGTTTGCATTCTGAAAATTCACTTGTTTTATCTGTTAATGTGACTCCCGTCAGAACGTTCATGGACGCCTGGTTTCTCAAACGGAAAGAGACATCCGTGTGGACCTGGGCTTTCAGGGGACAGCCACAACGGAGGAGCGCCGGCGTCAGTTCAGCCCTGGCCCACGCACTACAATGTTTCGCATCCCCGAGTTCAAATGGTCATCCACGCACCAGAGACTACTTACCGACCTGCTGTTTGCACTGGAGAGCGACGTCCATGTATGGCGGAGGTGTGTTAATTTATTTTATGTGCATTAATTAGACCCAAAAAAGGGATTTGGATGATGATTTATTAACCTTTATTGAACATTTACATTTAATATAGTGGTAATCTTAAACCCTGATTATAATTCTGTCTTTTCTCCTTTTTTCCTCTGCAGCCAATCCACCAAATCAGTCATAGACTTTGTTAACAGCAATGAAAACATCATCTTTGTCCACAACACCATCCACCTCATCTCACAAATGGTGGACAACATCATTATTGCCTGTGGAGGGATTTTGCCACTTCTCTCAGCAGCAACGTCCCCCTCAGTGAGTTCCCTCTGATGTCAGTAAAGGGGAATATTGCCATCTAGTGGTGGTAAACTATGCTGTATCTGTTGACAAAAAGGCTCGTTCATGCTTGTCAAATGGGGTTACCTACACTTATTACTATGTTTATGCTGATATTTAATTTAAATAAGTCAGTTTCATACTTTACCTCTTGTCCAGTTATCCTGTTCTCTGTATCAGTCATGGTTTTATTTTCATGTCACATGTATTCATTTTCTATTGTTTCTACCTATCACAAGCGTATCCTTTTATTTAAGGATAGGTTTTCTCTCATATTGGGAGCCGGTTTAGCTTGTGCTGGTTTGCGGCGCCTTCCGTCCGTGGAACCAGGGTTCGACTCCGGGCTGCTCCCTGTTCCCTTCTCTACCTCTGTGCCGGTCCCAAGCCCGGTTGCTTTGAGAGGGTTGCGTCAGGAAGGGCATCCGGCGTAAAACATTGCCAAGCTTACCATGCGACTCGTTCGCTGTGGCGACCCCTGATGGGAAAAGCCGAAGGAGAAAGAAAGAAGGTTTTCTCTCATATGAAAAATCTAGAACACAGTTGTCTAAAAGCCAAAGGATCACTTTTATTAGACTTTAAGAACCACTCCAATGAAAATAGTTTTTTTTTGTGGTGTTTTTAACATGCTCTTGTGGCATTTTTTCCACAATGGAGGCCATAAATTAAGAAATTAGGCTTAAAATTGCATGTCTCAGTATTTCTTTCATTGAATTACGAGCAGTCAAAAAAATGTAATTAGAAAAAGCTTATAGTAGTCTTTTTCCTCGTCTGAGCCGGAATCTGGATCAAAACTGTACGGCTGGATAGCTCCAATATTGCTCTCCATTTTTCTTTGGCATTGATTTTGTTAGGTTTGGGGTGTGAGGGGCTGTAAGCTATTGGGAGAGTGTGTAAACAGGTGGATGATGGTAAGTAGAGATGGGCTTCAGAGGTGAACTACTGCTGCTCTGCTCTGCAGAAACAATGTCCTTGAAAGCGACACAAGTTTTTGGATTTTGGATAAAAATTGCCTAATCTTAATTAAAAGACTACTGGAAACACTTTAAAATACATCAAAAGATGATCGGAGAAGGACTTAAGCTTAAATTACTAACAGTTTACTAAATTTTACATTATATTATTTTCCATACAAATTATTTCTTAACATTACTTCCTTAGATTTACTAAAATGTCATTCTATTCACTACACTTGAAATTAATTTATTTTTCTTTTCCATACTTAAAAAAAGAAAACTTTTTCCACCTCTGATTTTTATCTTTTTATTTTTTTTTATCCTAGACTGAGTTGGAAAACATGGAGGCAACACAGGGCATGTCCTCGGACACCGCCATCACCTTTCTGTCCCGTCTCATGGTTATGGTTGACGTCTTGGTCTTCTCAAGCTCCCTGAACTTCAGTGAGATTGAAGCTGAGAAGAACATGTCATCTGGTGGCCTGATGCGCCAGTGCCTCAGACTGGGTAAGATCTGTTAGTCTTTGGTTATGATGCAGTGTTAAACTTAAGCTAAAAGCCTTTACATCATGTTTCATTAAGAAATTCCTTCATATAGTGCTTCTTATATATTTTGTACGGTGCTATTCATTAATTCATTTCAAACCATTCCTCTAATCCAAAGTAATCCTCTGTTTGAATAGGAGCTAAATAATAAATACAAGAATTTGTAAAAGTCTTGAAATAAATTGTTGAATTAAACAGATTTTGCTGTAATAAAACACATCCTTCTGGAATTTGTGATGAGCAGAGAGGTTGATTTCCCTTCCTGAAAGAATACTCCTCCAAATAGTTTCCTTTTTTTTGTTTTTGAATTGTAAGTTTCATGTGACTGCTGTTTTCTTTGCCCTTTTTGTTTTTTTACACTAAGTCAGTGACACATTTGAATCAATTCAAAAATACACAATTTACTTTTTCCAAAATTAAGTTCAGAAGTGCAGAAATCTTGCATATTTAACCAACCCTGTTTGTATCAGTGGTTTTGTGCATTTGCTGATTTGAATGTTGACTTGTGCCTGCAGTATGCGGAATGAGAAGTGGCCCTTGAAACTTCACTGTCATTGTTGCACCCATACGATTCCTCATCAGCGGCTGAGTGTGAAATCAGTCTGGCTGCAGATTTTACCCTTGCTCTACTTCTCCTGTCAGCCTGAAACAAAAACTCATCAGAAATAAATGATTAGGTTTGAGGAAGTCATGCATGTCGCCAACATTTAATTTACGTTTAGCTCAGTCTACAGTTGATCTGGGCCCCCCTAGTTCCACATTTTAAACATTATGTGCCCAATCTGGGTTTTGAAATGGACGTTGATGCTAAATTAGCTCTGTGATAAAGTCTATCTTTGTTTTATTTAGGGTAGTTGGTGAAGGTGAAGCTGCTTTAAATTGAAGCAGCTCTTGAGACCGTGAGCAAAGCTTTAATCACATCTCAGCTAGATTACGCTAACTCTTTATTTCAGAATCCAGAATGCTGCTGCTTGTGTTCTGGTCTGCGTTGGAAAGTGGGACCACACCACAACAATCCTGGCTTCCCTTCGGTGTTCTGTGCATTTTAGAGTTAATTTTAGATTATTTTGTTGTTTTTAAATCTTTAGTTTATCTTTCATCTTCGTGCCTCTAAACGTCTCCCTTTGTACTGTCCGGCCCACACTGCTAAATAAGGTGGCCCAAAAATAGAAGAACACTACTCTTAAGAAGAAAATCACTAGAATGTTATAAAAATATGTGTCCATGCAGCAAGTAATTTTTACTTAACAAGCAATCCTATAGTAAGATGTTAAAATCTAAAAGCAAGGAGTTCCATTCAAGCATTCAAAAGGGAAAAATAAACTTAAAAGCTAACTGTTAGATAGAAATACCTCAAATGTAATGTTATACAGCCCAATAAATATTTTTGTGCTAGTTCTAAGTAAAAGGTTTGTATTTATTCTAGTTTTTATGTACCCAGTTTTTATTCATTTTGAATACAGTGTCAAAAAAACTAGTGTTTGCATTAATGTAATACTTTCTTATTTCTAGATTCTAGCTTTTAATGAGACTGCTGATTTTGAGAAAAACTTTGTAAGGTATTTTACCACAAACCTGGTAAAATATCTTGAATGTCCAAAAACAAAATTTCAAATCTTTAAAAATATGAAACAGTTTGCAGTGCAGTGCCTCAGTTCAATTTATCCTGGAGGTAGATGTTGAAGAGGAAGCTCAGAGGGGAGCAAGCTTTTTCAGTCTACGCACCAAAGCTGTTGAAGGTGTTAACACTTAGCGTTCGGCCAGCTTTCCCGGTATCCATTTAAAAAAACATAAAACTTCTTAAAGCTCACTTTTTACAGGTAGAGCTTTGACGTAGCAAGGCACTCTGATCAAGTTTACATTTTTACTGTTTTACTATGTTATTATCTTCCATGTATCATGTAGTGCTATCTCATAGTTTTATCTTTTTGTTGTATTAAAATTTGAGTTTTTAATCTACAGCATGTTGTTTGACTGTGCTCACCATAGAAATAAACCGATTTGAAGTGTGTGTGCTTTCTTTGTGCACAGTGTGCTGTGTGGCTGTGAGGAACTGTCTGGACTGCAGGCAGAGACACAGCAACCCGACTCAGGAACTTCTGCAAAAGCCAAATGTTGGGACTTACAACAAAGTAGGTCATCATGTTGCATGTCCCCTGTTAAAGTAATCAAACTCTGATCTATAAGTCCTTTTTTTAAATGCTGATAAAATCAAAGTTATATGTTGAAAAAATGTTTTTTTGTCTTTTCTCTCCTTTATACATCTTCTGCAAAAAATTCAAAGTAAAAAAATCTTTTTTAGGCAACAACATTTTTGTCCTTCTATATTACAAATTTAGCACAATTTCTGAAAAAAATATCTTGCCTGGAACTTGAAATAAAATTGTTTTGCCCACTTCAGCCGTCGATAGAGAGACTCCCCTAACAACCTGTCTCCAATCAAGAACCCTGACCGCCTTCTGCAGGATGAGGACATCAATCGACTCCGAGCTGTGGTGTTTCGTGATGTGGTGGGCAATAAAGCTTTATTGTGTAATCCATACATCTTTTTGTCGCAGAGACTTTTATTGATGGAGATGATAAAAGTTGTCATTGCAGTAGACATACTGTTATGAGGTGCAGCTTTAGATAATAACCGAACCCCCTTTTCTGGGGACTCATTTTAAGTTTCAATGTAAAACAACAATTCAGGAATTGCATTCTGCAAAATGCCTTTTCCTCTGAAAAAGTAACAGTCTTCTGATTGCTCTCCGCAGGACGACAGTAAGCAAGCACAGTTCTTGGCTTTAGCTGTGGTGTACTTCATCTCTGTCCTCATGGTCTCCAAATACCGTGACATCCTTGAGCCTCAACGAGAGCCTGCCAAGATAAGCAGCCATTCGCGTCCCAGCATGGCTCAGGAAATAGTCCCACCCAACCAGAACAGGTGTTGTCTACCGTGTCCCGCCCCTTGCACATCCACTGTGAAGCTTACATAACTTTATCTTGGGGTGATTGTGCTTTGAGCGCTCGAACACCAACCGTCTGTGGTCCCTTTTTCTTTATCCCTGGCCTCCAATTTTAAGAGCTGAGAGTTCATTCAGTACAAAAAAAGAAAGAGAAAAAAAACTGAGGGTACCCTGCTGGCACTCCACTGCTGCATCTATGATTTATTCATGAGTGCTACTAATTACAACACATAGAATTAGATGAGGAGGAAAATAGACTGGTCCTGGAGTTGGTGGTTATGAACTTGAATAGGCACCAAGATTTGTACTGAAAGGAAGGTAGTAAGTACCTCAAGTCATAAATCATACATTTAATCATTTGAAAGGAAATTATTAACTGCCTGCGTGGGCTCGGTGGAGTGTCTGCTGCAGAACCAATATCCATTTGCAGCTCTCAGTTTAGTGTATTTTATCAACTTTCATGGAGATAACAGGGTAAAGGAGTAAAGGAGGAAGAAGGGAGCAGCTGAACAGCACACGGAAGTGTAATTTAAACTAACTAACTAAGAGCAAGCACGACAAAAGAAAGAGAAGATAACGTGTGAGAAGCTGAGAAAAAAAATGAGAAAGCAGCAGCATCCTGTCCATCTACTATGAGTTTTTGGGGGAGTGAAGCCAGGCTCACTATTTTCAGCCCCATCTGTCAGTGCCCATTAGGCAAGCAATCCACCAGAGGAGAATGGGATCATAGGGGTTCCTGGGAGAAGAAAGGCACGCTACTGCCTTCATAAATTTTACCAGAAAATAGGGGAATTTTCCAGACAGCAAGTGGCACACGATTGTCTGATGGATCCGGAAGCCAGACAACTTGCTGGCTAAATCAGGCCCCGCTGACCTCGTTAGAGGGCGTGTGTTGAATATTAATATGGCTGCCCTTGCATCTAGGTTACTGCTGGGTCAGGTTGACCTGGTACTGGTAAGAACTGGTACTTTTGCAGTTCTTTGGGAAAAACACAGTTTCTTGTATTACATAGTCAAATGCTGATTAGTTTTTAATGTGTATGTTTTTGTAAAAAGTATTACAGAAAGTTACATTTTAGAATATTAGAGCAGCATGTCAAATTATTTTTCATATGTCTGTCAAAAATGTTGACAGATGTAGCCTTAGGTCTGAGAAGCTATAGATATTTTTTCTTTTGCTATTTACATCAAGGACAACCAACTATGAGCTGAGAATCAGAGCTTGAGAGGGATTGAAGATCATGTTCTGGCATTTCTGTCTGTACTTTGGCTTATTAATTTTGGACCGGATGTAAAGAAAAAACGTTTATTACTCTTCTATATCCACTCTTTTTGGCAAGTACTCACTTTTTTAATTAGTTTTTATATTATATTAAGAGTGTAACGATTCATTTTAACAACGATTCAATTGATATAATATTTAGTGGTTTCTGATCCAATTCATAGGCCATATTGGTTCATTTTAAATGGTCTGATTCACTGACCTAAAATGGATCCAAGACTTCTTAAGCCAAACATTTTACCATTGTGACTCAGAGAAAAATACCTGAGTACTGAACAGTGC
Source organism: Oryzias curvinotus (assembly GCA_023969325.1). NCBI lineage: Eukaryota > Metazoa > Chordata > Actinopteri > Beloniformes > Adrianichthyidae > Oryzias > Oryzias curvinotus. The sequence continues at coordinate 12,058,162 of CM043718.1, read as the reverse complement.
AGGGGAAGTTTTCCAGATTCCTTTTATTTCTTGGAAGATAATCAAGTGTAAATTAAATATGTGGGTACAAGGAAACAAGTAAACAAGAATTAATGGCAAATCTATTCATATTTTAATGTAATTAAGTTCACCCCACTGTTGTTTTTCATATAAAAATAATATAAAGAGAACATTATTAGAACATTGTACCACCCTGTTTGGTCACATGTCTTTGCTAAATTTAAAGTGTTTGATTAGGCTTGATCATTTTTTTGCTGCCATCATGTGTTGTCCACTGTGATTTTCCAATGTCAATATGAATATATCAATTCATTACATTTTAAATTCTTTTTATATTGATATGGATCGATTTGCCAACTTTCCTCAGACGGATCGATCTGTTTGGATTGTAGAAATATAAATTGATTAATTGATCAAGTCGATTAATCATTGCACCCCTATTATATAAGCATTGTTTTGTACTCAAATGTATGACTTCCATGAATCTATGTCTTTTAATGGTGTTTGTTTTCTTCAGAAACACCAGTAACATCTCAAAGCAGTGAAAACCATCTGGTTTCATCAGAAGACATTAGCTTGGAAAACTCTCTGCACCATACAGACTCAGGGATTGGAGATGAGCAGGTGGTCAGTGTCATAAATGAGTCGGACCTCGATCACAGAGGGGTAGGGCCCGGCGCCGTGAGCGAGCTCATATCCACGCTGTCCTTGGAGGTGAAGAAGTCTCAGGAGAACCTTTCTGAACCCACCTCTGTGGATGTACTCAAACCACACTCATCCATCCTTGAAATCGGTCCGCCCAACAAGAACGTCAACATCAAGAAGATCCTGAAGAGCCTGGTAGCAGCTCCAATGGAGGCCACAGAGACCGGGATGGATTCTTTGCTTTATTCAGATGCTGCCGCTAAAGCCCAGCCCATCCTGCCTGTCCAGTTTCACTCCTTTGACAGGTGAGAAAAAAGACGTGATTAAATCTAGTGAATAAATAACACAACTTCTTTTATTTTTTCAAATTCATGTAGCTCAGTTAAACAGGTCAAAACGTCATCACCCAATCCTTAAACAAGTCCAGTCAAATGACAATTAAAGGAGATAAAACAGACATTTTTTTGGCATGATCAAGCCAAGACATTTCAAGAGCTTTTTTTTTTTTTAGAGAATTTTAAAGTTACCCAATTGTTGTACAGATATATTTTTTTAAAAAGGTCTCTACAACAAGGGAATGAAGAGTGTTTGAATGTAGGTCACTGGGAAAGGATGCGAAAAGGAGATTGTATGAGGGTGTGGTGGTGCCTGCAGCGTTATATGGGACTGAAACATGGAGTCTGAAAGTGTTGGAAAAAAGGAAGCTGAATGTAGTTGAGATGAGATGTTTGACGAATATGTGTGGTGTGACGCGTATGGATCAGTGTGAGAAATGAAGAAATCCTGAGAGAGAACTGGTGTGATGCGAGAGTTGGCTTATAGATGCAGAGCAAAAGGCACTGGGATGGTTTGGACATGTTGAAAGAATGGAAAGGGAGCGATTGGTGAAAAAGGTATACGAATCTGATGTGAGTGGAGTGAGAATGAGAGGAAGACTGCGAATGGGATGGACAGAGGGTGTAAGAAGAGCGCTAAATGCAAGAGGGATGACTGTGGTGCAGGGGAGAGAGGGCTGCTCAGGACAGGGATGGATGGAGAGAGTTTGTGTATGAATGAATGGATGGGTGTGGTAGAGGTCTGGTCTTGGTATGAAGCGGCAAGGGGAAACCAGCCTCGGCTGAGGCCCTGCTGTGGAAGTGCCCACACTGGGCTGTGCAGCTGACCCTGGTGCAGTGTGGTGTGGCTTAGACCAGGCCTAGACCAGTCACACACATATGTGCACACACACACACACACACACACACGCACACACTGAAGGAGGAGGGTTTGGGGAAGAGAAGGAGGGAGTTGGGAATGTGTGCCCTGTATAGGCTACCCCACTTTGGTGAGACACAGCCTGGGTATATAGATAGATAGATTGTAGATACATTTTCAAGTAGAACTTGTAAAAAGAGTGGAAAAAAAAGCAAAGATTTTGAAAAACCTGTAAAAACAACGACAAAAAAATGAAAAAAAGTTCTATTTTAACCATCCTTTACCATTTTAATCAAGACCTATATTTACATTTTTTACAACTTTTATTTATCAACGCATATATTTTCTTTTCTTTCTTCTTTTATTATTTTGCACGTTGCGGTTTCCAGAATAATTTTTTTTCATGCTTAACATATAACATTTAATTTTTTTCTTTAGTTTTAGTCAAAATAAACGTTTTCATTTGTTTAGTGTTTAGCATTATATCAAAGCTGGTTCCCTCTAAGCACGGACGCATCTCTTAGATAACTAAATCATGTTTATTTCAAAGCTTACAGCTATAGATATGCATTATACATCTGAGACATCAATTCCTAGAGGTCTATTGCATATTGCGGTTTGTAGTCAGGTTGTCTATCGGACAACTTTTCCACAGCTAATTGCGTTGCGGTTCCATCATGCCTTGGAATGCCTTGTAAATAAGCCATTTGGGTAGTTCCTTCCTGCCAGACAAATGTTTATTAGTTATCTAATATCTAAAATCTTCTGTACAATATCTAATAGACATCTATCTACAGATGTCTATTAGATAACTTATGCATACGGTAGATGTATTAATTATCTGATAGATATCTATGTCAATCAGATAACTAATATAGATGTCTATGAGATACCTGATGGACATCTACTGTGGAATCCTGTGCCGTGTGGGTTAGGTTGATTTCTCAGACAAAATGTGCTTTTTGTGGTAAAAGCACCAAATTTGGCACGGATGTACTTTAGGATCTCCTCTTTCCATAAAACATGTTAGCCACAAGAAAAATCCAGAGATGGCAGCCATTTGCAAAGATGGCGGCTATACACTCAGTTGTTACAAAATATTCAATGTCTATTTGTCCCTAAAAATATGGGCTGTTCATTCACAAAATGCAGTCTTTACACTATGGAATACATTTGTATTAAATACATTTTAAATCTAGGATTTTCTTGTGGCTAACATGCTTTTCTTAAAAAGGAAATTCTAAGCAATAAACAATAATTTAAGAACAGGCTCCACTTTTATGGGGAATCATAAGAAGTCTTGCTAATTTGATTAGCTTGAACATGTAACATGTTAGCTGATGCATGTGTGGATTTAGGGCTCCTACTTTCCTGTCTGAATTGGAGAGGAATTTCCATTTGACTGCCATTTATGTCAAATGGTCAAAGCATGTTGTTTATGTGTTGTTTATGTGAGTTATGCTTTGTATCACTAGTGGGTTTGTAGATATATGCAAAACATTATTCATACCGGCTCACTTTTGTGTTATTATCTGTTCCTTCAGCAAAGAAATCTCAGTGTTTGAAAGGATCTCTGAAGAACTGCAGCTTGTTTACATTCCTGGATTATATGAAACCTCACAAAAGATCTTTTTGGATTTGGATGTTTACAAAGCTGCTGCTGGAGGTTTAAAGCATTTTTCCCATTTGAACCTTGTTATTTAATATTTTTATTCTTCTAAGTTAGATGCCCATGTAGTAGGGTCCAGCAGAGGATAAAATCGGGAACAACAATGTGCTCCTGAGCCCCCTAAATGCTCAATGCATTGGAGTCTCATGAATAGGAGAAAAGATGGAGCAGTGTATGGAGCAGGGACAGCTGACAGGGTGGGGGTCTCCAGAGTGTCGATGACAGATTGAACAGAAGTGGCCACGCCACGGCACTATAGCCAGCCATCCTTCTCACCACTCCCATTCATAATGGGAAGTGGCAGGCTGAAATGAGTCGCCACAGCAAAGTGTATTATTTTTGAAATGCTTTCACACAAGCCTCCTGACCACATTTACAACTTTGCTTCATGCTTTTCAAAGCACTCCTGCCATTGCCTGTGTCTAATTGTTTGCCACCTGCCAGGGAAATGAGCTGCCAGAGATGAAAGGCTATTCATTTGATAGTTTAGAAAAAAGGAATTGGAAGTGACAACATAAAAAAAAAAAAAATGGCAGGAAATTATTTAAGGTGAGGTGCACGAGGACGAAATGAAACCACTCATAATTCTGTATCAAAGACAAACACACAATAAAAATCGTTGTTCATACATACTTTTAGTTTCCAACCTAGTTTTAAAACATTATTTATATAATTTTTACACATTTAAAAGTTTCCTTTTGTTTGAACCTTTTATCAGTTACAGTTAACACTGCAGAAGTCTCTCTCAGCCCCAGACCATATTAATATTCATCTTATATTAATCCCTGCTTTATTCCCCGCTACTCAATTAAGACAATCCTATTAATAAAATATGCACTAGATAATCTATACATGATTCATGAGCACTTGGCTACTGAATTATTCATCAGAAAGGTCCTGTGTTTTATCAACATCTTGTAAATTTAATGTAATGTCCTGACCATGCAAAAGGAAGTGGAGGCTTCTGCTGGAGAGAAATAAAATCCTCCATGATTAGATTTTTCTTCCTACATTTAAAGCACTGTATTGATGTTCTGAGATGTGTCAGTGTAATTTCACAAAGGATGACTGTGCGGAGCAGCTAAATAAATCATACCGCACAGCTGTATCCCTATTTACATTAATATTTCAAAGAGCTTTCTTGACGTTTTCTCACTCTCTCGTACTCATATGTGGAATAAAAAAATAATAATAATAAAAAAAAAAAATACATATATATATATATTTTTTTTTTACTATAAATTTTTTTTGTGTGTGTGTTTTTGATCTTATCTGTTATCTTTTAATACTAAACATAGTTCTGATTGACAGGGTTGTCCACTACGCAGCCCTGTCACTCAGCTAGCAACATTATCTATATCTTTGTATTTGTTATTTACTGATGAAAACTAAGAAATCTGTTGCTTTTAAATAAATTGAAATTACTTTTTTTTATATTTGGACAACTCAGCCATGTACTGAAATATTTACGATAAACCGGCGGTTATGCCTCCTCCCCCTGTGTGAGCTTTGTTTCCCGTAGCGTGTTTTCATTTGATGTATGAGCTGGACTGCAGATATAAAACAGCCACAATAGACGGCAGTAAAAGTCTGTTGTTTTTAAATCAGAAGGATATCTGGGAATAGGCTTAGCCCGTGACAGAGCAAAGGTCTGGCCTTTGTCACCTGGAGCAGCTTTTGGAAACTGGACAAAACATTACAGAGCAACCTCACAAACCCAGAGACTAACTGGAGATGAAATGAGAACAAGCTTTCTCTGATATTTAAGTCTGGCAGATCCAATTTCAGTTCAGGGTTTCTACCTTTGGGTAGTGAGTTTTGATACCATGGTCTGGGTGAATACTCGATTCTGATTGGCTGCTGGGTGTAGATTAAAAAGTGATGATGCACAGTGATAATGTACGCCTAAAAATGAAGTTAAGGGCACATAGCCCAAATGTTCTACATCACTATGCTGGTTTTTTTAAAAACAAAATTTAGCTTCATCATCTGGACAAAAACAAGTGAGAAGACGTGAATTTTCTCTTGGAACTGATGCTTTACTTAACTCATCGTGAGGATCAGCATAAATGTCACTTTGCTTTTCCGCTGCAGTCAAGGTCGGTGCTGGCTAAGCGGCACGTTGTCATGTTACCATGTTACCGCACCACATACCAAATAGTCCGCTTTTTGTGAAAAAGCAATCTAAATCATAAAATAATTAAAATAAAGTACTAGATTGGATATTTATTTCTTATGTAAGTGAACATGTAAGGGTTAATGGCCGACGAAGTGTGCGGTTATTACTTTTTAACGCACGCCGTGGAAGCCTGAACCGTCCGACGCGAAGCAGAGGACGGTTGCTTCCGCTGCAGCACCACCGCTGCAGTCAAGATTCGGCGATATATATATGCTGATCGTCCCGATGGGTTGAATAAAGCATCAGTTCAAAGAGAAAGTTCACCTCTTACCGCTTGTTTTTGTCCAAATGATGAAGCAAAAGGTTGATTTAAAGAAGCCGGCGCAGTGATACAAAACATTTAAGCTAGCTGACCGGAACTTCTTTTTTCACCGTGCGGTTATCAGGTTTTAATGCATACCCAGCAGCCAATCAGAATCGAGTATTCAACCGGACCATGGTATAAAAGCTGGTAATGGCCTTTGAAGTGTGCATTATCAGAAATTAACTCACTTCGCAGAAGCAATCTTCACGTTTCTACCCCGTGCGTTAATTAATGTACACTTTGTTGGTCATTAACTCTTACAAATTTTAGAGTATTACTAGTGGCTTAGAGGTTGTTTGTGTGATTTGGTCATAACTTTAGACTTTGTAAGTTTTCTATACATTTTTTTTAAATCAATAGGATTTATTGCTGCTTTTCTTAAAAAATAAAAACACAAATAAATAAATAAAAGGTTAAAAGGCTGTAATTTTAAAGTAGATGCAAATTTGTAAGCGTGGTTGTCTTTTTACATCTAAAGAGAACACATATTTGCCAAATCTAAAAGCTAAAACTATTTAATTAAAGCTACATTCACAGCTGCCCATTTGTACTGTATAGACATTTAAGTCTTTAAAAATAGATACTTTAAAATGCCTTTTTTTTTAATTTACTCATTTTCCTTTTAGGAATTTTTTGGTGCCCCATTGTAAAGTTTCTTTATGATCATTATCCTGTTAATAGAGCAGTTTTATCATCTTTAAGCATGTGAAGGGGGTTGACACTTGTCATTCAAATGTATCGGTCCATAGATTTTTAATTTTGTTTTCAGACTTTTAATGCTAAATATCTTGATGTGAATTTCAACTTTAAATACAAACTGATGCAAGACTGACTGTAGATTTAAAAAAAAAAAAAAAAAACAGACCACAACCAAGGCTGCTAAATGTCACCTATGTTTTCTGGGGTCAAACTGTTATTAATTTAGTAGTTGTACTATGATTAACAAATATTCTCTTTATGACTCTGACCCTAAACAAGTTAGGAAAAAAAACGTTTTTTTTGTGTGTTTTTTTTTTTAAAAACACCTACTGTAATTATAAAGTTTAAAAAAGTAGAAAGGTACTGTAACTGTATATTATTTTCCCATCATCTGTGTTGTGTGTCCCCCTGAAATCTTTTATCTCTAAAAAACTCTACACAAGGATCAAAACATTTTTTTCTAAAACATGTCTTAAATTCGTTTTATCTATTAAAAGTTTTTACTGATTTTTCACCACAGTTTTTGGTCAAACTATTCTAGGTTTACCAACGTGGTTGTTTGTTGGCTGTTTGAAAATCAAAACTTTGGCACACTTCTTTTTTATCTTTTCTAACTTTCCAGAACCTTTTGTCTATGGTTTGATCATTTATGCTGATGTAAACTTTTTTATTTTAATATATTTTTAAGGAAAGGAAAAAAAATAAAATAAAGATTAGCTTCACTGCAACCTGCAATCATACCCAATAAAAAAAAAGAAAAAGAAGGTGCTGTCAATGTGAAGAAACAAAATGAGGCACTTTGGCTTTCTGCAACGTTGTGTTCTTTGATTAAACACATCAGCTATGCAAATGCATAACAGAGTGGAAACAGACAGGAGGAGCCAATCTAAGGGAAAGTGTAGAAGCATAAATGTTGGCTATTGTGTTTATTTTTGTGTGTCTTGCTTAAATGTGTGTTTGTGTGTGTATGTTTGTCTTTGATACTTGACTTTGAGAGATGGAGTTACAAGTACGGATGTTTATCTTTGGGCTGTGCAGACTAATGAGTTGGCATGCTCTAGCTGGCGGGACTGAAAAGCAGAATAAGCAGGGGGAGCATAGGGGAATAGTTCCAGTTTCCCCTTTTTTTTTTAATTAAATTTTGATTTTTTTTAAAGAACCCATTTTAAAAATATGATATAGAAAGTTGATATTTGAAACAATACTCCCAAAACAAATTTAGTAGGATTTTTTTTTTTTTAACTTCTGCTTTCACCTTTCTTTTTTTAGGTCAAGGTTTAGTATTTGACAAAATCCTCCATTATGTCTTCTGAATATTTGGTTCTTGGTCTTCTCAGTTTATATTAGCAAAATATATATCACAATTTAATCCAGCTGTACCTCACAGCCAGACATATTTTTGGCTAACATTTTAGGGTATTTTTTATGTTGACAAAATTCAAGTTTAAATTTTTGCCTTGTTGCTACAGCCCTAGTCCTTTTAATGTCCTTTTCCAATTTATTTTACAAGGATGTCATCTGCTTGTCCATTATTTGTAGCATCCTAAATATAAAGTCTGGACTCCCTGCATCCTTTTTGTGCAAATGTGCCCTAAATGTTCCCTGTGTGCTTTCTGTAGGAGTGTGGTGGTGCCAGTGAAAAAAACGTCCCCTGGAGGTTTAGCTGTTAACACACTGGGAACCTGCAACAGCACCTCCCCTGGGTTCCCAGCTTGCAGCACCCCCAACATCTTTGCAGCTGCCTCTGCCACCCCTAAAAGCATGATCAACACAAGTGGTATGTCGAACGAAGGCTTACTACTTTCAAAACAACAGTATTGCAATTATAACCATTGGGTTTTTCCTTTTGAGCGACCAGTTTGTATTAGTCATTTAAATTCCAAGAATAGAAACAAAGCAGTTCAAACCATGTGAGTCTGCAGGCTTTTTTGGTTACCACTAGATGGCTCTCTTTACTCTTTCTTCAAAATCAACCCACATTCCCTTCACAAGAAAAAAACACTACATTTTTTTCAGTCTGTCTGTATGGTGTAAAGTGCCTTTCTAAATTTGAGAATCAGTCTGCAAACACTTCTATTCTGTGTTTTTTAAATACCTGTCTGACCGCATGACCTCCTTCACCTTAGACTGTCAGGCTACTTTTCCCAGAGCTCTACCGTGTGGAGGTGATTTCACCTTAGGGCTCATGTATTCTTGGCCTCTGAAAGAACCTACTTAACATCAAGAGCTGTAAGAAGGTCCAGCGCCTTGTTAATGTGTGGTGTTAGAGTAACGTTTGTTCTTTTCTGTGAACTCTCGAGTAGGAATGTGAGAAATGTGTGCAAGTAAGTGTGCTTTCAGATGACACCTCAGGCTTTCAGCCAGACCCCATGATCTCATCCTGACTGGTTTTAACTTATCACAAGGACAGTCAGAATCCGTTTTTGGTGCCAAAAACGTCCAAATTCTTGCTTTAATGCCAGAGCAAAGTATCCAGTATAATATTGTTTTTATATACTGTGTGATTCACATTTCTTTAAAAGTACTGCATACACTATTAAGGCTTCCTTATTCAGGTTTAAATGCATTGTTTGTTTGACTCAACATAAACATAAAAATAGTGAATCAGCAGCTAGCTTATGTGATCTTTTTGTTGCTTAATTTCAACTAAATGTAAACAATAATTGGGCAAACTTCTTGAATCTGACCAAAAATACATATATTTTTTCACTTGATAAGGTGCTCATTGTGGATAAAAATGCATTTGTATTAACCCAAGGGTGCCTATCAATGCAAATATGCATCAAACATCCTCAAAATTACCTTAATTCAGCATCTACATGTAGGCAAAAACCTAACTGGATGTTTTATTTGTATTTATATTTGTTTATATCTGTTCTAATTTCCCAAATCTAAATATTTCTATTTTTCCAAACATCTTTAATGTCATTGTTTAAAATACATTTAAAATGTTAGAATTAATAAATTACATTTTTAATCGCATACATCTTAAATGTTTATTTTATCTTAGATTTATTGCCTTCTTTGTCTTTCTGCAGGAGCCACTGAGTCGACTCCTGCTTCTTCTGCTTCCTCCTCCTCTTCATCCAGTTTTGTCAGTCGAGCGACCAGTAAAAACCTTCCAGCCGTGCAGACGGTGGCCCCCATGCCTGAAGACACAGTGGAGAGCATGAGGTACAACATGGCTGTTAAAAATCCTCCACCTTTAATACTGAGCTTATGTGGTCAGCACTTACACACTACAAAACATCTCTATAGTCCTTTTTTGAGATGACAGTCACTCATTTTTATTACTTTTTATTTTTATCCTTATCTTTGTTAGCAATTTTGCACATCCGTAACAATAAAAAGAGTTTATTTCAAGCTGGTTTGACATCTTGGTGATTATTATGATTATTTTTTTTTTTTTTGTGCATGCAGGTCAGATCTTGTCATCCTTTAATAGTTTGTGGCATCAGCCTTTATGCCTACTCTTCGGTCTTTCTCCAATCCCGACTGTCTCTTTTTCTCAGATCATCTGTGTGTGTAGCTACAGGGCTACAGATTTGGTTGCTATGGCAGCGGTAACTGACATCATTTAGTGTCACTGTAAAGGGTATGATGGTTGTTTCTCACTGCAGCGCTGTCTGAAGTTCACTTATATTTAGTCTAGGGCTGGGTTTTACTTCACTTAAAATTACTCTATAAATATTATGTTGTCTTATCGTATGATTGTAGGTTTCCAACTCCTAAAATAAATAAGTCATGTTGGTTTTTTTTGTTTTGTTTTGTTTTGTTTTGCTTTTTCTTTTCATTTCAGTGCCTTTTGTGAAACAGACCTCAGTCGGTTGTGTAACAGACTGACACCTCCTGAAGTCAAACCCTTTAGCTCTCCGGCAGTCTCCAGAGATGCGGGCCAGTGTCTTAGGCAAGGACATCTCTGTTAGTCGCATAGAAGTGCATTTTGCTATTTTTTAAGCTATTCTGCCATGCCTCTGCTGTGTTTCCTTGTGTTGCTGCAAGGCATATTACACTACTCTTTGATGCAAAATCCTGTTTCATGCCTTCCACTCGTCTCTTGGCTTTTCTCTTTCCTACTGCTTTCTTGCTGTCCATCGCAGCAGGAAATACTAAGAACAGTTCTCCACATGTTGCTTTTTTTTCTCTCTCTCTCTCTCTCTCTCTGTTCACAGAGATACACTGCAGCTCAAACTGTATCTCTGTTGATATTCAGTCTGGAGTTGAATGCCTGTCTTTTTCTGAGCCGCTTCGATAATGTCAGGCATGTAGTGAGCATGTAGGAGATAGTGAGCATCCTCCACAGAGCTGAACAGCTGTGATCTCGCTTGCAGTTCTGGTAACACATCGCACCAACATGCAAGCAGCTGCTGAGAGGGTTTCACAAATCTTTGAACAACTCTAAATTGTCTGTTGCTGACATTGTGGTGGAGCATAGATAACTCACTTGGTTTGCACCTATAATAAGTCTTGGTCACCTTCAGCAGACATTAGGACATTTTAGCAGCCTGGCTGTGCACCATCTGCTCTTAACTGTTAGCACAACGTTCTTCTGTCTGTTAGAGGAAGTGTCAAATTTTATCTCTTAAAGCTTGAACTTGCTGTGACTTTTCTTTTCATGCATTCTCTTTGCCAGCATCACTACAAAGCTAGAAAGGGCCTTGGAGAAAGTGGCGCCGCTTCTGAGGGAAATCTTCGTGGACTTCGCACCCTTTCTGTCCCGCACTTTGCTGGGCAGCCATGGACAAGAGTTGCTTATAGAAGGTACATATGTCTCTTGATTGTGACGTTCATCCTAAAAGAACATTGTGTGCATCTTTAATCTGTATTCCATGCATATCACTAGATGATTTTTTTTTATATATATACAATGGCAGTCAACATCAACAGTCACTATTTTGCATTAAAGTTCTAGATCTGTCCATTTAAACTTTCTTTTTTTCTTTCCTTTACCTCTTACAGTGAGTGATTTCCTTGTTCACCTTTGAAGCTACATGTTAGACATTGTTAGACGCAGCATCACAATCAATCTTTTCAGATACGTTATTTACGATATAAATTATTGCCTCTTATTGCTTTGGACACATTGTCTTAACTTTAGTTCCTAATAATCTGCTGTTAATTGTCAGTGGGCCATTGCATTGTTGGATGATTAATTAAAAGTATTTCAATGTCCAAAAAAATGAATTCCAAACATACCTTTACATAAGGCATTTACAAAGTCCAGAGGCCCACGTTCAGACTTCCACTGGCACAAAGGCTTCTGTCATAAAATCAATAATATGCGACCCCCAGCACTTTCCAAGAACTGTGTACGATTTCTTGATTGTGATTGGCTAAATTAAGTTATAAGCTGTTGCAAACCTGTAGCCACAACCTGTGGCTACTTGACCTTTAAAGCCTAAAAGTTCAAACAAGAAGACATTTGTGTCCGAGATCAAAACCACAGTGGTCTGTACTTCTGCAACCAAGATTTGTGCTATTTCCTGTTCACATAATTTAAAATTAGAAGTTTACAGAGAGCACCCGCTGGTGAATAATGTCATTTTTTTTTTTTTTTTCCCAGTCAAACTTTTCTTTATTTTATTTCTGGTATTCAAATAAGAAAGGGGTTCAAAGAATGCAGATCAAATGGATGGCCCTCACACATTTTCACTTCCCCAAATCTGATCTCTTTGCAAAAAGTTTGGCTGCCCCTGACTTACATACAGAATTTAAAAATGTACTTGGAAAAAGGTTTCTTCTTTTTTTGTTTGTCCTAAACTATATTTTTACCTTTTTTATGTACTTGCAGCATAAAAAAAAACACACACACATGATCTGTGTCCATACAAAACTAGCTAAAATGGGGCTGAGAAATATTTAAATCAGGGTAACAAGACAACAGTGGCTTTGCGAGGTAACTCTTTGATTTTTCAGTAATTTTGTTGATTAACTAAATTAATTAATCAATTGAATAATTGAATTTGCTCCTGCTAATTTGTACAATGCAATTGCTCTATATTCTAATCTGTAGAGTCTTGGGGCTGTGTAAAGGTTTGCTATAATATTTTCAGCCGTCACGTTGGCGGCATCTCGTAGACGCGCTTGTGCCTAACCTCAAGGACTCCATGTCTGCTTTTGTGTCCTCTGTACTTTATTCCTTAAGCTTGCATTGGGTTATTTTCACAAGCACCAACTGTCACTGCAGCCAATATGCACGTCTCGTCCTCTACTTGTCTTCAGTGCAAATGTAAGCATGTGGCCTCAAGTGTCTTGTCTCGCAAGGAAAATGCTATTTTTGCTTTTTCTCGTTGCCAAAGTATTTTCTCTGAAAGTAAGCTCAGCCACTTGTAGTTTGTGAAGTCTGTAGTCATTTCATGCTGTGAAATGCTTTAGGAAGAAAGATTTTTGACACAATTGATCCTCTTCGTCTGGAGCAAAGTTGGATTATAGTTTTGTTTTTGTTTTTTTTTTGCAATACATTCTACTGCTATTAATAAACAACAATACATTTTTTTACAGTTTTACTTTTAACATGAAATACTGGGCTTGAACATTTAAGGCTTAAATCTCCTTTGAAACTGTTTTTCATTAAAAAAAAAAAAGTAAACTTTAAAATGAGTTCAAAATGTGTGTTTATGTGCATGTATGAGCATATTAATGCAAACAATCTTGCCAAAATGAATTTTTTTCTTATTTCTGCCTTCTCATCTTGATTTAGTTTTGATTTTCTATAAAGTTCTATTTATTGTGCTTTTAATATTTATTTTTTACCTTTGTTTTGTACAGTGTCCTTGGGTTCCTTGAAAGGCGCTTTTAAATAAAATGGATTATTATTATTATTGGATCTCAACAACTAGACAGTTTTCTTCCAAGATTAGATCCATGTAATCGGTGCCATACATATATATGAGTGCCTGTAAAAACCTGCTTAAATGTCAAGATTGAGGGGGAAAAAATCAGGTACACTGCCCTTGACAAGCAAGAATATGTCTGTTACCCTTTCACTCAGTGTCTGTCAGTAGACTGACCAAGCTGACAACCTGAGCTGATGTGGAGCTGCAGACTGTAACCTCACAAACAAGGTCACATATAGACAGCTGGATCCTCAGAGCTCTTGACCAGACATGCTTAACCTTGTCTGGATTTGTAAAAATTGCTCCCTCACACTGACTGTACACACGATTTGTAAAGAGTCTAAGCACATTTATATATTTTATTGCTCTCACATAGAATGTATAGCTTTAGTTAGCCTCTTGAGATTATCTGTGTTATTTTTTTTTTCTACAGCTTCTTTTGCTCTCCTGTTCCTTTTTCTGCTTTGCTTCCTGGCACTTCCCAGCCACACAGTTGAAATACTGTGCTGCGGTGCAAAGGCGCTCCATTTACCAGTAATTACCAGCCATCCATCACCCCTTAGATTGCCCGGGGTCAAGCCCTCTTGTGCCCCGTGTGCCCCTTTCCCTCACCCTGTTCCTTCAACCCCTTCTCTGGCATGTGGTCATTGCAGCAATTATGTTGAGTGCACTTTGAGCTTCCATCTTGGAGTTGGTGGGTGAGTTTTGTGTGCAAACACTGCTGCCGTTGTGATGGCCACTGCCGGCTTCTCACTGTCCCCCAAGTGGCCCAGCCTGCCGCCACGTCACCCTACAATGCCGTATTCACCTGCACCTCAACCCGGCCCTGTTTACAGGAAACGACTGGCAGGCTGTGTTTGAATGGAAATGCATTATGTTTGTCTACGAGCACAAGACCAGGGTCAGACGGCCACCTGACTCCTGTGTCACACTGGACTGACTTATGGCACTGCATGTCACTGCTATAACAAGAGGTCAAAAGTGGCACTCTGTGAACAAGAGAGGGGTCACATCCTCTCAGAGTATAGTTCCCGAGGACTCTCTCTGCTCATGTACAGAAAGGACAACACAGCAAGATAATGCATCTATCAGAAAGGGATTTTGTTTGTCACAAAAATAACTTTTTTTCACTCTGCAGTTCATACTAAAAACTTTTATTCAAATACTTTTAGATTGTTGCCAGTTTTCTGAGAAACTATTGCATTTAAACATGAATATTCTTATAACAATTGTCATCTATTTAATATTTCTTTACACTTCTAACAAAGATTTGTTGACTTTACTAGAACACAGATTGGCTTGAAATATAATGGTAATTAAGATATATTTTAAAATTCTCTTGTATTTCTTTAAGCCAGTATTTAAGATGCAAATACTACTGAAGACTAGAACAAATAAAAAAAAAATGTTCAGCTTGTTATCTTGAGAAAATGTACGTGAAAAATATATTGTTATCCCCGACCGCTCTCTAAAATATAGCAGAACTTGTTTCTAAAAAAAAAATACCTAAACTGTGAATATTTTTCTCACCTCTGATTGACACCCTGTCATTCGTGAAGCGTTAGCAGCTGTGTGGCATCGAGCTCCACTCCTACAGCCTCTAATTAGTCCTACAGAGTTGCTTTCGCTGCTGATTGCATTCTCACTAGGTGCAGCAGGAAGGTGCAGAATATAAGAGCAGTTTCAGTCTTTGTTTCTACAAATGAGCTTTTCACACCTGCCCATGTTTCATTAGAGAGTTGTCTACTTTGATATCTTCCACTCTCCAAAATGGAGGTAGGAAAGAAGCTGTGAATCTTTCGTGAGTATGTGGAACTTCCAAAAAGGAGAGGCGTGACAGATGCTGAAGTGTTTACTGTAGGTTATCTTTATTTTTCTATGCAGTTTTATTGCAGAATATAACCACAAATTAAAATATTTCATTTGCATTTCATTGTTCATATTTTCTTAAATGTATCTATGTTTTTTTTTTCTTTTTTTTCTCAGTAGTGGTTTAATGAAACATACTAACAGTAAATTCATTGCCCTTTCTCTTCAGGTCTAGTGTGCATGAAGTCAAGCACCTCTGTAGTGGAACTTGTCATGCTACTTTGTTCTCAGGTAAGTCTTTTGCATTCTAAGCATTATTATTTTTTAATATTATTAAAAAATGATGGTTTTTAATAGTATAATTATTGTCTTAATTATGTTGTTGTTTTTTGAAGCATGTTATCTGACCTTGTTAGGGATTTTCCTATCAGTGCATTTTCTTGTCTCGGCTAATAAATGGCCCTTATGGAGTTTCTTGAATTCAGCGGCTTTCTTGCTAAACCCAACAGGTTTAATCCCAAGCCTTCTTCCAGAGATCAAGCCCCACCTCATGCAGTCCTGCTAGTGACTGATCACCTCTAAGCTGACCCTCTGAATCCCTTGTTAAGTCCATGTTTTAGAGAAGGTCAGAGCCCCAATGTAGCAGTTAGAACAGGAGATATTTAACATACCTTCTGTCAGCCCATCAGTCTTGCATCAGGAGCCCATAAGGAAGCCATTACTTGGTGCCTCTTTGTGAATCCAGTCTGCAGGGCCGAAGACTTGAAGAGGTGGATTGCCACTGTGTGCGCTCTGTGGTATCCTCTGTCCAGAACGATCTTCAGCAGGGAGCTCAGCCTGTATTACATGGAGCTCATTATTCAGGGGCTTCTCTCTAAAAATGTTCATAAACGGGGCAGCCAGCAGTGAGTTATTGTTGTTCTTGTGATGGGTCCCCTTTTGTGATGCTTTTTTTTTTCTCTGAAGAATCTGTAAGAAGTTATTTTTTCTTTCCAGCTGTAGGATTTATAGCAGATGAGAGTGTCAGCGTGCTGTCTAAGTCCTCCCCCACCGCCCACTGATAGCATTACTGAGGCTCCAGAGGTTTCTGCCATTAGGGGCTCTGGGGATGAAACCCAGGCTGAGATATTGATCAGGCCATAAGACCTTGAAAATGGACTATGCAGCTTGAAGCCTACAGCTTTTCAAACAAACGTGAGCCATTACCTTTGCTCCTAGTTCAGTATTTTCCAATCAACTTCTATTAACAGCTAAGAAGATTTAAAAAGTCATGACTTAATGATTGATGAATATTCTTTCGTATTGAGACCATCTAGTGAACATTGGCTGAGAAAACTGACAAACTTTGACCCATCCTTTACCGAATTCAGCTTTAATATTTTAAGACAGCTAAGGGGGCATTTTGTTGACCTTTTAGTCCTTCTCTGCTTTGTGACCTGCCAGTTTTTTTTGAATAAATTAGCGCTAATGATCTGCCTTTTCTTGTACATGCATACTAATCCTAGCAGTCATCATGTGGCTGGCCCGGGCTTCAGGCCCTGAGCGTCTCTCCTCAGCCTGGGCAGCTGTATAAAAAGGTCAAGCAGTTCTGTTTCTTGTAACAGCTTAAACATATAGCGGGGGATCTAGTAGTGGAGCCAGAGAGATTTACTGATGGAAGGCCTCCAGATGTGGAGAGTACAACGGCAAAGCCAGGCAGATAAAAGCAAAGGCTCCTGCGTACTGACAGGTTGGATTGAAACCCCAAAAATACTTAGTACCCTGCTGAATTTCAAGAAGATGAAAGTGGGAGGAGAGTGATTACTCTGAAGACCCAAGAGCTACTCACTGAGTTGGGAGTTCAGTGATATGAAATGTTTTTTTTTTCATTTCTACAAAAAGATAGGAAAACAGCACCATTCTTCCCACAATATTGTCAGTAGTTATGATTGCTAGATATCGGTGGCAGAGCTAGAATATTTTATATTGGGGAGAAGGCTTTGGGAGGGGGGCAAATGAGAACAGATGAGTGAAGGGCTATTTTTACAAGGATCAAAAAGACACATTTTTATTATTGTTATTAATATTAAAACAACTGTTGTTTTAACTGAGCTGTTGTTACTAATATAAGGCAGTAAAAAAAGTAAAAAACGTCATTCATCTCCAATACAGAGTTCAGTAACAGAAAGTATAATCATTTAGGTCTTGTGCTGACTCATAAGCCGTAAAATACAATGCACATTTTTTAGTTGTGCAGCAAAGTGTTCAGAAAATGTCTAAGTCCACCAGTTTTACATGTTTCTTCTTTTTTAATTTTTTTAATATTGAATATCTAGATTTTTCAGATGATCGCTGATGGACCAGCATACAATATACAGAGGAATAAAGCAAATAATTTTAAGGACTCAAGAATTCATTTTAAAAATGTTATTTCTGCTATGCTTAAAGAAGCTTCTTATAATGAGTTCTTGATAAGTTATTTATTTTCAAACCACAACAACATATATATATATATATATATATATACATCATTAAAATAAAACAATCAAATTGTTTTATTAGCTTCAACATTAATTATATAGCCCTCTTTGAGTGCTTTTAATTTATGTATGGTTTGACAATTTTCTATGCCGTCCCTGCAATGATTCCATAGCTGCAGCCCGCTTGTGGAGATGCAATGATAATACTAATATTGACTCAAAAATTGAGGGGCAAAGCTTTTTTGCTTGGGGCAGCTGTCCACCCTTGTTCCCCTAGCTCTGCCCCTAATTGATATTTTCCAGAATATTATGGGTTTAATTTTCTTTCGTGAAATGTTTTGTGTGCAAAGAAAAATAAAAAGGTCTCAGTGGATCCAGCTTTACTACTAAACTTTTTTTATGAATGTGCTACTAAATCAACATCCTGTAACCACAGATGCAGGATTCTAGCCACGGTGTACATTTACATCAAGGATCACATCTTTTTGTCTTAAGGAGGTGTACGTCAGGCCTTATTTTCATTCAAACAGCAGCAAAGGACTTTTTTAATCTTGGCCGTCATAGGCAGTCTCCATTGGGAGTACTGATCTTGAGTTAAAGAAAAAAAAAAAGAAGCAGAGAGCACTGAAGTGCTATCTCAGTTGTCAACATGCGCTCCTCAGACACGACAGCCAGTTTGACTGGTTCATGCCATACCTCTGCTGACCTGCTGCCACTTTTCTGACACTGCCCAAACGTAACATCTGCATTGGTTTTCCTATTTATTTTTGTCACGTGAGCGTGGAGAGAGTGGAGCGTTGGAGAGCTGGCTGTACATGATCCCTGTCCAAGTCAACAACAGCCTATCCCAGGCAGATACTGTAGCTGAGGAAAAGGGGTCATGGGGAACATTTGGAGACCAGATGCTCAGCAGTTTGTCAGCACTATCTCCCCGACTTAAAGCAACGTAGGGTCAGACTGTGTAGTCTTGTGTGAACCTGTATGTGTCAGTCACGACAACTAGCATGAAAACATTTACCCATACATAATAATGTCAGGTGTCAGTTTTTTCCTTTTTTTTCTTTCTGGTGTGCAGAGTAACTGTGTATGCTGCCTGGGTACAGAGGATTATAGATATAAACTGTATCACCATGCAGCCCCTAAGGTGGGATTTATATTTCTATTAAGCAGTATTATTAGTAACTAAAGCAAACTAGAGGTTTTTAATTTAAGCATAAATAAAAAAATCTATACTTTTTTTCTGTTTTTCCTGCTTTTCTTTTCTTTTGAACTGTGGCCTTCTCTGTTTCCCTTTCCATTTGCACCTCTGTGAGGTTGCAGGAGAGCCGCATTTCCCACAGTGCAAGGCGCGCTCTCAAACTGCTTTTTAATAATTTCCAGAGCATGTTGTGAGACAGCAAGCGCTGGCACTCTGGCCCATGACTCGGATCCCTTCCAGGCGCACACTTCAGGACTCAGTGAGCGTGCTCAGTAATCTGTCACTGTAAGGGACAGAGGAAATGGCTGTTTTTAAGCGAGAGGATACAGTTTCATCCCACAATTACATCTCTCCTGTGTTTACAGATCTTTTCACAGAGGAAGAAAGAATAGTCTCACATGTGGTGCAGAATTTCAGGGTTTTCTTTTTTTTTCTAAATCAGAATCACTTTTTCTTCTAGAAGGTTATGTGAACTAAATGCTTTCTTTACCAACTTGAGTTACAAACTATGAAATATAATCTAAATTACAGTTGAAAAATGCAATTTGCATGGTGAAATATGACTCTCTTTCATGTCTTAAAGAAAGATTTTGCTGCACAGTTGGTCTAAAAAGCATTTGAAGTTTTAATTAAAGTTTCTTTTACAATTGTTTTATTTGCTGTTTTTATCACTATTGTTGTGTTTTTAGGGTAAAATGTTGTCTTGATGTCCTTTCCTTTAACCACATCTGCAGTAATCCCTGATTACAAACATGGAGTCATCACTTCATCAATCATCTACACCTCAGCAAAGCGGAACTTGAGGATTTATGTATCACAGTGTAATGTTTCTTTCCTTTCAGGAGTGGCAAAACTCCATTCAGAAGAATTCTGGCCTGGCTTTCATTGAACTAATTAATGAAGGAAGGTAATGTGCTACACTAAAGCAATTTTTTGTAACAGAATGTAATTTTCGGAAATGCAAAAGAGGTTGTGGAAAAACTGTGCAGATTAGCGTTTAAGCTCCTGAATACTCTGTTGGGGTTAAAGCTAAATAAGACTGTTCTAGCTATTTTTGCTAAGAATATCAGCACTCCAGAGCGGTCTCATTGTCTACCTCCCTCCCTCCTCTTCTTTGGGTGTGGCCAGACTTTCTGTAGAGCAGATCAGGGGCAGCTCAGCCTGCTTACCCATCTGCTGACCCATCTGGCCTTGCCTCCTGCATGCCCAGTATCTCGCTCCAGCTCCAGCCAGGTTTCTCTGCGAGTCCCCCGCTGGCCCTAGAACAAAGAGTTTTGAATCAGTGGGGCCACAGGGCGCTGTCCGCGGTGCTGCTGACAGACACATCATTTTCTAGTCTTAGGTAACTGTACACCACCTCTGCTTCAGTAGACAAATCTAGAGGTTAAATCTTCTACTTGCAAAGCGTAGCTAACATGGAGCATAAGTTTGTGACATTCACAATACCCAGGGCACAAAGTAGTTGTCAGTTTTATGCTGCAACTTTTTAAAAACACCCTTTTACTGGGAGATTAAAGATTAATATTTAGGTTTATGACTAATCCATTGCTGTCCATTTGAAAGCAGTAAAATATATTAAAAACGATTGCTTTTTTTGTATGCTATTGAAGTTTTTAAATCTTAACAAAAAAATTCATTTTGCCTTCGTATAAGTAAAAAAAAATATATATATTAAAATTTCACTTCTTATATAATATGGTAATCTGGTAATTTTGGTGCAGTTGCCTGTGAGCAAAAAGGTGAAAAAAAGTATTTGGCAATTTAAGGATTCAGATTATGTTTTTTTTTCCCATTTTAGCTTTTATTTTGAAAAGAATTTAGAAACACACTTGCATTTCTGGATTGCTTGGACCTCATGGTTGGTGTTTATTGGAATGACATATGAACATATGTGCCGTAGATAGCATCTGTGTCTCCTCTTGCATCTTCAAATATGACTTGTCAACCTTTTTTTTGTTTAATCTATTCTTAGTTTTGAAAGCAAAGCTTGTCAGCCTGTGTTTTTGAACTGCGAACTTCTGTCTGGTATTGAATGCTTGTCAACAGTTAAAGAGTGCAGCATCTGGATTACAGATTCCTTTGGAACAGAAGGGAAAAATTACAATCTGTATCAAGCACTGGAGAGGAACTGTGGCTCTTTTAATTAAATAAAGCTAGCCTAATGGTGTGTAAAATTGTATTTAATCTACAGAGAATATCCAGGGTGTTCCAGTTTTGAAAGATGCAAGAATGAAAATGGATGTTGTATTTAAAGTAAGACTAACTTGAGCAAAACAGATTGGCGTTTTGGTCATATGTGTGTCACTCGGAGGTATCCCAAATACCACTGAGGGTACTGTTGGTGCCTTGCTGCTTAACACAAACAAATTATGCTGTTCATTAGTCTGTTCTATTATCCAGCAGAATGGGGATCCATGTTTTTCCTTGCTCCATCTGTAAAAATTTTCAATAACACAAATTAATGACAGTAATAGCTTCTTGGGATTTAAATTTTTGTGAAAAACAAAGTGTCTGCTGCATTCAGTCTTTCCATTGTTTCAAAGGTTGCTCTGCCATGCCATGAAGGACCATGTTGTTCGGGTGGCCAATGAGGCGGAGTTCATCCTGAACAGACAGCGAGCGGAGGATGTCCACAAACATGCGGAATTTGAGGTATTGATGTGTGTCGGTTAAAATGTGGTGGTTAAAATCCCACTCCAACAATCGTTTGCTCTTTTTCAAAGTAGTCTCTTGGTTACACTTATGCCGTTTTTTGCCAAAATCAGAAACCCTGTATTGTTTTCTAGGATATGGTTTCTGCAAAGTGGCAGAAGTTCATTAGAAATTTGCTTCTAAAATGTGGTTTGTTGTCCCTTATTTCCCATGATCCCTTTTGTTTACATGCTCTCCCGATAGCTTAACAACCTCAACCTAACATTACCAGTGCAACCAAAATGGAGTCATCCAGTTGTAAAATTTTTAGCCAGATGCAGCTCAGATGAGGACAACAAAGGCATGAATCTAGTTGTCTACAATGGAGCGGATCTGGGAGCTTGTGGCCTTCCAACTGTATAAGCTGTCAAAGCTACAGGCTTTTTCCTATGGCATTTTTTATTTGCTCCTGATTCATACTGATTTGAATAAAAAATTCTTAAAAATGCAGTTTTAATATTGATTTTTATCATATACGTCCTACATCATCAAAAAAATTCCACAAAAGCATGTTAAAAACACCAAAGACATGATATTTTTGGAGTGGCTCTTTAAGTAAAGAAAAAGGGGGTAACATCTCTAAATTTTTCCCAGATGGAGACTGGATTTGTAAAATACTGGATTTGTAAAATACTAGTTTTTAAATCGAAACATTTTCACCCTGCAGGGAAAATACAATTGTTAATCTTCTAATGAGCTCTGAACAAATCCTCTTACGATAATTCAACCATTCAGCTTAATGTTCTTTGTAATCGTGCCCCCATGTGTCCTCATGAAGTGAACTGCTCCCTCTTAAAATGATTCTAAAGCCATGTAATTACGAGATTGAAAATATGAATTTTGGACTTTGATATAAAACACAATTTCTGCTGAGCCTATACTGTAATTATCCCATAAAACCAACCCCTTTAACTCAGAATAAATTGTTTAAAGACCCTATTATTGTTGTTTTTTTTCTCTAATTGGAGAAAAAGAAAAAAGTGTTGACCAATAAAAACCCATAAAAACATGATGTTTTTATGTGCTTTTTATAGTCGATCTGTTGTTTGTTGGATTGGTATATCACAATTGTTTATTAATCAAACTGAACAAACAAATCGGTGTGCTACACCACCTCTGCTAACTGCCTGCATGTGACGAGTGATGAGTTTCTTATCTGGGAAGCGCAGCCATCCTCAAACAGCTGCTTGATATACAGTTTCTGAGGATCCTTGACCCGCTAGATAAACTGGAAGAGACGGCTAGATATGCAATGTCAAGGGAAGGGGGAAGTGTACCTGGCCCCATCTATTCTGTCTGCCAACTCCAGACAGACTACACTTTTCATCTCGGCCCGACGTTACTTTATTACCCACTCTCCAAGATTGAAGATTCAGGACGCAGATAAGACATTTTTACAATTAAGTTGGTGTCAGGCAGAGGCGTCATACGTTTTAAAGCGATAAATAATGTTTGATATTTGTCACAGCACCACGTGGTAATGCGAGGTGACAGGCAGAGATTGAGTTATCTACTTTATGAGGAATATGTTGAAGTATAATATCTGACAGGATTCAAATTTAAAGCTGGGGATTCAATTAACTCCCAGCCTCTGTTTGCAAATTAGATTGTGAATATTAGCAAGAGTTCCCCCAGGGTGGACTAGTAAGACGATCTTGTTTGAGCAGGAAAGAAGTCACATGTGCGCTTTTTAGAGTACTTTTGTCTACCTGGAATACTTTGACACTTACTTCTGGAAATGGATCCAAAATTAAAATAAAATGTTTATGTGTTTAATTTATGTATATATTATATGTTCTCTATCAATTGACAATTGCTTTAAATTCTCATTTTCTACACTGTAGGGTTGTAAACATTTATGGACTTCATTCTTTGCTGAGCTATTGAATCATTTCTTTCTATTCACTGTAACACCTTCCATGTCCACCTAGCGGGAAGCCTCATCTGTCTGCAGTTAGTGAGTGTGCTGCCTTCACGCGTTTACCATGATTTAGAGCACTCCTCCAAGGGAGCTGAAACACATTTCTCAGTTGTCCACTAATATCTTTATGCACTCAAGTGTGTTGACTGAAGCTGTAACGTGACGAATGCTCCACGAGGACAAATACATTTTAGTTTGACTTTATTCAAGGAAAAAAAATCCCCTTCTATGAGCCCGACATCACTTTTGTTAGTAGATAATTTGCCTAAATCCGTAAATGTTTGGATTTTTTTCTTTCTTTTCCTTTCAGTCCCATTGTTCCCAGTATGCTGCCGATAGAAGAGAAGAAGAGAAGATGTGTGACCACCTGATCACTGCTGCCAAACGCAGAGACCATGTCACAGCCAACCAGTTAAAGCAGAAGATCGTCAACATCCTCACCAACAAGCACGGTGCCTGGGGTATGCCCGGCCAGAGGTGAGTCCCCTATAAAGAACAAGTTCAATTCTAGATTAGTGTGAGCCATGTTCTGTCTTTCACATGAGCTATAACCATGGATTGTTGGGTCCAAACCTTCAGGACAAAAGTTACCTGTTCACAGTAATCTTCAGCCAAGAGAGACCGGCAGTTTAATGTTATTTTCCCAGGATCCGATAGGGTCAGCAATCGGGTCAGCAAACGCAATTATGGTGCGGAGTGGCTTAATCCCCAGGGGACAGTTGATTGGCCAGTCATAGCACAATCTGAGGAGAATGACGGGGGTTGGGGTGTTACTGCAGCATTGTCCAGGCATTCTGTGACCCCCCTCAGTAAAACTACACAGCACCTGGTGGTAGTTCCAGCTCTCCCCATGGGCATGTTGAAAGAACAAGCGGCTCTCCTGCTTCTCCGCCAATTGACTCACTTGAATTCAGAGCCTGAACGATTGGGTCCAGTGTGGTGGAATTACTCTGACACTATAGAGGTTTTGAAAAACATGACAACTGTAGAGCTCCAATGATGCAAGCAGTTGACATATTTGTTTAGGTTGGATTTGGCATTGTGCTTTTGTTTTTGGACTACACACCACGCATTAACGCATTAGTGGTTCGCCAATCAAATCAGCAGTTTACAATGATGTAGGAATGACACCAACCTCCATTAGTACAGTTTTTATTCAGACTTTATAATGAAGGTTTCAAAAAGTATTTAGCTTCAAAACTTGTGCGTTAAAATGAACAGAAAAAATGTGAAAACCCTGGAACTTCGAGTGGAGCTTCACCTGTTTTTTTTAGACAATTTTCTCATTGTTTGTTGTTGCTTTGTTTGTGGATGTCTCCACCACTCGCCTCATCTCCAGGCTGCTCTGGGACTCCCTTTCCTCTGATATATGGAACATGGACTCAGTCCCTCAGTTTTATAAAAATCTCAAAACCTACATCTTTAGACTTGCATTTCAATCCTAATTAATTTATAGTTTTACTGTCTTTTATAGTTGTATTCATTTAACTATCAACTTATTCTTGTGTTGTGTTTCATGTCTTGTTTTAATGCCATGTTGGGTGCCCAGAAAAGCACCACATAAATAAAATGTATTTTTATTATTATTATATATATTTTATTTTGTCTCTACAGATTTGTTATTTTACATAAAAGGCTGTTATATCTCAGTTTTTGTGATTTGCAGCAGTAAAGAAATGGCACCATTTATCATTTAGAATTGAGTTTTTTGGAGAGTTATAGGTTCATTGTGAAATTATTGTGTAATATGATCAAAATATCAGATATTACACAATGCCACTATAATCCGTTTGTAAAGATAAATCAATAGAGAAGGTTGTAAATTATAAATAACTCAAAAAGGCTCCAGTCTGCTGAGGGTTAAAGGGATTATAACAGTTTTTACACAAACCTTTATGAACTGATGTTCCAAAGCGTGCTCCCTTTGCTGAAAATAGCCGTGTTATTGCGAAAAAAATGTTAAAGATGCAATACAGATGGTCGGCCATGTTTGCTGGAAATGGTTAGCTTCTTAATTAAAACAATATTTTACATTATTTTCAAGAATGCATTGGTTCTTATAATGGTGACTAGCATAACTCTTTGTTTCTGTTAAAACTGCAGATGTCAAAACAAGTTTTGTTTGGCTTCCTTTAATCAGTTTTTGCACAAAAAAAAACACAATTTGTCTCAATTTAATTCTAGTTCAGACATTAGCATGCACATTAATGTGTCATTTCAAATTTAAAGACTTTTGACCCTTATAAATCCATTAAAATTGACTAGAACTTGGATATCCCTAAACAAAGAGAACAGAGGGAAAAAAATCTGTTTTGTGTTATCCTAATACCCAATGAGAGGGCTGTGACATCCAAGAACACATTTTCCTAAAACTGACTGAGTCTTAACAACATGTAAAAATGCAGCGGGTTGAATTCAAGGCTCTTCTTCAAATATTTATGAAGTCCCTCTCGGAGGCATAGCATTTGCATTAAAACAAAAGGATAGTGAGCCTGGCTGCATTGTAAATGATACCAGAAAACTTCCAACAAATTCAAATTTAATGGTAACCTGCTGGTGAAGAAAAATGATGCAATATGCTCATAAGCTTGAGGCAAGGTTGCAGTTCAGCAGCTTAGTCTTATTCACTGCTACATTAACTTTCCCATTTATGCTGCTCTTGTAAAATATAAAGCCCTGAGGCTTTTTAAGGTGACTGTTATGCTGGTGTGTGTGTGTGAGTTCATGAGACAAGGGGGGAGAGAGGGCTTTTAGCTTGAAGTGTTTGTTTTTTACCCTCATGCACAGAAATTGCTTTACCTTTAAATCCTGAGTTCTGCCTGGAGAAATGCCAAAGGTTATTTTTCATTAGTGCATTCAACCAAATTATTTTTGGAAAGGCATTTTACAGAAACTAACATGATTTCTTGTCATTTTCTTTACTAATATTAGTGAATGCAAATGTTTATATCAGGTTTTTATTGTCTCTGATCACTTTTTTCCCTGAGAGCCACCTTATTTTACACCCTGCTGCAAGTGTAGTAAACTACATTAGAAGATAGTGTTGCAGCAGGTATGACAACAGGCGGCTGCAAGGTCACAATCTGTGCAAGCCTGGAAACCAGCTGCTCCACAGTCATGTGATCTGACCAAAAAATAAGCAGATAAGACCCTGCAGTGGCTGCTTTGATCATACTATATGCTTGCTTGATGATGAATGTCCCCCTGTATGGAGTTAGCATAGAAAAATCAATAGCCCTCAAATTGAAACAGTATAGGGTTGTATTGATCCACTGTGCTAAATCAAAATGAGGACACTTTGATACATCTCTCCGAGACAGCTCTCTGCTCAGTAATGACACACTATCAATTTTAGCTTTACACTGATAAATCAACTTGAAAATTGGATGTCAGAGTTCTTTCCAGCAAGAGAGTGATTTTCCCTGCCCTCTGGTCCCCTCTGCTGTTGACCTCTGCACCCTGCCACTGGATTATAAAGTTCAGGCTCGTCCAAAGTGAAAGTAGATGTCAAGGCGAGACTGATGAATGCACTGAAGGCTGACATAAACAGCTTTTTTTTTCAGCAAAAGACTACTTTAAGATGCCTACTCTTATGATGTTTTGGGTGTTTTTAACATGTTCCTGTGGCACTTTTCTTATGAGAGGCATTTAAATGTTAAAGTTGCGTTTCTAAGCATTTCTTTACTCAAATTGTTGTGAATCAGGAGCAGATGCAAAAAACATGCATTTTAAAAAAGGTAGTAAGTGGGATGTAGACGTAACCACGGCAAGCCACAAGCTCCCTGCTCTGCTCCATTCTGATGCATCCATAGATCCATGTACGTCTTCATTTTTCTTGTCCGAGCTGGCATCTGTCTCAAAACTCTGAGGCTGGATAGCTCCAATGTTGCTCGTCATTTTTGTTGCACTGGTAATGTTAGGTTGGGGTTATGAGGGGCTGTGAACTAGCGGGAGAGCCTGTAAACAGATGATGGGAAATGAGGGAAGGGTTACTTCACAACAACAGTTCCGCCCACAATTCAAAGGCAAATTTCTTAAGAACCTACTGCAGTTTTGCAGAAACTGTCGTAGAAAATGAATTTTTTTTTTCTTTTGTATTTTGGCTAAAGACTGCATACTCATAATTGAAAGATCCCTGGAAACACTTTGAAAAAGGATAAAAAAAAATGATCAGGTGGGACTTAAATAGTTTCATTTAGCAGCAAAACATGAAAATATGTACTATTTGCATTACCCTTATGAAAACAAAATGTTTGTATTGTTCAAAATTCTTTAACTCTTTGATGTACACAGTTGCAATCTAAACTATGGTGATTTTCATTATATTTTTGTCTTTTCAAAGTGACATAAGGCAGACGGGAAAGTGCCAAAGCATTTCCAACCTCTGTTTCCCACATGAGGATGGCAGCATCATTGACAGCTGACAGAGGAGTCTGCTAGCCTCCACAGCAAACCTTAACCCTACCTGACTGCTCTATTGATTGTCAACATTTCTTCTGTATAATTACTTTTTTGTGGCCAAGGAGAGGACAGAAAATGGAGGCATGTATTGATCCTGCGGTAAGGCAGTGAAACAGCCGTTTCCCTTGACTAACAGTGAGTTTCATCTCTTGCACGTGAGGAATGGTAACAGTCTAGCTCTGGATAATAACTTTGTGATGAAATGAGCCTTTTTATTCACTTTGTGCCCAGAGTATTTTTCTTGCGTGAAAGGGTTATCAATTGTAATAGAAGTCTATTACTAGGGGGTGGGCCCCTTCAGAGAGATGTACAGCCTATGAGGGTTTTATGTCTGATATCCCCTTCTGGGGGAGAACACAAAGGTTATTGTCTCAGAGTTCGACAAGATAAACAATAATAAACAGCACTGAGAATTTTAAAGGCAATAAAACCCAAGTTGCAATATGTGATTTAAGATGTTCTTGTTGGTAAATGGAATATTTTGTTAGGCACTGACAGAAGTGATTGCCAGAAGAAAATGTAATGCTGTTTAAATTATTTTTTGATAGGTTTAGGCAATTAAATAGTTTTATTTTTTTAAACGTTGTTGTTTTTTTTATTTAAAGAAAATATTTTAGAAATTGGTTCATTGAACCGGTTTTGTATTCACCAGTGTTTCATTCACTTTTTAGCCAGCTTTTGAGTAAAAAAGACTGGTATTTTTTATTTAAATTCTCTTTATTTCTTCTTTGTTCTAGCCCTCTAAAATATTCTCTGCTCACTTTTGTTCTTGACCTATTCCCTCAGGGCTCCCTTAACCTTGTACATTGTGCTAATTATCTTTGGAAAGAGGCCCGTTCACATAATCATTAAATTCACTGGGTGGTGAAATTGAGCTGGGCATTGCTCGACTCTGCCACATTTCCCATGAACAATTGGCCCTGCTGAGCTTGTGATTCAAAGGAGTTCACCCACAGTCCAGTGTGGCTCCCTATCCTTCGTCTGAGGCCGTATGTCTTTCTTCATTACGCCAGATGACCTGGAGTTAATGTGGATGCCGCTGTGTTGTTTCCCTTTTGTCTTTTTCCAGCACTCTTTTTCACTGTCTCTTCTCGATTTTTTAATGAAATTTGGATCTTGGTTCTGTAACCTTTGGTCTGCAGCAGTGTTGAGAGTAGTGATGAAAAGTAAAAGACGATGAAAGTCTTTTGTACCATTTTCAGCCCTTTGTGATAATATGTCCATGATGCTGTCCTAACAAACACTTAAACATTTGGAACCCAACAGAGATAATCAAATCTGATTTGTTTTTATAGAGGAAATTGCTGTGCATATTTTTCTAACTTTATAGGCTGCTTTGAACAAAGCTGGTGCATCCCCATGTGGCTGCCAGTCTCATGTTGTGGTACATATGATTTTTTTTTTTTGTCATGTGTGGCATCATACCAGAAAGACTAATGCAAAGATGGTGGAAGAAAATATTTTCACATGTCTTTGGTTTAAATTTTTGCTGACAAAAAGATTTTCATGTTTAATGCTCCTATTATTAGGAAAGTGCATACATTGCTGTTCAAATTCCTGTACCACTTATATTTAAATCCAAGCAGCCACACTTTCTGAAGTTGTTTTTGTGAATATCTTGGCCTTTGAAAGTTTCTCCTCTGCAGTTTTTTTTCTGTTTAAACCACTTTATGCTGATTGTTTGAGCTCACATAAGATTTAACATTTCAAGTTTAAACAGGTTTTTGTATCTACATCTTTTCATCTCCATGTCTCCAGTTTTTTGTGCAGATCTAAATATTTATATTTGGAAATTAAATTTTGCTCCAGCTTCCACCCACAGTCCAAAAACATGCTTTATAGGTGTGCATCTGCGAGTGATAGTGTGGCAACCTGTCCAAGGTGAACCCCATCTTTGACCAACAGTAGCAAGGACAGGCTCAGGCAACCCTGTGACCCCAAAAGGGATGCAGCAAGTTAAGAAAATTGATGGATAATAACTTTTTGGCTCAATAACAGAATCTAATGTCTGCTTAACTTTTATTTTTGGCATCTTTCCCAAATCATCTGTTAAATATATAAAGATAAGTAATAAAACGTTTAGGGTTAGGGCACCTTGTTATAAACACTCCTGAGCATTACTTTGACATTTTCATTTTGTGCCTATAAGCATTTTTTTTTCTAAAAGCAACAATAAACCAGATGCAACTGAAGCAAAATGATGATTCCTCAAGAG
The DNA here is from genome assembly GCA_023969325.1 of Oryzias curvinotus. NCBI lineage: Eukaryota > Metazoa > Chordata > Actinopteri > Beloniformes > Adrianichthyidae > Oryzias > Oryzias curvinotus. The sequence goes on along the minus strand of CM043718.1, from coordinate 12,027,882 downwards.
CAGAATAACACTTAATAACACCCAAAATGTACAAGACAATGTGGCTTCTTTTATTAAAAAAAAAAAAAAAAAAGGCTTTTGTACAGAACTCTACTGGTTTTTTCATTTTTTTTTATTTGTTATACTAAATATTGTTTTACTATGGCCATTAGTTACATGAATGAAAGCATACTGACACATTTATTTTAGTAATATATATTTGGCAGACACATGCACAACTTGCCTTGTGGGTTAAATGTGTGAACGAGCAAAGAAAAATGAATTTTATAGAAGTCTTTAATTTTGACTGCTCATTTGTTGCTTTTTAACTTCTAAAAATCCAACATAGCAAGTTTTTAAATAGTTTGAAATGCAGTGACGTATGGGTCTCCAACAAGTTCATTGTTTCCTACTAAGGGGCTGAATGTTGGTCTGTTGGGACGTCTTGGTAAAAAAAGAATAGACCGCTTGTCCTCAGATTTAAAACCAATGTCCTCAGTGTATCTGTGTGACACAAGCCAGTCTCTGGGCTTTTGAATAGAACTGTCACTGATTAGAGGCATTTATTATAATCGCCCCTTACTCATAGTACTATGAGCAGCTGTGAAAAAGAAGTTTGATAGCTTTTATTGAATCAGCTTGTCCCTGTCCTTCCTGCTGACCGCTGCACATAAATCCCCATTGACCATAAATAGAACAAGAAATGAAAGAATCTTTCATCACAAGAACTTCAACCCCTTTACATCCTGTTTGATCCACTCTTTTGTCACCTGTTCTGGTTTAACTGACTTGAAAGTCACTATTGCTGAATTGCAAAATAAAAAAAGTCCAATGAGAAACTCTTATTGTGGCAGCATGGATTTCATTTCGAAACAGATTTGCTTCCACAATAGAACTTTAAAAGTCCCCTCTAAATTTACTTGACTAGTGTTCCTATAATGTATCTATTTTTTTGTATGTTTTACGTCTGTATTATTGTATAAGGTGTGTTTCTTTGCATTTACCATGTTGGATCCTTTCAATGCTTTAAAACAGTGTTTCAAAATAATCGAAAAGTAATCAGATGGCAGAAAAGGACAAAGAGAATATTCCAATACAACAGACTTGGCAGCATTTTTTTTCTCTCTCCTAAAATGATGTTATTTGCTAAATCAGTATTTGTATCCCCGTCTTGACTTATTTTAAAAAGAACTTGTCATTTATTTTTCAAACCAAATCCAGTTTGTTTGTGCTTTAAACCCAGCAAACCAAAAAAAAAAAAAAAAAAAACACCTTAGCTCTGACTTCTTGAGGGACGACGTGCTTTAAATGTCTATTTGAAAGAGAAGAGAATAGACGATACATCCTTCGCACATTTATCCTCCTGCACTTAGCAAGTCTGAAAGCTTCCATGAATGATGGTTCTGCTGTTTCCTGTAGGTTATCAGTGCTGGAAAATTAGCTTTTAAAATGCGGTTTGAAATCCATTTGGAGGATTGATGGGTGATGGAGCTAATAAATTTTGCCAGTTTCTAGAGGGCCGGCTTAGAGCAATTTTTTATGGTTGTCACGAAGCCAGACACATTTGATGTGTGAAATAGGGAGGTCTCAAACCAACTCTGCCTAATGAATCCTATTGCATAGGCAATTTGTTACATCGGCAGTACAGGCCGCTTGCTATCTTTCTATTAAGGTTTCTGAGGCAAGATTTGTCTTTTATTGCCTTTATTAAAAAATGATCATCTAAGCCTGTAAATAATTGATGAATCACGTGTCTGTAAGACTTACTGATAAATTAATTAGAATGGTAAGCATTTGTTTGCCAAATTCAATAAAAGTTCATTTTGGACATTTAAGTTTCATGCAACTATGTCCATGAAAAATCTTTGCGAAAATGATCAACTTTTTGTCTTTTTCCCAAAAGTACTTATAAATCATTGAGATGTTCTTAGTTGAACTGCTGCCAATCTTTGGCTGGGAGTTCAGGATTACTCTGCTTTACATCTCCATCAATCCTTCTGAGCAGTTTTGGACCACCCTGAAGAAGAAGTTCCTTCTCTAGTCTTGTGCTGAGCTTCTACTTTCACTCATTGCAGGTGCTGCTCCAACGGCAAAATGGATTGCTACAAACAAAGCCAATTTTCGTGGGCCATCAGATTATTGCCCTCTGAGCCATTAATCAGTCTTTGTAACCTGAAGGCTTTGCATGTTCATTTGTTCTCAGACACCTTGGCTTTAACTCCTCTTGAAGTCCCACTCCGATCATCTTTTAATTCATTTTGAAAGTGTTCCTGGTGTTCTTTTAATTATGATTATGCCATTTTTAGCCAACATTTCTTTTTAAGTGTTATTTTCTAGGACATTGTTTCTGCAGAGCAGAAAGAGTTCATTAGAAATTAGCTTCTAAGTTGTGGGCAGTAGTAAGCCTTCCTCATTTCCCATCATCCCTTTGTTTACACTCTCTCGTGCTAGCTTACAACCAAACACAACCCCATCCTAGCAGTACCAGTCCAACAAAAGTGGCAATCAATTTTGGAGCTATACAGCAGTACAGTTGTGAGCCAGATGCAAGGTCAGACGAGGAGAACAAAGACATACATGGACTTAGTCGCCTACAAGTGGATGCATCAGAATGGAGAGTAGCAGGAAGCTTGTGGCCCGCCGATTGTTACTTCTGCGTCACACCTACAAGCTTATTCCAACTCCATTTTTTCGTCTGCTCCTGATTCACAACAATTTGAAAAAAGAAATACTCAGAAATGCAATTTTAAGCTTTATTTTCTTTAAATATGTCATCAGAAAAACGCTGCAAGAACATGCTAAAAACAACAAAACGGCCTTTTCTTTTGGAGTGGGTCTTGAAATGAGCAATGTTGCTCAGTAAATCTGGGCATTGCCAAGGTATGCAAATCTTCAAAAAAAAAATCAGATTTACCATCCACCAGTATCTGCCCTCTTACTTGGGCTAAGAATTAAAGGAAATAATCTTTGGCAATAATCACCCGGTTGCCTCCAGTGGATTTGCATTTTTTCACACTGTGTAATCTTGCATTTACAATATCATTTAGGTGGGTGTCTCTTTTCCACCCACTGACATCTCTCTTCATCTCACTTAAGCTTTGGGGCAAGATTGGCAGGGGACAAGCTCAAGGCATTCAGCCTTGCTTTGCATACTCATAATACTACGTTGATACAACACATACACACTTGAGCGCACACGCTCACATATGTTCACTTTTGATTGATACTTAACCGAAACTGAGCTCTTGTTGATGTCAGAGCCCAGCTAAGTCTCCTGAGCCTCTTGATTTCTGACAACGCTAGATATTCTATTCAAGCAAGAAGCAGGATGTATTTTGAGATGTGATCCTCTGTAACACTTTAATCTGTTTAGACTGCTTTGGTACTGTGGCAGGAAAGGGGGCAGAAACTATAACAGTGAAAGTGATGGCTGCCTGCCAGAGACTTACTGTAACCATGCTGCAAAATTTCTACTTGGAATTGAAAACACAAGAGTGATCCAAGGTTTTATTGGAGCGCAGGTTCAAATCCAGTTTTTATTGTAAAGGGTAAAAACAACATATTAGATAATAACTGAAGAGAACTGCTTTAGAGATCGAATGAATTTCAGATGTGTTTTTTTTTCAATTAGCACTGTTTTTGTAGAATTCCCTTTAAAGCAGTCTTGCAGACTATTTTATACCTTGCAAAGGAAACAAAGGTTTGTGCACAGTTAGAAAAAGGAGCACTTGTCTTTTTGCTTAATGGTTTGCATTTGCTGCAAGCTATAGAATTATCCCGGGTCCTCACTTATGTTGGAATAATCATTTACAAAGATGGTTACCACATGCTGGAGGAGCTTTTTTTTTCTTTTTCTTTCTTCTCTTTTACTGCCCTAATTCACTGTTATTAATAATGAATAAAAATGCAATTTTCAATTGGATTGCTCCAGGGCCCTGGGAATCATTTCAATGAATATTTCAGCACATTATTTTAATCATGGTTGCACATATGCAGCAATGGGAGGGGGCTTTGTTTTATGGGCTCATGCCTCAACCGCCCCAAGACCCCGATCATTAAACTCCACGCTGTCTGCATCGAGGTTCTTACCTTTGATTTACAAGACTTGTTAAAAAACATTGTAAAAAAAAGGAGGCAAGCTGTGCCATTTATACTTGTAATTTGAAGCTGTATTTGTAAATGGGGGTGCCTGTGATTTATGGGTGCAGCGGTTGCTGCTTCTCCCCGCTGTTCTAGTGCCTGGGCTTTAGCAAAGCCAACATAACTGGGGCCTCTCCGGCGCATGCCTGTACTCTGCTTACTAAAGTCTGCTATCTGTGGCCTGATTTTCCTTCTCAGATGTGATAAGAAAGTAGCAGCGGGAAATTGGCTTTGTCTAAACCATCCACCTTGTCTTTTTCAACAGTCAGCTACAAGATTTCTGGCGTCTCGATTACTGGGAAGATGACCTGCGGCGGCGGAGAAGATTTGTCAGAAACCCATTTGGCTCCACCCACTTAGATGTTGCATGCAAATCCTTGCAGGAGTATGGTAAGTGTTATATGTCAGTTCCAAAAGTCTTTACATCCATTGTTTTATTGTTTTGTTTTAAACATCACAAAAACACTGGAAGGTTGAAGATGTTTAGCAATAACAAAATCTGCAAAATACATACAGTACAGACCAAAATTTTGGACAAACACATTCTCATTCAAATGAATGGGAAGGTGTGTCCAAACTCTTGGTCTGTACTGTATTTCATTGCTGTATTTAATCAAATGAAACAAAAAAACAAAAAGAATGTCAAATATTTCCAGGATTTTATTCCTAGAACATAAACTTTTAACAGCAATATGTCTAAGTAGACTTTCATGTATGATTTTTTTCAATTATTATTATGTCTGAATAGTTTTGACCCAGTTTTTTATTTTTATTTTGTTGTATTACATGAACGTTTTTAGGCCTTTTTTTCTTTTCTTTTTTTTTTTTGCTGAGGTCTACAGTTGGACCATCTGCCTACGCCAGGGCTGCCCAAGTGTGAGACCTACCACTTTGTCTGTTTTCCAGTTCTCCCTTTCCTCCTTGCTGCTGATTAGCTGACTCAAGTGTTTCTACATTCTGATTGACTGATCACACCTGATCCAAGTAATCTGCAGCTGGTCTACACCTTCTCTAGAATGTAGCCTTTCAGATGTGATCATAGGTTGTGCGTCTTTTCCTCTCACATGGGTCCATACGCATCTGAATACTTGGTCCATGAATCGATACTAACTTGTTGGCACTACAAACTTTATGTATTTAGCATTTAAAACTTTAAATTCAAAATTTTCTTACTGGCACTTTTTATTTTTACTGACAAAAACAAATGTCTTTGACCTAAAAACCTGGAATTTTGGGTCTTTTAGACTGTTTTGTTCTTTGTGGCTAAATAAAAGTGTGTCATATTAATTTATTCAGGTATTGTTTGATGAGTTGTAAATAAAAAGGGTTATCATATGTTTAGTGCACACAACAGTGATTCACCTTCAGCCGATTGCACTTCACCTGACATGGTAGAAGCAAGCTTGTGATTGGACGTCTTTTCGCTTACATCACATGTACATAAGAATGCAAACAGCGAAGAGCACAACAGGAAGAGAAACTGACAAAGTTTGCCAGAAACCAATTATTTACTTCCATATCGATTTTATACCTTTTCACCAACATAATCATGTTCATTTCTGTGGTTTTGAACCGATACTGCTGTTACTCTCAGTGCTATATTGATTTTTATATCCTTTACATCCCTAGATCATAGTTAAACAAGTTACTGTTAGGTGTCAAGTTTCACTGACTGCAAAGTAGAAAAACCTCAAACCTCGTCAATACTGTGTGTAATCCTTTGAATGTATGTTATTTTAAACTCTTGGTTTTTGTTTTGTTGAGTTTTTGCAGTAAACATGAACGAGGGCACAAAGACTGAACCAGCTGTGTTTCAGTCTCATCTTTCCATTCAGTATTTTTCCAGAAAACTTGACCTCTGGCTGCAGATTGAAAGTTTGTATTTGGTATTAATCCTGCTTTCTGTAAAAGGACTTTACTGGTACAACATTACTAGTGCTTTACTCTTTATAATGCAACAGACAATCAAACAAGCAAAGCTTTAACTGTTGTTGTTTTACAGTGTAGGTAACTCAATGATCATTATTTAATTTGGTGTTAAAGTTTAGCAACGATTACATCCAACTTCCTTACATCCAAATCATTTGAAAGCAGTAAAATAGTCTTGCATTGGTGCTTTTGTGTTTTTGGACAAATGTAATTTAAAGAGTTTTAATAAAAGAAAGCACATTTCTTCTATTTATGTTGACATCTGCAATAATCTAACAAAATTTATTGTAACTAACCGTAAAAGTGTATAAGATTAGACAGATGTGCTAACTGCACTTTTCCTGCTTTAGTTTAGAGTCCAAACTGTTTTTAAGATGCATTATTATTTTTGCAAGCATTAGATTATATACTTGCTCTGTTGAAAACAACAACCTAGCCTAAAAGTCTGATTTTAGAAGCTTTGGTGTATAAAAATCAAAACCGGAAAAAAAAAAAAAAGTAAGTTTTTACCAAGTTGAGCATCTTGGTGAAAGAAATTGCATTGCATTGCATCAACGCCGCCTGTCAGAAAATAAATACCAGCAAACCACTAAAACAGATCAAAACATCAGTGGGAAACTCTCCTCCCATCTTGCAGCATTCTGCGTCTGACTTTTACTTCACATCTCACTTTAGTGGGGGAGAAATAATGAGATACATTTGAATTTATTGAAATAAAGGCTTTATAGGCTAGGCAAAGAATATGTGTTTTAGAGTATTAGCTGTTAAATAAAAGATAAACATGCAATTACTTTCTTTCAGTCTGTAAAACTTCCAGTACTCCATTTTTTGGGGTATAGACCAAAATAAAACAATTATTTTTGATGGGTTTTGTTTAATTTGAGACCGTAAATACTGCAGTAAGGATGGCAGAGAATACATGCTTTTTCATCTATACCCACATTCAGAGATACATAAAAGAGACTGAGACATTATAAATCTCAAATCTCCTTTTCTTGCTTTCAAGAGGGTTAGCTGTGATAAAAAACTTTCATATTGTGTTTTTTTTTATCCCTCAAAATCCTTGCTTTTATATCTTTAAAAGAAAATCTCATAAAAAATAAAGCAATGTTTTTTTTTAAGAAAACTGCACCATAAAAACCATCTCAAAATGGCATTGTGATATTACAAATAAACAAATTTGTATCATTTTCTTGCTATGCCAAATCTTTGTGTTAGGGTTATACATTGGAGAAATTGTCTGCACACTTTCTCCAAATGTTGTTTGTGTGATATATTATCTGTTTTGATTATTGTGACTATTATGACACCTGAATCTTTTTCAGTCTTTAGTCTTTTTTTTTTAGCTGCTGTCTGGCACTAAATTGTTATGGTGGTTGACTGAAAACTTGTTGAGGTCCTGCTGGCATGAGGTAGTTTTAATGAGCAGAATAATGTATAAACCTGACAAGTGAAAGAGATTGCCTGCAGTTGAAAGGCTCACTGGAAAAGGTGAGCTGCTTCTTCAGGCTTTTTTCCCGCAGGCTTTGATGTGATCGCACAGCAGAGGCCAAGTTTCATTTTGGAGTTAAAATGAAAATCATCTTTTTTGTTCTTTGCTGGAATTTCATTACATATTCTGGCAGTGACAGTTGGCAGTTTTAAAAGTAGCGTAGCATTTTTAATTATTGTGCTATTGAGATAAAGACATGCTTTATTTTACTTATTTTTTTGCAGATTACCTTGATAAATAGGCTGAAAAGTTGGTTTGCTGTCGTAACATGCAAATATGTTCTCTAACAGGATGCTCTGCAACCTTTCAGTAGGTCTCTGGCTGTACTTAACCTCAGTCAATATTTAAAATGGGGGCTTTAAAAAATCTTTGTCCAAAGAGGATGCTGGTCTAAATATGACGACACGTTTCACTCGTCGGTTATACTCTTTGATGTATATTTATACTCTTATTTAGCAGTTGAAATAATTGACAGTCTTTTAAACTGACTTTATGGGTAAAATGACAGGATTGTGACACATTTTTATAAACAACTCAATGAGTGCTTTACGTCATGTTTTTAAAACATCAAGACTTTCTTACTTATTCTTTGATAAAAAAAAGGAACAAAGCTGTTTGGTTTCCTATTTTAGAAGCTGGTTTAGGTTGTTTATTAGGATTTCTGAGATGTATCACGTCTAACTCATTCATTGATTTCTTTATTTTTTTGTTGTAGCCAAAGACAAAAAGCTTTCACTGGCCCACACAGCTTATTAAAAAGGATATAAAGCTGAATGAATTATTTACACTTTATTGTAATCTACATTAAACTTCATTTTTATGTTTATTCATGCATCTGTGATATGTGTGTGTGCGTGCCAGAGCATGTGCACTGATGGGAGGTTAAACTCTGCTTCGTTGTCTATTAGCAGTACTGACAGCTTAGCCAGCACTTTTTGTCTTTGCCCTTTTGCCTGTAATAACCTGCCGTGTTGCAGCTGGCCTCCACCCCGTATCAGACTATATTGTTAGGTGATTGGAATTGGGCAAGCATGAAATGGAAGTCACGTTAATATTGATCCAAATGTTTAACGGGGTGTTTTACCTCTGAGTGTCCTTGCTGTCTCAGTTGAACTGAACAACTTCTCTTAAAGCTTATTGCACCAGACAGAGATCTTTATGGCTTTTTACTTAAGCAGACTCTGAGGCTGATGTGTTATTAACCATCACCAGATTTATAATACTGTTTTTTATCATTTATAATACTATAACACTGTCCTAAAATTAGGGTTGTGACATAACTTTGCTGGACGAAAGTTAACTGAGATGCAGGTGTGAAGCATTGACTGCATATATTGGACTAAGTGACCCCTCCCCTCTCACATTGCAAACAGGAAGTACCCATTGGTTCCAAGAAGCCAAAATCCCATAGACTTCTATTAAGAAATAACTATTACTCAGTCATTCTATTTGTCAGAATAACCATTCTAGCTCTAGTACTTTTTTTCCTATGATATTTGTTCATGTTATAATCTGACCAATCGGATGCCTCAATAAAAGCAAGTGCTGGCCTCGAACCTTGAACATTTGATTGACAGATTCTCCTGAGCCACTTTCAGTGGAAGGGGTGTGGACTTTGAACATGCTCACTCCTGTTTGGCGTCAGTAGTTGCCGTGGAAGCATTGACTCAGATCGACTCAGACCAATCACTGTCGACTGGCTCCAAACATCCAATGGTGATTGAATTGGCTTCATTTCGCTGGAGTCTGAGGTAAGACATTATTTAGGGGTGACATCACACCCAACTGTCTTTCTCCAGTTCTGGCATACAGTAAATGGTAAAGAGCATGTCTAAACACTAAGATCAATGCTTGTGTCAGAGTAGCAGTTGTAAGGTTTTGCTCTTCTCTGTTGTGATGTCTATCAGTGGATGTCTCATCTAATGTATCCCAAGATTAGGAAATGAGATCTAAATAAAATTCAAAGGCTCAAACCCTGCAGGTATAATTTGGCACATTGAATGTAACATTTTCTGAAAGTGAAATAAAAAGAGGAAATATTGCATGTGTTGAAGGTTTGGGAAGAGGTTGTTGTTGTTGTTTTTTTCCTTCCTCTAAAAATGACACAGCAGCATACCAGTGGTTAACAAAGTCCCATTTGAACAAACCACACAAACCTTTAAAGAACGCCCTTTGAACCATTGGGACCATAGTTGACATGTCTGCCTGTAATAACCAGAGACATGTTTGGTGCAAACTAAAATGACCAGAAACACCTCATCCCAGCTGTCAGGGATGTTGTTACAGAAGTGTTGAATTGTCCTTTTTGTTAACCTATTTAGGTTTTGCTTTTAGTCAAATTTGAAGCAATTTGACAGGATTAGAGCTTTTTTTTTTTTTTTTAAGTCATCCATTGGTACAGGAGCACAAATCTTTAATTAAACGAAATGAAAATAAATATACTTGAGGAAAGCTTTCCTTACAGTACACCTAAATTGTGTTTTATTAAGTAAACCTAATTATAGTAAGTATACTATAGAGCATGTGCATGTAGTATTTGAAGTATACTCGCTGAATACTTCAGAAAATAGGAACATTTTAAGTTTACAACATGGATAGGATATAAATAGTAAACTTCAAGTGAAATGCCTCACTTGTAGGATAGACTATGTATACTTGAATTTATTGTACAAAATAAAACTATAAGCTTTTGAATTAATAATAACTAATTCCATATGAGTGCTCCTAATGTATTAGTTTCTGTTGTTTTAAACACTACTAGAAGTATCTTTATATGTTAACATAAAGTAAATACGGACCAAATTTCATAAACGTTGTTCCTTACATGACCACTAGAGGCAGATGTCAGAAAGAAGTAATTTCTGTTAAACACTGGAGATGTCACCTGCAAAACCTAAATAGCACACGCTCTGTGAAAACATTGCATCTCCTTGGGCGTTCACGCGATCATCGTGACCACCAGATTTTGATGTAGAAAAGAGCGGCGAAAAAAAAAAAAAAGAGAAGAGCGTCTATTCTTATCGGCTTTGTGCCGATTTGCAACATATTACTAATTTGTTACTTAACAACACAAAGCCGCTTTTCTCTGCGACAGAATCGTCTGCTCTCAAAAACATCAGTGTTTATAAAAGCTATATATTCTGTTGGGGTGAGGAGTTTAACAACTTGAATCCATGTGTTGTTAAAGGCATGTTTTTTTGGGGGGGCTGGTGGGTGGACTCATTGAAATGTTGACGTTTTTTGCTCTTGCCCAAGCTGCCATATTTGGCATGTTTTTGAATTTGAGTGACTTTTTTTTTTTTCTTTTTTATTGAAAGCAATCGGCACAAACCCAGGCTTTATTAGTAATTCAACATCACTTGTGGGCATTTTTCTATTTCTAAACATACTATGCAGCTGTTCTTAAAGTGGCCAGAAAGTTACAGACTTCAGTTTGTGTTTTCCTAAGTCAAGCCCAAACTGAAAGTACTCCAAACACTTGTCACCAAAACTATAAATATGAAGCATTATGTCAATCACTTACGCCTAATTGTCAGGATAATCTTCAAAGAGCAGGCATTTTTAGATGCCCCAGACTGAACTCAGAACTGTGGATACTGGATGACACCCTGGTGATGAGATCTTTATAGGCAGCCTCTGTTGTGACAGCCGGCAAAAGCTCTGCAGCTTTCTTCACGGAGTGTAATTAGTGCACTCTGAGGCAGTTTCAGCTCAGTGATTTGAACATTAGGACCCAGGAGACTGGTGATTGCTGGCTTCTTCAACCACTGCTCCTGAAAAGCTTGAAAGCAAGTGTGGAATATTAGAGAGAATCTAAAGGTGTTACACTTTCCCTAAAAGATATCAATAGACCCACTCCGATAAAAAATGTGTTTTTGATATTTTTAACATGTTCTTGTGGTGTTTATCTGATGATGGATGGCATATATTAAAAGGCTTATACCATGCAAAATCAATTTTCTGAGCTTCTGAGTGCATTATAATGTTCATTCCTCACGAAAAGAAACCCCAAAGTGGTACTTTGATCTGTTCACGCATTTCTGAGTATTCCTCTAAAAATCTGCGCTCTGAGCACCAGCCCTCCCCTTCCCCTGTGGAAACAATTTGAATTTTGCAAAGAAGTGACCATACAGTGTGGTAAATTGTTCTAATAATGTTCCTTTCCAAATTATTTGATGTGGAAAAACAGTGGGGTAAACTTCATCGAACTAAAATGAGAATGAATTTACCATTATTATTATTGTTGTTGTTGTTGAAAATAATCATTTTTGTTTGTACAAATATTTAATTACACTTGATTCTCAATACAAGGAATCAGGAAAACTTCACTTGCACTTTTTAGTACCCAGGTTTTATATCTGAGTCACACTTGTTGAAGTTTTGGCTAAATATGTCCTTAATTGATTTTAGGTCAGTCAATCGGATCATCTAAATTTAACAAAAATCAACTATATATCTGCAACCACAAATTATGATATCAATCGTTGTAAAATGAATTGTTAGTACAGATAAATGCAGTTAGGTATAAATCTTGACTGTAAATACAACTATTGACTGGGCTTTGTGGAAAAAATTTTTTGAAATGGTTATTGTACTAAAGAACTTTTTAAATACAAAAAAGGGGGGAAATGACACGGAGTCCTAGAAAACAACACAGGTTGTTGTTGTTGTTGTTTTATCTGAGCTAAGAACAGCATAATCATGATTAAAAGCCACTGGGAAGACTTTGAAATTAGGTCAAAAGTTGATTGGAAAGGGACTTTAGGATTTTTAGGAGAAATAACAATGTTCAGAAATTAAATTGTATATTTAGTTTGGTTTGGTAGTCCTACATTTTGATGAGTTCTTGTGTTTTTTTACAAATGTAACTGAAACAACAGAAAAGGTGTGAATGACAGGTTGGTCATTTGTACTTACACGTGACCAGAGAAATGAAACATCTTTTTAAACCATGATTTGAATGAAAACCCTTTAAAAAGAATAGTCAAATCCCTCCTGGAACATTTATGAATTTGTTTCATAGTATTTGTAGACAGTTTAGAAATTATTCATATTAAATACTGATGGAAGAGGATGTTTTTGTCCTCCCGTTGAGTTTCTGAACTCATGAATTTCTTTTAAATCTGTCTGACTGCAGGCCCAGTAATGGTGACAAATGGAAGTCTTACTGTAGCACTTTTAGCACAACGCTACCTCCAAGTCATCACATACAACAACTTAACTATTCCTGTCTCTGTGACAAAATTTCCAATTTAGTAATAGAATAAAACACCATTTATAATATTGTAATGTGGCACTATTTCTCGTTGCTACCCAACATCCCTCCCATCACCTGCATGCACACACACACACACACACACACACCTACACACACACAGACACGGCTGTTGAAGTCATGCCTTTGCATGCTGAAATCAGCATGGTTTATTTGGTCTGCTTAGCTCTTTTCCAACTTGTCAATCAGACTCTTAGCCATTCAGCTAAGTGTGTCCTCATTACGTTAGAGCATAATGATGGTTTACAGAATTACAGTTTAAAGTTTCACCCTTTTTGCTTTGATTTTTGACCGCTGGCTGGCTTTTGCCTTTAACACAGCACGTATTTCATTCCTGGACTGCTTCGACTTCTTCCCCTCGTCTGAGGAAAAGCACAGCAGATATGAGACAGAACAGGAAGCAGGCTTTTTTTTTTTTTTTTTTCTAAACAGCCCTGTTGACAACAGTCAAATGTGACCTCTTCAAGACAAGGTACATGTTCCTCAGGGGAGGGAGAGGAGAATTAAGCACTGTGCTGAAAGGAAACATGTCACACGGGTGTCAGCCACCTCCTTTACCTTTGATATGTGTTCTTCCTTTTGTTCACGTAATTTTTTTTCCTCCGGTTATTGTCTACATTGGCCTTCAGGAAGACAAATCCACATAAATGTTTTAAGTGGCTGCATGGCAGCTTGGAGATGGGCTGATTCATGCTGGTTAATGTCTTGTGAGACCTCTTTGTTTTTCAAGATGTGTGAACATATCTTATTCAATAAGCAGGTTTCACTATAGCCATATGATGAAGTCTCGCTATAAGCAGCCTTTCTAATTGTGTTTGCTGTTCTCCTCTCACTTGTCAAAGCTCCAAAGGAACCAAATGATATCTCTAATCTACAACGAGCAGCTATATTCCCCGATTTAGCTGTTGGTCTTATAAGATACGCGTTGAGTTTCATTGTTGACCTTGTCTAAAAATAAAAGCTGAAGCACCTGTGATGTTCAGCTATTAAAAATACATTGCTTGAACAGGTTTGCACGAATCCCTGACATTCTTTCATATGCAATGGCAGGTACATTATCATACATCTCTTTCATAACGTTTTTCTTGTGCTTTAGGTTATTATGTTCTCCTATTTCTATTGGTGCTATCCATTCTGTATTGTCTGTGTTAGATAATCATTAAACTATGTTTAATGAAACATATTTGGTAATATTTGTATCTGTTTTTCTTTGTTTGACCGTAGCATTTTCTGGTGCCTCTTTACTAAAAACTCTTTACGCTCCATAATAGGACCTAGTCAGCTTATAACTGAGCTAAAGTGTGTCAATACAAAGTTTGTTGCTAAACAAACGTTACATGACTGATTCTAAAGCTACATACACACTGGGCATGTGACACACGTTCAAGAATGTATGTTTAAGACTTTCTTGTACGTGCATTTAGCCTATGGTGTTCACACTGGACAAGCAAAGAGGGGCTTCTTCGTCTTTTTCTTCTGTTACTGTTTACTAGCACATATCCACGGAAAACGCTTGGTTCGACTGTCGAAGCGGCGAAAATCTTGCTCCAGGCTTTTTCTTTCACAGCTCTGTTATTAACACATGAGAGACTTGGTGTCATATAATTTGACACCAAGTCTTTCAAATGGTTCCTTGAATAAAACGGGATGTCATCCACATATCGCCACCAAATCAGAGTCTCTCATTGGTCAAAGTTCAACCTGATTTAGCTATCAATGAGAGTTCTATTGCCGCCCGTTTTGTGCGTAGAGCCCAAAAACGATCTTAAAATCTCACATAGCCATGTGTGAACGTGAAAATGTTGAGCACGAAACCCTGAAACGCGTATGTACGTGTATGAACATAGACTTTTCATTGAAAGTGGTCACTTGAACTTGCATTACCAAAGGCGGTGTGAATGTTGCTTTCATTATTTGATGATTGGATGTATAATCTTCCATACATCATAACCGTTGAGGTACATTTAAAAAAAAGATTTGCTTTTGCCTCTTAACATTAGTGTTTGTGTTATCCATCAACTACACAGAAAAACATACGACTCATTTGTCTTTTACTAAATAAGTTTTACATTAAAATGATCGTAAAGATCTCCATTAATAATAATGGCCTTAATGACGAGGTCTCTGGGGCGCGATAACTGGGTCAATACTTCATTGTTGCCAGAGGCTATTCCGAACAACTAATCTCATCTTTGTTTGCCAGTCATTTTTACTATAGGGGTAATATTTCAAAAGTAAATCAAATGCTAAAAATGTGGTTTTAAGATAGAATTTTGGCTGACTTGTTATGATTATTTTCTCCACTTTACTGCTACATGCATTTTGCTCAAGTTCCCAAAAAGGTTATTAATCAGTAATGTCAAGAAACTAGAAAACTCTTGACAACAATAGTTTTAGTCCATGCATAGAGGTTCTGTTGATTTAGACAATTATAGTAAAAAAAAAGCTGCCGGTAGTACTCCATTAGTCTTTGTCCTCAAATAAAGGCTAAATAAATTCTGAATCTATTTTTCCCCAAAGTTCCTAATCTTCAGAATTGTAGGAAGGTTTTGGGACGGTGAATTTAAAACACAATAGATATTCTACCTTTTATTAATTATGAACTGTAGAAGCCGTGTTGAATTAGCCACCCTGTGGGTGTTGCTATGTCATTATGTCATCTTTGATGTCAATTATGAATACAGGTTGGTTAACTGACCTCAGATGGATGTTTCTTCTGAGAGCAAAACGTTTTTGATCACAATTGCAGTAACAAATGTATGAATTAACGTTTTTTTTTGATTATGTAAATAACATTAAACAATTATCTGCAAATTAGATTGAGTTACAAAGACTTTCGTTTTGCTCATCATGAAGAAAAACAACTATTTAGTCCATTTAGCGCATCAGCCAGGTCAATCTGGTGTCACAAACCCCAGTAGCCTCAAGTTCTCAACTTATCTCCCATATCTGCTCTTTATTTTGACTATACCAATAATAAAAAAAATATATTCAGCTGACCTTTGAAAAGAAAATGCTAATTTTAAAGATCTTTCAATATCCCATTTTCAGCTTTAAAGGAGGATGAGGTGGTCAAGTCCAAGATGGTTTTCCGGAACCCAGTCGCTCCCATTCAGAACCCTGAGACTGAGCTCATCCTGGACGGAGAGGATGATAACGTCAGCCTGCTGCAGGAGAAGGAGGTTGACAACTTGGGTGGTATGTCAGCCTACCGGCATTTCTTCATGGCAGCCATTGAGCATCACCTCCACCTCTTCACTTGTGTTTTGGCTAACCTTGATTTTCTTAAGTGTCTTAGTTATGCTATTTTAGTTGATGTGTGACAATGATATACACAATTGTGCATTGTACAGTCTTCCTGAGTTTGGATCTTTTAATTCTGGAGCTTTTTTTTCATTCACTCTGCATGTATTTTTTTAAAAGATGGGTATCCAACACTTCAGCTTCCCTCTTTTTTTTAAGTACTGGGGCAAATCCAGTTCACCCATCCCCCATTTGATGATCAGTCAAGATGTGCCAAGATTTTTTCTGGTGATCAGTAATTAGATTTGACTTTTCGAAGTTGTTGATGGCCCATCCTACAGAGACCTTACTTAAATTGATCTGATGCAGTTAAGTAAAATAAAGACTGAGGATATTCAAATGTGTTTTAATAAATTCAGTATGAAAACGTGGTATCACTTGTAATCAGTCATGTGTGACTTTTAATAAGCACTAAAACAAATTATTCTTTTTACAGTCTCACCATAAATTGTAGACACAGTAATGTTAATCTAAAAATGGCTTTTAAATGTAATTAAAACAGATAAAGAACTCCATTGTCTTTTAGCACAAATTGTGGAATCTCTGTAGAAAACTTGAGCGCTAAATCTCCATTGCCAAACATGTAAGACGTCTCAGTCGCATAGTGATGAAGTACTCAGTTGCAACGGCTTAGCGTGTGAAGCTCAGTCTGAACCGAGGCTCTAAAATCCCTTTTAAGATCCCACAGATGATTCTCACAGGAGGAGAGTAACCCCTCCCCGCTGTCCCGGGGCCAGCAGACAGCCAAACGCCCCATGTCTGTCAGATGAAGCATTCACTGGCCAATCTTAGAGCAAAAAAAAAAGAAAAGACTGGAATTAAAACACGACGTTTTCTCTCGAGATGACTAATTTGCTTGAAACAGAAATGTGAAGCTTGGTTGTGGCAGCAGAAGTATGATGTGTGAACTGAACAAAACACTAACATGTGGCACGGACTTTAAAGAGTTGGTGCTTTTGGAGTGTGTTTCTTTATTTGGGAATAGGTTTTCACATTTTTGCCGACAGGGGAGCTCGCTTGCACTGCAACACTGGGTTTGTATTTCAGCACCCACATGCACTGGCCGACTTTGCCCTGCATAAAATCTCAAGCATGAGGAGCTTTAATGAGAGATCTGGGACCAGATCCTTGTCGACAACAGCGCTCCTTCTGCCAGACACTCGATCAGTGCCTGCTGCTGCTCCTCCTGCCAAGGGGGCAGTGCCTGCGCTCATGGGCTCAGGCACTTGTGGTTACTGAACCTATGATTAGTGTAACTCCCCCACAAACACTAGAAATCCAGCCTGTGTATTAAAATTTTTATGTTTGCATTATGACCAAATGTGTGTAAAATGGAGATATTGGATCAAGGAGGAGCTTCAACACTTCTATCAGTTGAACAAGGGCATGTTATAGTGGCACTTTGCAGCCACAACCGTCGATTTTTGCTTTATTTGAAACCTTTTTGTATTCATTTTGACTCCCT
Organism: Oryzias curvinotus; assembly: GCA_023969325.1. Taxonomy (NCBI): domain Eukaryota; kingdom Metazoa; phylum Chordata; class Actinopteri; order Beloniformes; family Adrianichthyidae; genus Oryzias; species Oryzias curvinotus. The sequence goes on along the minus strand of CM043718.1, from coordinate 12,010,299 downwards.
TTTAGAATTGTGATGGCTGAGGTGGAGACATATTTGCGACAGACTAAAACCAACACAGCCTTTCTGAATCCCCGAATGACCCAATGCTTTTGGGAGTGTCCCACTTGGGTTTTTCATTCAAAAGTTTGATTTGACAAGTATTTTTCTGCTATACATATTTCATAGTATAAAACTATATAGCACCACTTAAAACCCCACTCCAATCATCTTTTGATCTATTGTAAAAGTGTTCCCAGTGGTCTTTGAGTTAGGATTATGCTGTTTATAGACAACCTTTTTTAAGTGTCGTTTTCCAGGACAAATAGTTTAATAATAGCAGAATGGCAGGAGTTCATCAGAAAGTTGCCCCTCAGAGTTGTTGGCTGTTGGCTTTGTGTAGGCCTGCCCCCCTTTCCCATCATCCTTCTGTTTACATGTTCTCCTGCTATAGCTTACAGCCACTTACACCTCCAACCAAACATTACCAATGCAACAAAAATGGCAAGCAATAGTGGAGCTATCCAGCTGTATAGCCAAAGACCACCTCAGATGAGGAAAACAAAGATGTACATTTATTGATTTGACTAAAAAATATGTAAAAAACACAATTTTAAAATTAATTTTCTTTCTAAATGTCCTCTATCATGAATAAAATGCTGCAAGAGCATGTTAAAAGCACACAAAAAAACGATATTCATTAGAGTGGGTTTTTAAGGTTTTAATGTAACAGTCGTCTAATACTGCAACATGAAAAGGCATTGATGACCCCCCCCCCCCATCCAGGCAATACTTTTTGAGTCATAATACACGTATCAATTCACCTTTAAAAAACACTCAATCTAATTAAAAGTAAAGATCCTTTTACCACTTCATTAAATTAGCCCGTCCTTCTAGTAATATTAGCATTTTCATTAAAAATAAATAAAAAAAAAAAGACCCAAGAGCATGGGAGCTTTATCCTTTGCACACTAGGCATCCTGTGTAACTTGTCTTTAATTTCATTATTCTCATGTAAACATTTTGATACAGTAATTATTAAGAGATCACTTGAGGGTTTATTTTATAATCCTCTTTCTGCCCATGAGCAATAGATGTTTAATACCAGAGTCTTTTTCCCCTATGTGTCACATGAACAAACTGGCTTAACCCTTGGATGTAATTTAGGTGATTTTCTGGATTATCATTTAGTGGTTGGAGTGTTGTAGCAAGAACATTTGAAATGAATTTTCTTGATAATTGTTATTGACTGTTAATAATTGTATTGGAGCAGGTCTTTTTCTTTGTAACCGATATCTTTATCAGAAATGCCGGTTAACGGGCTGTTTTGCTTCTAAAAAGCTTGTAAAGGACGTGTAGTGTCCGGGCTGATAGCATCAGCAGATAAAATCATCGTTAATGGACCCGAGAGTCGCTGGAGAGCAACAAGAAGAAGGGGAGAGGAGGAAAAATAAATAAATAAATAAAATCACGGAAGAAGGTTTAACTGCGCAGCCTACAAGAGCGATGATGGGGCGCACTGGGAGTTCAGACCCAAATCCTGTATTCCTGTAACACTATCAGCCGTAATTGGCTGAGGAACGCAGATTAAGATTGATGAGACATTAATGTGGCTCTTTGGACTTGAGGGGATCGATAAATACCCCCCGATTTCGAGAGCTTTTGTTTGAGAGCAGACAAATCACTGGAACGGCGCGTCGAAGCGACAGTGATCTGAGAACATGGAGGATGAGAGGAAGGGAGGGGACTGAAATAAAGATGTGATCACCATCAGCTGACCGGGATCACAGCTAAACCTGAATGGGTGATTATTTGCACGATAGCAAACGAGCCACTGGTTGAAACGTTGATATTTATTTCGTCTTGACCTATTTATAATCTCAATTCACCCACGTCCGGAAGGACCAAACTCCTATAAAAACCAGCAACATAAGCAGCAAAATGTTCAAATCATATTTTTTAAACCAGACAAACAAAACGAATGAAAAAATATGTTTTAGACTTTTCTCTGGCATCCATCGCATTTTGTGTATCCGGCCCAGTAATCAGTAAGGCAACGAAAGTCGCACGAGCACAAAACTGTGCAATTTTACGCGCCGGTTTTCCTTTCCAAATGTCGATTAAAAAAAAAGAAAAATCATTATTGTTATTACTTATTTCCACATTTTTGATGCAACACGTGGTTGCCCCCCCTCCAACATGTCCTGTAGGCCCTTTGGTCCTGAGCAGCTCGGCCCAACTGATTGCCCCGGCTCTGGCAGCGCGCGGAACCCTGTCCATCACCGCCTCTGAAATCTACTTCGAGGTGAACGAAGATGACCCGGACTTCAGGAAGGTCGACCCCAAGGTAAGTGACCTGGAAGAATTGGTGCGAGTCCTGATCTTTTTTTTTTTTTTTTTTTTTTTTTGTAATTGGTTGCTTATTTTATGTTTGTTTAATGCATCTATTTTATCCACAATTGCTTGATTTGAAATAAACTATTATGCCCGTGTCATCTATAAACTTTTTTTTGTGTTCCAATTTGTTTCTTTTTTTTTTTAAAGCCGTGGCTCTCACTGACCGTCCACTCTGCACCCAGTTTCAGCGAATTTCTTTGTACATTTAGTTGAAATCCTGCATTCTAATACAAATTGTTCCGCAAAAATTATTAAATTCTGATATGTTTGCCCACTTCCTTGCAATAATTGTACTTCAATAATTCCAGTTCACATTTAATAAATCCATAGCGTAGACACAAGTATATAAAACAGCTCGTTTTATTAACTCTTTAAATTAGATCAAAGACAAAAAAATTAAAAAAAGAAATTCAGATCACATACGTTATAATCCAGTGTATTTCAAGTGCATTTTTTCCAATTAAAACTGTAATATATATACTATATATAAGATATTATTTTCTTTCTTTTTTGTCATGTAAGCCTAAGAAAAAAAAATATTGTAGTATCTTAAATAATTCAAGTAAACTGATGGAATGTTTTCGATGGAACAAATGTGGTACGCCTACCATCAAAATGACAAAAAATAAAAATAATAAAAAAAACGTCAATTGAAACAGGTGAGTCTGACTACCACTGATGCAAGTATAAATTAATAACGTTTCTATCAGATAAAGAGAAAGTTCCGACGTGGATTTTTAAACAGGTGGGTCCTATTTACGTGTCACAGAACAACATTCACAAATCCAGACCACTTGAATCACAATCGATGAATGTATTTACAGTATAAACATGTAGAGCTGTGGGCTTTCTTTTTGCCGTTCATTTTTTCCAGAAAAAGAAAAAAAAATGTATGGGGATTTATTTTGAAAATATTCCAACTGCTGCTGAGGTGGCCTTTTATTATTACTTTTTTTTTTAAATAAATTGTTGCCAATAATTTAAACTTGCTTCTAAATGGACTTTAAATACCACCGAAAGGTGCAAGAGGATTGTTGCAAATAAATTGTGAAATTAAAATAAATCCCAAAACAGGTTTGCCAAAACATATTTCACAATGATAGACACATTTCACAAGACTTGCAAATTGGTTAATTCCTTTGTCCTCATTCGAGGCCGTTAGGTCTTAAGACCACCTATATTTTATTTTATATTTTTGATTATTTTTTTTTTTTTTTTACCTCAGAGTTTCTCCAAGCTTTTGGGGTTGGTCAGTATTTCTCTTGCCAGTCGCCAAGTCTGTTTGGCTGCGTTCTCTAACGCAGAGTGAGGTTTTCCTTGGAACAGGTCTAAATTAGGCAGGAAATAATGCGGGCACCTTCTGCACTGCAAACACGAAATAAGCTGCAATAGAATCCCGTTCAGGCGGTCGCCCAGGCAGTTCTCATCCCAGTCCGACTCTCTCGGGTGTTTCTCACACTCGTAGGAAACCAAAGTTTTCATGTGGTAGTTGTTCAGAGGCTGTCCGGGCAGTTCCAGGTGACGGTCGCGCAGCGCCTTCAGCACTGACAAGCACTTCTTCCTGCACCCGCCCAGCAGGAGCCGGTTCTCGGCTTCGGCGAACTGCAACACCCAGGCGTCGCTCTCCGCCGAGCTCTGCTTGCCGTTCAGGGAATAGCACTCTTTGGATAAAAGGTTGAAGCCCTCTGCCTTTACCTCTGCCACCCGGTTTGGTCCGGGCCAGGGGATGTGCGGTAAGGGCCAGTGCGCAGCGCTGCGTGGCCAGATCCCAGTGCACTTGAAAGCCGGCGTGATTTGCACCACGTATCGGTCTCTAATGCGCAACTTGACTTCACTGGTGTCCGCGACCATCTTGACAACATCTCTGTAGCTGCATTTGTCGACCGCCTGAGCCACCAGCGTCTGGAACCGGGAGCGGATCTTGCGCGCCGAGAGGTAACCGGAGGCTGTGATGAACTCGACCCACAGAGACATGCTCCTCTTGCGGCCGTCGCTCAACTTAAGGACGGCACAGCCGGGGAGTGAGCCGTCATCCACAAAGTTGAAAACCCCCATCTGGTTCAGATAGAGAACCACCTCGAACTCTGTGGGGGAAATGACCTCCAGCCCCTCGAAGCGGTTATCCATCTCACTGAGCGAGCTGATGAAGCGGGGCTCCTGCACCTCCACCTCCTTCAGGACATCCGAGACAACCTTGCACACCTCTCGTATGGTCTTGGAGATGGCTGCTTTCCGAGATTGGCATTTCTCGTTGTAGTATTTGTTGAGGTGATACACCAACTTTGCCTGCGCGGCTATCATATTAGGGCAGAGATCCGGGTTATACACCGGAGTCTCGCAATAAGCCGAGGGATCCAACGCGGCTGTTTGTACGGGAGCCAATTTTAGAGAAGAAGAGGAGCAATCTAAATAGAAAAAAGGGTATATTTATAAAACAATCACGTGCTTAAAGCACATGCGCAATAATTAGAACATGCACTGCTGTGCGTAAACAGCATTGAAGTGATCAAATAAAGTCCTCGAAATGATCCGGACGGGGTCGTTAAAAGTCCATTTGCGCCGGGAAGAGAAAAAAAATAGTATTTTTTGGCTCTTTGCTGGTCGGTTCCGCGTAATTGTGCAGGATGGAGTGCGCCCTCCCGACGCAGGCGTCCGGTGTTGCTATCTTTTACAACAGGGACACTCACACTCTTTATTATAAGGGAGGAGTTGAAACCGAGCTGTCCAATCACTGCTCGTAGCGTCACCGCTGTTTATTGACAACAAATTAATTCCCGGGTGTTATATACAAGCAAAAAGTACAGGTACCGACTGTATCGAGGAGCGGAAGTACAGCCGCAGAACGACACCATTTCAAAAATCATCTGCTTTATTTTTCCTTATTTTCAGTCTTTTTCTTGTGGGATTTTACCTTCTTTTTAGTTTGATTTTTTTTATTCTTATTTTAAACTATAGGTGGGTTGAACATCTGTTTTTTAATAAAAAAAATATATTACTGCTTATTTTTAATTAGAGCAAAACTGTAGTGTAAGGGCATAGCTACTGAATACTCCAGATGGAACAGACATCTAAATTACGCGGACAGTGTGCGGACGTTTTGATTAAAATGCCTCTATAGCTTAAATTGTTGTGGTGCTAAGTGTTTTAAAATGAAACCTCTCCGCGGTTTAATTTTAATGATCACTTATTGTGAAGTGCGTAAAATGTTTGCAGGATTCAAATGCGCTTTTTATGGACACATGGATGACTGAGCCATAGTCCGAGTACGATTAACAGATTCACGCGAATGCCTGTTGTTAGAAAATTCGTCAAGGTTTCAAAAATATTTTTTTTTGCATTTTAACAAAACGCATGTATTTATTTCTTTGTATATTGCATTATATTCCGGATCCTGTTGCTTCTTGGTGATAAAATAAATGCTTCATATTGCTATATCTAATCTAAGTAGTATTTTAGACACGTTTTGTATACTTTTGTAAAAATAATTGTTCCGAAAAGGAGAAATTATTTTTTGTATTGCAAAATGCTTCGAATTTTTTTGAGAATAAAAATAAAAACAGAGTGGAGAACCGTTGTTTTTTTAATGTATTTATTTATGTTATTGTATTGTTTTAATTATTATTCCAGAAGCTTTTACTGCCATATATATATATATATTTTTTTTTTTTTTCAGAAACGACAAATGAAAATTTGGCTGATAAAGATTTGCCACAAAACAATGTTTTAATTTTGAAAATTAAAATAAGTAAATAAATGAAATACAGTTTTGCAAAACAATACACGTGCTTAAGGATTATAACTAATACTTGATCATTTAAGGGGGGGGGGGGGGATCTCAATAACTAGTTCTTGCATGTGCAGTTGCACTGAACCTTCTCTGGCTCTCATCATTGTGCTGTCACTCTTCTCCCATGGTACCCCGCGTGCTTTGAAGAGGACTTCAAAAGGTTGAAGCTGCACAGATCAGATAAAGGCGTTTACACTCCTCTGCCCGAGTCGGAGCTGGATGCGTCCAGACGTTATAAGGGCGAACCGCTGCACCTCAGCCCCGGCTCTCCGCGCATGGCTGCGTGTGAGAAGGGGTGGTGTTTGCAGAGAGAACCTTGATAGATCGGTGACTCCCATTATCATCGCTTGTCATGAAAACACCGCCAGCCCAGCAGCTGCTCATCCTGGGGATCATTTGACGAGGTTACTAAGCAAAAGTTACAAAAATTATCTTTTAAAAAAAAAAAAACGTTTTTAGGGATTATATACAGTTTCCCCAGTATGTCACAGTTACTTTACGTTCATGTCACAATCAGACATTTTTAGTTTTATTGACACGAATAGGCATATAAACTGAGGATATGGATTTAGTTATGGGGGTTTTTCATGCGGTGAGAGGTAGCTAAAAGCCTCCTCCCCTCTCAGGCTTTGGTAGTATTTTCTCTCACAATTCCACAGTCCATAGCTCAGCAGGTACTTGACTTTTATTAAAACCAGACCAGCCTCACTATCCAGACTATCGTGCTTAAAGTAGGATATGCCTCAGAGTCCAGTTGCAACTCTTAAGTTTCTGCTTCGGCCTTTGGCCATCACTGTGCATTTTTGAAAGGGGGCGGAGGGAGACATTTTCATTGAGATTATCACCTCTTAATCTAAAACATGTGGCTGCACAGACTCCCACTGTAACTCAACCTGCACCACAGTCCCATGACTCCATCAGGTTTAGCGATAGGACAATCCAGTCCTCTTTTAATGCGGCATTGTTTTCCTTTTTCGCTTTGGGCTCCAGCCTGCTAGGCTATTGGAAGCCCATCAGAGTGATATATGGCTGTGTGATTTTAGCACATGCCTGTTTTGGACCCAGCAAAATGCTCGCTTGATTGTGTAAATCAATAAAATGACTTCCACTTCCCCTAATTTCGCACGAGCATGTGACTCTGTTTTGAAGGCCTCTTTGTTTCCATAACATGCCTCTACCCTTATTCATTTTTTCCCTCCTTTTTTTTTCAACATGACTGATCATCCTTTTTAGCATAGACACGCAGAAGTTCAATGGTACGTGTCTGATAGTACAATTGCCCTTTGATAGTGACCTCTTGCACGTTGAAACAATATTCTGCCATTTGTAACCAAACTCATTAAGAATATGCAAGAATAACCGTGAAAGCCTTCTGATCTGCAGTGATAAATATGATTTTGCTTCATTTGGGCCTCTGTGGCGAACCAAATGATGTAAACAATATGCTATTGTAAATATCATGTTAGTTGTTTTTAAGTCTCAGTTTCCTCTGTGACTCAGTAAAACAGTCAATAATGTTTTGCAGCTGTGGCATTAGGGCTGATTTATAAGCTGGTTCATGTAAATTGTTGCCAGCCATCTTCCAACTGGCAGTGGAATTACGGGGTATGTTTTATTATTTCATCAAGGTCAACCAGATGCCTTTTTTTTATTGAATTCTTTTGTTATTTACTTTGAAACGAAGAATTCTAAAGCTATTCACAGAAGGAATTCGCAGGCGATAGCTCCCAAGTTAATGGGCAGATTAGTCCAAGTGGACTTAATGGGATGACATGTGTCTGTATGGATCAGATTAAAAGCTGTGTCACTTTGACATCTTTGGCACTCTGACTGTGAGAAATAATATACTCATGGGATAACCACTCACTTTGACGCATTTTTTTAATTTGTTAGCCATAAAATGAAATTGTCATTGGGATTTTTAATAATGGAGCTTTATTATTCTACGCAATATGGTGTCTCTGTAGGATGCCAGTTAATTTTTTGGGCCTTGAGCCTCTCAGTGGACCCCCTTCGGATTCTATCCAATCATTTATTTCATTTTTCCACCAGTGTATTAGCACACTCATCTGGATAAGTCATGACCACATGGCTCCAGGCTCCCAGACCCTTCAGTATTCACCTTGACAGGCTCACTGCACTGAAAAGTCTGCCTGCTTCACAAAATAATCACTAATTCTCCTGCTTGCATTGGATTTATATTCGCAAAAATAAAAAAGGAAATAAAGAAAAGTGTAAATGATGACACGTAATTGATTGTCTCAGCTTCATTTGGCCCTTCATCCCTCCCCTCTGCAATATGGTACGCTTGTCAGACTTGGTGATAGATTACATGCATGAATTTGCATGAATTTAGCATAAATACAAGTTAGTTTTGTTGAGCAAACTAACAAACCAGGAAATTTCTGGATTTTTCACAAAAGGCAAATTAGGTGCTTATGTAGCATTAAAGGCTTTTTCTTCAACACAAGTCGCACTGCATGCAACGTGACTACGATTTTCCTCTTTATCCGTTTACTAATGCATTTGTGTTTTTTAATTCTCTATATTAGTTTAAGCAGAATATAATACTTTTTTATTTGCCAGTTGTTGTGTGAATTGGTTTTCTTTCTTTCCTAACTTCAAATGTATATTCTTAATGCCTTTGTTTGCTATTTTTTCTGTTTTTCTAACAAATGTTGCGGGACAGCAAAGTAATCAATCTTGATTTTTCAGAGATCCGTCTATCCTTTATTAAGTAGACACAGTAATCACCTGCCTACTGACCCCATGATGCTCATTTACAGTCTTCTCCTCAGCCCTTGTTTCTGCTAAATAATTTCATACCTGAGACCGCCTGAACACACTCGGTCCCACATGTCATGAGATTTTGAGGATGACGCGCACTCTGAGGCAGCAGACAGAGTAAATGGGTGAATCGAGGGGTATATTGTTAGTTTGTGGCTGATGGTAATCAAAGGCTTTAGGGGAAAGGCTTGTGATAAAATTAGGTGACGCTGCCTAAATAAGGGATGAAGGGTTCATAATTGCCGTTCTTGGAGATCTAAGGTGCAGGGTGCCAACTGTCAGAGTGGGGCTAATGATGACAAATGTCTCTGTATGTAGATTGCTGCTGCAGCACTAGAGTGCAGCTGAGATGGTAGAAAGGAAACATGCAGAGGTCCTCAACTTGAGAACGATTGTGAGCACTCATTAAGTATTACTGGAGAGAAAAAAATTCTCAATTTAAATTGCATTTACAAAGTTACTGTTACTATGGCAGCTAAAAAAAAACAACAATTTTTTTTTGGTTTTTACAGCTGAGAAAACTGTAAATGAATTATTTGAAATACATTATTTCTTTGCCCAGTGAAAGTTTTTCTCAGAATTGAAGATAAAAAGAGATTACTCAGAGAATGTCCTACATTTTAGCCGATCTGTTACAATATGTTTTTATGTGGGTCACACAAAAAGATCTTTTTCTGCTTAACTCAGCTAAACTGTTGTTGGTTAACATTTGTTTCCTTAAAGTGTGCATGACTTTAACTACCTTTGTGTGGAGCGCCATAAATCTGATTTCACTTACTGTGACATAGAGTTCATGCTAATAAAAGAGCAAACCTAGAGTGCTGCATGGCCAGCTTTCCCCAATTTGTTGCATGAATGGGTTTTCAAAGGGGTCCCTCTTTGTACAAAGGGAGTCTCGTCTTTGTTTGGTTTCGCCCCATCTGTGTCATCTGGTGGTCTGTGCAGGAGGGTGGCGTCTCAGGGTGCTCCCCAGCGGCGTTGCCAGTTGTTTTATGGACTCGCTGAAGTGGTGCAGGGAGTTCATAAGTTGGCTGGCCCATTGTGAGCCGAGCCCAGCTGACACGTGTGAATTGACTCCAGCATATTGACAGATCATTTCCATTAATGAATCGGAGGAGTCTGCCTTGTTTCACTCAGTGATTTATGCCCCGGCCTCATCATCCAGGCTGAACCAACATCCCCCTGAATGACTCAGCCTTTAATAGATGCATGGAGGGAGTTTCCTTTATTGGGACCTTTGTGAAGCTTCATCCACCTTCTATAATCTCTGTGTCACATTTTGGGGGTGAAAGCTGGAAGCGGCAAAAACTATATATAGTTTACCGTATTTTCTGCACAAAAGGGTGCACCGGATTATAAGCGGCACTTTCAATGATTGGCCTGTTTTCAAACTTATGTCATATTTAAGGCACACCAAACTATATGGAGCATTAAGCAAGACAAACGAGTGGGAGATAAGTCAGACAGACTTTACTAATTGCATTCACAGTAACTCTAGAACTTAACACACTATACCTAAGAAGCATTAGCGTATACCTTGCAGCCTTGTCCGCGACACATAAAAACAAATACACAACACGCTAAAGTCCACTCAGTGGTACGGTCCGATCCGGTCCGGTTTGGAATGGTCCAGGCAATTCAGGGGAGTGTTTCCACACAGAGTTGGACCATTAGAATGGAAATGCTCAAAATACTGGACCGGACCGAACCATACCCTACCGCACCGCTCAGTGGCTCATGAGTTAGCCACGTTAGAGTAGTCACAAGTAACTCCCAACCTTGTTTGCAACACTTAAAACACAGGTTTTTTACAACTAAAACAAATGTTACTGACTACACTAACTCCTAACCTTGTTAGTAAGACAAAAAATACAGTCCGATTTGTTACACATTAGCCGCGTTAGCATTGTCACAATAAGATCCAACATAACATTTTAACAGAGTACCATCTACCTCTCAAAATTGCTTCAACACTAGTAAGCACAACCAGAATTAATACGTTTTATCATTATAAAAGCACGCTGTTGTTTTTGAAAAAAGTTAAGGCTTTCAAGTGCAGGTTATGGTGCAAAAAGTAAAGTACTGTAAATTGTAACATCTTGTACTCCAACTCTCAAATTAAATCATTGTAGAATTTAAAATCTGATTTAAAAAATATATTAAAAAAAATTTATCTTAAGATAGCTCAAGCATTAAAAGTTTTAGTTATCAAACTGCTGTCGATTGTCTGTGGGGGTTATGCCTTTTTTTATTTGTATGGTTTGATGTTGAACTGCTTTTGTTTGTAACAACTGGTGCCTCATCAGCTCAGCTCTGATCGCCCGATGGCGACCATCCGGCTTTCTTAAAGCTGCAGCTACACACTGATGGCCTCAGCCTGGCCAATCGACCCCCACCACCACTGCTGCCACATGGAAGCCACATTTGCTTACCACCATTTTCTCCTGCTGTCCCCCTCCCCTTGAGGATGAGAGGAAAGAGCGGTGGTGAAAAGAAGAGGAGGGGAGTAAAGGGAGGCTCACCCCAAGCGGATGCTAGACAAAGATGGCACCAGAGACATTTTGTCTACTTTCATTAGTTCTGGTGGTGGTGAGGTGTGCTGCATATTAGCCTTTTACCAGCAGAGCCACATATTGTGGAGCACAGACGGAGAGCAACTCACAATCAAATCTAGCCCGCCTCATTTCCATCTTCCTCCCCAAAAAAGTGGGACATATGGGGCAGGATGCCAGTTGCTTATTTGACATGGTAATCAAAAAATCCCTGAAACCATGTTATGTGGTAGGTCTGACAAACTTTATCACACACATTTACATATTTATTCCCATTAATGTGAGATATTTTAGGATTTATTCTGACTGCAAAGACGTTGTATGTGATTAAGAAATAAACTGTATGAACTTTACAGGGCTTCAATCACCTGCAGTGGTTTTGTTAGGACAGTGTCGCATTCAATTCAAATCAGAGCCATACTTAATCAAAGCTGTCATTTATTCCTATCTGCTATATGTCAGCTGAAATTGGGACCCGACCAAAATCTATCATGTTTGTGTGTATTTGAACGGCGAGCTGTAGGAAACCATACATTCATACCACCCTTGGCAACGCACGTTCAAATGGCGTATACTTATATAGCGCTTTTCTACCTACAAGGACAAAGCGCTTTACAGTCACAGACCCATTCACACACACATTCACACACTGGTGGCCGCTCCACTGCCAAACACAGGCGCCTGCCTACCACCAGAGGCAAGGTGGGGTTCAGTGTCTTGCCCAAGGACACTTCGACTCATGGGCGTGCAAGGCGGGAGTCGAACCTGCAATTTAACTATCATGGGTCGACCGCCCTACCACTGCACCACTTCCAATGTAAATGTAATGTAAATTGTCATGCTTGCTGTGCAAGTTACTACAATGGTTTTCGGACGCCGATTTGGTAGTGACGTTTTAAAGGTGTCCCCTTTAACTTATGGAAGTGCTGACTATTTGAGAACTGATCATGGAGGAGAAAATAATATTTTTTATGAAAAAGCAAAATTATGAAAGAAGTCTGGAGCAAGATTTGCACCACTTCAACATTTCGCACCAAACCTTTTCCATTTGTAAGTGGCGGACATGCACTAATAAACAGTCGAAAAGGAAGAGAAGAAGAGCCCCTCCCTGCTTGTCCAGTGTGAACACCGTGGGCTAAATGCACGTTTAGGAACCAGCGCGTTCTTGAATGCACATCATTTGTTTGTTTTGTTGCTGTACAGTATGAACAGCACATTTTAAACTACATTAAAAGTAAATTTTGAAGTTTTGCCAAAGATATTTCCTTTCGTTTGTCTAAATAGCATTATTTACTCAGTGAGTCCCCAGATTGGTCCCCAGATGCGTCTGATTGATGCTTTGTCCTGCTGGGCCCTCAACTATTGGGCTCATTATGGCTGCCATCTCGATGGGCTCTGTTAGAGAAACTCAGGAGAGGGAGGAACCTAGGACAGAGTCATCACATTGGAAGAAGTTCTGATGCGCAGACTCCACTCCTGCCTCCAGGCTTTCACCTGCTCAAGAACAGCCTGCAGGCACAAAAGCAGGCCTCCCTGGCCAGCCAAGACAAACAGAAGGGTGAGAGTTGCGACTTTCCTCGCTGCATACTCTAAAGAGAACTAAATCTGCAATTGTGGCATGACTTAAAAGGATAAAAGTTGGCTTATTAGTGACTGGATTTCTCTATTTCGCTCCCATGATTAAAGCAAACCCGTCAAAAGGTGGATGTAGGTACCAAATCAAAAAGAGGGGAAAAAAACAGATGAAGTTTTGCTGTTCCACCTTGTTAAATTTTGAATGATTTTATTAGTGTCAACTCTGTGGTCTTGGCAGGGCTTTGGAGGCGTCTGAGCGAGGAGTTTGGCGGCGGGGTGAAAGCATGTCGACTGTTGACACTATCTAACGAAGAGAGGATTAGGAGTTTACAGAGGCAGTAATATGATAGGTCAAAAAGAGGAGGCACTCCACCACAGCACTTGGCTCTGTAATGAATGATTGACTGGAAAAGAAGAGGCTGCCACTCGCTGGCTGAGTGCTCATCTTGACGCCTGCCGCAGCGCTCCACAGCTCCCCTTGATCACGTTTCGCTGCTCCCTTCTCATCTAAGGCACCGGCCTGCAGGGAAAAGCTGCTTTTCGCTCTTATTTTTTCTCTCTAATTTACACTTTTAAGACATTTTTGTTTGCTTATTTGCAATTCCTTTTTTGTCAGTGAGCCTCCCTGTATCAGTCCCTCTCCCAGCCCTAAAACCACCCCCAGTTACACAGAAACATTGACACACATGCTCATGCACACACACACACACCACCATCCCCTTTTCCTGTGTTTGCCTTGAGGCAAAGAACTAATTTCAGGTTCCATAATTGCGGTGTGTTGTACACCTGTCTGCTATTAATTCTCCCCTGCCTCTTATTCTTTTGCTTAATGAGATATTATTGTAACTATTGTTATTATGCTGTTTTTCATAATTAACTTGATGGATTTTGTTATGAAACCATTTATTCTCTATAATGAGTGCAAATGTGTTGGAAACTTCCAGCGGCACAGATAGTCCGAAGCTTTTGCTCATGACTGATCTCAATTCTTCATTCACTCGTCATCTGACCTAGGGAGTTCCCGCTTGGAGAATAGTTTGCCTTGGATAAGAGGAGCAGAACTAAGCAGCCTGGTCACCGCTGAATAGGACCCTGCTTGTAGCCATTTTAAGACCATTACAACGGTGAAAGCTTTACAATAGTCCGCTCCGAGCTGTGCTTCGGCCTGTCACACGCACCCTGTGAAAATCAAATAGCGCTTTTGCTTAAATGAAAAAGGCTTTACCATACCCCTTTAAAAAAAAAAAAAAAAAAAAAAGGCTTTTTCATAAGAAAAAAAAGTCTTCAGTGACATAAGTTTGAATGTTATTGTTGTGAAGGCAAACTACTGGAAGAATGTGTAAAGAAAATTTCAGCTGAATGACAAATGTTGAATTTTTTTCTTTTAGTGGGTCTCAATCCAATTAGGAGTTTAGTAAGGGTCAAGCATAGGGACTTCACGCTGCAGGTCAGCTTCTTTTGGGGGGAAACTGGAGAGTAGCATGGGACTGAATGTTGTGAAGGTCCTGACTGAGGACTGATGTCTTTAATGTTGAGGGGTCTTGAGCCCCAGTGAGTCATTGAAACTGTTTGGGGAGCACAGATAATCTTTTTCATAGTTTTGGAGGCCAGGTTGAAAGATAAACTTGACACTGTGGCAGCATTGGTTTCTCAGATGGTACCAATTACCTGATCTCTCACACCAGTTCGCTTTCCCTTTACAGGCAGCTGTGCAAAAGTCTTCTAAATGCATCTGCTTCACATTCTTCTTCTTCTCATTAGTAAAATAAGTTATGCAAATTGAAATTATGCAACCTCTTTTAGTTTTTCTTTTTAGATTCACTCTACTAAATGCAAAGCTGTAACCCTGAAAATGCACAGCAGCTATATGTAAAAGTGGTTTGCTTGATCATATTTCAAGAAGTCCTGAAAAAGGGCTTTTGAAGGTTTGTTCACATGCTGCCGGTCTTTGAGCGTCTGACAGGCGTTTAACTCCACACGACCTGGTTCTCAAGTGCGATCATTCTGGAATCCTGTTAGGAGCCTTAATTACAATTCATGAACTACCTGCAATCCTTGAAAAATGCTTTCTGAGACTAGCTGTCATAAAAAGTGACAGGATAAAATACAACTTCTATTTCTATTTTGGGATAAACAAAAAATGTACACATATTAGGTTTTTATTTTCATAAAATCACAAATTAGCAGTATTCTAGGCATACTGACAGGTGTTGAGTTATTGATATATGGGAAGTGGGGCACAATTAATTATTTTAAAGAGAAAGCAAAGAAAAAAGGAGCATGAAGCCTAATAAGTGCTTTAGTAATTTTTGAGTTTTCATAGCTTAATCCGTTCTGAAAAGCTGAGGAGAAGAAAGGCTGCAAATGGCTCTCACTATTAATTTGATGTGACTTCTGTACAATAAGGGCTCTGGATCCCAGAAGCCCATTTTCAGGCTTACCTTCTTTCATCATCTTCAGCCCTTTGGAACTTTTTCCTAAATGTTTCATGAAACTAAGGCAATAAGCCTCTTTGGTATTCTGTCTTTATAAGGCTTGGTTTAATACTATTGTTGCAGTGTTCAAGGCAGAAGAACACATAAAAATATCCAAGCTGCCTCCCAATTGTGTGAATTTATATGTAAAAATCTATGTGGAACAATACAGATAATTGGTAATAAAACACATATTCTATGACTAATTTCCCATTTTACCTTTTTGATTTTAACAAATGCAATGAAATTAGTACATGCATTATTATTGAGTTTCTATTATGAATCTTATAAAACAGCTTTTTACTTAAAGAGCAGGTATAGCCACACTATTATGTTGGCATGCAAAGCTGAAACTTACCTTTGAAATACTGTCCTCTGATATCTTGTTATTTTTAGATTTAAATAAAAATTACTTAAAATCTTTTTAATATTCTGCTCCATGAAATCAAAATAAATCATTTGTTATTAATTAGTTTCTACATGATGATCCTCTTTTCTTTTAGTCACCAGTCTAATTTAAAAAAAAAAAAAAAAGGTATTAGAGGTTTTTTTTTCTTTATGTTATTAAAAATATATATCTATATACTTTTTTTTGTATGTTTTGCTTTAGTTAATTTAAAACGAGGGAACAAAGGGCCGGTCACTGACCCAGGAGAAAAGGTCTTATTTGCTGTAATCCAGCATAATTAGTCAAATTACAGCATGCTAAACAGATTGCAAGGGGCTGTCTGTCAGGCAGGCTCATGAGATGGCCTGAAGTCCCACTGGGCTGTGAGGGTACGTCTTTCATGCCCTCTTCAGTCTGTTTTTTCTCTGCCATCCTTTCATTTTTCTAAAAAAAGAAAAATGTTCTGAGCTCTTTTAGTCAACGTTTTCACCTTTCTCTGCTTTTTCTCTCAAACCTGGAGGCTACCATCTTGGCTCCTAGCCTGCCTGCTAAGGTGGATGAAGATGATAAGAGGATTCATAGCACACACTAAAGAAAGTCAGAATAATTATATCAGCGCTGCACCCCTCCTCCTCAATTTTATACGAAAGTCGGGGGTACACTTGTGCTGCTAAGAAGCACAGACAACAGTTACAGACACTTTGGTAGGATTAGCACTGGTGAAAAGATTTAAACTATATAATTACATGAGGATAAAGTACAAATTATCTAGTGCACTAAACAGACAGATTATCATACAGCACAAACCAGGCCCCAAAGGGTGAGCCAAGATGACAAAAGGCTCTCATTAGCATAAATTTACAAGCCCTCTCGTTCAGAGAAGCCGATAAGAACCTGTTCCACCTTTCCTTTGGCCCTGAATAGCTTGTTGTGCTTTTGGCAATGACAGATAAGTCAGGGTAGTTCCACATGCCTGAAAAAATGATGCTCCAGATTCTGGCTGCGTCCCGAAGTTGTCACCCACAATAATCCTCAAACAGTGGCCAGTATAAAAGGGGGCTGTGTGTTTTCCAGATGATATACTGCAAATGACAGAAAGAATTATATGTAGGAGGACGAATCTGTAACATATTATTAAGCAATTCCCTCTGAATAACAAGGATAAAAGGATAATGGATGAGGGTGTCATTACTACCTCGGTTCCAAGGGAAGCGGCAAAGCAAAGGTAGAGAGACAAGATTAATTAAATACGAATGAGGCTCTCATTGCTCATCAGGCTTCCGTGTCTTACCGTTTTCTCTTCCTGTCCATCTGACCATCCGTCTTTCAACTTCTCCATCCTTGTTCTCTCCATCTTTCATTTCCTTTTCTGTTTCGCTCCAAACCCTGACATTATCAAAATTGTAAAAATAGTAGGGAAAAATTCTAGGAAAAGGCCAAAAAAAAAAAAAAAAAGCCATTTTAAAGTCGCAGCTATAGAGGAAGCTGTAACCCAGGCCAGGAAGATTTCAGTCATCCTAAGTCTGACAAGTACTTTAAAAAGTCCAATTAGGAAAAGCTTTCCTAAAAGACCCAATACCGAACGACAGCGATCCTTCTTTCAAGCCTCTTAGTAAAAACACCCTCAAGCTGTTTATCTCGATGATGTGCTGACTCGTGTGTTTATGTAAGTTTGTGGATTTGGCTTTGGGTGTGGGACTCTTTGACTGTTCTCACAGTGATTTAAAAAAAACAACTACTTATATTACTGCCTCTTTAAGTCTGAAGTGTAACATACACGACCAACTATGCACAAAATGTAAAACTTATTAAGCAAAACCAAATATCAAGTGTTACTTTGTGTCAGAAGTTGATTTTATTTATTTTCAAAAATACCTGTGTAGGTGTAGGTGAGTAGAATCACCTACACAATAATTTGGAAGTGTTGCTTTAAAGACCCACTCTAATGAAAATTTTGTTTTTAACATGATTTTGTGGCATTTTTCTAATGATAAAGGACGTCTATAAAGAAAATTAAGATGAGTTGAGTGTTTTTCTTATTGAAATCGTTGTGAATCAGGGGCAGACGAAAAATCACATGCTGAAAAAAAACATATTTGTTATGTAGAAATTACGCTGGATGGACCGTAAGCTCCTCTTCATTCTGATGCATCCACTTGCAAACAAATAGATCTATGTAAAGCTCCAATATTGCTCCCCATTTTTGTTGCACAGGTAATGTTAGGTTGGGGCTGTAAGCTAGTGGGAGAGAGTGTAAACAGATGGGTGACAGGAGATGGGGGCAGGCTTACACCGAGCCACATCTCAGAGGGGAATTTATAATGAATTCATGTCGTTCCATAGAAACTATGACCTAGAAAACAAATTTTTTTACTTTATTTTTTTATTTTGGCAAAAGCTTGTAATTATAATTAACATCTTAAGACCCAAGCTAAAATTTGAAATAACCCTCTACACACGTAGTCACAGGCCCAAAGTTAAGCAGAATGAAGTACTGTGGTTGGATATCCCAAATGTGAAGTCAACGCATGTGGACGCTAAGTTTTAAGAGTTGGAATGCTTTTAGAGTTGATTAAGAGATGGTCGGACTCTTTCAAAATGTTAAACTTTGGTCCTCTAGGTTGAATATAATAGTAGTAACCCCACAACAGTCAAATATGTTTGTTCCCTGTTTATTACTCACTCCATATAGCCATAGGAGTTGCATTAAAAGTCTTTCTTTCTTTACATTTATCATATTGTGTTTCCACCCATTTGCAACTCCTTTTTTTCTTTCCCTCTTCGTTGTGAGTAAAGGTCTGCTTCACTGTTCAATACTTTAACAAAGATGGCAATTCAGTTGACAGATTAGTTGCCATGGTGGTGTGATTATGGCATTAGAGTTGTGTGCCATAAAAAGCCCATATTATAAAAAGCCCATAGCTGCATTACTGTGCTTTGTTGTGGTTTTGTGTATTATCAATCTTCCAAGGACAAGCTTGATGTAACTGGATTAAATATGGTAAATTTACCGTATGTTCAAAGGCGATTTGAATCATTTCCTTCAGAACTTGGTTCTATGCAAGTCTCCTTGTCTATAGCCTTTTGATGTTTGAGTTACATTTCAGGCTTCTTGTGATTGGTTCTTGTTGTCTTTACCTAAAGTCAAACTCTGAGGTTGTTCTCACAGTTTGCAGGCCTCCCTGAGGTTTTTCCCAGTGTCTGGATGTTTTCAGGGTGTTTCTTCTAAAGTGCAAGGCGGCTTGCTGATGCAGAATCTGCTGGTAGCGATTTCATCGAGCTGAGCTTTGCCCCACGGTCAGTCATGAACTGACTTCTGACTTGAGTTGAACTGTTGTTCTGCATGACAAGCAAGACATGGAAAGTTCAGGACTTAAAGTATTGGTTTAAGTTTCCATTTCAGATTTTCTGTCAGTATCTTCTGACACTATAGTTTAACTGCCTTTTTATAAGACCCAGTTCATTACAAAGAAATTACGCATATTTAAGATTTAAGAATCCTTTTCAAAAACTTTTTAACAAAAATTTCTGTTTTGTGAACATTATTCTTTTCATAAAAGGGTTCTGTCATTGATATATAAGTAAAAAACTTAGCTGAGATTTCGAGCCATCCAGCTGTACAATTTTGAGCCAGATGTCAGCTGGGAGGAGGAAAATAAAGGTGTTGATGGTTCCATTTGTTTGCAAGGATGCATCAGAATGGAGCGGAGGAGGGAGACTTTGCTCGCTCATTTATTTTGCTGCATTACATTGAAGAGCTTTTTCAAATGGTGAGTCTTTATCTGCTCCTAATCTATCAAAATTAGAATAAAGAAATAATCTGTTTTCATTTTAAGTTATCTTACGTATATTCTCCATCATGAAAAAAATGCTATAAGAACATATTAAAAACATCAAAAACCCCAATTTCATTAGAATGACTAAAAGGCAGAAAACATATAGAAAGTAATACAATAGGTTATTAAAGAAAGTTTAGATCATAATAGTGCGATGGGGTCTCAAAATGTGTGTATCAAATATGATATAAATGGTTATAAGGAATTAACTTACACAAAGATGCATGTATTCATACATAAAATAAGAATGTACAACAGCATATGAAGTTGATTAATCTGCCATTGTCAAGATCACATTTCTACAGTCAGTCCCCTACCATCACACATGACAGTGACACAAAAATAGACTGGCCTTGTAGTTTAGATGAAGGAATGCAGTAATGGGTTATGAAAGGAGCATATTTTTTTACTTACATTTTTGTATAAAGCCTTGTTTCCACTGAACGGTACGGTATGGTACGGTACTCTCCAGTTCAGTATTTTGAGCATTTCCATTATAAAGTGGACACATTAAGCTGGACTAAACTGTGCCATTTTTGGGCCCCTGTTGGTTGTAGGTCCATAGAATTATGGAGCTACTGTTAAAACCCATTGATTGGCTGAAGGTCATTACAACAAAAGAAAGCAGCTGTATTCCTCTTAGCCACCCGCGATTTTCTCTCAAACAACTTTGAATGTTTTGTATTTATGAAGTACCAAAGCTCAAGCGGAAAAATTGAGCTGCTGGATGACCTCCATTGTTGTTGTTGTTAACTTCACTCCCCATGCACCGTGATGGTCCAACTTTGACCATGCTTGAACCATTCTAAACCGTACTAGTCCCTTACTAACATTCTACTGGATAACTGTATTTTACTTGCAACAATTATTCATGTTTCCTACTGGATTTTCATAAAAAAAATTCCACTTTAGATAAAAATGTGATCAGGTTTCAAACTTTTTAGAGATGTTCTGCAGGCATCCTCAGACTTAATAAAGGGAATTTAAACCACCGCTGGAGAAAACCTGACTAAATTGCCATATTTTTCTTCCATTTTGTGGAGACTTATATTTAGCATTAAGAGAACCTTTACTCTGTACAAAGTGACTGCATACCAGGAAGAGAGCCCCTCCCACCTGTCCCACCATGGCATCGTTGATGTCGGCGCTGCCGGGCTCGCTAATGTGCGTGAAATACAATCCCTGACATGAACGTTATTGACAAACCTGGCTGGACATTTGGGGCAGTGAGCTGCCAACATATTTAATGCATATTCATCTCCTTTATCCCACTGGTCCTGCCAGAGCACTCGAGCTGTGTCATCTTGCCACACTCCAGCTACCACCCAAATGTATAGTGACACTGATTATGCAAATCTGTATCTTGTTTTCCCCCCAATACCTGCACTAAGAGCCTGAGATGTTATTGGAGCTCAGATATGAGGCTCTAAAAGAGTAGAAATCTGGGGAAATCTTTCAAAAAAACAAAAAAAGCTATTTCTTTCAAACATCCTTCACCACAGTTGTCACATTAAGGGAAACCAGATGAGACACATGCTTTGATGTTCATGCATGCATTTTAAATTCGCTATAAAAGGGATTAAAATTTAAAGAAAAGTTTGCCATGAATCTTCCCCAAAATGGAAATGTAAAGTTGAGTCTGCTTTAGTTTTGCATTCAAGCACAGCGGTGCTGTTTGAACATCTGGAACAACATCGACTGTCCTCTATATTAAAAAAAAAAAAAAAAAAACACACTCAACACTCTCAGCTGTTCAGCTCTTAAATGTTTTATGCTTTCTTATTCGTTTCCCAAAAAGCTTTATCTCTTCACAGATTTGGCCCATATTTGCCCAGGATCAGTCATTGAATAAAGTCAACCGTAGCAGTTCTGATCCTCCAAATTGCCTTGTGTGAAATCCATCCCACTTCTCCTGAGGGAGTTCTCGTATCAGTCAAAATGAAACCGCTAGCAGTGTCTCTTTTTTCCTCCACGTTCCACTTTGGCTGCCTGGGATCACACAGTCATGAGGCTTTATAATGGAAGCCTATTAGACAAATCTGGGAAGAATGCAGCACAGATGCTCTGATACCAGTTTGTCAAGCAGTCCAATATAAATATATCAGTCATGCTGGCTTGGAGGACTCACTGAATTATGCTATTTTCTTTTTTTTATTTTTATTTTAGTATGAATGCATTGAATTAGGGGTGATTATTGCCTCCCATTGAGGAAAATTGCATCAGGTTTTATTAAGAATGCTTCGTTAGATTTATTAATAGCATCCGTCAGTGTGTCTCAAATATTATGGTGATGAAGTAATTCAAAATCAAATATATTTCTAATCTTTCTATGCATGAAGTGGCCTCCTATGGCTTATAAGCATAATGCGCTCCACTTGAGTATCTCCACATGATGATATGTGAGTTTCCTTCTAAACACAGCCATCACCTGTGCTTCTCTTCATACCCACCTGTCACACGTTTGTCATTGTTTCCTATAAAGCTCTGCAGCCACAATTTAACCATTTTAAATCGCATAAAGAAGAAAGGACAAACAACAAGATGACAGAACAGAGATGTTAAATGACATTATACTAGAAACGTGTAGTTTTCTGCAGCTGCTGTAGTGGCGCATGCGCTCGGGCCTCCTAATGAGCCTGCATTGAGGGACTTGTGTGGAAACAAAAGGCTCTGCTAGTAGTCCACACCAGAACCCTTCACCCGCCCTGTCGCCGTTCCCCCAGCACTGAGCGTGACAGACCAAGAGCAGAGCGCCGGTCCCTTCCTGGTGGCGTGATTAGATTGGGGCCGAAGTCTCCAGCTGGCAGGCCTGTCTGTGACTGGAGGCGGCCGTCCCCAGTGCTTGTCACTGGCTGACACCTCTGACAGGCAGGGGACAGCTTCAGCAGACAGGTTCATTAAATGGCATTTTTTACAGCTGGGCCTCCAAAAATGAGGGCTGGGCTTTGTCAAATCTTCAAGTCTATAGGGGCCCCTGCATGTTGGTTTAGACCAAAGCTTTGTTGTTATGACAATTTTTTTTATTTTTTTTTTTTTTATCTGAGATGTTTGAAATCAGCTTTTTCTCTCCTCTTTAGCCTCTCTTTTGTTGACAGGTAGCCTTTTGGCCTGCACTTTGTCACAGCAGAAAAGTCCCTGAAGTAACCAACAGCCACTGTTGAAACTTTACATCCAGACCAAAATAAGTCTTAAAATATCAGTTTAAAAGAATCTGCAACTCAAAATTTAATTTTGATTTGTTTCAAAGCCTTTATAATTATAAAACATTCTCACAGCACACAACTAATTTTAGGGGCTTTTTAGACGGCCTATGTTTAACCCTTTGCATATATTTCCTCATATTTTGTTGGTCTTGATGAATTAAGGTAATTTTGGAGCTGAAGTGGTTTGATGCATATTTGCACCAATAGGTATCAAGAAGTTAAATAAAAGACTCGTATTACATTGGCTCATAACATGATAATACCAGAAACAACTCCCAGTCTGTGTCAAGCGTTTCAACTTTCAAAAGTCTTTATTTGCGCGGCGCACATCTGTGCCCCTTTCTTTTAGATGTTCATACAAAACAGTTTCCAGAACATCTGGTTGCAGAGTGAAAGCAGAGAAAAGCCAACACTTCCTCCTTGTTAGCTGCTGCTGGCCCTCAGCAGTGTTCATGCAGCCCCTTCTCACCTCCCTTCCTCTCTCCTCCAGTCTGCAAGCTGCCTCCTCTGGGCTGTACTGTCTCTATGACAACTGTTTGAGTAGGGGGTTGCAGAGGTGTCAAGCAGGGGCATTACTGGTAGAAGAGCACCAGAGATGCTGCACTGCACATCCAGCATCTCCACCTAATCCAATTTTAATTGAGCTCAAGAGATTTTGGATGTGGCGCAGAGGTCGGGCATGAGCTATTCCACTGAGAAATTAAGGCAGCCCAGCTCACGCTGCACTCTTCCGGCCTGTCACTATTTTAAATGAGCATTAGCATCAGACCTAACCCAGCTCACCATCTCACTGTGCTCTTTCCCTCCCTGCCCACTCCACCTTAATCACACACCCTCCTACACACACTCTCAGCAGTGCTGCAGCGCCTCACTCCTCTGCTGCCCTGTTATATCTTTATTCTCTCAAACGCTGTTTCTCCACTGCACCTATGTGTGATCGTAACCCCAGGAGCTGCTGATGACGTTTCTCCACCTCGCTCGTTCTGTTGAACAAAATTGCTCAGTGAGATGAAAGGGGGGAGGAAAGGTGTGTGAGTGGATCATTCTCACTTGTCAGAACAACTGTCTCGATTTGTGTGTGTGTTCCTTTAATCCCAGTAGTACTGCATAGCCTACACTACGGATTCTTTGTCTGGCCTAGCTATTATTTTGGATGATGCTTCTTAGTAATGTCTTTGCTCCAATGAGTTGGTTTGTGTTTTTCTTGATTCTTTACTTTTTTTTTTAGAAATAAACTTAAAGCTAAGAAATATTTTTCCTGTAAAATAAGTTTGCTTTGATATACGTAACAATATAATCTGATTTTTAAGGTTAAATCTAAATAGGCTTTAAAAAATGCAAATGTGGTGTAACTCTGTTACAGTTAACTTGATGGTCATTTAAGAACTGCGTTCAAAAAGTAACATTTTGGGACATAAAAACCGTTAAAGTTAGATTTTATTTATAATATAAATTGGTTCAACTGAACATGTGCACACTATTATCACTGTCTGTTATTGTATTTTTTGTGTGAGGAATTTTGATTTCTTAATGTGTATGTGCAATGTCAATTTTTTCATAAGCTACTGTCTGCACCTTCAAAGGAATTGTCCCTCAGGGTTTTTTTTTTAAGGGACAAAGTGTCATTGTTGTAATAGAAATTTGACCTACATTTCTATTTTTTATGTTTAAAAATGTAATTCTACACCACAGCCTAGGCTTACTTTAAACCAATACTCAAAATTAGTAACTTGATTATTTAAAGTTAATAATAATAATGATTTCACAGCAAGCATTCTTTAATAGACAACGGTTTATCGTCTTGGTTTTCATTTCTACCAGTGTTTTATTCTCAGGGCAATTTTTCTCATTTCTGTCTCTCTCAGGTCTTGGCTTATACTGAGGGTTTACATGGGAAGTGGATGTTTAGTGAGATCAGAGCGGTCTTTTCCAGGTGCTACCTTCTGCAGAACACTGCTTTGGAAGTCTTCATGGCCAACAGAAGTAAGCGAAAATACTGACAGGAAATCTTGAGCAAAAAAGTGACATTTGTTGATAATTATATCATACTTTTCATTACTTCTAGCCTCCGTGATGTTTAACTTTCCTGACCAGGCCACCGTGAAGAATGTTGTCCACAGTCTTCCTCGAGTAGGAGTGGGCACCAGCTACGGACTTCCTCAAGCCAGGTGGGTCAACCTATTGACAAATCAGCAGTAGACTGAAAATACTTATAATAATAATAACAATGAATTAATAAAATTGTTTAACTGAATTAAAATACTTATAAAACTACCTTCACACTGCCCTCGGAAATCCACGTTCAAGCGGTCACTTTCAATGAAAGGTCAATGTTATACGCGCAAACATGTGTTTCAGCTTCAAAATGGGAGCATTCAAAACGGTCCCATTTACATGTCACTACTTTCCTTTTTTATAACCGTTTTCAGGCTCCACATACAAAAGGCGCGGCTGTTGAACAAGCGTTGAAAGTTAAACCAGGTCAAACCGATCAGGGGCTCAGATTTGGTTGTGGCGTTTGGATGGTGTTTCCTTTTAATTTACGTGCCAATTGTTTGAACATCGATCATAGAAGAGAAATTAATAAACAAAATTGCCCCAATTGGGCATTTTGCACGAAGCGTCTTCCAACTGCTGTTGGTGGACATGCTCAACAGTAGAAAAAGAAGTAGAAGGTCTCTGGTGGAGAGAAATTACTCTAAATGTATTTGTATGAGAGAAGTACTGTTTTTTTTTTTACTCATAGAATACATTTTGTGCATCACTGTAAATTTGCAATTGTGTTATCACATTTATGCTTGAATATTAAAAACTTGCGAATCCAAAATACAATCTACTCATACACAACTCAAAATTAAACCTGCTTAAAATTAAATTCAAAATGGGTCCTACACATACAAATCCTTAAATAGTACCCCCTAATCATCCAATACACAACGACAAAGCCACATTTATGCACAGATCAAAGTTATGAGTGCACGAAGGTTTCTGAGGCTCCTTTCCCGTCTTTAGATTTGTGTGTAGATGATACGCGTGTTGACGTGTGAACGTAGCTTTAAAGTTGTTTGATGAATTGCAAGTATCTTCTGTGTTGTGATGCATCCTTTCAGCCTGGAGCAGAGTTTACTTGAGGTCCCAAAGCTCCACTCATTGAAGTGGTTGTGCACTGACCCTGACTGAACTGACCTAATTCTCTGACAGAAACGGGACTACAGCCAGGCCAAAGACCACTGAGAAAAAAGAAACAAACACTTTAGACTCCCCCTAGACTTTCAAAGTGCTAATCAGCCCTTTTATTCTATTGCTGACGATCTAACGCTCCACTCTATGCTGCCATAAGAAACTAACTGCTCTTGTATGATGTTTTGATCCCACATTTTTGATTAGAAAGAAAAATAAAGTGAAATGTTAATGTTGGACGTATGGGAATGTCGACAACCTACGGCATTAGATTATTTTGGTTGATGTGATTGTATGTGCTTGCATTTAAAATTGATTTTTTTCTTGTCCACCTCAAATCCAGCTTGTTTTAAATTTCCAGCTGGAATTGCTTTTCTTTTTCTTCAGGCGTATTTCCCTCGCAACCCCTCGGCAGCTTTTCAAATCCTCCAACATGACCCAGCGCTGGCAGCGACGGGAAATCTCAAACTTTGAGTATCTCATGTTCCTCAACACCATCGCTGGTAAGGATTGATTGCAATGCAATTATCTCATTCATTTGTGGAATTCTGTGCTTGAAAACTTGAAAGTATGGAAATATTGTACTTTTTTTCCTACAGCCATCAGTTAAACTGATAGATCCTGACTTGTTTTCCTCCTTTTCTGGGTAGATTTTACAGCTACTGAAACTTTTAAGTGTTGATGTATTATCTATGTGCTTCTTTTCACAGCTAGAGTTTCATAACTTTAGGGTTAGCTATCAGAATCAATAAATTTTATATGTCAGCGGTGCTGAAAACATGCTCTAAGTGGCTTCAGGTATGTCGTATTTGTTTAAGAATGTGTGCTAGCTCTAAGCGATGCTCAACATGGTAAACTTCCCTTTTCATGGGACTGTGCTGTTTGAAGGAAAGAGCAGGCACAGCAGATTTTGCCAGATAATTAGTGGCTGGCTTTGTGAAAGAGTATACACACACACACACACACACACACACACAGAGGAGTATCTGCAAAGTTGAAAGGTTCTGTTGTCGACTCTCTGATCTGAACTGCAACTAACAGGGAACGAGAAAAGCGTACTCTGCTGAGAGAGGTGTCATCTGCACTCTCGCTGCATATTCATGCATATTTATATTTAGCCCGTTCTGGAGTTCGATACATTATTGTCAGCTAATTAGATGTAAGGCAGACAGAAAAACATGCCCAAAATTCATTAAAAATCCCGGTAATGACCTGAGCTGCCAGGGATGTCAGGAATAGTGTTGAGATGGAGACAGGCTGGGGGGGGTGAGGTGCTGGGAAGAGGCGTGAATGGGAAGTGGTCTTCTAATTAAGCACTATTCCACTGTTATTAACATCGTGCCACCCCAACCAAGGCCTTAGCACTGGTAGCTACACAGCAGCACAGGAATCATCTTCTTTGCTCAGCCCACCGTTTCCTTTCAAGTGTGTGCCATTAACTTGGATAATTATACTCTCTTGCCACCCTCATACCCTGACTACTGCCTCTAAAACTTTCAAGGTAATTTTCAATGTTTAGAGTGAGATGCCTTTTCCAAATGTTTCCAAAGATGCATCTGCTGCAGTGGCTCAGACTGATATGTTGCATTTATCATTAAAACCTTTGGAAAACGCTAACAACAAGCTGCCAGGACAAAAATGGTTCTTTGGTAAAAGTCAAAATTATCATCTCCCAAAATGATATTGACCTAAAGTACTGGACAAATTATTCATAATGTGAATGTGGTTATATAGGTGCTTGAACTTTGTGTTTTTTTCTGTAAATCAACAGCAACCCATTGGTTTTATCAAAACGATGAGTGATTGACTCCCAAATGTGTGTCAATACCAAGCACATTCTATCACTACGAGGGGTCTACATGTCCCAGTGTGTCATTCAAAAACATGCTACTGTCAAGTTTTTCTAACAAAAATGGTCATTTGACTATCCACTTTTGGGTTCACTTCCACTCTTTGGGGTTCTGGATAGTCGGTCTACATTCACATTGAAGTGAATCACACCAGAGTTCGTTTACAACCAAATAAGACTTTGGTTTCCAGCAGAACCTGAACAAACAAACAAACCAAATTATTTTTCCCCATGTTAAAAGCACATAGAGACATTCTCCCAGAAAATCTTGACTGAAGGAATAGGATTGTGAAAAGAAGTAGTGTTTAAACTTAAAATTTCACTTTAGCACTTTACTTTAACTTGATAGCAATGCAATAACAGAAATGTGTTTAATTAAGTAAACAAACAGACTATTATTATTATTTTAATTTTTTTTAATGTTTAGTATTTTTTGTCATCTTTTCTGTTAATTGTTTTCTTTTATTAGTCATGTAGTATTTTGGTAAAATTCTGCTTGATTTCTGGTCAGTAGTAGAACTTCCAACATGATTGACAGTGTTCTGGTTACTCTGTTACTCTTGTCTGACCTTCTGCCTGCTTCGATACAGTCTTCAAAGGATATGTATCACTGAATGCATTTTTAGCTTTTCCCATGGATTTCATCCAACGTTTTTTTTTTTCCATCTGCAAATAATTTATCCCCTCCAAGCACATAAGGAAAAGTACATTTCATACTTTTGTGACATTATCTGTGCATCACAGGCACATAATAGTATGAATCTCCAGTATTTCCTATGTACAAAAAGATACTATTATGGTTTCTGTAAATTTGAAAACATACATCCTGTGACTCCCACACTCGGTTAGCTAGGAACGCACAGCAGGAATAATCGTGTCAAGGGACCAACAGAAAACATTCCCACCACTCCAA
Organism: Oryzias curvinotus; assembly: GCA_023969325.1. Lineage (NCBI taxonomy): Eukaryota > Metazoa > Chordata > Actinopteri > Beloniformes > Adrianichthyidae > Oryzias > Oryzias curvinotus. The sequence continues at coordinate 11,981,382 of CM043718.1, read as the reverse complement.
GTGTACATTTCCTCAGCAGAACCCATATGGAAACACAAGGGAAGTTACTCTAATGGAGAGCTTTGAGATGAGGACTTGTTGAAATCCTGCATGCTGATCCCCCAAAATAAGCAAAGCCTTAAATGTGCCCCCCCCCACCCCATTTCTTTCTAAACCTTCATCACTCACAGATTTTTGTCTGCTTTGTGTTTCCAGGGAGGACATACAATGACCTGAACCAGTACCCAGTCTTTCCTTGGGTCCTTACCAACTATGACTCTGAGGAGCTGGACCTGACCTTACCAAGGAACTTCAGAGATCTCTCAAAGGTACAGATGCCTTTTGGCCATGAACCCCAAAATGTTAAGAGAAGAGGGGCCAACTAAGGGACAAATGTATTTAATGACTGGGGATTTCCTTATTTGGGGATAGATTGTAATACAATATGGCATGTGCTGTCAAAAAAATCATGAGCTGTCTTAGCTCTTGAGGTGGAATGCAGAAAGTAGAAAAAGCAGATTGTAAAATCCTGAAGTGCACCCATATATCTAATGTAAGTTTACTCCCCATTTCTCTGATGCCATATTGTCTTAATGCAAAGTTTAATGTGTATGCTTTGCATCCCTAAAACAACCTTCTGGTTCCTTTATTAGAGGCATATGTCCTGTCTTAACCCACTCGTTTTTTTTTTTTCTGCAAACAAAAACTCTTTCTTTTTTATTATCTCAAACTGAGGTGAAACTACACTTTGATCTCATGATATTGTATATTTGTTTCAGCCACCAGGACATTTTAGGTTTTAAATATTAGTGCTTTAATGTTCTGAGAAATACTATAGTTCATAAATGACATGTTGAAACAAAACAGGTAAATTTACAGTAGCGAAACTTGAAAAAAAGAATTGTGAAAATTGTATCCATAGTGGATTTATTGAAAACCAAACAGTACATTGAAGAACAAATACATCTAATGTACAATCTGCATTGTTGTTGTTTTTTTTTTGTATTTTAAAGTGCACTTAAAATTCTTTTTTGTGTTTACATCCAGAGCGCCTTACAAATGGATTTATATTGGTTGCGTTTTCTGATTTTAAAGCGATTTTATGAGGGACGCAACACTCTTTTAAAATGTTTTTTTTTTTTTTTCACAAGTTGCAAACAAGGATGGGTTGCAGCTAACGTGTAGTAGTCACAGTAAAAACCTTTTTAGCATTACGAGTCAGTTTTTATGTGTTGTAAACAAGTTTGAGAAGTATTGTGGATTTGTTTATACGGCCAGTGTTTAGCGGTGTCTAGACTGTTTTTTTTGTCTAACTAACAAGGTTGGCAGTTATTGTTAATGCATTAACACGGCTTACATGTCGCCATGTCAGCCTGTGTGTGGGTTTTTTTACGTGTTACCAGTAAGGTTCTGAGTTATCTCACTGCATGTGCAAAGTGACGTTGTAAAGACGTCTTATTCACGTAACCTTCAACGTCAAGTTTCTGTCCCCTGGGGGTGCATAACGTTGCGACAGGCGACGTGTTTTTTTCAATGTATGGCTAACATCGAGTATCAGCGTCCAAAAGATGTTTTTATAAGGGCTTATTCTAGTCCATATGTGGGTGTTGAAGATGATTTTCTACGTCAAACTTGATCTTAATTTAAACATTGTTTTCTTCTGCTTTGAGCGTGTTATTTCAGAAGCTGCCGACTGTTCCAGTTCATTTTCCTATAGCTTTATTTGTAGTAATAACATGTAATAAAATAACAATGTGCATTATAGTTTGGTGCGCCATATTACATAAGTACGATAAAACAGACCATTCTTTGACAGTGCACCTTATAATCCAGTGCACTCTATAGTATGGAAAATACGGTGCTTCAATGATAAATATACATGGTTTAGTGGTTATAACAGAAGTGTCTGCTGAATTAATGAATATAAACATTTCGTTAGACATCAGCATATAATTAAGACTGTTAAGACTTTTATATCCAGCATCCTTGAATTGATAAAATTCAGCTTTTTGTTTTCTGGGTCTCTGACTTTACGGATAAAGGCAGTACATCAGTCTACCACAAACTGTGGCCTCGTTTACTTGGTCTATCGCCCACCCCCTTCTCTTTTCTACACACTGCTGCTCACTGACCTGAAAACGGCTGCATTCCATTTTGAGCTCTCACCGTCTTTGTCATTCCCCTTGTTTCTCCTAAAGCACCAACATTTATGATGAGTCCCACTTTGCTCCTTTTTCAACCATTTTCTGTCAGTTTTCAGCATATCTGAAAATCATAAAGACTGTAAAGGGATCTCTGAGAATTGATGACTGATGGACGTGTTAGGTTTAGCGGTGCTCTTCAGCACCTCATTTAACAGCTCAGATATGCCTTGCCTGTGTCATTTCAGCAATTATTACTTTACCTGTAGGGTGTCCAGGTGGACAGGATGTGTGTCTATGGGTGTTGAGGGTGGTTGATCAGGGCTGAGCCGCATGCAACCCTGCTGTCCAAGGGAGACAGTTATGTATTGTAATGTATTCCAGTGACATCATCCCATTCTGTTTACAGGGCTGAGCTGCCTTCATTAGCGCAAGTTCACAGCCTGTGTCTCCTGACAGTTGTCCTTGGAACCCTGGGGCTTTTTCCTCCAAAAGTTCACTGCAGTGTAGCAGAGGGACACACGCCTCCACACTTTTCCTCTCTGCTTGGTCTGCTCTTTTGTTCAATTATAGATTAGCGATAGTAGCGAAGACTCTGGAGACATGTTTATTGTATTGCTGGCTTGAGTGTCTTTCTTAGGACAATGCTCAGAGTTAGGCTTTGTTTTGAATTGTTTTAATTTCTGTTTTTCCTCCTTATACTTATATTAATGATGGTTGTTAATTCTGACTGCATGTTTCAAATAGTTAAATAAGCTCCTTGAGTAAATAAAATCATCACTGGTTTTATAAAGAAAAATGAACACATTCAAGCAAGAAAGTTCTGCATGTTTAGAGTGTGTGGGAGGATTTGTGTCATTGGGTTTTGGATCCAGATTGGCTTAAAACCAGAGCTTTAGCACCAGTGATGACATTATTTCTACTACCGTAACTCCCAGTCAACTGTACGAAACTATATTCAACCACAAAATTAACGTAAATCCAGTGGATTCTGATGTGGAGAGAGACAGTCTCGTGCTGATGCAACATTTTACATTTGTGAGGTGCTTACACAATCAACGTAAATCACTTGATTCTGTTTGCAAAGAAAAGAACACCAGTGTTGCACACATGCAAATGCAAAGTGGCTTTTCTCAGCATCTGAATTAGCTGACCATATTGTGAGCATTCGATGTTAAAGAGCATGTGTTATTTGTTATTGCTGGCAACATCTCTGGTGTTATGCTACATTCACACCGGGCATGTGACCATGCATGTAACGCGTGTTCTAGAACGTTCTTGAATGTGCTCACATTGGCTGAGTAGGGAGGGACTTCGTTTTCACCACCTACAGTTGGGTGGAGGCTTAGTGAAAAATGTCAAAGCGGTGCAAGTCTTGTGAATCTTGTTCCAGTCTTTTTCTTTCTTTCTGATTTATAAAAGAGTTTGTGTCATATAATTCCAGTCGGGCACAACCAGCAATTATTCATTTCTACCTCATGATCAATTTTCAGATGGTTGGCATTTCAGTGAATTAAAAGGGACACCATTTATCCGTCTCTATCAAATCCAAGTCCCTGGTTGGTCAAAGTTAGATCTGGTTTAACTTACAACATCCGTGTTATGGCTGCAAATTTTGAACCTGAAAAACACGTTTACATAGACTTTTCAGTGAAACTGGTTACTGGAATGCACATTGCCGAGGGCGGTATGACATAGCTTTAAAGGGTTAAAAAAAACATGTCATATTTGGGGTATTATTTTACTGACTGTTTTTAAAAAGCTAAATTTATCTGCCATGATGTCATTTTAGTATAGCTACATGACTTGAAGTTTAAAGATCTTCATTTACCCATCATCCTTCAGGGTTCTTGAAGATTGAAGCGTGCGCGAGGGATGGACTTGGGTAACGCAACTAATGCACGTCAATTTGATGACTTGTCAATCATAGCAATGCTTGTACACCTATATATCTATAAAATACACTGGATTAGGTCTGATGTTAAACACATTTCATTTATTCATTTAGAGAGCACCTTACACCACCATTCAAGGAGGCCCATTGTGCTGAACACAATATGACATCAATAACTGATAAAATGCAAAAACAATATAAACAATTTGACAAGACTTAAGAAGATAATAATGAAACCTGATTACATGTTCATGTACAAACAAAATTGAACGAAAAAAAGACCATTGGGCAGTACAAAGTAAAGTTTAAAGCTCATTTGGGTTCACCCAATCTGCAAATTTAAAACCATACTCTAACAACTTGAATATTTATGCTTTACATATATGAAAAATGGCTAATATATTTATTTTACTCTATAAAAATGGTTCACAACCATAAAAAATACTATTTATATCAGCCAGCAGTCTTTCTGTCTGAACCATGGTTTGTTTAAACATTTATGATTGTAGTTTTTAGCCAGAATGGAACCTGTTAATTATTTCTATGCTATGGAATTTGTGTACTTCTGTTGCAAGCTTATACTTTTAATCAAATTCAAATCACAATTTTATCTAATTCTACATCTGTTAAGCTACCCACAGACCATACAGACTTGACACAGAAAAGCAACAATTAAAGTCAAATCAGAAACCACCTTTTATTCTGCTGCGACAAATTGAATCCTTTTTACAAACCACATTCTGCTTCCTGAATTTCTCTTGCATATCTGTACAGGTTAATTATGTTGAAACGTAACTTGAAACTGAATGATTCTCACCTTATGTCACGCAACCATTGCTCAAGACCAGTTTTTCCCACAGATGAGTCGTACCTGAGACCTGTTCTAAATTGTTTGTGACTGTCACTTGATGGACAGTATTGTTTAAAATGCTCCAGGTCTGATCTGCCAAATAAAATTCACTCATATTTGTTCCCACCTGCAATTACCTGCTAGTTGGGCAGTCATTGAGCTGGAAACACTTCGTCAGTTATGCGTTGCTTTACCTTCAGGCTAGACTTCTGCATATTTGGATGTCAGGTAGATTTGTGCAGCAAAGTGTTTCATTAGATTCTAACGATTATTTCTTGATTGAAGGACAAGCGGATGATAGATGAAGGAAAACCTGTCTTCTTCATAACTATTTATAGGAGCGTGTAATTGAAAAAAAGCATGTGCGATTCAACAACTGTGCTTTTTCATACTCTGACAGTATGACACGTGGCTTTTGTAGGATAGCTGATGCCAAAAAGTGACATTTTTTTAACCAATTAAACAGCTTTTATTTTCGCATCACTTAAATAGGCAGTGCACACAGCCAAACCTATTTTTCATTTAATCTTGTTTTTGCTGCTGCTCGAAAAGATGAGCATTGGTGATCTACTGACTTTTTCCACAGCACGAACCAAGCCTGGCTGCTTCACATTTTCAAACTGGATCATTCTTCACCCTGAGCAAGACAGGCAGGATGTTTGGAAGCACTTCTGCCGCCTCATGAGTTGGAGCAACCTGATTGCATTAGACTGCAGCTCCATGCAGCTCTGCTTTCTGACAAGAGAAACAAAATGACTGTGACTTCTCCTGACAGAGCACTGTAGCAACACACTGCACTGTAATTTCTTCTGAAATATAAATGAGTTTGCGTCCCTTTTGGAGATAGCCTAGATATAACCAAACAAAAGGAGACACTTTCACTCACCAGTAGCCTCACTATTTCCCGCAGTGTGTCACCAGCAGTGATGCTGACTGAATCCAGTCTAAGTTTGATCATACTTGTCTTAGTTGTGTTGCTGCGTTTCACTGGGTCAGGTGTCATTCGAGAATGAACTCAATTGTAAAAACGTGTGGCACTGTTGTCTGCCGTTGTCTTCATAGTCTTACTTACATGTGAGATCTGAGTGCTGAGGAACAAAACACAGTTTATTTTTTCCTGCAAAGAGATTTAAAAATAAGCATGACTTAAGTTCATCAGCAGATGATAACCACAGTAGTGTTAGAAGAAATAAAGGGCATGTGAAATGTGTATGCCATTCTACTATGAATACCTTCTCACTTTGCATTTTAAATCTAAGTTGTTCAGTTTTTTTTTTTTGTTTTTTTTTTTTTTTTTAACAAAACTTTAGAGACAGTTGTTTAACCAAAGATAATATTACAATATAAACTCAATGACTATTCTCTTTAAGCCCTATGGTTGTGGGTGAAAATCCCAGAAGACCAACAAATTCAGAAATACTCAGACCAGCTCATCTGGCATCAACAACCATGTTAACTTCAAAGTTACTTCAATCACTTTTCTTCCACATTCTGACGCTCGGTTTGACTTGGGGCAGATTGTCTCCACCATGTCTACATGCCTAAATGTATTAAGTTGCTGCCTTGTGATTGGCTGATTAGGCATTTGCCTTTAGTAGCAGTTGGACAGGTGTGCCTAACAGTGGCGGTTCTTTGACAATATTCACCATGTTTTGTGTTTATCTAACCATATTTTAGTTGCGTGGAAGTAAACTGCACTAACTAGTCAGTTGTGCAGGAGCTTCCGTGTCCTCAAAAGCCAGTTTGGGCATTGTTGAGGTGCAGAAAGTATTTATTTTACATCTTTCGCATTGCAAATAAAATGAGGCAGATCTTGCTGCTGGTTTCTGTGGCTGTAGTTAGCCGCAAATGTATAAAAATAAAATTCAGTGGTAACAGTTACACTCAAAAATATTATTCTGAGGCAGAGTGGCAAAGACATTTTAAAAAGTACAAGCTCATAACACTCTTCACTGCAAAAGGTCATCTGAGAATTATAATTGGCTTTCTGTTTTAATAAGTTTTTGCAGAGTAGCTGTAGCGTTTCTTGTTAAATTCTAAAATGATGACACTTTAAGTACAGAAATCGCAACCAGCTGGCAAGTTTTGGTCATTGTTTAAAACTTTGTTTCACAACTTAGTGTGTGTACGATAAGCCTTTGAATGGGTTAATATAAATGTATTTGTTGCACACTTTCCCACAGGCACGCACAATAAATGTAGGTTACAATGATGCAACTTTACATTATAACTAGTTTTTGTGATACATTTTTATAGTAAAACTGTGAAAATTGTAATTGTTTCCTGACTGACATAATATCGTGATATCAGAAAAACCTCAGAAACCGTTAAGATTTTTTATCTTCTTGCCAGTTGTTCTCAGTCATTGTTTGTCCTGTTTATATTTCGTCTAACATGTTATTTGCGTCATTCTAGTTCTTTAGATCTGAGAGTTACCTGCAGTTGTCCTTTTCTGCACTTTTCCTTGCTTGTCACATCCACTTCCTGGAAGTTTTGTCTTCCAGCTCAAGCGGCTCTGGTCTCACTAGCAGCAGTTTTACGGAGTGTGAGACATTTCGTGGCTTTCACCCCAACCCAGCTGGTCTAAGACGTCATATGGAAAGCTATTACCACCCCATAAATCTATGTAGATCTCAATAAACTTTTCTTTCAGTCTCTTCTGTTGTGCTAACACTGATGTGGACCATCATTAACTTTTGAGAAAGGATGCAAAAAAGAGCTTTCGTTTAAGTTTTGCTGTGCACTGTTTCTCATAATCAATCAATTTTCACAACATAATTAATTACATTTAGGCTGATATGTAATTAAGTTTTCACTAACTGGCATCAACTCTATTGGAAAAAAGTGTTTAAAATTATTAGAATTTTTTCTATATCTGCAAGGTAGTTAAGCTCTCATTGATTACTTTTACAGCACCCCCCTTTTCCCTATGCTCCTGATTCAAGTGTACTGAGTACATTAACATTGACTTCCAATACTCCTTTGAGGCTCCAATATTGAATAGAATGATTTAAACCCAAAAAAAGCAATATATTAACCAGCAAATATATATTTAATGAGAGTAATTGTGTTTCTTTAAAGGCACATAAAAATGGGAGGACTGCCAAAGGGCAGAAACCTTGTGCTGTTGGCGTAATATTGAAGTTATTACCGTGAGGCTAAGGCCAAATAATGATTCTACTTATAGTCTGAGATAACTATAAAATAATTGCACGGGTGGCAAATAAAAATGGCAATATTGTGCTGTTTTTTATTTATAGACACAGCCTTGATTAATTTTCAGTAATAAAATAAATGTATGTAAAATTTAAGTTCTGTTTTTTTTTTTTTTTGTTACTTTACATCTCACATTCAAAATCAGGTCTATTGCATGTCAAATAATATTGTACTCTGCACACTTTCTGATGTATTTTTTTTCTATACACAGATTTTTAATAATCTGTACTTTAATAACAAAAATGTGCGCATTTACTGTATTGTTCATATACGTGCAGCCTCTATCAGCAGTGCCCAGGGGCAGACAGGCACTCTGAACACAGAAAGCAGAAGGACTGCTGAGTTAAGTGTTTGTCTTGATGTGTGTGTGCGTTGAGTGCAAATCAGGTCAGCCAGGGTTAATCCACATGGATTACCAACAACATTTAGCAGGAGACGCTCACATCTCCTCTCTCCATCCTCAACATGCCGTCCTGGTCACCTATGCCTTCACCCCCCCTTTAAATTTCAAACAAAACACAGTTCAGCCGGACCTTTTAAGGTCTCCATTAATAATGGGGTCTGACAGAGAAATCCTGGAGTAAAGCTCGGTGTCTGCAGCGAACTCCCCGTCAACTTCTCTGCCGCTCAGACTTTCAGCAGGACATTAGTTAAATCCAGTTTTGATTCTGCCTCTAGTCTAACAAAAGTAAGAAGAGATCAAATTCTCCAAACTGTAGGAAATAGTTTCCTATTGGTAGCAAGTAAATATAGCTATTTAATAATTTGTCTTTTTTTTGTTCCGAATACTGCAGTAGAATAAAAAAAATAAATATGAGAAATGTTGATTGTCAGCTGGTGCTTTGTGTGAAAAACTCTTCTGAGACCACAAAGACATTGTAACACATTTCCCACATGTCAAAGTCTTAAAAATGCCTTTAAAGTTACATGCAGACTGTGGAAAGGTCTGGAACAGCAGCCGCAATTGTATTCTTCTGGGCTAAGCAGAAAGCTTGACCTCGGGTGTGGTTCTGTAAGCAATAATTTGTAAATGCCCAGTCTGATTTATATTTATTAATATACTAAACAAAATCCAATACTCCTTAGAGGCTCCAATATTGAATAGAATGAATTCAAAAAGCATCTGCACTTATTTAAAGAACTCCAACAGGATTGTTGATGATGAACATCTGTGACTAAAATGGTCAGTATTTAATATTGCTCTAATAGCCAAAGTGAACTTTTATTTTACAGTTTTCAACCTTGTTATGGGATGTTCAGATAACTGCAACCTGATTTAAGAAAAATGAGGGGGAAACAATTGCATATACAAGGAAAAACTAAATGGTAAGGTTGTACTCCTCAGTTTATTTTCTCAGTGTTGAAGTTTAGCTTAATTTAAACAGAACTGGAGTAAAATTCGAGTTTGTTTACGTTAACAACGGTTTTGATTTCTGCAATGTAACTTGTGTAATCTGAGTTGCCATGCTTGAACAGCAGTGACTTACACTGTAAAGTAAAACGCTAAACATATGCTGGACAATCACTCAGCCTTCTTGCTTAAAAAATACTAAGTGTTACTGGCTTATGTTTTCAAAAACCTACCTTTTAAACATGACTAGTGTCAGAAGTCAGAGCTCTGTCTCCCCCTCTGGCCACCAGCGGGAACTATCTCTCGAGTTCTAACCACACATCTCCCAGCAACCCCAGCGCACATATCCTGGAGGCCGCACACCTGACTCGCATTCACTCAGTCAATCTCAGCATACTCGAACACTCTGCATGAAGTACATTTTGTTTCACTCAGCTTTTTTTTTGTTTGTTTTTTTTACCGAGCGTTACATCCATACCTGATCTGCTTTCCTGACCCTGTTCTGTATTTGACTTGTTTGCCCTGAATCTCGCCTGAACCCTTACTTCTCCTGTTTTTCTTTTAACGCTCGTTGTTGACTCCTGCCTGCCTGATCTTGATTTAGCTTTGTGGACTTTAAGCTGCGCTAATAAACCAGCTGCATTTGAATCCAGATGTCTGCCTGTTGTTCTGACAATTAGGGTTGTCTCACATTCACATTTCAATACATGGTGCACAAATCGATGCATAAAAGAAGTTTGTCGTGATAGAAAACATTCCAATTCTTTTACCTTAGTTGCTACAATCTAGACATTTATTGCTCATTTGGCATTTAAAACTATTAATGGAAATATTTTAACAGAGAAACTCTTTTTTTTTTTTCTTACTGGCAGTTTTTGCTTAAAGCAACACAAACGAAATGTATTTGATGTAACAGCTTCAAACATAAAAACCTGACATTGTGGGTCTTTTAGACTGTTTCATATTAATCTCTTCTGGTATATTGTTTGAAGTGCTGTGTTATCATATGTTTATTGCAACACACATATCTCTGTGATTCACCTTCAGCCGACTGTAATTTACCTTAATTGGTAGAAGCAAGCTTGTGATTGGAAGTCATATGTACATAAAAAGGTAAAGATGGTGGAGAGCGGACAGAGTTTACCAGAAACCAATTTTTAAATTCCTGATGGTTTTTATGCCTTTTTACCCGCATAATCTTGTTTGTATTCTGCTGTTAATCTCAGTTCTGGATCATTTTTTTTGATACATATGTTTCCTTTGCATCACTAATCTCTACTGATATCGTTACTTATATCTACTACTAATAATTTCTTGATTTTTCTCCTTTTTTTTGTTGAACCATTAAACTCTCTAAAAGATCAAATTTTTTTTTGCAAGACAATTATTATATATTGAGAGTTATAAATGTGTGTCAGGTAATGATGGCAGATTTGCAATACTTGCTAGGGGAGAATCAAAGGATTTGCCACAATTTTCAACACAAATGTTACAGAGTTAGGTTTTTGCTGCATTTTTTGGAAAAGTTTTTAACATGAAGGATTTTATTTTGTAATTGCTTTGTTAAAATACTCTATTGCTAAACCCATGTTTTTCTTGTGAATCTTTTTTTGTTTGTTTCAGCCTGTTGGCGCATTGAATCCAAAGCGAGCCGCATTTTATGGTGAACGTTATGGAACATGGGAGGATGACCAGACACCATCTTGTCATTACACCTCCCATTACTCCAGTACTTCTACCACCCTGCACTGGCTTGTCAGAATAGTGAGTAAAATCTTGTCTTTAAAACCCTTGATGGGACTGTTGTACTGTCTTTCAAAACCCTAAAATAGTCCAGTATGCGAACAGAAATGAAGTCAAACTAAGACTCCAGAAAAGCCTTCCATTTTTTTTTTTTTTTTTGGGGTTGATTGTCACTTGTCAGACTTGATGATCCTGTTACTTTGAGGTCTGTCGGCTTCTGCAGAGGAAGCAGCTCAACATTTCAATTTGATTGGGGCTGAGTTAGACCAATGGCGCTCAGAAAACACATTTCACAGGCCAGTAAACCAGCATATGTGAACTAAATAAAGAGTGGCTGGGTAATGATTTACAGGGGCTGCTGTGACAGGTTTATGTGTTTCAGGCAACCCCGGTGAGCGCTGGAGACATGTCCATCAAGGTTACTGAGCACTGTCCTCATTTACTGTGGAAAAGAAAGCAGACACACACGCACACACACACACACACTTATAGACCGTTTCAAAGAACAAAGCACTTAAAGTTTGTAAGAGCTTCTTAAAGTATATTAAATATTTTTGCTTTCATAACTGTTTTTTGCAGGGAAATTGAAACAGCTTTTATAAATGTATATTATACCCCCCCTTCATTATTGCCAAAATGGAGCTGATGAAGTGAAGGGAACTCCTTGACAACCATTAGACTGGTCTCAGTGGGTCTTTCCCACAATTCCTTTCTTCTTCTGATGAGTGATCCACAAGCTTCAAGGCAGGAGCTTTCTATCACAGCCGCAGAAAACCAAATTTAAGCCAATTATTGTTGTAGCTATATACGTACTCCAGAACACTAATTGATTATCCCTGTGGACACAGTAAAGGAACAATCATTCCAGATTTTCCTGGGCTGGGAAAAAGTGCCACAAACACTGAGGACAATATACTTATTCAGTACTTAGAAAATCCATTGGTTTTTATAATGGTTGCAGCCAAATGTAAAGTAATCAGACTGAACTTGTCCACATTTGAGATATTTACTGCTTTGTTTGTGTTATTTTATTTTTTTATATATTTTTCATAGGAGCCTTTCACCACGTTCTATCTTTGTTCCAATAAAAACAAGTTTGACCATCCAGATCGCACGTTTTCTTCGATTGCTCGCTCCTGGAGGAGCTGCCAGAGGGACACCTCAGATGTAAAGGTGAGGCTTACAAAATGGTGCAAAATATTTAACCTTATTTTTTCAATTCATTTCTTAATCCAGAGAATTCAACCTGATTGTGTCATGACAGAAACTGTAAGGAAAAAATAGGAATATATATGAACTTCATCTATATTTATAGGTATGTATTAAAAATACAATGTGGTTTATTCATAGGTTTACAGCTGATCTAAGTAGATCCGGTGTTTTAACTAAAAATGCACAACCTCCTTTTCTTCTTCTGTGTTTCCAAAGAAAAGGAAATATAATTGCCTCATCTCAAAACAGAAAATTAACCGCACTGCTCCTAAATACCCAGTGCAGAATTGGTTTATCTCATGCAAAAAGCAAACAGTTTCAAAGATGGACTGATCTTTCACAAAGCCAGCGTTTGAGAGAAGAACAAAGCCCTCTCTCTCCAGATGCACGCAGCTCTCATCCAAATTGCTGAACCCTGCTGATTCGCCTCCATTTTGCCCACTGCATAACACACAGCAGGGATAGACGGTGACCTCAAAGTGTCATATATTTCCAGCACACCCTGCGCTGGGTAGTGTTGCCCCAGGCAATTAATAAAGCATTAATGACAAAAGCTATTTAAAATGTAGTCTTTTATGTACAGACAGGGCTTTTACTTGCCAGGATCTGTGGAAAAGCAGCCAACAATCCATGTGAAGGAGAGGTGGAACGCTACAAGCCAGTGAACAACCAGAATAGTCAAACACCACCCTGTTAACAAATACCACCATCTTTCTACGACTTGCATGTCTGCATGCATTTGTTTTTACACATGACGGAGGCTGCTATCTATTAGAAGAAGCACTGCACAGTGCAGGGCAAAGCAAGCCTGCTAACAGTATTTCATAATGTATTAGTGGAGGAATTACTTGTGGAGCTTCATGGACAGCTGTTTCTGCTAGTGATTGATGATGACATCCTATCTGCTTTCTTTAGATATTCTTTCTATGTAGATTTGTGAAACTGATCAATTATTTTTTTTTTATATAAAACCTTTTGTACAGTGGCCCTGAAGTGCAACATGATAGCATGTTAAAGATTATAAAAACAATAATAAAAGCAAAACAAACAATAATGAAAAAAATACATTTTAGAAGTCAAAACAAAATTCCTAAAACCACAATAAACAAATAAAAACATTTTTGGAAAAAAAAATTATAATTGAAAAAAAATCAAAACGAAATATTAAGACAATGAAATGCAAACATTTGGAGATGGCTTAATCAACTCCTCGTGCAAAGTTCATGCTAATCATCCTCCTGCTTCTTTCTCTCTTCTTCAAAACTCAAATGTCATCCTCTAATCAATGATGTTCTATTATCTGCTTCCTAATTTATTTCCTTTTTTAACTTTTCATTTCGATTTCTGGAAATAACTTTTGTTCTCCGAAACCTTTCCTTTTTATTTTGTTTTTGGAATTGTTTTTTGTTTTTTTTTTAATTGCATGTTTGTTTCTAGTAATGTTTTTTATTATTTTTAAAATGTAATGGTGTTTGTTTGTTTTGCTTTTTATTTACTAGTTGTGATCTTTAATGTGTGTTTGTGTTGAGTGATTTGTAGGTGTGATTTGTACTTCAGGGTCATGGCATTTCTGGATTAAAAATCCAAAACAATGTGAGCTGTTGAGGGAGATTCCATCAATCGGAACGATTCTCCTCTGGCCCAGATTCCGCCAGCCCCACTGGCAGGATCGGGTGGAATATCAGGGAGGTTTGAGGCGTCATATCCCTCTACGGCCCTCAAATGCTTTAAAAACAATGCATCGCATCAGTTAATTTCCTTGGATATATTTGATATGTCTTAAGCCACGTTCATACCGATTATGTTCACTGTCAATCACTCCGTTTTATTATTGACTCAATGCAATTGGAAAAATATCACAAGCCTCCCAGGGACCAGTGTAGCGGGTGCACATAGGCCTTGCGACAGGCTAGCAACCTGTCCAGGGTTTTTCCCGCCTTTGCCCCACAGCAGCTGGGACAGACTCCAGCAACTCTGTAGTCCCGAAATGGATAAAACTGGTTTAGGAAATGGATGAATGGATAGAAGTTCAGGACGAGAACGCTCGCATCGATCCTCCCTATTGGATTTGTACTCCACCCGCTGATCAAGTCACTGAACACGACACATGCCTAAATCTGAGTCCCTGATTGGTTGACCTCACCAAAGTTGAAACTCCATACCCCTGATTTGTGTATCACATTCGGTGTTAACACACTTTTATCAATTTTATGTTGAATGCTTTGTCTGACTCCACCCTCTGCATTTACCAGGCTTCTGACCAGCACATTTTTTCATTAGTTTGTTGGGTTTTTTTGTGGGTTATTTATTTTTGTTTTCTTCTTGTGATTTTTATTTCTTTAGTTAATTGTAATTTTTGCTGGCCATTTCATTTTGGGGGAGCAGTCACAGCATTTAGGTGGGCATCGACCCCCCGACCCTTGCCCATGCTTATATCTGACCTTGCTTTTCTGTGTGGAAGAAAAAAAGAAGGAAATTTCAGCTCAAACTTATCCAATTAAAATTATAACCAAAGGCTTAGCAGTTCAGCTCAATGATGGACTGAAGATAAAAACACGGCCCCCACAGCTGAAGTAAGATTAGGGTCACTTCCTGACCTCCGCCTTAAACAGAGCTTGTTTCTACAAGGGTCTCACTTTCATTAACCTTAGTCTCCTGCTGCAGTGATGACGACAACACCAACAGAGGCTAAAGCTCTGATGGCGATGACCTCCTAAAAAAAACAAGTCAAATGAAAACAACTGCACGCTGACCAAAAACCATCCATGTCAGGCCAACCTGTCATTACAGTTAAATTCTCTCCTTACCTCTCATTTGTTTCTGCGTGCACACAATTATCATGGCTGTGCTGCAACAGCTGCCCATCGGCAAACCAAATTTTCTTGGTACCGGGCACACATCCACACATGTAGGTGTGCACACACACAAAAAGCTGTCACTATGTTGTCTGAAGGTATCCAGCAGCACTCTGCTGCTGACAGATTTTGACGAACATGTCATTAAGGTGACACAGTGTAAAGCAATGGAGCCTTGTGTGATTGACTTGTTAGCCCATTACGATGCTGTTGCAGAATTAATGGCTGCCAAGGGAGGGTGGCTTGAAAACGGAGCTGGCAGTTTTAACGGCTTGGCGGTGAGTTACGGCAGGATGTTTACTGCCGAAAAAGGAGGGAAAGTGTAGCGGTGCGCGCGTCTGTGCATGTGTGGAGGCGGAGGGAAATGGACAGGAAGGGTTTCTTCACTCGCTGCCCTGTCGTGTGCAAAGGGTGAAATGTGACCAACAGCAGGCCAGTAGTGTTATTGGCCTGTTTTGTGTCATGCTAACTCCTCCTTTCAAAACCTAGTGATTTATGGATGCATAAATGCTCTGAAGGTTATGTTTCCCATTGGAAAAATAAAACTTAACAAAACTACAGAGTCGGAGAAAAACACTAAATCTGTAAAAGGGAAAAGAAAATTCTATAATTCTCAATTGTGTCTTCAATTGTAAGAGCAAACATTTACCTTGTTTTTTTATGATAATAAAGGATTTATGTTCATTGTGTGCACATCTTTGACAATTTTTAAGTATAAGAGGACAAGGGATTAAACTAAGAAGATTTTGAGGGTTCTTGACAATGGTAATATGTTTAGCATGCATTGATTTAAACTATAAATGTGAGGTAATCAAGAATTTAAAATTTTGATCATGATTATTTTCTTTAATCAAACGTAAAAAATTGATAAATTGAGCAAGGTTAAAAAAATGTAAAGGCTCTAAAACTTCAATTAAACAAAAATGTCAGTAAACACCATTCTGTCCTATTTCTATCTTAATGTCTCAGTTTTCTGTGTAGCAAAACTGAGACATTACTGTGTCAACCAATACATTAGAAAGGTCGTTTAAAGCCAGAATGAGAGCAAATATTTGCCCTTTACCTCTATGTAAGGGATCAGACCTAGCTTTACATTTGGGGCTCCTTTACCAAGCTGACTTTCATTCTACTGCAAGGTCCTGACCCCATCACAAGAACCCAGAGACTAGGAAGGAAAAACCCTCCTTGGTTCCAGTGTCATTTAACACACCTAACACTGCCTGAAATAACTGGAGTAGCACCTCTCACCGCCTGCTCATGGCCTGCTGTCCAGTTTGTTTGTGTTACCTTTACCCGTGAATTCTCACCTTATCTCAGAGGGGATGCTGAGGCCCGGGGGGGTTTGTGCCTTTGTTCTTGTGTGGAATATTTTCCTGCAGTGGGAAAATTGCACAACAGGATATGAAACCTTGATAATTGTTTAAATGAAATATTTTAATCCACGCAGGAGCTGATTCCTGAGTTCTACTACCTCCCAGAGATGTTTGTGAACAGCAGCAACTACAATCTGGGAATGAGGGAGGATGGGAGCAGAATTTCGGATGTGGAGCTGCCAGCGTGGGCCAAGAAGCCTGAAGATTTTGTCAGGATAAACAGGATGGTAAGCTTTAGGTGTATCACAGTATAATAAATATTAATTAAAAATCCAGATGTCTTTATTCAGTTTTTAGGTCGATATACTTAGTCCATACTAAAAGTGAGGCAATATACTTGAAATTCACTTATATACACTATAAATTTATTGTAAACTTAAAATGTTCCAATTTAGTCTGAGAAAGTATTCAGTTATTATTAGCTTTTCCACACTACATGTACATGGTCTATAGCCTACTTTGAGGAAATCCACTATGCATATTGCACATCTGGGTCAGATAAAATTTAGAATGTTCAACCACCAAATTCAATATGCTATAACAGGTTTCTGCCAACCTTTCAGTGGCACCTTTGTACTCTGCTCATAAAGAAAGTTGGACAACGGCCTACCTGTTCCATCTTGAAATCCCAGACAAGCCCCCAGTAGTTTAGACGTGATTCCCCATCCTAGAACGTCTCCCCTGAGTTATTTTTTGTCAAAGGAGAAGCGCAAACCAATAGGTTAAATTTTATTTGAAGATAGAAAAGATCTGGAGATCATGTGGAAGGGCTAGAGAGATAATAGTCCATAGATCTTCTCCATCTTGAAATAAAAACGGTTCATTTAACCTCTTTGATTCTTGTTCGCTTTGACAAAAAAGAACTCTGGGAGACTTTCTAGGATGGGAAATCATGTCTTAGCAACTTAGGACTTATACTCAAGTGTACTTAATAAAACAAACTTTGGATGTACTACTTTTTGCTGATGGTATAACTTTTTACTCTTCAAGTTGATTGTAAAAATTAAAATGACAAAAAAAAAAGATCACCTAAAATGGACAATGTTGATCTAATTATTTCAAATCCATTAGTTTTAAAAAGCATTTTGTAATTCAAAATTGATAGTTTTAGTGTTGAAATAGCAAGTATTCTGCAAATTTTGCAGAAAGCAATGCAAATTTTGTGTAAACATATTTTTTATGGTGACAATGTGCAATTTTGCTAAAATGTCAAAGAAACGATGCTTTTAGAGTTTAATTCCTTAAATTTACAAAAATTGTCATTATTTCTGAATTTTCATTTATTTTTTTTATTTTTTTACCTTGAGGTTTTTTTCTGCTACAATGAGTAATCTATTAGTTACATTTTCTTTTTATCTCAGTTCATTCAGATGTAATAAAAATGTAAATCTTCATTGCTTTTCATTTTTCAAATATCCATTCACTATTTCTCCTGTCTGTTTTAATCTTTTTATTTTATCTTTCCACCTGACGGGTCTTTTTGTATTATTCATAAACCCTTTATAATAGTTTGGAATATGCGCTGTTACCTCTGACCCCGGCAATGTCACGAAAAAACTGGGCTGGGGGCAAATTTGTACAGAATTGTTCCCTTCTGTTCTGACAGCGAGCAGACCCTTTGTGAATGTCTCGTACATGCAGAGACCATCAGCATGTGCAACTCCCAGCAGGATTCAGAAGCAGTAATGAGATCTGGGTCATTTTTTACCTTCAGAAAAACATTTTCTCCCTTTAATTTGGAATAATTTAGAGCACAAACTGACTGTTTCTCATCAACCAAATACAGTAAATGAATGCAAAACTAAAAGTTTATTTTATTTATTCAACATTTTCCATCTATTCCTTGTTTCCTTCTAACTTCATAATCTTTTTATTCTTTCTAACAACATTTCTCACTTTCTACAATAATGGGAGTTTTATTCATTATTTGTTTCTTGAAAGATAAAAAAAAAATAATCATAAAGGTGTTTCCAAGTCGAGTTTAATTGGTGGTTTCCTTTCTAATACCAGAGCAACTTGTGTAATTTACTGGGAACAAAACATGGTTTTTGTGGGGTCAGGGGGCCGCAGCCTTTCTGTGGACCTGAGTTACAGAGAGGTAGTGGGAACACTCTTGACCTTTTCAGTTGGAGTGACAGAGCTTGGCTGGTCTTATACAGGTGACCTTTCCCCATCCTCTACCCACAACCTCTTGGTGAGATCAGTCTGGCTTTTACAAGGCAAGAAACCGAAGAATCAAAGAATTTTTAAAAGCATGTCCACCTTTCCAAAACAAAGAAAGGATAAATGTATATCTTTTCTGTGTCTCACAGCTGCAGCATATACGCACTGTGTTGTCATGCACACTTAGATTTGCAGACCAGTGCATTTACACACATTTAAAATCAGTTTTCTGCCTCCATTTTCTTCTTCCTTTTGTTCTCTGCCCAAGCAAGCCCACACTCTTACTTCCTTTTTTATTTCATTTCTGTCAGTGAATCTCTCTGACTTGCCTCCCCCTTTCTCTCACTTTTTTTTTCCCTCTTCTATCACCATCTCTACCCCCTCCTTCTTCCACTTCCCATCTTTGCATGTGCCACTTTCAATTGCGTTGATATGCCCTGTGGCAAACTCTGCCTCTGTGGGCTTGTGCAGGCTTTGTTGGTAATGGCTGTTATTCCTGACGCAAAGGGAGGAGTGTGAATTTCACTAGCAAAGCTGTTCACCCCTGGATGCATGGGAATTATGTTGTTCCGCATTCTTAGACAAAACATCAACCACCACATAGCCACACTTTTATACATGCTACATCGCTGCAACAATGTGCCTTAAATGTGTCTAAGGTGTCATTTGAGCAGAAATTCTATTTAATGTAAAATATATGTATATATAATGGGAATTTATGCATTTACCAATAAAATATTATGGCACAATCTGTCTTCTGCTAAATAAAAGTAAGGTAAATAAATCAGAACAACATTTATGTAATCCGGATGCAGGATTACAGTTGTGAAGACAATGCTGGCAAGTCGGTGTGTCGGAAAAAATTAAATACTGTATTATCTTTTACTGTAGAGCTGCGTTCTCATTGGGCATTTGATGCATGTTTTTTGAGCGCGGGTTCTAAACACGGGTTTTTGATGGTGTTCATGGTGTTCACATTGGACAATCATTAGGGGGCTTCTTCTTTTTCTTCTGTTCATTAGAGCAGAAAAATACCTACAGTTGGTACGAAGCAGTGCAAATCCTGCAAATCTTGCTCCAGACTTTTTCTTTCCCAGCTCTATTACGATATTCGAAAGACTTGATGTCATTTAACTCCGAAGAAACCACAATTATTTATTTTTTCCTCATGATCAAATTTCGACCAGTTGGCAATTCCGTGAATTGAAAGGGATGCCATCTATATGTCACTGCCAAATCCTACTCCCTGATTGGTCAAAGTTCGACTTGGTTTACTTACAACCCGTGTTCATTGGCCAAGCATTTTTTGAACGACAGTTTTGAACACGGTAGCCCAGTACATAGACTTTTCAATGGAGGTGGCTGCCTGAACGGGCATTGCCGACGAGTCTGTGAACATGCTTTAACCGACTGGTGTGGTTAGCCTAAAACTTAATCTTAGCTTAAAAAGATAGTAATGCTCACAGTAGATTTCACTTAAAATCGAGATAATTAAGAATATGTGTACACTTTTAGGAAGAGTTTTATGTAAATAAAGAATAACAATTTCATCCATGCATAACTATGCCAGATCTCTGTCGATCTTTCAGGTGTTTTCAGACCTCAACTACTGGTCAAAACAAAATGAACAATTTTTGGCTGAAACCTGCTCTGAAACCTGTGAACGAAACCTGTGAACTTTTCACCCAGAATATGGAAAGTTGCATTTGTCTCGTAAAACAAATGCAGTGAAATAAGTAAATATCACGTAAATGATCTGATTGATGAAGTTTTGATGTTTCTTATACTCCTTTTTGTTTGCATCGAGTTTGGTTTTTTTTATTTCTACCCTAATTTCATGTGTTGCTTTTTTCCATAGTCTCTTTTGAATCTAATGTTTTAAATAATCCAATTTTTTTTTTAGAACTAAAACCTATCCAGTCTATTCTGCTGTGCAGTGTATCTGTGTATTTATTCACAACCTGTGCTTTGTTCTGTTTGCAGTTCTGTTTAACTTCAGTTTGTGTGTTTTGAGCCAAGTTGCTGCGTGTGTTACTGGGTGTGTCGTTTTTTTTGTGTGTGTGTAATTGCCCTTTACTCCTCTGACAGGCTCTGGAAAGCGAGTTTGTGTCGTGTCAGCTGCATCAGTGGATTGACCTAATTTTTGGCTACAAGCAGCGAGGCCCGGAGGCGATGCGTGCCCTCAACGTCTTCCACCACCTGACTTATGAAGGCTCCGTCAACCTGGACGGTATTGGTGACCTGTCGCTCAGACAGGTAAAGCACAGACTTACCAACATGTTGCCATGGGTTACCAAGCCCAATCATCATACTTACCTTGAACACAGCTTCCTCTTAGTATTTGTTGTGGCATGATCTGCAGGTCGAGGCTTTCATAACATCAGTGAATTACTGCATATGTCATGCATTTGTAATATGTGGGGCGTCTTTGACTCATCCTGCTGTTTATGAAATATCCGTCATCTTTTGAAAGCCTAAAATGATAATTGCTTATTTCTGATTTGAGTCTTTTATTTCATTTGATCCCCTAACCTTACAAATTCCTGCCTTTTCCATTGAATCTACTACATCTCTTTTGCATAAGCAGATCAATAGACCCCATTGTGCTCTTTTGTCAATTCTGAGAGGTCAATCATTCAATGGATGAAGGAGTAAAGCCTCTTGTTCTTAACAAATTAATTAAATAACTACTAGTTTAATTGTATTTCTGTTAAATGGCATGATTGCTAGGGGAAAGGGGATCAGAGAGCAGCAGCAGCAGCAGCAGCTGGCATGCATTGTAGCACTTTGCAGGGTGAGCTCTTTCTCCCTGTGATATTCACCATCTGCTGTCTGCAAAACAAGTCATTTATATACTGTCACTTCCAGGGGAGGCTTTATTTATCAAGTGGCCACTATGCAAATCACCTGCAGAAGATTTGGCTGATCTAATTACCAAACCATATTGTGAGAGGTTCGGTTTTCATCATTTGGGAAGAGTTTAGAAAAGGGCCTTTTTTTTTTTTTTTGTGACAGACATTTTAGCCAACTCCCATTCAGTTGTGCTGAAATATGGCGCACGTTAGAAGGCCTCTATTAACATTCGCTGACTGTACTTGGTTGATGCTGTAGTTTTTGAAGTAAGTATTTTTGGAAGACATATTAATAGGTGTCAGAAATGCAAATAAGAACAGTTCAGCATTGTGGTGAATTGTGGTGACCTTTAAACCTGCTAAAGGTTTAAAAAAACTGACATGTTATCAAATAAAACTTTATTTGTACAGCACTTTTCTGACAAAAGTAGCACAAAGTGCGTCACATAAAATTTAAAAACCAAAAAGCAAGACAAAAAACAACGAATATAAAATACAAACAATATGAAAGAAAGTTTTTAAAGCTCTTTATAAACCACAACATTTCAGTAAAAACTCGTGTTTTTAAAACTTCATAAAGAAACGTCAGAAAATCCAGAAAATAGAACATTTTTTGTTACATAAAAATAAACTGCCAGACAATGCAAAACAGTTTTGGGTACATTTTTCTAAAGATTGTAGTCAACTAACAGATTTTTGGACATTTTATTGTAGTTTACCCTGTATTTATTCTGATGGTTTTTTTTCCCCTTTTGTAAGTACGTCTTTTGTCAGTTTATCCAAAGGAATTTAGCCTTTTTTATATAGTTTGTCACCTAAAGCACACAGTAACAGAAATACAGATTTTTACTTTACACACTTTTTTTTAAATATTGAATTTGATTCATTGTGCAGCCTTCACTTCTGTGTTTCTAAAGGTGTTTTTATGTTGAATGCTTGAAATTATGATCCTGTTTATCCCATACAGGCCAAAAGCACCTGTCAGGATGGTCTGAAAGAGGTGGAGCACGCAAATTTCCCCAGTGACTCTCATTCAGATCTAGCAAATGTTGTGATTGACTCTGAAGTATTGATTTATTTGGGGCTTGACAGGTGAAACTGCAGACTTTGCATTAGTCCCCAACAATTAAGGGCTTTGAATTGTGGATAAATCAGAGGTCATGAGCGATGATTTCCCCGAGCGTGTCAGATGAAAATGATGACACCCCCTGACATGCTGCCAGGCCTGTGGCCCTGCGGTTGAGGACGATGTGACAGCTCTGCTGGGCACACTGCCGGAACAACAGTCCTTCACTGGGATGCCTCTCCTGACAGCCTTCCCTTATGGAAAAACATGACAGCAACCCCTTGGTTCAGACCCCACTGTGTCACTCTGAAGTAAACAGACAAATTATTCATCAGTGGGACTCTATTTCTCCCCCCCATTTAACAAAGACAACAAAGTGATGGGCTTTGAAGCTGCTGTCATCAGTTAAACTGATTTCACACTGATATTCTCATTGTGATAGTTTGAATGCTTATTATCCATGATCAGGGATAATAACTGGATTAGGGATGATCACATACATATTGTTTAAAATATTGTTTTACCTCTTTACAATACCTCACCTGCGTGCTCCCAAGCTGCCACTCAGGAAACACCCTCAGGCCAATTCTTTGCGGCTTGGATGATAACCCTGATCGCACATTTCCATTGGCATGTAAAGGATAGCACTGTCATCCCCTGACTGCATTTTAATCCCCAGAGGTCATTTGTAATCTCTCACATGAATCAGGTGGTTAAAAGAGTTGATTTGGTATTTGTCATCGGTCTCCAGCTTTGTGACTCAGCATGGTCCCACGCTGCTTACTGGGTCAACGCGAGGCCATGTCTGCAATCTGCGTGACAGAACAGTTGTGTTGCAGCATTGCTTGAGTGCACTTGAGGGTGTTGCTTGGGGATCATCCTCAGTTGAGTCCCTGTCAGAGTGTGGATAGAGTGAGAGCTGCAGCCAAACACCTCAGAGCTGATTCTGAAATTGGATTTCAGCAAAGTCCCACAGACAGGTAGCTGCAGTGTCGTTCTGGATGTTTGGTGCTCACCCATGCAAGGTGTGTTTTTTTTGCTGGGAGGGGAGATCATGCAGGTGGGTTAGTGTCACATCATGCAGAAAGCAGAGCCTAAAGAGAATTAAACTAATGAATTTCTTGTTAACTACTTTTCCTTCTTAGATTGAGATGAAGATAAGTTTTTGACATACATCACATAGGATTAGTGATCAAGCAACCGAGAAACGTGGATGTGTTTTAATCATCTGGTGGAACAAGTTACCCTGTAGCAAATTGGACCCTCTTCTTAACATACACACACACACACACACACACACAAATGCAAACCCCGCTGTGCTTTCCGGAAATATATCTTGTCCACAAAAGGGCTTCATTCAGCAGCAGGTCCCTGGTAATAGAATCATAGTTAGAAATATGGTGATGTTTTCCACATGGGCCTTTCAAGCTTTCTGATCCTTGTATCAGATTTCTGTATTTGAACAGACACTGTGACCCTCAACCCTAAACCTAACCCTAAATAGCCCTAATGTCAGTTGCTTATTGCTTGACAGAGTGCGTTGTAAAGACTAGCTCTTAATGGTTGCCAAATGTGCTCACTAGCTCACATGAAGCGTCCATTGCATCACTCTCGACTGTGTGGGCAGCGCCATTTTTTGATGTGAAAAATGGAAACTGATTGTGGGGGGATTTGTGCCTGGCAGGTGGCTTGTCCTAATTCTGTATCACCTCCGAACCCTCTGCGCCACATTCCCCACTGTGGCATTTGTGACCCAGTGGGTGTTTTTGATAGTGAATAGTGTGTACATGTGGAGGAAAAAGAGGGCTAGTGGCCCAGGCAGTCAGGAGGGCAGGCGAAACGCTGAGCGATGTATGTTCCTTTGTGCTTAGTGGCATTGACGGACATCTACAAGCTCCCCTCTGATGGTGGAAGCAGCTCCGCTCCTATCAATCACTCCCGCTGTGGAGTGCCCTGCTGTCATTGAAGCTCAGCAGCTCTTTCTGCTTTTTGTTGAAGATTTTTTCTTTGTAATTTAAAAATATATACATAAATAAAAGCTTTATTTATGTATTTATTTGTGCACATAAGTGTGAGGCTGAAATGGCTTTTATTTGTCTGCACTGCAAAAAGAGAGGGCCTCAAAATCGGACAGGGAAACTAATCTTAAGTGGATAAGCACTAAAAAGTAGTCAAATTATCTGTCCATGCAAGTAATTCATGACCAGAGGTTCCACATAACCATTCAGAAAGGGGGAAAAACTATAAGTACTTCAAAATGAACCTAATACAGTTCAATAATAAATAATTTTTTGCTAGTACTAAGCAAATGGTTTGTATTTCTTTCATTTTTATGAACCTAAATGTAGTTCATTTTATAACAGTGACAAAAAAAATGTGTAATAAGTGGAAATGACTCAGTTTAGAACAAAATGAGAATGTGATCTTAGTACAAGTTGGTCCATCCTGATAAATCCTAATAAAATATACTGGGACGTAAAGAACATAAACCTAAATTTTAGACTCCTAAATGATAACGCTGAATGCCAGTCTAACCTTTTGAACTTTAAAATGACATTTCATAAAATTGAAGTGAAAAACTAGAATGCAATTTGTTTTTTTTGCCTCAAATCAAATTTTTCTACTTTCAAAAGTATGGAGCAAAAATATTTTGCCCCTTTTTTAATAATAATTTCCCTATTCTAAGTCTAAAGCTTTCGAAGTCTAGAGCTTGGAAAGATATAGCGCAAAGATACAACAACTTAAAACCTGGTCGAAAATATTGAATGTTTACAAACAAGGTTTGAAATCTTTGCAGTGTAGGGGTTGGAGTTTTAAATATATTAATCTGTAAATCGTCCTTTATTGTGGTACTGTACCTTTAAACAAACTGCTGTTCAGCTTGTGAGATGTTGGCTTCTGTACGTATGTGTTTGTGCGTATGTGTGTGTGAGGGTGTGTGTGTGTGCACATGCTTTCCCCCTTTGTTTCAAGCACAATAACATCTAAGAGCATGCCAGCCCGCTGCAGTTCTAGCTGGATGTCACTCCAGGTTAACGTTTGTGCAGTTGGGGCCCCGCTCCTGGAAATGGGGATGGTTAACTGAAGCATGCTAATAGGAAAAGGCTTGTCTCTTCCATACTAACACTTGGATGACTCTGCAGGCTGAGGGGGGAAGGGGGAGCACCCAGGCGGATTGGGAGCGAACCCCTTTCCCTCCTTCCTCAGAAGCAAGGCTGAGTTAGGATTTGCTTGCATTGTCAAGCAACGCATTGACCCATCACTTTGATGCATATTGATTGTGACAGCCGCTCTCTTTGCCGCTCTCTCTCTCCCCTGCAGGCCACAGAGGCGCACATTCAGAGCTTTGGACAGACGCCATCTCAGTTGCTTATTGAGCCACATCCTCCACGCAGCTCTGCCATGCACCTGGTGAGAGCAGCGAGCATGCTGGGAAAATTTCCTGCACCTCTGGATCTACCATTTGTTTAGATAGATCTGTGTGTTAGATGAATGTGTATGAAGGTAGACAATGTTTGAGAATTTTTTTTATCTTTTGCATCACTGTGTGCAGCTTTTTAAACACAAATAGCGTCCAGAAAACCGTAATTGAAGTTTTAGAAGGCAATTTGAAGATAGTTCTCCTTTAATCCTATATAACCATTTTTATCATATTTGTTGTCCTCATCTGTGAGAGCTTATTATATATAACATGGCTCATGTTTTCTCCCCTGTAGTTCATTATCAATCCACTTGAGGCAGCAGAAGGGCTTTCCCTGCTCATTTCAAAATGGCTGATTCCATGAAATCAAAAAAAAATGTAGGCGGGAAAGGTTTTGCTAACTGTATAGTAAGAATAATCATTAATTAGTTGTCCTTATTTTTAAACCACTAATTCCTGTATAGAATCTATGCAAATTAGTTGATATTCAATTCATTTTAACACAGTTACAGCATGTTAGAAATGTGTGGATTTAATTTGAGCTTTTTTCCTGTGCACTCATGTCAATAATTTTTGCATCTTAAACTTACATTGTTGAGAGCAAAAACGTTGTAAATTATTATCTGTCGGGCGATTAGTTAAGTTTTTGGTTAGTACTGTAAAAGTCACACCAAAAACCATCTATATCTAATAAAAAATTATGCAACACTTTTTAATGGATTTCATCAAAGGGTTTAGAAAACATTTTATTTAAAAAAAAATGCATATTTTCTGTCAATTCTTTGATGCAGTGAGCTTTACAGGGTTACCGGGATGTCTTTAAATGTATTTATTTTTTAAATCGCTATTTGACGAGAAAAGTCCCATTGAGATCCATTGATCTCTATTTCAAGGGAGTCCTGGGCAAGACGCAAAAAGTTAAACTTATATAAATTTAAAAACATAAAAAAAAAAAAACAGGTACAGCTTAATTATTTCATTTTCAGGTCTTTCATAATTGCGTCAAACTGATTCCTAGATATGAGATTTGTGAGTTTTGTAGAGTGTTCCAGTCCGTACGTGCTTAATGAAAAGCCAATTTCCTTTTTCTGTCCGGAAACTGGACTGACAGCAAGTAGACGTTCTGGTAATGAAGGACTCCAGAAACAACTAGTGTTGATCCTTAGGTGGACCTGCTTGTTAATGAAGCTTAAAGAGAGCAGTGCTCCCTACTGGTCTACTGTCTGGTCCGAAACACAGAAAAAAAATCCTATTTTTTCTTTTGTTCTTAAAATACCAGCATTTTTCATTGATATTGTTTTAATCAGTGAAATATTCAACAATACCTTTTATTTCTGCCACAAGTGCAGTGAAATGCCAAGGCATGAAGATTAATAGTAATTTTTGATGAAGAGGTGAAAGCAGAAGACTCAACATTTTTTACTCTTTGACTTTATCCAGTGTAAATGTGCGTCAGCTGATTTGAAAAATCGATTTAAAGTCTCACTCCAATTATCTTTTGTTCTATTGTAAAAGTGTTTTCCGGTGGTCTTTTAATTACGATTATGAAGTTTTTAGCCAAAATCAAAAACCCTGTATCATTTTCTTAGACATAGCCATCCCATCATCAGCAGTTCATGAGAAATTTGCCTCAGAGTTGAGTGCGGGGACTGTTGGCGCAGATTAAGCCCGCACCTTATCCAACTGTTTACACTCTCCAACTGCCTTACAGCCCCTTACAACCCCAACTTAACATTACCGGTGCAACAAAATGGCGAGCAATATCAAAGCTATCAGCCGTACAGTTTTGAGCCAGAATCCAGTTCAGACATGAAAACAAAGACTTTCATCACTTTCATCATAGTGGGTCTTAAAGGGTTTTTGACTTGTCTGTAGTCTATTTACTGAGGACATTTTTTTCTTCGCCATTCTTATATTTTTTTCCAGTATCTATACTAATTCACACTTGTCTCTCTCTTTTAATTTTCTGAATTCCTGGTCACTCTTTCTTATTATTTTCATCCATTTTGTCAAACTGATCCATTCATTTCCACACGTTGTCCTTTCTCTCTGTCCCTTAACAGTGTTTCCTTCCACAGAGTCCTCTCATGTTCAAGGACCAGATGCAGCAGGACGTCATCATGGTGTTGAAGTTTCCGTCCAATTCTCCCGTAACCCACGTTGCTGCCAACACTTTGCCCCATCTCACAATACCTGCTGTGGTTACCGTCACCTGCAGTCGCCTGTTTGCTGTCAACAGATGGCACAACACTGTTGGTGAGTGGATTCTGGTCCCACACAGGCGGTGGAACGTTCAAACCTAGGCTTGTGCCACACCGCATGCGGTACCTACCACAGCAATGGTCATAATAAAGCTGTAATAGAAAGCAGCTAACACCTCCCAGGTAAGTTGACTGAGTGTTTCCACATGTTCCTTTTTTCAGTCGTGGACAACATTACCCAGAGTGCCCCTCCCATGAATTAGCATCACCTCTGGGTCAGAGGGTCAAACCAATGGTTAAAAGGAAATTAGGCCACAACTGCAGCACATTCTCCTCACACATCCCCATCTGTCCCTGCAGAGATGTATAAAATTTGGGACCAAAAAGTGTGCAGTGTGTGCACGCTCATAATAAACACAGCTGCAGCACACATACCTTTTTTTTTTCTTTCTTTTTTCTTATTTTAAACAAGGACCCTAATTTGGTCACTGTTGGTTTAGATACTAATTTGAAATCATGACAGTGAGATAGAATAAGACACACAAAAAAATAACAAACTCATCTCTGAAAAGCTCTGAAAAGGGAATGAATGTGCATGTTTGGTGACAGAAACTCATGTTTGTCATCCAAATCCAGGCCTCCGAGGCGCACCAGGCTACTCTCTGGACCAAGCCCATCACCTTCCCATTGAGATGGATTCTGTGATTGGTTAGTCAGCAAACAACTGTCAATTTAACTTTTGCAGTTATTTTAGCATTGAGACCTTTTATTCGTTACTTCACATTTCCTTGTCGTACCTGAGATTTTGTTGTTTTGTTCTCTTTTTCTTTGTATTCCCAGCTAACAATACTGGAAGCAACAAGCATCAGATCACAGACTTAGTGGACCAAAGCATCCGAATCACCACACATTGTTTTGTGGTGACAGCTGACAACCGCTACATCCTGGTGTGTAGCTTCTGGGACAAGAGCTTCCGCGTGTACTCCTCTGAGACAGGTTTGAGAGTAAACTATATCCTACAGAGGTGTGCATCCATGTGTGGAAAACGATGTGCTCCTGTGTTGTCACGAAATAATCATACAGAAATCGAGCAATACTTTTTCTGTCT
This sequence comes from Oryzias curvinotus, assembly GCA_023969325.1. Lineage (NCBI taxonomy): Eukaryota > Metazoa > Chordata > Actinopteri > Beloniformes > Adrianichthyidae > Oryzias > Oryzias curvinotus. The sequence continues at coordinate 11,951,957 of CM043718.1, read as the reverse complement.
ACATAAATCAATTAGTATACTATAACAAACTGGAATTCTTCTTTTAATTGTAGTGATAAAAATAAAATACAAGGTATTTCAATCTTCCAATGTCTATTTTTTTGTTATGATTTGGATGCTTTTGCCAACTTGGCTACTATTTTCTCAGTTCAACAACAACATACTGTATAAGTCGCACCAATTTTTTCAAATAGTCTTGATGACCACAAAACTATGGTTTTACTCTCCTTAGGTAAGCTGACCCAGATAGTTTTTGGCCACTGGGACGTGGTGACATGTCTGGCCAGGTCAGAGTCTTACATTGGTGGTGACTGCTACATCGTCTCTGGGTCAAGAGATGCCACCCTGCTGCTATGGTATTGGAGTGGACGGCACCATATTATTGGCGACAACCTTAATAATGGTGGGTAAAATGATGCATGTCCCATATTTGCTCTGGGACTGTTGTACTTTGCTGTTATTATTTGTTTAGTGCAGAAATGTTCCTGTTAAATCAGCTTATTGTTGATAACTGAAACCTAATAAAACAGAAGTTCTGAAGGAGAATACGTTGATGCTGAGAGTCTTTGATCTTCCCTTTATTCCTGCTGATCAGATAATGTGGACAGACTGGGAAAAGATATATTTTTGGACTGTAGCTTTGATATATTACCGTAATTGATGACATAAAGTTGCACCAATTTCAACTATTGGTCTCTATGTTTAAAATGGTCGAGTCCTACTGTGGGTTTTTCTGTTGCCTTCATTCGCTATTGTTTTAAATCAGGGGTGTAACAATTCATTTTTAATAATGATTTCATCCACATCGTAGTTTGTGGTTGCTGATACAATTAATGGTCAATATTGGTTTTTATTTTGAACGATCAGATTCAATGACCTAAATTCGATCCAGGACATCTTTAGCAAAAAATTCAACCAGTGTGACTCAGAGATAAACACCTGGGTACTGAACAAAGCAGGTGAAGTTTTCCAGGTTCTTTGTATTTCTTGCAAAATAATCAAGTGTAAATTAAATATGTGTACAAACAAAGAAGTAAACAATAATTAATGACAAATGTTTTCACAATTTATTTTTTATAAAGTTCAGCCCGCTGTTGTTTTTCCACAGCAAAGTAATATAAAGAGAACATTATTAGAACATTCTACCACCCTGTATGGTCACATTTTTGCAGAATGCAAAGTGTTTCCATTCATTGGCTTTTAATGAGGGATCGATCATTTTTTGCTCACATCACGTGTGTGTTGTCCAATATGATGGACTTGGTCATTTTTACGTTATAGTAAAGTAAACAAACTGTTCCTCAATCCAAATGGTATTTTATAAGTATTGGAATATAAATCAGTTATAATTTATTCATTTCATTTTGAAATTATTTTAAAATTGGCTCATATCGATTTGATTAACAATTTGCGTCAGACAAATCGATCTGGTTGGGTCGTATTGTTAACTTCAATCAATTTATGCTATGAATATTTTTATGTTATGTCTATTTTACTGATATAGTATCATTCTTTAACCGTATGCATGCTTTTTATGTCTATTTTTTACATAATATTTAACTAGTTTATCTTTGTCATGTGCTTTATTGATACCTAAGGATTCTTAATTCTTTCTGATAAAAGTTATGAACCGGATAATGATAAATCGTTATGGTTACGGTAGAACAGGGGTGGGATTATATAAGTTTGCTTCCTTACACTGTCCTTTCAAGCAATATTTAATATTATGTCTAATTTTCCTAAGTTTGATACGTTATTTCATGAATGTATAATTGTAATGTTTTTCTGTGTAGTATTCTTATTTAATTGCTTGAAATAAACCATTTCAAATCAAAAAATCAAATCAAATAACAAAAAATCTTAGGAATATAAATCGATTCACCGATTAAGTCGAATAATCGTTACACCTTTGGGTTGACATCCCCTGTATTCAAGATCAAGGTTTGAAGAAAAAACACCAGCATTTTATTAAAAAAAAAGTTGTACAGAAAAAAAAAGCCTCAAGAAAATGGCAATAGAGTGTTTTTGTTCGCAGTATAAATTATGTTCTAAAAAGTCTTGTGTTCCCAATTGTCAAAGAGTCTGGGAGCTTTGGATTAGTAGCGAGTGTCTTCTAATTAACTTCACCGAAGCTTTGACAGTTAATTAAGAATTTCAGCTTGGATGCCTCCAATTAGCAAGGGGCAACATCACTTGTGTTACTGCAGCAAGAAAACAGCATTCCCCTGGTATTTAAGCTGTGACTTCCCAAAGCTTTTCTGCAATGGACAAAAGGAGAATCTAAAGAAAGTAAGTTGGAGACAGAATCAATTGAAGTGAGTTAACATATACTCTGTGATTCCAAATCATGTGCATCGCAATCAGAAGAAATGTTTACATTATTGGCCTTTTCTGGCGATGGTCTGCTAGGATTGGTTCTAGTTGTTCTGTAGTTCCAGCTGAAGGTTTTGGTTGTTTTTAGCAGCAGTCTGCCAGAGCTAAGCTTCCTCATCCCACAGGTGCACCATGAAAAGCCAGATTTCACTCAAACCTTGAATGGCTTTAAATGTGCAATAATTAAAATAACTTTTCTGCCTCGGCCCATCACACCATGTCGAGGGAATATGAGCACCAGGTTAATTGTGGTGGCTGAGTCCAGCGTGTCCCACGGGGCAACCGCACGGGTGGGGGTGATTTGATGAAGGAGTGATTGAATCTTTTGTTAGGCAGGTGAGCTCGCTTTTACTCCCTGGAGGCTTTTTTTTGACACTTGTCCTATTCAGGGCCTCCTCAGCAGCGGGTGCTGGGATTGACAGGGCAGCTGAGTTCTTAGCCACTAAGGGACCGGGATGCATCGATCACAGCCCAGCTCTCTGACTGGACTGCTTCAAGGATGCAGGCAACAAGCTGGAGGAGGAGGACAGCATGGTGATGCTGGTGGTGTCTGACATGTGTCTGTATGCTCCTTCAGCATGATGCTGTCATAGAGGTAAAAAAAAAAAAAAGACAAAGAAAAACTTTTCATTAAATTGGCTGAACCTGAGTCATATGTGGACACCAACAGCCTCATGAAATATATTTAGATTAGCAAGTTTACTATGTTAGTTTGCAAAGTCTTCAACAACAGAAAAAATGGCTTGCAACTTGAAATCTGTGTAAATGCAGACTAAAATAATTAAACTTATGGCTATTATGGAAGCATTATGGAAGTGTATTCTATTCAATTAAATAGAAAAAAATAGGTGACCTTTCGTTTTAATTGTTTGTGGTTTTTGTTCATTTTTTATTTTTGTATTTTTTGCACTAATATTTTAAGAAAAGAAATACGAAAAAGAGTGGGCACTTGTCTCACCTGCTCATAAGTCTGTCAGATGACCTGGAATTAAAAGTTGAAAAGCCACAATGTGTCCGTGTCATACACATGTTAAGAGTCAATTATGTGTATGTACTCTTCGCCAGTCTGTTTAGTTCTTTCTACTGACACAACTATTACAGAGTATTGTATTGGAGAAGTATTATATGTTGACCAGTATCAAGTGTTTATTTTTGTGTGTATGTCAGTTCAGATGACAACGTTAGACACAAAGCTACAAAGTCTATGGGTGACCAGAACGCTCGTGTTGTGGGTGCGATCAACTTTGTAGGACGCAGTCTGTTTTTTGGGGTATTTAAGAAATACTTTCATTATTTTTTTTAAATGTTTTTATTTAGTTTTTTTCTAACTTTTCAATTTTTGTATCTGTTTTTCAATACATTTATTTTTAATATAATCTCTTTTTCGAGATAATTTTTAAAATAATAAAAAAAAAAATCTTTTGACAGATATCTTTTTTTAAACACTTTTAAGAGAAGGTTTTTTCCTTTTGGAGATATTTTCTTCCCCTAACTTTTTGATACAATTATTTTCTGTTTTCAAAATTTTTGTTAATATTTTATCTTGTTATTTTCTATGTTTTTCATGACAGTTGTATTCCTGAAGATAGTCCCCAGCCTGTATGTAGTCGTATGCTCCATGGTAAAAAAAGGCAAAATATTAGAATGAAAAACAAAAAATTAGAACAAAAATCGCCAGGTTTTTATTGTTGTTGTTTTTTTTATGAAATGCAAAAGATTTCCACAGATTTTTGTGTTTTTCTTTTTCTTGGCTTCATTTCTAGGAGCCGATTTTGATGTAAAATTGTTTATTGCAAATAAAAAGTAAACAATAACGTAAACTCTGATAATTGCTACTTTCCTTTAAAAATTGGTCTAAAAAACTGGAATTAAGGATCAGAATGCTGAGAAAGCCTTGAGTCTTCCCATTTTAATTGGTGATCACGATTTTTCCGGGAGTTCTCTGATATCATCGTATTCAGGGTCGATGGTGCCAGGTGCCATGAAACACCCCTCACTAACCTCTACCCCAGATATCATCAATCATGACACTTGCAATGAAATCAAGTGGCTAGGCTGCCTTCACAGCATCCCATCATTTACATAACAATTTAAGAGCACCTCCTTTTGGCAGATGTGTGTTTCTTGTATTTACATTGCATTGGTTGGTAAAGGATGTGGAGATATTACGCATCATTTAACATTTTTGCTCTTTGGTAATATCTATATTTGGGTTTTTAATCCTCTCCAGGTGACTACCCAGCACCACGAGCGGTTCTAACTGGTCACGACCAGGAAGTTGTGTGTGTGTCAGTTTGTGCAGAGTTGGGCTTGGTCATCAGTGGAGCTAAAGGTCAGTATATGTTTACAAGCAAGATTTGCCACATTTTTTTCATGCCTGGACAAATAAATGTGCACAAATAGATGTTCAAGACGAAATACATTTTTAGCCTGTGTGTAACACACACCTTTTGTTTGGTAAAGAGGGGCCATGTCTGGTGCACACCATCACAGGGGACTTGCTGCGAGCTCTGGAGGGGCCAGCCTACTGTCTGTGCCCAAGCCTCATCTCAGTGTCCAGTGAGGGTCACTGTATTATCTACTATGAGAGGGGGCACTTCTGCAACTTCAGTATTAATGGGAAACTGCTGGCACAGATGGAGATCAAGGATTCCACCAGGGTAAAAAGACCTTTACAGACATACACTGCAAAAGATGAAAACGCAAATAAATGAACTTGAATTTCATCTAATATTTTTAAATGCTTCATTGTACATAACTGAAAGTCCCACTCCAATCCTATTTTGATCTATTTTAAAAGTCTTTTAATTATGAAAATGCTGTTTTTAGCCAAAATAAAAAATAAAAAAAACTTGTATCGTTTTACTAGACATAGTTTCTGCAGAGCGGCAGTAGTTCAGTAGAAATTCGCCTCGCCCCTATTTTTGATCATCACTTTCTTAACACTTTCTCCTACTAGCTAACACCCTCTTATAACCCCAACCTAGCGTTACCAGTGCAGCAAAAATGGCGAGCAATATCGGAGCTATCCAGTCGTACAGTTTTGAGTCAGATGACAGCTCAAATGAGGAAAACAAAAACGTAAATAAATCCATTTGTCTGCAAGTGGAAGCATCAGAATGGAGCAGACCAGGAATTTTAAGGAATTTTGTTTTTTTTAATATAATTGGTAATTAAGTCAGGCATGACGGGATTGTTCAAAACGCAAAGGACAAACCAGAATTGAAAAGAATATTTTAACATAAAAAAATATCAAAGTCTGACTTTTTGCTTCACATTTTTGAAGGTTTTTTAAGCAGGTTTTGAATTTCCTTTCACAACCCCTTGCTTTTCTTATAGTGATGGGATGAGTCATCTTTTTTTGTGGAATGTAGCCTTATTATTTAACTGAAGAATAAACCTATAAGTAAAGAGACAAACCCTTTAGATAAGTCAGTCTTATTGTGGTATAAATAGAGCACCAGATTCAATCTAGTAAACAAAATGTTGAGAAAAATTAGAATACTTACAAATCAGCCAATCTTTGGTTTGCCCTGTTTGATTGATACAAACTGATATTCAAAGTACTTTGAGCACTATATATATATATATATATATATATATATATATATATATATATATATATATATATATATATATATATACACACACACACACACATATATATATACATGCAGATCTATGAACTACCCATTATGGAAACGAATGAACCTTTGCGTTTTCAAAAATATAGTCATACATGTCCAAGATCAATATTGTCTGAACCACAACTGCTTGAGGAGCATAAAACAAATTTAAAATTTGAATAGAAGTTCTAAGAACAGCATTTCTACATAGTATTCTTCACTTTCACTTTTACTCAAAGCAATGCCTGTTTACTGACCCTTGTCACAAAAAGAAAAAAAGAAAAATTAAATCAAAGTGTTAATGAAGGAACTATAGTTTTGTAAGTTATAAGTGACTTCTTTGAATGTGGAAGGCCATTATCCTGAGCAGCGACGGCCACAACCTGGTGACTGGAGGAGATAATGGCGTGGTGGAGGTGTGGCAGGCCTGTGACTTCAAACAGCTTTACGTCTATCCGGGCTGTGATGCAGGCGTCCGAGCCATGGACCTTTCACATGATCAAAGGTACAGACACTAAGAGCACATCATTCCTAAGATACAGCCCTATATGAAGGTAATTATCCTCACTCCTATTTCTTCCATCGATCTATTTCTCAGGTGTTGGTATTTCATTTGTGTTTTGTGTGCTGCTTTTGTAAAAGAAAAAAAAAAAGCACTGTTTTATTATTTGAGAACAAACTGAGAATTCACGAAAAGGTTTGGAGTCTACTGATGCCACAGACAAAGCTGACCTAAGATTGAGCTTATTAGCGTATCCACCAGTTTACTGTCCGGTCAGTCGTTAAGTTTCCCAGTTGCATAACTGAAGATTTATTGGAAGCCTTAGAGGCCTAGAGGGCGACTCAGAGGTGACAAAGTTCGCGTTCGGCCTATGAAAGCCTGACGTAATCATGTGACCTCAGCAGTCAAGAGGTCGCACGGTCTGAATCCTCGAGCTACAGTTCACAACACAGCTTTAACTGAGCATCTGATAACACATAGATAGCTTTTTTATCAGATGGAGTTGATAAAAGCAAGGTTGGTAAATATGAGGAACCATTTTTTATTATTTTTATTGCCTAACTTACATGGGGATAAATGAAAACCTGTAAGACATTGATATGACGGATTTAGGGCTTTTTGTCTCAATAGTTTGTCATTAAATACAACAAGTGAGCTGAGGTCGTTCAGTCCTTTTGCAGAGCGACCTTCTGCCGCAGCTCTGTTCATTGTGCTTAAGCATTTATTGCCGTAGGGTGCAGCAGTAAAGGCGACCCCGACAAATCAACTGCTTTTGTGCACACAAGCCGGTTGTGGATTTGAGAGATGAGGGAAGTAAATGAGGCTCGTGTCAACAGCATACCCTCCCAGATATTTATCCCTGGCCAGTCATTAACTTTAAAAAATTAAACCAATTTGTGATGAAGTTATTATTATTAATTGTAGACAGAATTTTCATACAGATGAGATTGATGTTCTTAAAATTCAAATCAGCGTACAATAGAATCTTCATGTAATGACCTGCAGGAATCTAAGCAGACTAATATTTTTGGAGTTTTGTGAGATTTTCCAAAACTGTTTTGTGTCTGAAAGAGAGAAATCAGAAGAGCTGACGATTTAATCCATAAGGACATTATACATCGATAGTTACCATTTAAGAGTTTATTTCAGTATAGATGTCTGTGTTTTAGATGCATCTATAATCTAAAACAAGTTCAAAGCAAAAAGTTACAAAGTTAAAGCAGCAAAACATGGATGTAAGAAGTAAATATAATTTTGCAGAAATCTTACAGCCCCCTGCTTTTGAGACCATGAACTTAAGATGCCTAGAAGTAAGAGATGCTTAATCTAACTCTCCTTTATGGCTAAAGTGGTTGGGATTAAAACACAAAAAAACAGGTTAGGTAAAGGTGCAAGCAATGTGGCAACTATTTAGAACATGGGACGTTTTATATAATTATTTGTATTTCTTTAAGTTAATAGACAGTGAAGTAATTTATTTCTAAAGGCCAACCATTCCTTTCTAAATGCTCCAAGGAGGGTTTATTCCTCAGGAATAAAATGTGTCGTCTTGAAATAGTGGATAAACAGTTCAGATTTTTGTAAAAAATTATCATTCACAACTTGTAAAAGCTAAATAGATGAACATATGGGACCAATACCAAAGTGTCATTGTCCAACTATCTACTATATAGGTTTGGTTGGTGAACATAATTGATAAAAGTCTTTTCATGATAAAATCAATGTTTTAAATAGTTTGAGCTGTAATGAAAGACAGAAAAAAAGGGAAATAACCTTCTACCAGTATGTTATTAGCCATAAAGATGTGTCAGTCACTTTTTAGAGTGGGCTGATTTATTTAAAACGTCTTACAGTTACTTTTGACAAATTCAAAAATTGATAAAAGTTTTAAACTGAAAATATTTATAAGTATAAACAGCGTATGGGATTCCACTGTTTTAACTGGAACTCCATTTTTTTGTTTTTGTCCTGATAATGGAATGTCATATTTTTGTCTTTGGCCGTTTTGTTGCCCCTTCAGGACTTTGATCACAGGCATGGCTTCTGGCAGCATTGTGGCATTTAACATCGATTTTAACCGATGGCACTACGAGCATCAAAACGGGTACTGATGAGCGGGGATCACGCCAAGCAGAGGGCTAATGTCAGAGGAACGTCTACCAAGCCTGGCTGTAGCAAAAAATTCAAAGAGCGTTAAGGAGATCTACCGAGCAAGATGAGCAAATGGATGTCTTAACATTCTGCTTTCTGGGACAGTTGTGCTTCGACGGAAACCTGGCCACAATGTTGGCTTTCAGGGAAACTAGCTAAAGCAAGCTGTGATGTTCAGATCTTTTGCTCTGGATGATTGAAGCTGTGATCAGAACAAAAACACAGTGACTATAATTATGCCTGATTTAAAAAAAGCAGAACTAATTTATTCCTCTACCTGGAACATTTCTACATTTGTACATTAGATACTTAGAATAATTTTTATACCAAAAATGAAATATATATATATATATATATAAATATATATATATATATATCCAAGTGTTTCTTACATGAAAGGCTGAAAAAAAATAGAAAAATAGGCTTTTATTTTGAAAGCCATGAAATAAATATGAAGATTGTCTTATTGCATTAAAATATGTGTTGTTATATTGTCATTGTTTGCTCCTTCACAGGTTCTGTTTGTTAAAATGGCAAAATGTTCATGAAGAATTTGTAGGAAGTCTGAGTGGGAATTTCATTCAGAGTTCAGTCTTTTGTGAAAAATGTTTGTAAGAACAATAAATTTACCCTTTTTTATATATTTATGTTAATTTAAGGACTATAATACAAAAAAAAGTTCAAGAAAAATTACTCCCCATACAGATGTAGTTCGAGTCGCATTGTTGTGTGTCAATAAGTGTTGTTGTAAAGTTGTTTTAATACAATTTGAAGACTTTGTGATTGTTAAACTTTTTTTTTTTTTGATTGACCACTTTAGAGTACAGATTTGTAAAGAAAAAAGGGAATTTGTCATCTGATAAGCAATATTTTCCTTTTGTGGCAAAAACAAGTTTTGGTAACCTGTTTAACTGACACATTTCTGGTTTGATGACTAAAGCTAATAAAAGACACAGACAAAGACGCTTACTGTCTGCAAACAAATATACGTTTACTTTTTAATATCAACCAATCTTTGCAAGGTTTTGCTTGTAAAACAATTCTTTAGGCAATTTATTACCCTGGATCATTTACTCATACTTCTCGTTTTTTATCTTAACTACCACATGCTTACATAAAATGCATTATAAAGCATTGTTTTGATTTAAGCACAGCTTTAATTAGAAATTAAGCCATAGAATGAAAAGATGTAGCTTGCTCGCTAATGCAGTAAATCTGTAAGTAAACTAAGGAAATTGGAATTGTATCATACTGTAAGGTTTGGATGTTAGGGTATACTGCCCTCTGCTGTGCAACCCTCAGAAAAAAAAACCTTGGATTTTTGTTCTCAGTTTTTTATTTTTTATTTTTGAAGAGTACATGTTTTGCGTTCATTTAAAAACATTTTTGAAAGGATGAATGAAAAAAGAAACCTTTTCATTTTTACTGACTTCAGCATCAACAGCATTCAAAATGTATTTAAACATTGCACATTTTCCAAGTATGGAAAACTAGGACGGTTTCAGCAAAAATCCCTAGATATTTCAACTCCTTCTCTTGTGCTTTTTGTTTCCTCTCCTAATTAAAAAGAAAAAGCCCTTTTACAACACAACGATGGGAAATTACATTGCAGCGAAAGCAAAGACACATTTCCATTCCAGGAACACACCTGTTTACCAGAACTGATATCTATTATTAACAGAGCAGACAATGGCGACAGGGATTTGTGTGTATCCAACAGTAAAATATCCAAACAACAGATGCTGTGTTCTTTGTGAAGCATCCAGGTCACATACAGTATCTGAAGGGGAGTTCAGTGACATGTCTGAGTATCTGACCAGCTAAACAAATGCATGGTGAAAAGAAATGGTTGCCTTTCTTTCCTCGTTTAGAGATATAATAAAAAAAATAAGAAAAAGTTTGGAAGCACTAATGAATTAACACTAAAATTTTCATTGTAATGGGAGAATGTAAATGTTTCACCAGTCACCCCAGTCTGTTTCTACTTGTCGAAACATTCTCAGGCATGCATGCATGTAAAGGACGCATTTTGATGATGCACTCGCTGAACAAAAGTCCTAATTGCACTTGAAGCCCACGCGTGCCAAGGCAAGGCCATATTTACTAACTACTACACTAACATTTATTTACTTTTACAATCACCATCACAGCCATTCTCACAGACATGTAACAAGAAGTACTTCATTTCCAATAATCCTTAGTTACAACCATCAGACATTTTAGTGTCCCAAAGTATTTGGAGATGAGCCACTGTGAAAGAGGATCTTTTTGAAAGGTCAACCCTGATATTATGTATGTGGCAGCGTTAGTTTTTCTATTGCCTATGTCTTTAAAAACACGGTGTCCAAGATTCGTGAACTACACAAGTCAAGATCATACATGAAAGTTGACTGAAACTGTAAGCAGAATGCACCAAATTCAATGCCATTTTTTTACAGAACCGCAGATTAACCACCAGAGGTCGCCAGAGTACTAGATAAGGCCCAAGAACGGGTGTTTTCTGAAAAGAATAAATATGTAAAAGGCTTAATTGCTTTTTCATTGGAAAAGTAAGCCATTAGAAGAAAATAATAGACATACATTGCCAAAATACAAGTTATAACATTTAAATATAAGCATAGCATTTGAGGAATAATCTAACCTTTCTTATTTTAGCTCAATGACTGTTTGAGGGAGCTATAGCAAAAACAGCACGTTTCTGACAGAAGCTGAGAGGGCAGCACGAAAACCAAATGTAAGACAGTAGTCAGTCAACAGAGCTTCAACATAAAGAAAGCTGCATTCAATGTGCATTTACAAACTCTGCTACCCAAGTTGTGAAAAAAACTCAATTTCTGCAGTCAGTAGACTGTGCCACTTGTGTGATTACTTTTTGTGCCATCGCAGCTCTCCCAGGTTCAGGGGTGTCAGAAAGGTGGTTAAAATGGGGAGGTGGGTGAGCGGACAGTGTCACCAGAACTTAAGGAATAGTCTTCAGAGTCTGCGGGGGACAGGACAGGGTCATCGATGTCCTGTGGGAGGCCAAAGGCGGGCTTCACATCCTGGTGGCGTCTTCGTCTGAAAACTTGCTTCTCTTTATCAAGTGATGTGGTCTGATAGAGGATGACAACAGCAACAGTGAGGTTTTAGACAGATCCAAAAAGGAGAAGTTTTTTGTCTGACTCAAGAAGGTGATCACTTTTTCACAAAATCGCATGCAGAAAACAGTAGGAATTTTGACAAACCCACATAAAAAGCAAGCTGAGCTTTTTTAATTATTTAAATGTGAGCTTCAATGACAACAATTCTTGCGCAAAAATGGTTAAATCATGGAGAATTGTAGCAAAGTAGGCGCAAAGTTAAAGACCAGCCAAGAAAAGAAGCTGGGACGAGAACATGTGATGAAGTGACACTGATGGGCGGTGGGTCCGATGAGAAATGGAGACTAGCTGGAGCTACGCCACAGAAGCTCTAGCTGCACCTCAGCACCGCGCCGTGTCATACCTTATCCAGCACAAGCCTGGGTGCTGGCAGAGGTCCGGAGACCCTGACTTCTGGTTGGCAATGTCCTGGTCCGGAGGAGCAGAGGGAAATGAACGCAACTCAGAGGATCACCTTGAACGCAGCATATTATAGACCCTGTAGCCTGTAGCTTTTTAGAGGCCTGTTACTGTTGACATCTCATAAAATGTCAGAAAAAGCTTCTTTTTTTTTTCTTAAAAGAAAAAAAAAATAGAAAAGTAACTGATTTGAAACACAATACTGGTGAATATTTCAAAAGAGTTTGATCACACACACGTAATAATTGTGTTTGTTACAATTCCCAACACAGTGCTGAGCGTCCAGAAAGAGCAATGAGGATGAAAGGCCAAAGCAAACATACGGACATGGCAGCAACATGGGGATGGACTACTGCAAACACAAAATTCAACACAAAACTTACTTCTTTTTTCTTCTTTTTATATCACAAAACATGAAACAATGAACTCTTTTAATTTTTGGTTTGATGAAACAACAATTATTTCATGAAAACAGCAGGGAGGAGCCAAGCAGCAGTTGCATGGTGAAAACTACGGTTTCACACCGTTTTGAACTGCCAAAGCACAGACAGAAGAGAGCAGCTGTACTGAAGCACAGAAACACGGTCAGCCGTCTTTGCTTACTGTGATCACGGAAACTCCCGCTGAAGTGCTGCTGCTCTTCGGTCCAGAGTTAAAATGCTTCTTAATTTTTCCAGCCACTAGGAGCTGGTGCTCTTTTTCTGACACTCCATCCACAGCTTCACCCTGAAACATCCAAAGAGCAGCAATCCATGAGCTCCAGCCCAGCATAGAAGGTGTGTCTCACTACTAAATTGGTACAGAAGACTTACATTGACCCAAGGGTGATCCAGCACTTGTGCAGCTGTGTATCTTTGATCCACTGAAACCTGCAGCATCTTCGTAATGAGGGCCTGAAAGATTTTTAACTTAACCTTCCGTTTTTTTAGCATAACAAGAGCCTGTCATACCTTTTTTTGTTTTTAGTTTTGTGGGAAATATAACCAATAAGATGGAAGAAAAATCAAGACACTGACCTTGGCAGCATCCGAAACATTGTCCCAGTAGGGTGTGGGGAAATCAAACTGGCCTTTTAAAATCTGTTCAAAGAGAGCCTCCTGATCATCTTCACTGCTGCAAAATGTAAAAAAAGAAGAAGAAAAATACACATCATAAATGTAGAATTTACTATTTTTATTCCGTTTTGTGACTGTGGGATTAAAAGAAAAATTTCCTTTCCATTCAAAGTTTACAGTCAAAGTTTTTGTAGCTTTTCCTTTATCAAAAATATTAATAAATAAATCCATGTGGATTTTTTAAAAAGTATATGTGTTTTAAACTCAAACTCAAACTCAAACTTTATTTATTTATATAGCGCCTTTCATTTTGGTTAAAAACACAAAGCGCTTAACATAAAAACAGATAAAACAGTCATAAAAAATGAAAGTTGTTAAAAACAGAAAACAAAGGACAATCACACAAAGAAGGTACCCCTCCCTCACCACCCCCACCCACCCAGTTACCCCAGTAGAACCATGAACAGAAACAATGAACTGCAGTTGAAGAAGGTCTGGCTTGGTACTGCTGTGAGGAAACGATATCATGGGGATCCATTCATTCCAAGGCCCAGCCCGACCACAGGGGCCATTACCGCAGCGCCCGCCCAACACAGGGCAGCCCAGGGCCCCATCCATGACTATTAGACCACAGAGTGGGACCCCAGCCCGCCCAATGAGAACGGGCACCAGAGCAACGGCACCCCCTACAGGTCAAGCTGGTGGTGCCCAAGAACGATGGATCCCCAAGAGGAAACACTGGAGTAAAAAACATCAGAATAAAAACTAAAAATGATCATAAAATAACAACAATAAAAATAGAAAAAGATAAAAAATAAAATAAGATATAAGTATGTTAGTAATTAAAAAATAAAATAGGTCAGTGATTAAAACATAACCTAAGTATCATTGGTAAAATAACAATAAAAAGAATTGCATATTAGAAACAGAGATAATAATAGTCCTTACAAGAAAAAAATAAATAAATAAATATGTAAATAAATACCTCAATTAATAAATAGATGAATAATAAAAGACATAAGGAATGATCAAAGTCATATAAAAGCCAGACTAAAAAGGTGGGTCTTGAGCCTCTTCTTAAAAATGTCCACAGTCTCTGCAGCCCTGAGGTTCTCCGGCAGGCTGTTCCACAGGCGAGGACCATAATGGTGGAATGAAGCCTCACCGTGTGTCTTGGTCCTCACCTTAGGGACAACCTAAGAGGCCAGTGCCAGAGGACCTCAGGGTCCGCGAGGGTTCGTATTGTAAAATAATATCATTTAAATAAGAGGGCCCAAGACCATAAAAACATTTGTAAACCATTAAAAGAACTTTAAAATCAATCCTGACCTTATAAGCCAGAAGCCAGATAAGCCAGAAGTGACAAACACGTGACACCAAGGCAATTCAAAACGGTAGTAGAGTGCAGAAAGAACTGAACTTCTATTTTGTATGTGAACTAGTAAACACATGCTTTAGTGTAAATGTCAAACTTACCTGCGGAAAGGGGGAAATCCACAGAGTAGTATGTAAGTGATGATACCAGCAGCCCAAACGTCTACTTTGAGGCCATATCTGTAGTCAAAAAGAAGGAGAAAGCAGCTATGAAGGACGTTTGGTATTTTCAAGGTAAATGTTAGGACACAACAAAACAATTTGTTACCCAGTTTCAGCCACAATCTCTGGTGCTACATAGGTAGGAGTGCCACACACAGCGTATAGGGGTCCGTTGACGATGGTCGCCAAACCAAAGTCGCCTAACTTCAAAGATTTACTTCCATCCTGATGCTCAAACACCTGAGCAACAACAGGGCAGGTGATGTGGGCAAAATGTTAAAAGATTACAGAATAACTACATATGCTATTAGACATTTTCAATATAAAAATGAGTAATAAACATGATTAAGAAAAGTCTTATTACAGCTCATATTTGAAATAAAGAAGCTTTTAATACAAAGCATGCTATGTAACCAGTATATACAAAGGTGACTTTTAAGTCAAATAGGGAAATTTTTGTAGAGGCTACAAAAAGTTATAGTGCAAAAAATGAAAGTAGACATGCCATAAATCCTGCCACAGAGAGTGAGAGATATAGATAGACATTTTCATCATTTTCTGCTGTCTCATTCCATATTCATATACAATAATAATAATAATGATAATAATATGGGGATTCAAGGTTTATTGCCATTTTCAATTCTGTGAAACTGCTCTGTTCACTGAAAATGTTAATAAACACTCCTTGAATCCCCATATTATTATTATTCTTATTCTTATTATTATTCATTTAATCTATATAGCCCAATTGGACAAAACATAAAATAAGTCATGAAATATATTAGCTGATGATCGCTAAACTAAACAGACAAAGCTAAACTGGGCATCCCTGCCCTTAGACCAGGGGTGTCCAAATCCAGTCCTCAAGGGCCAGCAACCTGCCGTTTTTCCAGAAATCCTGCCTCATCTGCTGCTGCTGATTACCTTGATCAGGTGTGTTTAGCCAATAAGGAGCTTCAACGGCAGGATGACTGGAAAACATATAGGACACCGGCCCTTGAGGCATGGAATTGGACACCCCTGCCTTAGACCCTCCTTCTCGGGTCTAAGGCAGGGA
This sequence comes from Oryzias curvinotus, assembly GCA_023969325.1. Taxonomy (NCBI): domain Eukaryota; kingdom Metazoa; phylum Chordata; class Actinopteri; order Beloniformes; family Adrianichthyidae; genus Oryzias; species Oryzias curvinotus. The sequence goes on along the minus strand of CM043718.1, from coordinate 11,936,118 downwards.
TATAATAATAATAATAATGATTTACAATAGCATCTAAAGCCCATAATTTCTTATTTATGCATTCAGATTTTCTTTTGCGATAAGATCCAAGTAACCCTTGTGCTATCCTAGGCATTTTACCGTTGGGAGTTGGGTCATCTAGACCCACTACTAGACAGTGCGCTGAACCTTTTTTTTTTTTTCAATGATTTGTGATCCTCACTGGTTCAATGGATTACATGAAATTTTTCCACCTTTATCCACCTTTGTCATGGTAGGGAGAACACGTGGGGTGGGGTCATCTTAGCATGTTATGAATCGCACATTAGCTCCCATATTTATAGCTTTATTTAAATGTAATGACTTCAGGCAGAGTAAATCTGTCATGTAACAAACAAGTGCATTAGAAACAATGCCACCCAAAAAGACCTGACTGAGAAAATCCTCTCACTTCAAGTTAATTCATATTAGTGGACTAGTCAAAAACGAGTGTAAGGTAAGGATGAAGCGGTAGAAAAGCCTTTGCAGAGGCTTACTTACCAACAGATTTTCTGGTTTGATGTCTCTATGAACAATGTTCAGACTGTGAAGGTACTTGATGGCACTTGCCAGGTTGAACAGCATACAGCTGGCATCTCGCTCGGTGTATTTATTGGAGGAGGTGATGGCATAAAAGAGATCCCCCCCCTGATGGGAACAGCACCAGAAATGAAAATAAAACCATTTATGTGTATATTTATGAGCTAAAAAGAACTAATTTGAATGATTTGTGAATATCTGCATTCTTTAAACAGCAGTTAAGGTACAGTAAATGTGCACTTTACCTTAACTAGTTCCATCACAAGATAGAGCTCACTGGGGGAGTCAATTTCCTCCACTAAAAGAACTATATTTGGATGTTTCACACGCCGGAGGATGGCGACTTCACTCTGTATCATGTGCTCCTGAGGGGAGAGGTGGAGTTAAACCCATTTTAGCCAGAGAAGATGGAACACCTTGATGAAAAACCTTATTTACATTAACAAACATCCTCACCTTTCCTTTGCATTTCTCTTTGCTGATAATTTTGAGAGCGTACTCTCTTCCAGTGGATCTCTCCACACACTCCCGGACCACCGCAAAGTTCCCGTCTCCCAAAGTTCTCCCCACTTTGTACCTTTCTGCGATGGAGGCAGGAACAGAGTAGCACTCATCTGCTGTCTCGGCTGCAAAGCAAAAGTTAAAATTTAAAATAGTATTAAATTAAAGGACATATGAACTGATCTTTCTGCCACGACGCCGATATCAAATGAAGTTATCGACCTTCAATCCCGGGTCCATCTTCATCCATGGAGCTGCAGACTTTGGAGGAAGCCAATGAGAGTGAGGAGCCACTGTAGGGTGATCCCTACAAACAAGATGAAAGACAACAGGAAATTGTCTTAACCCTTGTGCTGTCTTGGATGACCCCACCCTTACTTTGACATGTTCTCCCTACCATGACAAAGGTGGATAAAGGTGGAAAAACTTCATGTAATCCATTGAACCAGTGAAGATCACAAAAAATTTAAAAAAAAAAGTTCAGAGCTCTGTCTAGTGAATCAAGATGACCCAACTGCCAACTGTAAAGTGCCTAGGATAGTACAAGGGTTAAACTGAAAAAATTAAGGAGCTTGTAAAAAAAATGCTTTGAAATAAATTGGAAAAAAGGGGCATAGTTCTAGTAAATCCCTCCAACAACCAAGTCAGAATCAGAATCAGAGTTACTTTATTGATTTCACACATGAAGAATTTGGGTGTTACCATAGCAGCTTGTAATCATAAAAAGAAAATAGAATAAAATAAAAACAAGTAAATGTAAACAAGTAAGGTGGTATAATAGTTTAAAAATGATTCACAACAGTGCTCGCAAAAATGTGCAAGAATGTGCAAATGTCAAAAAGTCAACAACAGTTAACAGTTTCAACACTTGTGCTATTCTATGCGGTCAAGATGACCATTGATGTGTTATCTATACCATGACAAAGGTGGATAAAGGTGAAAAGGATTTCATGTAATCCATGGACACCAGTGAAGATCACAAATCATTGAAGAAAAAAGTTCAGCGCACTGTCTAGTGGGATCTAGATGACCTCACTCCCAATGTTAAAGTGCTTATAGCACAGGGTTAAATCATTCATTGATTTACTAAATCTCCATCATTTATTTTGGGGTCACGAGATTGCTGGAGCCTATCCCAGCTACTGTTGGGCAAAGTCAGGGTACAACCTGGACAGTCCATTGCACTCCACATAAACAGGTCCCAGTCGGGATTCAAACCAGGGCCTTCTTGCTGTGAGCCTAGAGTGTTAACTGTTACACCACTGTGCAGCTCCATCTTTTAAAAACCTTCAATGTTTTTAAATTACACTCATAATAATGTAATATTTAGCTATTTAAATGGTTTGAATCATTTTAAAATTAAAGACTTAGTAGATTTTTTACCAGTTTGGTCCAGTTTCAGAAAGGAAGAGGTTAAAAAGCTAGTTGTTACGGCTTTTCTAAAAAAATTTTGACATTGCAATAAATAAAGTGCATTTGTTATAAAAAACCTAAACTCTCTTATTACCTGCCGTCTTCTAAGGCTTGCTGGGCTTGTTGGAGAGGGGCTTGGAGACTTCCCAGAGGGAGGGGTTGACAGTTGACTGCCTGCATTGCCATTCACTGTTGGTGCAACAGAATTTAAAACGGACAAAAATCATACCAGAAATAAAGCAAACATGGAGTTGTTGCATCCTGCAATTATTTAAATATTAAAATAATTAATGAAAGATAAAAATAAGAAAATTTAAAATTAACACGTTATTAACTATATACAGAACTATAGAAAGGCGTGCTTTCACACTCACCTGAACCAGGTGATGAGGGGGACTTGCTTCTGCGGGTAAAGCCTCCACTTTTAGGGGAACAGCGACCTTGCAATGAGGAGATTCGTCCATAGGAGGAGGACTTTGCCACTCTGCATTCTGTAAGTAAAGAGGAATCCACGACTGTAGCAACATTTATCACAGCTGATAAATACTCTGAATTTTTATGTACAAATATAAAACTTGAAACGTGAAATCTCAGCTGTTTTAAAAATGGGGGGAAAATGGGAAAGCTTAATAAAACAAAAAATCGACAGCTCCACAAAGCATTGGTTACAGTTGCACTTACCATTTTCATCTAAGTTAAAGTCATCTTGATAGCGGAACTTTTCAGGGCCACAGGCAAAAAATATGTCATCTTCCCCAAAAAAGTCCTGAAGACAAGTCACCTGGCAAAGAAGAAGAAAAGAAGTCTGTAACTGATAAACCTAAAACATGGATTTTAACTCAACTGTTTCATTACATTCTTTTCAAATCCACCCATGTACAACACATTTGTGTCTAATAGAAACTGACAATACTGACAAAATAACAGAAACATAGTTCAAAGGTAAATCAAAGGTGAGATACACCATGAATGATTCACCAGTCCATTGCAGAACCACCCAGAGACAGACAAGGACACACACTCCCATTCTCATCTTAAACCTTGTGCTATCCTATGACCCCACCCTTACATTGACGTGTTATCCCTACCATTACAAAGGTGGATAAAGGTGAAGAGGATGTCATGTAATCCATGGCCACCAGTGAAGATCACAAATCATTGAAGAAAAAAGGTTCAGCACACTGTCTTGTGGGGTCTAGTTGACCCAACTCCCAATGTTAAAGTGCCTTGGATAGCACAAGGGTTAAGCTACATGTACCCTTACACTGTCCTCAGTAATGCACGTTCGAGTGACTACTTTTAATAAAAAGTCTATGTAAACATACATATAGAAATACCAACCGTTTGGTATTTCTATAAAAGAGAAATGAATAATCGTGGTATATCCCTAGCCGGAATTATATGATACCAAGTCTTTTACATATCCGTATAGAGCAGCAAAAGAAAAAGTCTGGAGCAAAATTAGAAAGACTTGCACCGTTTTGACATGTCGCACCAAGCCTCTTCCAACTGCAGTATCGGGTAGAAACAGTCCAGTATGAACACAATGCTAAAAACATTTTTAGCGCATTCTTGAAAAGGCGTTGCATAGGTGACCAGTTGACCTAGGATGCATATTATTGGATTGTGAGGGGAAACCACAAGCATGAGAAAAGGCCAACTCTACACAGAAAGGACCCAGGCAAGATTTGAACCAAGGCCCTCTTACTGAAAGATGAGTGGCCTCACCACTACAACATCATCTCATTGGGTAAGAAAATGTTTAGAATACAAATCAGTAAAAGCAAACATAAGCTTATTGTTTAGCAGAAGCTTAGTAAAACCATGCTAATGAGAAAAATAAAACAAACTGACCATCTGACCTTTGACCTTTTAAATGGTGACACAAATGCATAACACTGGAAGGTAAAATGCGGCAACAAAAGGAGGAACAAAACATTTGTAATGAAGCTTTACTGGGACAGCTGCTTTATAACGATTGCTATTCTCTTTAAGCACAATGTCTCAGCAGATCCATAAAGAATAGTGTCCTCTCGACAAACACAAACAAACACACATTTATTTGGTCCTGGAGCATCCTGTGCAAATATTGATCATCAGGGTTTATGATTTCCATAAGCATGTGCTGCTGCTGGTATTCTTCTCTGAAAAATACCTATGGAAGACTTCCGTGCTATAGCTGCTAATTGACGCAGCCCACACCAAACGCCATAGTACTGTTACTCAAGAAGCACTTAAATGGGAAGCAAAATAAAGAAGGTAGGAGCTCTAAGTGCAGGAGGTGGGTACTAAATAGAAATCATTTTGAAATGATTCTAGCTTATTTAACTCCATTTGGCAGAAGCAGCCGTTTTGATCAACTTGAAATGACAGCAGTGAGATAAGCGGCCTTATGCTGCCTTATTTTCTAGAAGTCAGTTTTAGGAGGACATCCTTAAACCAGGAATTAATGACGGTAAAGCCCACAGAAAGTGAATTACATCAAGTTTGGGGGGAAAAAAAGCGGAAAAAAACAACAAAAAAATGCTAATTCATGTTTGAAAAACTACAATTTCTAAATAATATTGTAACACAACATGGCATGATGCAAAGTGAGCCACATTATGTACAAATGTTTCCCGTTGCTAATGAATAAGTAAATATATAAATGGATGAGATGATAGACTAAATGAGTAAAATAAAAATGTCTTAAGTACAATATCAACAAGACTAACAGGATCCTTTCGGCATACATTCATTTTCAAATGTTCTGAGATGTGGTCATTAACTTGAGACACAATGCCAACACCACTCATAGCCTGGCTAATAAACATCTCAGGCAAAAAATCTACCCAAGATTGAAGATACTAAATTGTTTTCTCAGTTCTACAAGTAATATTTAATTTACTACACCAACATTGATTTTTTTAGCTTTTAAATCTATAATGTATTTTAATACCATAATGTATTCACATTTATTTCCAAATACAATAACTAAAGACCTCATTACCACTCGAGTATTGTTTTGATTAGATTTTTAAGAAAAACTCAATATATTTTTCAAAGGAAAGCAGTTAAATTGCTAATAATTAAATTACCACAGGAACAGCTATAACAAACTTTTTCAAAAAGTTTTCAATTTGACCTTTACTGTATATTAAACGATGTCATGCATTTGTTTTGCCAAAAAAACCAAGACATTCAATGTGGGCACACTGAATTTAGAGAAAACACTTGATATGTTGATTAGTAAAAATGCTGCAAAAATACAACTGAAGAGAAATTTAGCTGCAATTCTCATTACTGCCAGTCGTCTTTACAGCCTCTCTACTATTCTACTGACATAAGACCTTGCTCTTTATCTGAGTGGATTTTAATATCTACAACAACATCTACAACTTTTTCCCACAAGCACTTTACTGAACTCCGACAAAAAAAAAAGTTAACACTGAATGCTGGTCTCTATTTTATCTTATTTTATTGCTATTTTTTTCATTCTAGTTGATTGCTATTTTATTGCTTGCTTTTCACTGTTATACTAGTGAGAAACAACATTTTGTCTCACCTGTGTATTTCTCTGCAAATACTATGTTTGACATGTGTGAAGAAACTGGATTTTCTAGAAAGGACTGTATTAATAAAGAATATTAGGTTGGTTCATTCCCTTCAGTTTCCTACACACAGAAATGAATAAATAATGACTCAGGGACAAAACTTAGCTTTAGTGAAGATTTACTCCGCACAAAACAGCACAGATTTGCATGCAGGGTTACAGACAGAGGAATAGGATCTCAAAGTCTGAACAAAGAAAGTCAGAAAAGGGCTTGGTATATATACGTTACATTTGCATATTCAGGAGATCGTCCGATGGACAGTGGTGTGAGAAAACACACCCACAGGTTTGTTGCAAGCTAGATAGTTGAAGGCCAGGGACCTTCAAGTGTCAACTCTCCCTAATATTCTCACAGACATTTGTCAGAACACAAACCAAGAGTAAAAGGGGAGGATGAGGAGAAGCTGTGAGGACAATAGTTTGGCTGTGCTGTCTTCACAATGTAATATAATTTTGAGATGATAACACATAATAAATCAAGTTTTAACCATGAATGTAATAAAAGTAATAAAGAGTAAAAGGGAGTTTCTAACTAATCTGTTTCTAAACATTCCTAACAACATGACAATAAACCAATCTTGAATCTTCAATCTTGAATCTAAAACAAGTCACACCCCACTCAGTGATACAAACACTCTGTATCCTCGTAGGAAATTCGACTCCCCTTTCTACTTCTAAATGCTCTTTACTCATAAATCTGCTTACATTTTGTCAAAATCCTTTATTTATAAATTGCATCTTTGCAAACTGACTTCCTTCCGTTTTTGCATTCTGTAGTCCTCTGTATCCTTATTGAGCTGCTCAAATTTATTTGCAATTTGCTTTTGTACTGACAATATATTATTCTGAATCTGATTCTGACAGCAGGCCAAAATAAAGTTACACCCTAGTTTGGCTTTTGGACCACCTTTGGTTGCAGCTCATCTCTCCTAAAAGCCTGATTGACTTTATTAAACTTTCTTTGCATCATTTTTAGCGGATGTTGTGGCTCGAGTTTTTTCAGACGTCTTCTTACAACCTCACATGTTGTGCAATAGTTGTAATATTTCCTTCCCACTTCACAGCTGGTCTAAATAATTCATAGTGTGGGTTTGTAAGAATGACCATCAGTGTATCTCTGCAGCAGAGAAACACTGCCGTCAAGATCCACACACAAAGCTGATCCACAAATAGAATCATGAATCCAAAATAAGTAACTTGATAAAGAAGACACAACAAATCTGGGTTGTCACAGAGACAGAAACATAACACTGTGGGGATTGTACTGATGCTATAAAGTGCAGCATGTGCATGAAGAATGTTTTGTTTTGCCACAAAAAAATTGTGTAATGTCTGAATATGTCTAAAAATATATGAAAACTGGACGATTTCAACTCAAGCACAAGCAGTTATTTGCTAAAGGTTAAAACACCCATGAAAACGGGCTCTTTGATGCCAGCGGGTGTTTGTTTGGCCATCTGGGCTCACAACATGGAAGGAAGGGACACGGAGCAAAGACAGACTGGCACATTGTCAGCACTCAAAAAAGTTCTTTGAGTACAGAAAAGTAATTTAATTTACTTACTGACTGCTATGTAAGTGTTTTCATTGATAGTTGTGAAAATTATCAACTGCTAAGCCATGTTGAAGTAAAATGGATCAAAAACAATGAATAATAAGTACTAACTCTGACAAACAACAGTAGATGAACTACATTAACTTCCTAAACTGATCATTTAAGAACTGTTAGCAAGTCCTGTTTTTGTATCGTCCCAAAGAAATACAGGATGCATTGTGGGTATAGTTTGATTAACTAGCTGGTAATTGTAGACGTTTTATTAAAATAAAAAGAACAATAACTTGAGAAATGCTTATTTTTCGGTAACAACTACCACTCAGATTTCCTGTTTTGTCCAAACTCAATATATGTTTTAAAGTACTGCTAGAGCACTATAGTAAAGAGGATGAGATGGAGTCCTAGAAACCTACTTCTCATAATACATTTAGCAATACTCCCAAGTGACATCAGACCTACTAGGCTGCTCCTATACAAGGGTAAAGAAGAAGTCCTCCAACAAATGAATGAAGGATTGTAACCCTTCATTAGATACAGAAAATTATACTCAATGTTTTTTAAAATAGTATCATAAAAAGGGAAGTTATTGTTAACATACGACATCTTTACATCTCATAAAAAGTACCCAATTGAAGCAAAAAGTACAAAAGACGAGCATAAGATTACTGAAAGAATACATTTTTATAAATTGTTCATCAATTTCCTTGAATAAAAATATTTATCGTTACTTTTTATTGAATGGGGCCTCTAAAAAAATGTGTCCTAAAACACTAAACTAACAGGCTACTGTGGAAATGACGCTTCGCTATGAAAGTAATCACAATGTCACCTGAGAATTTTTCTGTCTACTCATTGACTGTATGTGAGAACTGGACTGAGTGACCCCTCCCGCCTCCCATTACAAACGGGAAGTACCCGCTGGTTCCAAGAAGCCAAAATTCCAGAGATTTCTATAAAGAAATCAGATGCTTTAAGAAACGTATGAACGTCCAAAGCGTTTGATTGACAGAACCCAAGCTTACTTTCAAGTGGTAGAGGTGTTGCCTTCCAACAAGCACTACATAAAAAGTTTAACTCAAACTGACTCGGATCAACTACTGCTTACTGATGTCATCTGGCTCCAACATGACGACGGCTGTTTCACGAAAAAATGGTGACTGAATTGACTTCATTTGGTTGGAGCCAGAAGTCAGTCACACGTGACACGTCACAGTCGTTGGTCCAGTTCCCATGATGACCTTAGGAGGAAAATATGCTAATAGGTATAATAAAAACCCAGACTTACCATTTTGCCATCAACGGTGTACAGCCTTTTGACCACTCCAGAGTCAAGTTTAATGGCATCTGTGATGTCAGTCATAACCTGCTCAAAAGAGTGAGCAGTTTTCTTGTTGAGCAAGATGCGCACAGCTTTGCGAGGTTTGACTCCACTGCGAACAATCGTAACCAGTTTTGGCCTGATGAAATCTTTGCTCTCTCTGGTTTCTGGAGATCCAGCTTTGGTGCTACCGAGAAAAGGAGGATCTCGGACAGACGCAGCCGTTTTGGCACCAAGTGACCAGTTGGGATTCACATTTTTAGTGTAATCCAGCTTTTTGAAGGGTTCAATGGATGCACAGACATAACTTTCTCCTGGAGAAAAACAATGAAACAAGTTTTAAACTAAGTCATGAATGAAAACAATTTTTCTGGAAAGATTGAGAACGTTTTTCACCACATTGTTCGTATTTTGTGGTTTGCCACTAGTGTAGATCAAACTTAGAGTACAAACATACCTTCCACCAGCTGGTCCATAGAGCCAATCTTGGTGACCCCATCTATGGTGTATATGGTCCTTACTCCTTGAGGCAGATTGACATTATCGGACAGACATCTTGTGAGGTCAGCAAGCAGAGCGTCTAGAGACCCAAACCTCTCTGAAGAGATGGCATAGACAATCCCTTTGAAGTAGCGGTCCCCATTGCGGTAGAAGCGAATCTTTTTGGCCTTCTTTTCGGAGATCAGTGCTTGCAGTGTCCTGGTTCTGTACAGGCTGCAGTGTGCACTATGAGTGGGACTGGGAAGCCCGTTTCCTCTTGAGCCCCTTCGAGTGTATCTCTGAGCCTTGTCCCGCTCGTCAAAATGCTCCAGTTCCATGACTGTGCTGTGCTGTTATACTCTAAAACAATAAAAAAAAAAAGGCTTAGAATTTTAATAAGTCATTCAATTGAAATAATTTGAGGATAAAATTCTACACCAATGAAGTTCTGGACAAATATGTAAAAATCAGATGTGTTCTAATTCTACAATTGTTTCCTATAAA